>CAJVRI010001527.1:4427500-5098928 GCA_911649635.1 Poeciliopsis gracilis
TGGCCACATGCTCCAGCTTCTTCATGCTCTGCATCAGTCTGTTGAACAATCTGTTTTTCCACATTATCCTTACACGTGTGATAAAGTGTGCTGAGTCATTGGCTAAGCTCCAGCAATTTCCCACACCAGCTTCAAGAGAGGAACTGATTGAAAACAAGATGAAAGATTCAGGGTGGAAAATTAAGACAAAAAGCCAGTGGACGGTTCTCATTTCGTTCTTTCCGCTCTCTACATCAAGATGTAAGTAGAAATGTAAAAAAAAAGAGGAAAAGAAAAGCATGGAGATGAGGAGAAGGCTGGGCTTGTATGGAGGCTGATTCATGCAAAAATAATTGTTGGTATATTTTGGTTGGCAAGAGACGGCTGACACTGGAAGAAGATGAGAGGAGAGAGCAGGATATGACTTGAAAGCTGAAATCTGCAGCCAAATGTTCATATTTCAGAAGGGGAGCAGTGAGTTAGGCAACACAGTCATGCAGAAACTAGGGAAGTTTATGGTAAATGATGCATCTAATTCAATGACTCAGTGCATCAGGTTTCTGGAAACAAATTGTGTCTGTACTGTACAAACCCACAGAGCAGACAACTTTAATTGCCTTGCTATAAACACATTATCACATTTATTTCCAAGTGGCTGCAATAATGGATTTTTTTTCTGCTTTTTAAAACAGAAAAAAAAAACATCTTTCAGTAAGAGGAGTGCAATACCTGAGGAGGAAGTGGTTTCATGGTCACTTTCACCCTCCTTGCCTTCCTCAGCAGACCCAGTTGGTCCAGAACCGGTGGAACCGGTGGGTCGCTGCTGCCTCCGTCGCCTCCGAGATCTCTGCGACCGTAACATATTCCGATCTACAAACTCTTTAGCTCCTTTCTGCATAAATGAAGTGTTGACACAATGAGCACTGAAATGTAGAACGTATCCCAAGCACAGAGTTCATGGACTGAGTATACCTGTAACAGGAAGCAGTCTTCCCCACACGGTTCAGTCTCCATGCGGATCTCCTTACTCTTCCTCTTGTAAACATTGGGTGTTGCATGAAAAGCTTCATGAACAGAGACAATGCATTCTCACTACCTGCTGCACGAATTGCAACATTCAATGCAAACATTAATAAAATATTTCAATCGTAATATATTGATCAGAGTCATAAATCAAACAAAAAAAGGGCGATTACGGTGGAGGAAACAGTCATATTTGAAGCAACGTCTACAGAAGAGCGTGTGGAAGGAATGCAACGACTGCTCCCTCTGCACAGACTTTGCAAAAGGCCCATCTAAGTTGGGAGTGCAGAGGGGGGGGAGTTTTACTGGGCCTGGTGGCTCCTGTAGGTCCTTGTATCTGTGAAGAATATGAAAAATATGTCAAAGCTTTAAAGAAATAAGAGACACAGTGATCTGATATTAATATCTGTGTCGGTCCAGATGTTCTATAAAGGTTAGCAGTGACATTGTGCCCAATCCATAAACTGTGCAGGAACATAATTATCTCTGTTGCTAATTTATGAATTAACTGCTATTAACCCAATTTTTAAGTCACATTTTCACTTTGTAGAGCCTGGCTGAATTACTGGATGATCTGCAGAATTAAGACAACCTCAAATTGGTGAAAACATCTCAAAACCAATACATCATTCATAAATCTAAAGAAATTAAAAAAACAGATGAGATACAAAGTCATCAGAACCTAAAACATTTATCCACAAATGGAGGACATACAGAAATGTAGTAACCCTTCTTGAATCATCAAGGGTGACCCAAAAGAACCCTGAAGCTGCATATATAAAATTCAATGGTGAAAACTTGAAGGAAGGAAGATATGCCCCATTACATCAGGTGTAAAACTAACAACATTTTTCTAAAAAAGTACATCATATGATAAGCACAGGGGGGTAGTTTCCTGGTCTGGAGCTGCATTGCTGTTTCAGCACATGGTCATCAGGACAAAACTATAAAAGTTTAGACCTAAATATTAAAGCAGGTTGCTGGAATTAAAAAAAAAATCTTCTGCAAACCAGAGTGGACCAAAATTCCTCCACAGTGCCGTAAAAGAATCACCGCCTTCCACTGCAAAAGCTAGATGGGATTTGTTGCTACCACGGTTGGGACATCCAGTTCAGGGGGCAATTATTTTTTTTCAGATATGGCTTATGTAGCTTTGTTTTTCTTAACAGATTAAATAACTGCTTGAAAACAGCATTTTGGGCTAACTTTCTTTCTTTGATAGTATTAATTCATTATTCAGTATTGTTAAATAGCCATTTGTTCATTCAGGCTGCCACAGGGTGTACTAACCTTTTCACTTGAACAAATCTGTAAAGGGCCAAATACTTCTAATGCCACCATAAATGTTTCTAAGATCTTTCAACTCCTGACGCAACTATCCTTTGAGTATGAGAGCCAGAGAGGAACCCAAATTCTTAATTTAACTCTAGCTGCTTACATCTCCATGGTGAACGCTAAGCAACAGACTACTGATCGCGGTGCAAATAGATCCCATTGACTACACTTTTCTTACTTTTCCTTCAGCTCCTCTGTGGTGCCCTTGTAGGGAAACATCGAGGCGATGGCTGTAAATATCTTATCGTTAGGGATCCTCTTGCTGCCGGACACATCCTTCACTTTTAGGAAACAAAGCAGGGAGTGTTACACAAGTTAACCACATATGACCAAACAGATATGACCTGATTAAACACTGATTATGCAAAAAGGGTGTTTAAACAATTCTGAACAAGACATTGTCTCCTCTTCTCAAGAACAGTCAGTAATAATTGTTCTTAATGGTTGTACTTTCTTGTATTCTGTAATTTATAGCCTCCCTGTTCATGCATGCTGAGTAGCTCCATTTCACAATTGTTGGGAAAGTGTGTAGTTACCACCAAATCCAAACACAGCTCTGTAATAGGAGTCAGGTCATATTAGTGTCATGAACAAACAAGTTCCCTTAAACAAGGAAAAAAAAGCCACAATGTCAGTTCAAGAGCTACTGTGGCAGGATGACCTTGTGGCAGCTGCATGGTGTAAAAAAGGACAGTATGTGCCTTGTTCACGTTGAAGCACTCTAAACACAGATACTCACCCTCTGTGGTGCCTCTCCTTTTTCTCCTGATTAATGTTCCAGCTTTAGTCTCTTCTGAGCCTTCCACTGAGCTCCTCCTCATCATCATCCTCTCTTCCTCTTTCTTCCCTATAACCTCTGCTGCTGTCATCCCTGCGTCCTCCTCTTCTTCTTCGTCATGGTCAGAATATTGACTCAAGGCATCCACAAGCTCCTTAAAGATCTCATCGCTGATGAACCCACCCTCTGGGACAGAAATTATTTTTTTAATACTGTGTGTGTATTTCATTTGAATTAATAGTGGATTTATAGGATTTTTTCTACATAAACCCATGACTTAAGATAAAGAAAATACAGTGTCCTAAAAAGGATGTAACCATAAACTTTGGAAATATTTTTGGTAAGTTTTTGCAACAAACCATCTGTTGTAAGACTTGAAGTTGTATTAACAGATGGTCTCCATCCAATTTGACTAAGTTTAAACTATTTTGAAAAGAAGACTTGAAAACATTTTCAGTCTCTACCTCTGGAAACCTAATAAACACATAGTATTTCCTGAAATCTACAGTTGTATCGATGTCATAGGAAAATAAAT
Source organism: Poeciliopsis gracilis (assembly GCA_911649635.1). NCBI lineage: Eukaryota > Metazoa > Chordata > Actinopteri > Cyprinodontiformes > Poeciliidae > Poeciliopsis > Poeciliopsis gracilis. The sequence goes on from CAJVRI010001527.1 coordinate 4,431,151, forward strand.
ATGCCTTTAAGGCTCTGCCTACCTCTGTCACCATGAACGCCATCATAGTTGTCAATGAGTTCCTCTAAGAAGGCCTCATCCTGTTCAAGCACCTCATCACCCATATAGGGAATGTTGTGTAGGAACGTTTCATCCTCCACCTACAAGAAAAAACTCCTGTTGGTGCTTCATTCAAAAAAATAACATTAAGTGTTTCTAAATGTTCCAAAGCTTAAAAACCAATACAATTATATAACCGTAGCGTGCAAAAACAATTTCAAAATATGGTACATGATACCATAAAGTTGTGCTGCAATGGTGACCACGAGTACATGAAGGGGATTCCTGCCACTGTAGACAGAGGTTTCATTGGAATGGCCTGAGAATTAAATTCCGGGAATCCAAACTCCACTGCACACATCTGGAAGAGGATCAGAGGTGAGGTGAACATGACCATACTCTGAATGAGTCTTCTGGATAATTATAATTTAACACAGATGCTGTTTTGGCTCAGGGAGAGAAAATAAATACATTACAGTGAAACTCAAAAGCATGTGGGAACATAAAGACACCCATATATTTTCAAACTGTTTGGGTTATGAGCTCACTTAAGTCATCATTTCCCTTTGTCACTGCCTATATGGGTTCTTTTTATCCTAACCGCTCTCTTTTTAAAAGAACATACCTTCTTATTTGCCAGAGATCCACTACAGGTTGAGACAGGGATGGCCTGAATCCTAAGCTTGGACCACTCTGTATTCAGGAGATTAGTCTGCAGCTCAATCTTTTGCCTGTTGGACATGAACAAGCTCTGGAAACACAAAAAGACCAAATCAGATAAAACTCAAAATAAGGGGATAAACTACATACACATAGACATTTTTTTCCAACGTTCACAGACATTAATCTATAAACCATGTGTCAATGATTGGTTTAACCCACCTTGACCTTGTCTACTTTTTTAAGGCGTTTTAACTGGCGAAGGCGCATATACTCAGACTTGACCCTCCTTCTCCACTCTAGGAGACTGCGGGAAGGGGTAAAGGAGCCAGGTTGAGGCCTGGGAGTTGATGGGACAGCACTGGTGCCAGAGGCTGGGGCTGCAGCAGCTGTTTCTTCCATCATTCCTTAAAAAGTCAAAAAGAGTATTCAGCAAGCAAGTTGAACCTCGTTGTAGATTCAATTTCCCATTGTTGGCCTGTTATGTGGCCTCCAAAGCACAACAACAATTTTATCTTTTGCAGTAGTTTTGTAAGATAACCCAGATAATTTTAAACTCATCCCATTCATTTTACACAATTTATATTGTGTGAAAAAATTACTAAAGTATCATGTCAATAAACTTTACAAGACAAGCAGATTCATGAAATATCAATTTAAAAAGAATCATAATTCAAAACAAATCAGTCCATTCAATTCAAAATCTTATGCAGCACCAGCCATAGGTTACTCACTATGAGCATGTATATCATACGGATAATTTTAATATATTATTTCTAATGTCTGAAATTATTACAGCAAACAGCTGCTTATGTTTAAATTTGATGCACATTTTCTTGCAACATACTGATGGTCTATAACTGTCAGAGATACTTGGTTGACACAATGAAAAAGAAGGACTACTCTCAGATTCTTTAACTTCAACTCAAATCAAAGACGAGATGGCTGAAATGTGAACTGGCTGTTCAATCAGGACAGCGATCACAAACACAGATAAAAACTTTCTCTGGAAAAGATAGAAGAGGCTGGAATTAACCTTAAAATGCATGTCATAACAGACATTATTTCGCCAAATATCAGTGTGAACATGTGCATACACTTGACTTTCCATGTTAAACCTTAGACAAAATCTACAATAAATACAACATTGTGCAGACAATTCTTGCTTTTTTGTTATATAATATAAAGTTATTCTATTCTTTAAAAAGGCTTAAATAAATTTATGTCATTCATATGTCATTCATGTTGAAGATAAGGGCATCAACTTTGAGTCCTGTATGATCCTAATGATTGCATAAAATATAGTTAAAGTCAGTTGATCATATAATGCAAATGAGTGAAAAAACAGTTGTTAAAGTAATTTATTCCTCAACAAGCCTTCAGTATGACACAATCTCGTTTTCCAGAAGAATGCACTTCCCCATTTACCCTAAATGCAACCCTCCTTGAAATACTGCCCCCTTCTGTTGTCAAAACAAAACTGCCATCCTCTGGAGAAAACAAGCCCACCGTCCGGGTGATTTAAACAGCACCATGGTTTCTAATTATTTTTAAAGGGCGGCCATTATAAAAGCAGTGGGCAATTATTGTAGCTTGTAAATAAGGTCTAAGAGTTAAACAGCGTGGAGCATCCACATTGCTACGAAGTGGGCGTGCCTCAACAGAGCAGAAAAGTGCGTAGTACAGTTTTCTGTGCTTCATCATGGCCCGAGTAAGCATCTACATCACTGTTTGCGCCAGAACTCCACCAGAAATAAGCATTAAGGCAAAACTTAGCGCCGAAATCAGCGACAGGGGGTTTGATCGAGGAGGAGGAAGCTTGCAAACGTGTGGTACAACGCAGATGAAGTGCGCTGCGTCCTCTGGGTGCAGCCACGGCAGCTACACGGTGCCCATTTAAATGGGGAACACTTTAGCGACGTGCCCACCCAAGCTCCACAATGACGGCGCGGCATTCTGGCACACGCGTGTGCACGTCTACATCCACACAGCAACTGTCGCGGTTATTAAATACCTTTAAATCCTCGAGTCCTCTCTGTTGCGACAACAGCCCCGCAATGCGATCAAGTCCCTCTCTGTACGTGTGTGTAGGAAAGAGAGCGAGCGAGCGAGAGAGAGAGAGAGAGAGAGAGAGCGTGAGTGTGTGTGTGTTGGTGTGTGCGTGCTGGACAAATTAAGGCTGTCTTTGGTTTGGATCTGACGCAGGTATCGTCTCCATGCGTGGGGATGTCAGAGAAATCCCAGCGTTCTCCGCGGACATGGTGGAGGCTTGTTGTCGTAGCTTACAAATAGCTACGCACTTAGCTCAACCCAAGCAGGATAGTGACGTATTTATTATGATGCAGCCTTTCCAAGAAGAGGAGCCAGGATTTATGCATATTCTGCGTCTTGGGAATAAAAAGTAGCTCGGAGCAGCCGCCGCTCAGCCATTACTCGCACACTCGGGAACTGATTAACCGTTCGGAGGGTCACGGTCACAAACACACGCAAGCATGATTCTCTGTAGGCCTGCGGTTAGTGGCCAGCATTTGAGGAAATATTAAAATCGACCGCCTGTTGGTGTAAAATACAAGCATTAAAATACATTATGAAAAAAAAAAAGACGATTAAAAACAGCAAATAGCCCACAAAACGAAAAATAAATGAATAAATAAAACACATAGCATATCTTACAACAGAAACAGTCCTACACTATATATTACTGGTTTACAGACTGAGGTGATAATGATGAAGAAAGAGCTGGAAACCAGCTTACAGTTTTATAAAATTCCAACGGACTTCTGTCGAGAGGGAAATCAGCCTACCTGCGGTTCAGCTTTTCTCCTGCAGAGGGAGCTCAACACATTTTTCTTCTCTGTGGAAAAGACAGCGGGCTACGTGCAAGTAACACGGATGTCAGAAAGATCTTGCTTGGCTCCACATATTTGGAGAGCAATAGCCGAACTCACTATAAAAGCTTTGCTATCAGCAGGACAAAAATCTGAAACATCGTTTTTTATTTTCAGTCGGCTTGAAATGAACACATCATTCTACGTTAAATTGATGCCTTGAAAGTACTTATAACTTAATTCTCAGGTTGATACACATATGATTTTTAATGCTCTTCTGTTGTCAATTAATCATCAAATTTAGGTATAATTATGTTTATTCTTTTTAACCCTTTCATTGCCCCCAGTATTATTTCTAGGACTTTAGCGCCTACAGGTGTTTACTAATGGTAGCCTCATAGCAGAACTGACAACAATGTTCCTTACAACTAATGGCAATTTAGACAAAATAATATGACTATAATGTAGTTTAACTGTGAAAGAAATGAAAGCTCCATCATGCAATTTGTTAAGGACATTTAAGTGACAAAGACCAGTCCAAAAGATTCACTTAAAGTTTTGATGGGGAAATCCTACAGAATCATCTTGTTTTAAGGGTCGGGGACATTTTGGTTACTAACCCATATGTAAAATATTTGATTAATCAAAAATTGACTGAAAAGGGGAAAATCCTCAATTTTAGTTTATTTGTGTAATAATTCTGCACATTTATAAATCCTCTACATTTCTGCCCACATCAATATTCTCTTAAGAAAACCAAAGCCTCACTTTAATGTAGCTAAATATCTACATTAGGAGTGTTAATATTTTCAGTTAACTGGAAATATGTCCAATGACAAAAGCTCAAAAAATACAATTTACCTAACTGTTTTGCACATAGTGTAGGCATTTGAGTAATTATCTGAATTTACGTACACAAAAAGAAAACCCTTGTTTAACACACAAGGGGGCACTATATGATTGGTTCTTACAGGATGACACAATCTGTGACAATAAAACCTTATTTAAACAAGATTAGTACACTTAAAATCAGGCTCCCAAAACATAACAAGCTGTGTTTTTTTCCTGCCTTATGTTTACATCAAGGATTCTTGACTTTTTATTGAGCATTTAGAGAGAAAATTAGGACAGACAAACTTTTCTAGATAAAATGGCAAATTTGGTGGTGTTTGACACAGTATTGATACTGTTCTGTCAAGCAAAAGCAAATACTCACAAGAACACACAACTTAGAGATAAAGGCTGCAATAAGGAGAAAGTTTTTCTTTCTGTATTATGTAAACTTCATGTGTTGATGTTGGTGTGTGACTGACCTAAATATTACAAGAGAAATTGTCTGAAACAAAAGGTTTTGAGAATGAAAAGATGTCTAAGACAAATAACTCTGCAGTCAAGAAAAATATCTAATTAAAAAAAAGCTACACAAAGCTACATTGGCTTTAGCATTCTTGAACTTTAAAACTTATTTAACGTTATTCCTTTTTAAAAAGTCAATTCATCCATGTAATGGTGCTCACAAGAATGCCTTTGATATGTAAGTGCATGTTTCTTTTTTTGAACACTCTACCCTTTAAATGAAACTGTGCTCTCAATGTTAAGTGAAATGAAATGTGGGAGCAATTTTGGCATGAGCTATATGTGGCTTTGTTCCAAGCCCAGCAGTTGAGAAAGAGCACTTATTCTTCAATGAAACAGAGAAACACTTCAGTTTCAGCCCGAGTCCCTTTGCTACCTCTCTTTTACCACAGAAGTTTAACGTGACGTTAACGATGACGGGAACAAGGAGGCTGTTTGTCTTCAACATTGATGATACACCACAGCACAGATAAAGAAAGGACATTCCTTATGTAAATCATGCAGAGTAAATCTTGATTTACTGCAACAAAAAAAAAAAAAAGGAAAATGTAATCAAATGTGCCGCCAAATGAGAAATTAAAGGGAAACTCCACTTTTCTGAATTTACAAGTTCAGAAAAGTGGCCAGGAAGAGTAGAGTTGCTTTTTAAACATTGTAAATTAAATGTTAATCAACATTTTGATGTGAAACAATGGCACTGTGTGTTCTTCAGCTTTATTTTTTTGGTATGTTTTCATGATGTAAAGCATTTTGTTGCTGTACATTAATGAAGTTTATACAAACAAACTTCATTGATTGATTGATTGATTGATTGATTGGACCCTTTGTATCATGGTTGGCTCACTTGATCAATATCTCTCACACACTTTTTATCCATGAATATTATTAGTTTCACTTTTATTTCGAGAACATGTTCCACATTAATTGGATTAATAAAATAAAATAGATGTCAATCTCAACTCTGTCAATTAACATTTGTTATCAATTATCTTTAGATTACAAATGCTACAGAAAAGACTGAAATTAGACTAGAATATATACTATTTTCACATTTGCAGCTCTGTTGAAATTGAAAGATTATTTTGAAACTCATCACTTAAAATTGAAACAACAAGAATGAAATGAAAACAAATGGGAGAAAAAGAGAATTTTTTTTTGTAAATCACAGTTCTGTCAATTAGTTGTTGATTGAACACCTTTCTTAAACTTAAATCATTGTTTGTTCTCCTATAATCAGAGGAACAGAGAAAGAAAAAGAAATGAGGGGAGAATAAACATGAACAGAAACGCTTCATGCTTTCACAATTTCTGGATCAAAACCCAGAGAGAAAGTGGTGATGACTTTGTACCAGTGGAGCACAGCAGTTGTAACATTATCAGAAACTCTTTACCCCATGTGGTGAATCCGCCCATACTAGGAAGTGAGGCTTTCCTGTTGTTTCTTTTTCTTTTTTTAAGTCTTCCTGTGTAAAGGTTGAGATATGTAATCCCTACCCACTAGTGAAGATGAACAGAGCATTGTTCAGCAAAATGACTGTCACCAGATTTTCTCTTGTGTTCTCTGGCTGCTTAGTGACTCTTCTCATTTGGGGTAAGAGACATTTATTTTCATTGTCTATTTATATATTAGGGTGAAGCAACATTTACTCTTCATCTAATTTCTCAATAGGAAATCTTTCTGACTTGACACAGGGAAATTACATTTCGAAAGAAAACAACTGGCATGGTGTAGGTTCTTCTTACATGCATAGACTAAATACATATCCAAATCAGAATTTAGTAATTATTTCTGATCATGTGTAAGATTGTTAATACTGTTAATTGTTAATACGTATGAATAAGAAAGTTCCTCCTAATGTCAGAACATTTGTTGTTAATATGTTTAAATGTCCTTTAGCTTAATATATTTAGACTTCCTTAAAGAAGTGGGAGACAAAGGGAGGATGCACTGACTCCCCATAGCGTGGATCTCGCTATTTCCTTCATCCTCCACACTTTCTCACACATTGAAAAACGCGTAAAAACAACTGTTGACGAAATATGAGTTCAATAACAAAACATTTTTATATTTTAAGTTAACTGTATGTCTTTGCACTGCCAAAATTTGAGTTTCCTTGTTGCAGGATGCACAAATGTAATTTGTCTGGATAATGACAAAGCAACGGAGCAACCTCTCACAACAACAGCAGTGAAAACAACAGGTATGTGTGAATTTTAAAAGAACATCAAAAATATATCCTCTTGTACGTTGTTCGATGCATTTCTTTATGTAGGGTATACTGAAACATAAACACTGGATAACAGTGAGTTTGAACTTGTTTTCTTTGAGCTGTTTATAGTGTGGCTGTTTGACACTAATCAATTCAAGTGCAGTGAAAAAATATTTGCTGCCTTCTGAAAATACAAAATGCAATTTTCAAAAAGATTATTTAATTTATTAATGGAAAAAAGAAATCCAAACCTATATTTTCCTCCAAAACCTAGTAATTGGTTGTGTCACCTTTATGGCAACAGCTGCCTTCAAGTCTTTGTAATAAGTGGCAATGAGTTTCTTACATGACTGTGGAAGAATCGCAGAATTGCTTTAAGTTAGTTACACTAGAGAGTTTTTGAGCATAAATTTAAAGTTATGCCATAGCTTTGTGATCAAAATTAAGTCTAGATTTTGACCAAAGCAATCAGAAACCTTCATTTTGTTGTTTTTGCTGAGGGATCAGATTACAATCTTATTATCATACTTTTTTTTTTTTTTTTTGCTATAGCACATACTTGATGGTTCAAGTTTTCCGAAACCCAGAGCCCGAGATTATCACACTCTCACCACCCTGTTTAACTGTCGATATGATGTTCTTTTAAAAAATGTTTTACATTAGTTTTACACCAGATAAAATGGGATTCAGATAATGTGATCTTTCAGTTTTTTGCATGACACAATGTTTATATATACATATACACTGTATACACTTTATATGTATATATATATATATATATATACATTTATGTTTATATATACATATACATTATATATATATTGTAGAAACTTTAGGAGGGATGGATCAATATGATTTAAATTTTATATGTGGTAAAGTCACAGATGGTGAATATGGAAGCATTTGTCCCAGGGGCATGTTTGGGATCACTTCTTTGAAATTATTTGTTTGTCCTGGAACAAACAAAACCCAGATAACAGATCTTGCAGACTCCGTTTTCCGAGGGGACATTTCCTCGTGTGTTTTGTCAAAAGGATCCAAGATAAACTCCTGAGGAGGTCTCCACCAGAGGGGTCACCAGCAGTAGACGTGAGGCCCCAAACGGCTTCAGGGTTAGAGGGTAAATGAAACCTCATTACGACACCCCCTCACCCCCCACCTGGATCAACTTCCTGACTTTGTTCGTCATTCACCCCACGCAACGTCAGTGATCAACGCATGAACTCAAAGTTGTGAAACAACTGGAACTTGGAGCAGAGCCCCTTTCGTTGTTCCTCATCCTGTGCCTTACTATTTTTTTCTTTCCCCAACTGTCCCCCCACCTCTTTCCCCTGCCAACACTCCCGAATGTGGGCTCCTCCTCTGCTGAAAAGACACATTTCCTGATGTCATTACTAAATCAAAATGCTGCTCCTCAGCAAACAGATGTTACATGAGGTTGAACGTATAGTTTCTGTAACATCAATTTAAGCTGTGAAATGTAAACCACAGATTTATATATGTATTTCTTTTTGAGTTTGATCCTCCCTCACTTGGCTTTTTAAGACTCCAAGCGGCGGCAGTGAGGAACTATCCAACAGATTTACAAAAATCATGAGCTCTTTATGAGATAAAAAAAAAAATTACATCTAATGTGGAAATGTTATGTATTCTTTGCCAGCATAGATCTGTAATGGTCTTTTGAGTGTCATGGTTGTTTCAGAATAATAACTTATTCTTTTGTTAAATTAACCTAAATATGAAATCGTGGCTGTCTGCACAGCACACCCTGCAGAGTCATGATTAAATCCACCCCAAAACACTAAGCCCTAAATGTTTACTTATGTTTCCTATTTGGCAGAGGCAGCCCAAAAGGCAAATAAATCACATGCTGTGAGCTGGCCAGGCCTTTTCGACTGTGAGAAACTGAGACTAAAAAGCAGAACAAGAGTTAAAGAGTAAAGGGTTTTCAGATGTGAGTCCAGCCCCAGCTTGGGTGTGCTCTTTTTATTTGGGAGAATAGAGAGGACAATCTTTGCTGCCTCCACCCCTTTAAAAAAAAGGAGAAAAAAACTAAAAAGTGTGGGTTGAAGAGGCAAAGAGCTGCTGCCAAGGCGTAGGGCCATCAGACAGATCTTCGAAGAACATCTGCTATCCGCGGGTAACATTGTTTGGACATCTGGTAACCGAAGATAACCCTGTCGCGTTTCCTGTTATGCCTCGCTATACACATTCTGGAAGCTTCATCATTTGGGGAAAAGACACCTTTATTCTTTTTTTTTTGACATGAAGGGAGCTGTTGGTTTCATTGGGGTATTCCTCTCCTTTCTCTCTGGTGAGTGTGTGGTCTTCCTTTCACAGCTGCAGTAGCCTCAACAACAGTTGTGCTGGAAGAATTTGTGTGCTAAAACAGGCAAAGAAATGTCACAGTGATTCGAGTTGATTTAGCAAGATTGTGTGTTTTGTGTTTTCTGCCTTTTCTTGTCAGAAGTACATGTTTTACTCATAGAATGTTTTTCCATGTCTCTCATTTAGAGATCTCAGGATACCAACTCCAATTTTGTAGGTGGCATTTCTTACATACAATGCTAATGTAACATAAGTCTTTAAAAAAAAATGTAAAATTCTGTTGTTACATCTTAAACTGCTCTTATTCTCTTTGGATGTTTTCTCACATACTCTCCTGTTAATTACACTTCTTGCAGCTTGTCTGAGTGATCCCTTTTGCCACAGTGTTTGTAAGTTTTGCGAGGATCGTACTGACAAACCATCAATGGAGTGTCTTTCTGTTTTATTTGATGACTATCTGCATTTCTTCAATGAACAAATGAGATCACTAAACTCAACTGATTGGTGCGTCTGGGATAAAGTGAGCAGGTAATCTCATTTACAAGTCACTAACTTTTACATCAGAGATATTTCAAAACATATGCTGACATCAGATGTCCTTTCCCGAAACATTTTTTTTATTTTATTTTCTGCAGCATCTACAGCGACTTTAGCACTTACACAGAGACCTTATCTGACTGTCTGCGGATCCCATGGCCGAACTCACTGGTGGAAAAACTCTTTGTCAACATCCACTCTGCGTATTTCAAAACGTGCCCCACGGAGGAGTTTAGTGACCCACCACCAGGAATCGTGTTTGCCCTGGTGATCACTCCCATCTGTCTGATACCAGTTATGGTCAGCCTGGTGGTGATTAAGACCAAAAATGGGGATGGCACATCCTGATTTGGACACTAAATATGATCTTTTATATTCATTTTTGTCCATCTACTTTACCATGCTTAGACTGCTACTATTCCTTCAATTCTCCAAAAATCTAGCAAATGTCTATGTGACTCAGGACTTAATGGAGTAAATGCTTTGCTACTTCGAAAGATGTCTGTTGAATGGCAAGTGTCTTCTTTGTCAATGAAATGGTCAATGTACTGTGGGATAACAGTTTCCTGTTTACTGTATTTACACTTTATAGGAATGGTTCAGTTTTTTGAAAGTGGGGTTCTTTAGAGTTGCCATCAGCTGTCAGTACCTTACCTCAGGTGGACGATGCTTAGAACACTTCTTAAAGATCCAGAAAGACAAAAAAGTGGAGTCCATCATTCTGAATAAACTCCAGTTTTTAAAGTTTCACAGCAACTCAAAATAGTTACTTAGGTGGTTATTAGCCTAAGGCCATTTGTGATGAAAACTGTATTGATTAATGATCCATAATAGTAATTGTGACATTCTTAGCAGAAGAAAGATATGACCAATCAGTGAGATCTGTTTTGATGCTAATGGAATAGGATGTAAAATAGCCATAAGACTGCATTTTCTCAAGCTACTGACCATGAAGATCTACTGACCATGAAGGCCAGTAGTTTGACCTTCATGGTCAAACCTTCATGATCAAACAAAAAAATATATATGTTTTTGTCCTAGTTCCACTTGGTGTAGATGTTAGCAAGACTCAACTTCTTTCCCTTTTCTTTAACAGAATGCATGCATTGATCTTTACTTTGTCGGAACACTGACTGCTGATAGTTACTCTGCAGAATCCCACCTCAATGTCCCAAGCTTTCACTTTAAAGAAAAGGCTGTGAAAAAATATGTTGTTTTTAAACAGACTTAGTTATAATGTTGCATTCTGTTTGTATTTGAAAGTTGGATTTTCTGATTTTACAAACAGAAATACAACAAAAATCTGTATAAAGTCAGAATTTTGACTTGGAAAGTTGGAGGTGTCTGAGGAGTCCAGGGTTCAATAGACATGGCTATAGCACATATATTTAATTTTGGAGGTGTAAACCCAGTTTAAAAAAACAAAACAAAACAATTACCGTAATCTTTTTTGTTGTGATATAGTGCTGTACAGCATTTTGTGGTGGACATGTTCATGTTTCAATGCAGAATATGGAGATAAATGCACCATTATTAAGTCATATTACTGTTAATGGTTAGCACTACAATTGGAAAAATCCCAAGGGTTTTCCAACCTGCAACTGTACCACGATTATTCCTGATGTGACTTCAGTCTCAGCTCCAGCCTCCAAAACAAATAGGACTCAGCATAAGTATTGACTCAACCAGTGTCAGCACAATATTCTGGAATCAAACCCTAATATAAACCAAAAACATATATTTAGTGTTGTTAGTGATGACAAAAGCTTCAGAGCTTGCCGTTGTAAAAGTGAAATAAAATTTTCAGTGACAGTCCAGATGTTTGGAATGAACTTTGGCTGTTCAGAAAATTATGTTTAATTGTAAATTAGCAACATCATTTTTTGGTGCTCAAATGGAACTCGGATCAATATCAAGTTTGATCTATGTTTGATCTGTGTTAATATGACATGAAAATTAAGAATTGTTGAATGTATTTATCTTAAGGGGGTTCAAAGGTTAAAGCAACTGGAACTCAATTAAAAGGGAGTGACCACTGCAGTAGAACTCCCCATGCTGTTTTTCTTTTAGCAGCAAGGATTCTGCCTTCTGTCCTTCTGTCTAAATATTAACAATTCAAAAGCAAATAATTGATAGTTTAACCTGACCCAGACAAAAGAGATTTATCTGTCTGAGCAGACTAGTTATATACACTGAGTGATGACAAGAAGACCAATTTAAGTTTCTTTGCTTGTAACATGATAGCGTTGATATGTGTTCAGTTGTGGATGACAGTAAAGCCACAGTAAGTGCTTTCAGATTTGGAACAAAATGTGTATTCAAATACTTTCCTTTAACTATGTTGTTGTCAAGAACAAATGGATGTAGTTCACAGGCTCATGGAATACATTCGGTCTGTTCTCACCCCATGTACTGCACACATATCTGTATACTTTCATTGTTTTGTAAAGTATTAAATCGAAATGGTTATTTTACCATCAAAATAAATTGAACATAAAAATACTGGTTGTTTATTTTGCTGTGCTGCACTGAAAATAATAATAGGAATACAACTTTTGCAATGGAAAGACCAGGATCCAACTCAGTTTGAAGACAACTATCAGGATTGCTGCATCATTCTGTTAAAAGTATCTTCTCCACTATACTTTTGTTTGATAAACCACCACATATGGCCATGTCTCTCCCCCCTTCATATCTTCAGTGGGGAGTATATTGTTCTACAGTTTCTGTGCTGTGTGAGCGCTGATGTAGTCAAGGAAGCCATGACAGCAGCCATGCATCACACCCTCATCTGGCACACACGCACACACTGCACTGAGAGCCTCTGTTTAATGCCTGTGAGTGTGTCCTTGTGTGTCTGGGCTGGGCTATGTGGGAAAGTGTGTTTTGTGACCTTTCTTCCTCTCTAGATATAGGGTCATGCTCACCACCTCTACCACCCCATCCCCCTCTTTCTGATCTCATCCATTTTGTGTCCCTCCCTACTGTCATAGCAAACTGGAAAACAAGCTTTATACTATACTGAAAGATGTGAGTATATATATATTTTAAGGTATGTACAGCAATTGTCGTCATAAAACAGCATCAGCATGATTTTCACAGCTTAGCCAATACCCAAGGGGATCATAAAACTCCAGAGTGCAAAACTTTGCCCTCTTGTGGCTTTATGAAGAATTGTAACAAGCCGTTCAGCTTGAGGACTTTTGTAGTGATTGTCCTGTCGTCTTGTAGATAATTTTTATTGACTCCTCTGTTAAAAATGTCTTAAAAATAAAGAAATTTGTACCACAGTAACATACCACTGGAAAGAAAAGCTTTTAAGAAAATTCTCTGTGCCATGTTCCTCAATACATCAGGAACTAGAGATTATGTCTGCTGGCTACTTCATGCAAGGAAAAAGACTTTCCCCTCCAAAGTTGATTGGTTTGTTTGGTGAAAAACAAAGGTTTGAATATGTGAAGATGATATTAGATCACACAACTGTTTACCTTGACATTTTCAATGAATGTCTGAAAACTGAAAACATCATTTGACCAGGTAATTGTGCTGCATAGAGGAGCAGTGGGAATCTGCATGAAGCAGTGTTTAATTAGAACTTTAAAAAGAAAGAATTGACGGGTACTGGTTGTTTGGAAGTGATCCAAAGCCTCTTCTCTCTAAGAAGAAAGAAGAATATAGGAACACATCTTAGTTTTACTCATGAAATGGAACAGAGATGAGGCTTTTTCTTTTAAAATGCAGTCTCCCTCTTAGAGGGATCTTAAGAGAACTTTGCAGACATAAATACATGTAAACCACAATCAAATGAATCAATGTAACTTAAAAAAAGGTAATTCCTCCGTGACAATGATGCAGATGAGTACTTAGAGTTATGAGCGTCAAAGGCAGTTTTAAGATCTTTAAAACTTCTTAAAACTCCTCATTTGTATAACCCCGCTCTCTCTTTTCATGTCTGTGACAGTCTTTTCTAAATCCCTTTGCCAAAACATTGAAGCTGACCTTAAGCTTGACCTTCTCCTTTTTCATCATCATTAGAGAACTTGGGAATATTTTTTGCTCCACTTCACTCAAATTTTCAGCTGGTGTTGAAAGAAGGCTGCTCCCGCTCTGCAATTCTTTCAGCTTATTCTGACTGATCGGGCAGCGGTTCTGATGTCAAACCCACTTGAATGTACAATCATCAGCTGCCAGCGTGATGTCAGCCAGCTGAAGGGTCAGCTCCAACACAGCAGAGCCAGCTGCCTGGCTCACAAACCAACAGAAAAATTAATTACTTATGTCACGTTCAATAACTCACATCAAAGAGTGCAGTTTTTAAAATTTATTATTTCTGGCATGTGAAGGATGTGTAGAGATTCGTATAATGTGTACGGGAAGAAAGCAGATTGAAACTTGATTATATAACTATATAAAAGCATCTGTAGTAGCATTCACTCAACCATAACACATCAGTAACTTGGCAGAGTGTCTCCTGTATAACTTTCTTTTTTCATCTACTTTTACTGATGCTCTATAAAGCCATGAACCTGACACTGTCAGCCTGAGTATCAGTCTGTCTATGCTGCTATGTTTGCCATTCAAGCTGCAGTCAATGCAAGGACGGCTGTAGGTTTAACTTTAGTCCTTCCTGGCTAATCCACCAGATCATTGGGACGTAAACATTCATCTGTTTGCATGAAAGTGACCAAAGACCTCCACTGTATTATGTAATATTTTGCTTTTTAGTATTATTATTGGTACTTAAGATGTACTTTTATGAGCTTCAGCATTTACTTTGCTAACTAAAGCCAAGAAAGTCTGACATGTATCTCTTTGGTTCCTTGCAGTTACTCTGAGGTTTGCACAGTGTTTCACACCCATCCCCCTGAAACGTTTGGCAGCTGTCTGAAATGTTTTACACATGTAAATAACTTTTCAATATGTAGAACAAGGAACTTTAACTCACAGTTTTCTGATTTTATCACTGTTTTTGAAGAGATAGCCACACAGATAATTGGTGGTATACAGATGGTACTTTGGGAAGCTCTGAGAGTTTATGGCATCATAATCAACTTTTTTTTAACTTGAATAACTGTGGACTGGATGTTCTGTATTTTATGTACTTTTTGTCTAAGATTCCCCACAGCCAGAAAATTACAATTCAAATCAACAACTACAGCAAATGCCTCATTTCTTGATTCAGAGAAAATATAAAGACTAAAAAAACCAAGGGAAATGAAATCTTTTTTTCTGTTTTTCTGTAGGAGGTTGGACAGATTTATTTCACAGCTCAATATGTGTTAGTGGACAGACAGCATTATGGTAAGCGATAGAGCACAGCTCTTAAATGTGCAAAAAATATTTCATAAACAACCTCGAACTGAGGAGAAAGTGTTAAAGTGATAAACAAAACACTGACACATCCTCACATTAAGCTATGACTACTAAGTTGTCAAGGAAAGCATTCATATTTGCAGGATCGGTCAGAAACCAAAACACAAAGTTAGACTGAAAAACACGAGCAAGAACAGATAAAAAGGATGACAGACAAAAACATATTCATTTGAAATTTTGTGGGTGATTGATATTCAAAATTAACCAACAAAACCAAAACATTACAAAATATTTAACTTGCACAACAGGGGTTGAAAATAACTGCATAACATGTCCGATCTAATATAAATTTAAAAATGTAGCTCAAACTTTAGAAGTTCTGAAGATCCAAGTTATTTATCAAGATGTACTGTAAAGAAAAGTTGAGAGGGGAAAACAATGAAAGGTTCTTCCCATGTTATCTGTACTGTTACATGATACACACTTGTGTTTCTCTGCATGCTGAGATTTCAAAACAACAAGCTAACCTGAGCTGATTTCTTTACCTAGCCAGGAAAAACATAACTTTTGGCCCTTGTGTTTTAGCTGAAGAAATTATGCAATAGATCCGCATGTCTTTGGAAACAAACATGCGTATCAGTGAAACCCTGCTCTGGCCTGAAACCTTTTGATTCTTTAGAGATTAAACTAACAGTGGAAGCCTGAAACTGATGGGAAAGCTGCCAGCCCTCTGTTCCAGGGTGTCACCCATCGGGTCAGAGACACGGTGAACTATCAAAGACAACCAGACCCAGCTGCATGTCACGACATGTTTGGTGCTGGTGGCATCTCAGGAAGACAGTGACAAAGTAGTTGCAGAAACAACAAAGAAAAAGAAAGAAGGTATGATCAGGAAGGTGTCTGACATCATTTGTTGGACCAATTAAACAAATACATTTAAATGTTTTTTTATTTTTTTTATTTGATATGTTTTACCCTTTGCTTTTCAAAGATTGTATTTTGATTTGGAGATTCATCTGTGGGTGTAACCATGCTTCTTGTCGTAGCAGGCCTCTAGATGGCAGTATTTGAGAGCATTTTGTGCAGCGTGCAACCAAACTTCAATTGTAAAGGTTTAAAAGTTTTTTTATTTTTTAAATTTTATTTAAAAAAAAAAAAAGCTAAATGTGACTTTGTATGCCTGATTTAAGCTCTGAAGTTTATTCTCAAATATCAGGTCAAGGAGGTTTGTCAGTTTTTGCTTCTATGTGCACATTCAGTCAAGATTTCTGTTGCAAAACACAGCACATGCAAACAACAGTTGCGATTGTTTTTTGTTTTACAGGTAATTGGGTGAACGATTTCTGAGATTTCACCTCACATTTGTTTCTTTGCTGTTCAGATCAGCCAGTATTATATTCAGGTGCAGAAGCTCATAGATTTGCATTTTTCTACACCTGTGCTCTCCTAATTCTTTTTCTAACTTCCTTCCTCTTTGGAGGTAAACTGCACCTGCTTCAATTCACAAACATTTTCTTAATTCAAAGAGGATGGGATACTTTAATTCTTTCTTCTTAATATTTAAAATCTCTGATTCCACGCTACTTTTACAATTCACTTCATACCAACATTTAAAAGCCCACAATGCACAATGGAATTTATCCAGTATATCCCTATCTGAAGGTGGAGGTGTGGGTCTTTCTAAACAACAACGAATGCAAACACACAAGCACTTAAGACGTAAAATACATAATAGGAAAAAATGAAAGTAGTCTTAGAAGCAGTTGTTGAAAACACAAAGAAAAGATTAAAAGCTAAAATGTGTGTCAATATCTTCAATATGTCACTCAAAAAGCTTTGCGGATTAAGTCTACACAGGCCCAGTTTCTGCCTCAATATTTTTTGCTTTTTATGCAAATGAAACAGCAACAACTGAAACCTTTGATCTGTGCCTCTTTGTTGAGGCAATGGTTGATGCTGTAAAAACCAGAACCAGAATGGGAGCATGGAGACTTCAAATAGATTTGCTGAAACCTGATATCTTCTCATGAGATGTAAATGAAGAGCAGCTGTTTCACCACCTGCATTAAATCTTAATACATCTAAAGGTTAATGGCAGTGTCTGCAAAGAACTGGCAGTGATGTTACTGCAAAATAAGTACTTAGTGTTGAGATAAGGTAATTCATTGGGCAGCCAAATCAATCTAAGTGTCTTTCAACCTGTGAAGATGATAAGTTTGAAAAGAAAAGAAAAAACACAATTATTCAGATTTTTGCTGTAGATTTCAAAGTAAATGTGTGCATTTAATTGTTTATAATTATACTTTCACCTCCTTAACTTTAGTCTTTCTGCTGTGAACAGAAAATTCTGAACAGATTTTTTTAAGGTTTTACTGTGACCGTGATGAAACTGAAAATTAAGGCATCCAGGCAATTTATTAAAAACTCAGTCCCACCTCAAAGTAATCAAGACCTTGTAAACATATAAAGAATGCCTTGGATGGAAGGCATGCTAATAATAATAATAATAATAATAATAATAATAATAATAATAATAATAATAATAATAATAATAATAAAAATAATCTTTTCGCATTAAAATATTTCAATGTCCTTTTTATGCACTCTTTTTAACCCCAATCAGCAGACAGAGACACACATTAAGCTTCAGAGAAAATGTTTATTTTATTCCTGAAAGGATAATGTCAAGGTGAATTCAGACAGCCACTCTGTGTATTTTATTAAGCTATGTGCCCTCATCCTTCATTGAGTCATCCTTTGATTTCCTTTTCTAAAGATGCCAGTTTAAAACTGAATAGCACAGAAATACAGAAAGGCTTCTGGGATAAAAAGAAAATATTTCTGTCAGGATTTAGAAGAACAAAACAAATTCAGATCTTAAACAAACTATAAGCTAGAGGGCAATACCAAGGCATAGAGACACATGTCAGCAACAACATCTGTTAAAGTGTGCATGCTCATTTTAGTGGAGGAAGCCTGTAGAAAAACAGACTGCGAGGAAGGATTCTGCAACTGGGAATGGATTCTAGTAAGCCTGCTGTCCCATGTGTGTGAAAAGCTTGTCCCATACCTCCACCTTCATGATGGCATTGCCCATGGGACACATAGTGGCTTTGATGTCAAGGTAGTTACCCACATAATTGATTCCTGAGCCATTGGCTTCCCCTCTGACAAAACCATGCTCCTGCTCTTTCTTCTCATGGTACATTTCTTTGAATAAATCTTTATCACAGTTGCGACCCTTTTTATAGACGCCCACTGCAAACCAGTTCTTGTACAGGTTGTAGTCCCAGGGAACTGAAAACATGATGGCCAGGGTCTCGATGTAGTCATTCTGGGACTTCTCGAAGAGATCGTAGGTCATCACACCAACACTCCCGGTTGCTCTTCCACCAGACTTGGTGAAAGTGCACACCTCTGTCTTTAGGGGGCGTACGGTCGGTTGAGGTGGATTGAGCACCTCTCCATTCTCAAGGTAGGCTCTAATAACAAAAATAAGAACAAACTGTTGAAACAGATACTCACATATAATACATCAAAGTCAAAATCCATTTTCTTACTGGATAACATTGAGTCACAATAACCCTTTCCTGTCTGGGTCAGGTAGGCTTCCCAGAATTATTTACTAAATTAAACAGTTCACTTCCAAAATTTTGTATACCAGAGATATCCTTCTTTTAAAGTTTAAGGGAGCCCGGATGAAGTCTGATGACTTTTAAAGCTTCCAGTAGGTTCATAGATAATATCTGAGTTAACAAATATTAACAATAACATAGATCAACTGCAGTTGATGTATGTAAAGCTCTCCAACACTGTTTCTTCTTAATATCTTGCATGGTTTCAAAAGAAATCATGCAAGATATTAAGAAGGGAATTGTGGGCATAAACAAATCTGGTTCGTATTGCATAGTATGTAATGATAAACATTATGGGTATGTCTTGTCATAGATTTGAATGTGTTTTGGTACAAAATATGCAAAATTTAATTAGAATTAGAATTAATCTTAATTAATTCTAATTAATTAATTAATTTTAATTAATTCTAATTCTAATTGGAAAATTTATTTTTCTTTTTCAAATGTTTCTAATTAGAAAAAATAATTAGATCATGTGAATATGTTGGCTAAAGTTAATACAACTCCTCTACCAATATGGCCTGCAAGATTTAACAAAAATATATTATGAGAAGTCAATAAATTGCTTACTTGGGATTGATAAGGCAGTAGTTATTTGTGACATTTGAGATTTCAATAGTCACGCTTCTCTTGCTGGTCACATTAGCTGCCACAGCCTCAGCCGATTCCGTCATGCTGCAACAATTATGAGATCTATTTGGAAGACAAAAATATTTCCGATAGTTGAAAGTCATGGCTACTGGTATTTTTTAAAGTACTTTGATTTATTTTCATTTTATCAACATGAAGTACTAAAAAAAAAAAAAACAAAACAAAAAAAAGCAAAAACAAAACCAATGGAATTTAGGTGAAATTTACTTCAGGTGTATCATGAGGCTAATGTTTTATAGCACCTACTCTGTTAAGACTTTATGACAAACATAAGAGTTAACAAGATAATAAATACTGATGTAATAAATACATCAGGTTTTCAGTTAGTTTCCAATAATAATGCTCTTTAAAACACACAAAATACCTATCAAAAGCAAAAGCGATTTGTAAGTACTTTTAACTAAGAATAGTGATTTTAGAAACTTACCTGTGAGCAAAGTCCAAGTATTCCAAAAGTAAAATGGGAGAAGTTGGAAAAGACACCTGAAAGGGAGGAGCTGTTTTTTTTTTTCCCCGTGTTTCAGGATATTCCCCTCCCTCTTGCAGCGTAACGTAATTTAAACCAAGCACCCTCTTTCCACATACATACGTTAGTAAGTTTGGGCCTACACAAAAGAGTACTGCAAAAATATGAATGTGGTTAATTCCTGTATCATCACACAACCACACCCTTTCCTGGATCCATCTCTAATCCTTTCCCTTTGGATCTCTTTGTTGCTAACTCTGCACATTTATCCTGTCCTGTCTTCTTTTTTCTTTTTTCATGAAACCCATCTGAGAGAACCTTATTCCTTTTTTACTGAGCAACAGAAAAAAGTAAACAGTGCAAGTCTAGGCACACATCTCTGGAGCCTCCTTACTGAAGCTGTTGTTTTCCAAGTTCCACACAAACAGCAAGATGAAAAGTCTCCAAGCCAGTGAAGAACCGTGTTGTTATTGTGCAGATTAAAAAAAACATCTATGCCAGCTTTCCATCTGTTGCCGCTCATTAGTGTTGGATAGATCCAGATAAGAGATTAAATAATAATTACTGTTCATCAGTAATAATGCAGGCATACAGAGTGAGAACATACTCCACACAAAGCAACACAAGCATTGGGTCTGAATGTTTTATTACCATAATCAAAGAGAAGAGAGAGTACAACGTACATGAGTCCAAGACATTAGCTAATGGGAAATCAATGAGCTGGCTGTCAGATATTGATATCTCTCAGCAGACGCAAAATAGAGATGACAGCAAAATCAGTCTTCCTCTCCTGAATGCATTTTTTTTTTATTATTTCAAGATGACGAGAGTGGTCACATCAAACACATTCTGTTCACTCTATGGACATAAAAACAACAAAGAATTTAAGAATAAAACCCAGTCGACATGCACACTATCGGCCCATTTTATCATACAGCTCCACCTTAAAAATAGCTTTCCCTGTTGTAGACATTGTGGCTCTTAAATCAACATGTGCTGCTTTATATTCCACCCCACACCCATTTGCATCAAAGCGGATGAAGTTTGTGAAATCTGTCCCGTCATACATCTGGTCATACAGATGTTTGTCGCAGGCCTGGGAATGCCCGAACACACCTACAGCCAGCCGGTTCCTGTAAATGTTGTGGTCGAAAGGCACGGAGAACATGAGGGCCATGCGCTCCGAACAAACCCGGCTTTGCATGTGGAACAGGTCATAGGTTAGCAGGCCGACTGCACCGGTGGCGGTGTTGTCATCCTTAGTAAAGGAACACACTTCTGTCATTTGGGTGCGAACTGTGGGCTGGGGTGGGTGATACGAAAAGCCACTTGCCATGTAAACCCTACAAAGGAAAGCAAGTTACAAATTAATATTTGAGACACTTCAACAATGTTGCAATGAAAAAAATGAGACAAAAACTTTGCAATGTTTCCTATAGTTTGGGGATGCTCTTTCTGAGTGTTGGGGTGGAAAAACAGTGTACACTGTGTACACTGACGGATGGAGTATGACTGGAGGTGCACTGCTATGGACTTCTAAGCAAAAGTGATTCTACCTGCATGCGATGTGCAATGAGGCAGTGTGTGTCAGTGCATGATAGATTGGTAGATGTTCCCAGCAACATAATGTCACATATGAAAATCACCCATCCAAAATATGGCCAGTCCTGACAAATCTAGACAAATGCAGAAACATGACACACATGGCAAAAAACTTGATGTGCATTCTGGTGCTGTTTTGTGCAACTCACTCTTTTTTTTTTTACATTACCAGTGCCTTTTAAAAGTATTGACATTCCTTAAATCTTTTCATATTTTGTAATTTTAATTAAAAAAACAAAAAAAAAAACAGAAAGTATGATGTGTTTTCAATTTTTACGATTAATAATCTAAGAAGTGTGCATGTACTACATGCAAGAATAAAGCTATTTTTTAAGAAAGATCTAGTATGTCCCATTAACAGTTTGCCACAAGTAATATGGATCACAAAACAAATATGGAAGAAGTTACTCTGAAGAGGTGAGACCAAAAAAATTGAACTCTCTTGGCTGAACCCAGCATTCCAGCCATGACACATGGTGGTGAAAGTATCATGTTGTTGGGATCACTTTTCTCAAAAGGGATGAGGTATGTCATAAATGCTAACTACAAAACTACTGGACAGTCCTAATGAAAGATAAAACTTTTGCTAACTGCAAAGCATTTGAGTCTTGGAAGCTGGAACAACCATAAAAACAGAGCTACAATCTCCTAGTTAAGATTTATTATTCTTCAGGTAAAGTTTAGAATAAATATCTGAATAATTCCTCACAACAAATTATGTTTTGTCACAGCACATTTAGAAAAACAGAAACAAAAGAAATATTTTTACACAATGTGTGTGTAATACAAGCTGTTCAAACAGGACAAATGTGCCATCATTTATCTACATAAAAGATAGAATTTGAACATTTACAGTCAAAGCACATTCACGTACTAAAATCACCAAACAAGTCCAGACATAGAGACAACTTAGAATCTTTAGTGTTATTCTTGGATGCTCTCTATCCAATATGATTAAGCTTGAGCAACATTGCAAACAAGAATGGGCAAAGATTTCAGGCTTTCAATGAGCAAATCTGGCAGAAACTCACCCATGAAGACCTGCAGTTACAATTGCTGTCAAAAGTGAGTTTACAAAGTATTGACATTTCTCAGATATGTCTTTGAAAATAGTTTTGAAAACCAGGTTTCATTTTCCGTTTACATTAAATTATTCCACTTTGTTGTGTGCAAGTTATCTCGGATTGTAATATGAAAAAATCAATTTCAAGGGGGTGTGAATACTTATGCAGGTTTCTGTGTCAACTTTGTCTGACTCTTCTGAATGCAAATGAAACATGTATTTTAAAGTGAATAGGAAATTAAAACAAGTATGATTGCTTTTTAAACAGTTAAATATAAAATTACATGGAGTTTTCAAATGTCATTGCTATGAATTTAACATCAAACATTACTGTGCTACACAGTAAATGGAAATGTACTGTGATCTAACCATTGGGGTTAGATCTCAAATGTACTTTCAATAAATTCTTTACTGTAAGTTGTAAGCTTAGTGATGCAGTTGAAGACTTACTTTGGGTTAATGAGACAGTAGCTGCGGCTGACATTGGTTATCTCTATGGTGCAGTGCCTGTTGGTTGTAAGAGTGGCGGACACAGCCTCTGCTGTTTCAGGCATCTTGACTGCAAGAGAATTATGAGTGAAAGCTCAGTTTTGTAGATCCAATAGAGCAAAACAAATGTATGTGTTTTCTATTTAGATACTCAGAAAACATGAGTAGTATTTAAGATGATGGCTGGATGAGAAGAAACAAAGGTCAAAAGCGAGCTTTCACTGTCACACGAACTAGCTGGAGAGAACAAATGTAAGCAAAGTAGATGCGCTAACATCAAAATAGAGGAAGAGAAAAACGATTCACAGTACTTATAAAACCTTTTCTACACAATGAATCAGGTGACATTTTCCTATTACTGAGTGTGATTATTATATTTACCTTTTAGAGATTCACACCAGTGTTGTGCCAGACAGCAGCGTCAAGTTCTTTCCTCAGATCCTGGAGAGAGTGTATCTTGTGTGATTACACCTCCACAGCGCTTGTTCAAACACAGGCGTGTCCGCACTATCAGTTATTCGAAACTTCTGGCTAAAAATGTGGCGCTTTGGGCACCTGCTATTCTATAAATGCTACATAGTAATCATCATGGAGGATTTAAAATAGGTGAATCTTAAAACATATAAATCAATTTGACAACATTCTTGATTATTGCCAGGTTTCTATGTGCATCACAGATGAGATGTATTGATAGAAGATCTTTCATTTTAAAAATATTTTTATGTCTTTCATAGTTTCTCATACTTTAATTGATTGTCTTTTAGATGTTTTAAAGAAATCTTTCCACTCTTGTAGCAGGAAGTAAAACACTTCATGTTCCATCTTGTTTTGAGTAAAACTATACTTTTCCAGGCATTGCTCAAGTGGTTATTTTGTCGCAGGTGAGGACTAGCAACAGATACCTGTGGGAACTTCCTGAAAACATTCACACAGTTCAACACCCTGTCTACATTCAAGTCTTAAATGCATACTCCTCTCCCAGAGGATTGGGGAGTTGTGAAAGAGGCACTCCCGTTTGTTGACTTCACAAACAAGACTTTATGCAACAACTAACTATAGCATCAGCAGTATATCTGAACACTTCCCAATTAGAGATGTTTTGCAGTACAGTCTTTTAAGCAGCTCACATAAGCAGTTCTTTTTGTCTAAGAACCCTTCAATTTCAAAATTTGAAGTCACCAGATGGCACCAAACATGCATCTGCAAAAACACATTTGTACTCCACAGAGTTTGCCAGGTTAAGTCATTTCTAACTTCAGAAACTCAGCAATTCCATTAAGGAAATTTCAAGTATCGCAAACAGACATCTATTAACAATAGTAGGTTTTTATGTGTCACAGTGTATGCTTTCTTTTAAACATATTTCCCAGGATATTAGGACAATCCAAACATAAAAGAAATGCAATCTCAGTGGTATTATCTTAAATTGGAATCTGCCTGGTTGAGCCTTAAATGTGCAAAATGACCTTAACACACAGAAATGGCTTCCTCGGTTTGACCTGTCTTCTGCTGCCACCCTGAGGCCAAATTTTAGGGATTTCAGATACATCATTTGCCAAATCACTCTTTTAATGATGAAAATGATCCTATAGAGACATAATGACCTGCACTGAGTATTATGTCTCTTCATCTGCACTCACAGGGGTTAACAGTGTTCATCCTATATTCCGCATGACCTGCCTTTTAAGAGCTCATCTCAGGGCAAATTACATCCTTATGAAGCAGGTGCATTAAATTTAATCACACTCAGGTTATCTTTGTGAGAATAGTTAGTAAGAGGTAATTAAGAGGGTGACAAAAGGAAATAATATGAGCACTCTCAATCAGCGTGATGCTGAGACTTTCATAGTGTTATGACAAAGATAAATGTATGCTGAGTACGTAACCATATTTAATCACAGTGGCTGCGGTATCAGTAAATCAACCTCATGCCACTTGTGTCGCACCTTTTAGTCCATTAGACACCTTTTTCGACAGCATTATGTTTTATGTACTTCTGTTGTTTTTAATTTTACTGACACTGTAAATCATTCAAAAGAATATTTTCACAGAATGCAGCAAAATCTTTTATTCATTTATCTACGATCCGAGTTGAATAAAAGCAAATGAATTTAGCGTTAAACCCATTACAGTCAGCGCTAAAATAACCTTCTGTCTTTTCAGTTTCAGTCAAATTGCCATCAGTGATGATGTTCTGAAAAAGAAGGACACATTAAATAAAATAGTGCAAAAATGTTCAAATAAAACAGGACTTCAACATACATAGCTTCTCATAATTATTATGAAAAACATGCATGAAATGTAAAGTTACATTGAATCCCTACATTTGCCAGAGGGGCCATAGTTGCATTGTTAAAATTGTATTGAAATGAAAGGTCAAGATTTGGAAATGCAACCCGCATTTTGGACAAAAACTCTTTCATAAAATGGCCAGAAGGTTGATTATGATCTTACCCCCAAGTGGGCCCTACACTGTTGACATGGATTAGTAATAAACTCGAACGTTGGTGGTAAATTGCAACCAATTAATTAGCTACTTTGTTGAAGCACAAATTAGTCAACACCACTTCCCGATCTCTTTTTATTTTTCCTTGTCAGTGATTTCATGTTTTTAAGGTGCTGTTACACTTAAAAACATGTGGCATATTCAACTGTGCCACAAATGTTGACACAATTGAATATATGATTTAATTTGGGTCTAAAAAATACAATTAATTTTGTGATAAATTAAATCTTGTCACATAATATGAAGTATGTTTATTATTCATGATTACATATCCATTTCCAATGCGATAAAAGGTAAAGCATTTTGAAAAGTGTAAAATACTTTTGCTGGAACTTTACAAATTTTGTTCTTTAGCTACATATATATATATATAAAATACAACAAACAAATCTTCTATCCCTGCAATTTTGCACAAATCTACAAAAATGTAGCTTTTATATTTTACATATGATTTTCAGTTTATTGAAAAATATCAGAACTATTTTAAGTTCTCAACAAATATGAGTCTCAAAAGTAAATCAGGTGTTTTATTTTTATAAACCACACTTTTAGAGTATAACTTTCAGTCTTCAGAGGATTTCCATTATCAGACTCACAGATTCGCCTTCCATCCATTACTTAATGTCTGGTTCTGTTATGATTTCTTCCCAGAATCACTCTTTCATTTCCAAATATGATGTAAACGGTCTGGAGCTCTGGGATTGAAAACTGGCCACTTAGGAGGTGTGAAAACAAAAATCATTATAAATAGCCCTACTGTGGTGGGCTTTGACAGATGTGCCAGACTGGACTCAGGTTAATGTGAAATCATTGCAACAAACTGCATCATGTAGGCTAATGGCACTTACTTTTTTTTTTTTTTTTTTAAAGAAATTGTGGCGGTGTGTCGGATTTACAAAACCTGAACACACACAAATATTCTTGTTCTGGTGTGGAAATAAAATACACAAAACATAACACAGTTTTGCTTCAGTTAAGCACTAATGTCTTATTCATATTCCACCCCTCCCCCTTTCCTGCTCAGCAATGAAGCCACCTTCTTTGCAGCACTAATGATGCATAACATCAGTGACATTTCTGTCTCCAGAGAGAGCAATTTGGTTCTGTCTTAATCTCTTTATCTCTGCAGATAAACCTGATGATAACTGGGTGTTTAATGCAGAGCTTATTGCTGCATTTAAGACCAATTATATCAAACAGTTTTCACCCAAACCTTCTATTTTACATAGTTCACTTATATTAAATATTAAAACAAATTATTTTCTGACTCATCTCATCTAACCAGATGTCTTTTCTTTATTCTCAATTGTGATCCATGTTTCAGTCCAGGAAAGGTTGTCACTGTTCTCTACCTCTAATACGACACGGAAAGTTCAGGTCCTACACATCCATTTAAACAGCTCCAAACAGGTCCACATGAAAAGGTCAAATCATTGCGCTTTGTTTGTTCAGGTCAGAGAAAGACATAATACTCAGTCATGATAAGAATTTGTAATGTTGTGTGATGCAGTTGGTCGTAATAGTCTTGCCAAGATAATCAGTTCTTAATTGAGAAGTTGTTTTTCCAATAACAATCTAAGAAGAAAATGCTGGATGATGAAATGTTTGTTATTTTTAGACTATCGTTTCAACACAAATAGACAAGAGTATTGCAAAATGACTTATGTATGACAGGAACTTAATGCTACTGCACAAAGCTTGAAGAAGAGCTGCCTGGTTTAGGTCAGCAATGATCTGAACATTTGAGAGAGAAGTTTATGTCAAAGTTTTAACTTTAATTTTCTGATTTATGTGTTAAGATCTTGGTTTAATGTGGCTTTTAACATAGTGCCATCTATCATAAAAAATTGCAGACAAGTGTTTGTTATGTGAACAAACTGTCAGTGGGACTTCCCACTTGTCTTAGCAGCTATGTGAATAACATGTATTTCAGTCTAAAACATTAGTTAGGTAGTCTCGCCTTCATGCAGAGATCATTTCCAGGTTTTCATGTGTAGAATATTTTATGCAAAAGATAAATATTTCATTTAAAATAAAAATGAAATCCTTGTGGTAAACTCCTGCACACACTCTTTATAGAAATGAAATAAACGCAGATAGAGTTTCATCACCCTCTCTTTAATTAATTTTGTCGTATCTTGCAAATTGTACATTATTTGGTTATTAACATGTTTTAATAACCTCCTTCAACAGCTATTAGAGGCCACAACAATCTAAAACATGATTATAACCAAATTAGAATCCTTAAACATTTTAGAGAAAAAGCTAACAATGTCAGATGAAATTAGTCAAATATGAAATCGAGGATTTGTGATTTAGAAGCCTACTCTGTGTCTCAAAAGCAAAAATAGAAAAATCATGAAAATCATTTTAGCTACAGATGTAATCATGGAATCAAAACATCCCTACATTATATCACACTATTCACAGCTTAAACTCTTATAATTCAATCAGCTTTGAAGACGGGAGATTCTGATTAATCTCTTCAGTCATCAAAATGGTCTTCAAAGGTAAAGGTTCTCAAATGTAGGGTAATGGGTGAGAGGAAGTAGATGGGGATTATGCAAACTTCGCGGTGATTAATTTTGGTCTGAGATGTATCTGCGCTGATCGTAGCCTGGAGACGAGCATATTGATTGATTGCTACAGAGGGCGCGAGGTTCTGCACATTTACTTTTTGATGAATCGGCTGTCAGGGCCTCGAACAACCAAATATGGCTCTGTAAATGAATGTTTAAGTGATTATGGTATAAGTGTAAATAGTATGCATCTATTAAGGAGGATTACATTTGGTGCCACTTTAAGAAGAGAGGAGGAATACAGGAGCAAGCCAGCAGAATATCCCACTGCAAAGTAGACATAGGGGAAAATGTGGTTTTAATCTGCATATATAATGTTTTAGCATTCAAATGGGGAAGTCCTTGACATTAATATGTGTGTGTGTGTTTGAGTGTCTGTGGATGCATGTGTCTGAGTGTTCATGTAGGCCGGTATGTTTGTGCTTTTAAGAGGCTGAGGCTGAAGACGAGGGCTTTAAGTTGACAGAGCATGCCAGCGCATCCACCCGCTCAAATTACCGTGTAACAAAACGCATCCAGGGTGCTGCACTGGAGGTGAGAGTGGGAATAAATGCCTGCTTCAAAGATGATTTGTGTTCAGCGCGGATTAATTCCCCCACCTAAGAAAAATCAATAGCGCTGTGTGGAATAGGAATACATTTGTGTCACCTTTTGGTGACAAGGAAGTGAAAACACACTACGGAGGCAAGTTGAGACAATGCACATCAAAATGACTAAAACCCACTTAAACTGGTGAGGGGTTCAATCCCGGGAGCCACAGGTAATTAAAGATTATCTCCCTCTGTTAATTTCTCTGTACAGTATGTCCCAAAGCTGAGCCTGTTTTAAAATGTGTTCTATTATTCCAAAATACCAATTGTATTGTGTAATCTCTCATGATTGAACTGCAAGCCTTTCATCACTCACAATACAAATGTATTAACAACATTCATTTCTTATTGTTCATGTGAACACTTGCCGCCTAATTTTGTCATTCAGAGCTCTGCATTCGACCCTCAGCAGCCTTTTTAACCATTTTTTACCTTGATTTTGTAATTATTTGAAAACCAACACTTACTCATTTAAATTTACATAAGGCATAAACACAAGAAGCTAATGGATGCAAACTTTATAAGCACCTTAAAACATTCTGATTTCAGTGCAGGAAGAAATTCTTCAGGGGAAAAACACAAACCGCTTTTTGATTTTCAAGAACGCGTCGAAAGAATGGAATGAAAACAGATACTGTATATTTTCTTTTTTGTCCTGATCGTTAGGCTTCCTTTGTCCAAAATGCTTAATTTTATGTAAACACTTTTTTTCCTCCAAGCTTCAGATTTCTGAAAAGCACCTTGACTTTTGTCCTTTGCATTCATGACACCCTTCAAAGACGTTTTGAGAAAATACCTGCATTGTGCAAACATGCTGTATTGCACAGTTAGCGACTCATTTCCATATTCCCAAACAGAGCGTCCTCATCCTCGCATTGACTAAATGATAAACACCAAGGCCTGTGTTTGCAACTGATCCTCTGAAGAGAAGACAGACAGGAGATCAATGAGCTCCTCATCCTCCAACCCATCTGCCATTCACTTTTTTTGCTTTTTCAGTTCCCCAATTTTCCCATCATCCCTACTTTCTCCTCCAACCATTGCATCCTCCTGCCGCTGTCATTCAGTGTTTCTAAGGCTTAATCCTCTGCTTTTCACTCACGCTACACAGCCTGTGCTGCCCCTGATGCCCCACCCTCCCCAACTCCATCCCGCTTTATGGGAAATATAATCCCATTGATCCAAAATCCGATGGGAAGCGCTGATCTGTAAACAGACAAGTGCTCAATAAGAATCGCCCGGTCCTCCAGAGAGGAGACGGAGGGCTGACTGGGTGTTAGGGTGGGTAGGTGGTGTCTCAGGGGCAGCAGGTACTGAGGAGGTTTACTGAGGAGACTGAAGGTGGTGGAGATATTTCTATTGTGTGTCTTAGCATCATTTATCAGATTTATTGCAGAGCTCCTTCATTGCCCCCTCACCTGGCTCCACTGATTCTAACTTTATTGCAGCCTTGAACTATAGTCTACCCAAGCAATTAAAAGTTCTTAGCTCTGAGTGAACATTTGAAAGGTGTGACATTTTCTTTTTGACTGACGGCGAATTTAGAGCGACAGGAGAGACAGATGCAGCCAACCATGGATATGGATTTTTTTTCCTTACTGCTTTTTTTTTTTTTTTTTTTTTTTACAATTTCCTCACAAACTGTTTTTTTGCTCCCCATGTTATGTCTGCAGACTACTATAGCAACATTGCAAGACTAAGAGTTCGAGCAGACATGCAAAACCAAACTCCTTGAAAGTCATTTGATGACAGTTTAACATTGACCAAATGAACGTACACCTCTCCTATTTCTTTTTTCTTTTGAACATTTGACAATGCTTCTGGTACAAGGATTTTTCTAATAGTGTTTCATTAGAATAAGGATCTTTTAAAAACTTTATTACATTTTTTATTGTGAGCTTAGAATTAATTTTAAAATGCATCATTAATTGCAAATGAAAATTAAATGTTGCAATGCATATTATCCAAGGTTCTTCAAAGAATTGCGTTAGGGGCTGAAAGCTATGAGCAGGAAGGATCTCCTGTAGCTGTCAGTTTTACAGAAATGCTGAAGAAGCCTCTGACTGAAGGATTTGTTTTTGTAAAGCATTCTCATGCAATAATTTTTCACAATTTTCTCAGTTTTATGAAGAATCCTTCTTTGCACTCTTCACAACAGACCTAGAGAATTTATGCAACACCTTCTTCTACTCAAAACGTATAGTGTGCTCTGTCTCTTCTTGTGGAAGTTTTATAGTTTTGTTTCCAGTTCTGTTTTCCAGGTGAACCCCAAGGTGCTTATACACCTCAACCTCCTCCACCTCTTCTCTCATGATGGATTGACCAAACCCCGTTCATCAACAATCATCTCCTTTGTTTTGTTCACATTTAATATAAAATTATTGTTTCCGCACCATGACACAAAATGGTCAACCATCTCTCTGTCCATCTCTGATATACCTGACGACTGCGGAGTCATCTCAGTATTTCTGCAGATGAAAGAACTCTGACTTGTGCTGAAAGTCTGACGTGTACAGGGTGAAAGGAAATGGAGAGCGTACAGTCTCCTGAGGTGCTGCTGTGTCCCAGAGGGGAACGTGGAGCACAGTAGAGCACAGCTTTTATTCTCAACTTCATGAAAGATGCAACATGAGAAATGTTTCTGGGTCCCGTTAAGATAATTCGGAGTGTTATTTCAATCCCTCAGCACATAAGAACAGGATTTAACTCCTCTGTTAATGTGAATTTAGGGCCAGCCCAGGTCAACTCCAGTCACAGCTGGGAGATGCCAGCTGTGACTAGCATTAATGGGTGTTCTGGGTCAGTGTATTCATTCTTTTGAGGGATCTTTGAACTAGGAAAATAATTTAAGAGCAGAAGAAAAAAAGAAATATGCCAGAATAACCATAAGATGTTTAAGAATTATATCCTTTCTTTGATGTTTAAATGTCTTAACAAATGAATATTCAGAAATTTGACAGTAAACAAAACTGTACTTTTTTCTCCCTTGCTGTTTCTCTCACTCTTTGTCTTCTTCTCACTTTTTTCTCTCTCTTTATCTCCAAATCCACCCTCTCCAAGTAAATTATAAGGTGTTTACCCATCTGATCATTATTTTAAAACAAAAGCAATTTCAAATATTCCCGATTCACAGTGTTAGATATTAACAGATTGCAAGTCGAGATTCAAAATACAAAAAAAGGAGAAAACTAAAAGTGTCAAAAGGATTCTGTAGTGACAATTCTCATCACAGTTGTTAATTATCTGAAACAAATTTCTGTTAAAAATGTTTTCTGTAGGTGGGTAGCAACTCCCTAATGAGTAACACCCTAACTGCTTCAGCTTTAAAGTCTTCATTTATTTTTCTAATAATCACTCTAAGAACATATTTTGAATAGTATTGGCTACAGTTTGTCCAGCGGTTCCTGAGACACAGTCGCTCAAACGTTTATAAAAATGCAGAAAACTGCTGGTCTTGCTCATCCTTCCTTTTACATTCATGAACACGGTTGGTGTCGTGAGCTGAATATTCCAGGGAACCAACAGACACTTTGGGGTCAAAAGCATTATTGACTTATAAAATAAACTGTATGGATAAAATGTCTCATCAATACCAACAGTATGTGAGCCTCCATTAAAACTCCACTTCCATGCCATTAATTTAAAATTGATCCAACATTGTGAAACAAATGCACAGGATGTGCAGACCGCTGCTCAAAACTCAGCTGAAAGTGAAGTTCTTTTTCTCAGTATTTCCACAGAACCAACAAATATTTTTTTTGAGTTACCATATATTACCTGGAGCATGTTTATGAAGAGCGGTGCTGAGTCGGCCTGTACAGTGTGTGCTCTTGCTGTAAGCATGCCTTCGCTGTGAGTTACAGATGCCTCTGTTCAATCCAACTCTTCCTACTTTTGGCTTGCTTCTCAAAGTGTCACAACTGCAAACATGGAGGATGCACGGGGAGTACAAAGTCTGCTCGTCTCTGAAATTGGGTTTTGTGGCAGTCTTAGGCGCACTTTTTTTTTTTATTTTGTCTGTCCTGTGAGGAGTAACGTTTAGATTTGCAATCAAGCAGAAACGTAAAAAATATAAATCCCTGTTGGTTTTCTCAAATGCAGATTGCGATGAGGAAAGCTTCTTTTTTTAGTTTTTTGCTTATGAAGACAAATCAACATGACTGATGAAACTGTGCCGTAATCAGATGGCACTATGTTGTAACCAGAATGCACATCAGAGATAAACATGTTTTCTGAGATAGTGGAAATGCATTTAGAAAAGGCACACTTTTAAAAAACTTATTGCTGGCAATACGATTTTTAAACGTTGCTGGTAAATAGCAATTTCCTATTTATGAACAGTGTGCTTTTTCTATTTCTCAAGAACAAGAAAGAAGGCGAGATTTGAAAGAGATTATTACACAAAAAGCATAAGACTGGGAGATTAATCAACACATTTCCTCCTGATCTGAAATTATTAGATATTGTGTTATTGTGGGTGCTCAGCCAGCTGAAACCTGGCTTTATTGTTGTTTTATTGGGCTGCCTTTCAGATTGTTTGATATACCATCAGGAAAGAAAAAACACATGGATGTTTCTTCCATCTTTTCTGACTAAATCTTTGAATTTAAGTTGTATCAGATTTGTTCTAAATGTTTTTCTCCTTTCTTTTAGCTTGTAGAGCCGATAGCTGTGGGAACCAGTCTTATTTTAGTCAGAGGCTGAATCTGACAAAAATAAATATGTAATTATGCAGCTCATTCAAAAGATAAAAAAAGGCAATGTGTCAGAAATTAGAATCTTATCCCGTGCTAATACAAAACTAGATTGCCATGAGCAAACTTCCAGACCTCCAAAAGAGCAAAACTTACTTTTGTTTGTTTTTATGGGAAATATAATCCCATTGATCCAAAACCCAATTGGAGGCACTGATCTGTAAACAGACAAATGCTCAATAAGAATCGCCCGGTCCTCCAGAGAGGCGATGGAGAGCTGACTGGGTGTTGGGGTGGGTAGGTGGTGTCTCAGGGGCAGCAGGTACTGAGGAGATTTGTTTTTATTTACAATCCAAATGTTTCTTCCTGGACCTGAGAAATATTCTGCAGTTTTCTTAGCAATGTTAAATTATGTATCTTTTTTTTTTTTTTTTCTTATTTACTTTTGGGAGACTTATAAAACAAAAGTGTTCTCTTTGGATAAATGTGACCTCTGGCTGTAGATTAGCAGTTGATCCTTTGGGTTTTATCCTGCAGGGCTACTCCACTGGAAAAAAACTGGAATCAGGGTTTTGACTTATCTGCGCAATGCTTGTCCTTTTCTCTAATGCACTTTTAGTTTGCAGTTGATAGAATTAGGTCATGTTCTCTTTCGTATTCAACTTTTTAAAAGTTTATTTAGAAATTAAGGAAATTTAATTGCTTTCTTGGTCAACAGGAAGTAGCTAGGCAACTAGACTTAGCTCTGCTTTTCTTGCGTAAAATGTATGCTCCAAGCAAAATGAATGACTAATTGTATTAAAAACCTTGCAAAGAAGCTGCAGTTCATGCTTTCCCACTCTTTTCAAAAACTTGCAACTTCACCACTTCCTGCTGCAGATTCCCAATAATCTTTAGAAGCTGGTTTCTATAATATCAGAGCACATAATCAACACCTCATCTTCATGTAAGTGCTGCTTTAACCCAACCGGACATATAGAGCTGAAACCTGAAGTTTAGTTGATGTTTAGTCGCAGACACTATGTTATAACTATTTTACAGACTAAGACTTACAAAGTCAGTTTGACTTTTTCTGTTTTAGTCAGTTAGGATTAAAAAACATTTCCCTTTGCTAAAAGCCTTCATTTTCAGAAGGCTTTCAGTATTTAGTGTGCCTCACCCAGGGGGCGTTATTTGTCAGAAACACCATTTTATGCATGCAGGAGGTGCATTCCCATTGCTGTCTCTCTTCATATCACCATATATGTTTCACTCCATCTGATATATTTAACAATACATCAATTAACAAGTGTAATTGACATATTTAGCCTTTCTGAGCGGCCATAAATTGTGCAGTGAAAATGAAAAGGCAAAGTCAAGAGTACTGTGCCCCACTGATAGGGGGCAGTGCTGAGCCCCCTTGACACAAAGAGCAATAGGTGCTCTTCATTTATGCATTGTAAAGACTATGCATCAATCTCTTACCATAGTTTTTTTTTAAAAGCATTTTTAAATGAAATAGAGAAATTATTTTTGGCCAACACCATTAATGAATTTAGGAATTTCCATCTCACAAAATAAACATATGAGTAAAAAATATATATGAATACAATTGTAACTACTGCAAACTTATTAATCGGAAAAGCAGTTCATCTTGATAAAATGTAATTTCTGCATGAGTTTAGATTTTTTATTCAATTTCTTTGGTGGTGTAATCAACAGATTAGTCATTTACAAAGAGCAACTGCCAAGCAATCCATGTTTCAACAAGTAGACAGATGGTCTGGACTGGAAAAAAGCATATAATATTAAATAAATATTAATTGGTTGATATGTGGTTTGAGGAGGAAATGTAGTGTTGAGATAATTTATGATTATGGTCATTTCGAGATAAACCAATAGATGCAGTTACAGATTTGGAAAGTCTTCTGCATCAACTGCAGGTCAGTTTCTGAGTCTATCATTTCACATCAGTGTTATGTGTTATGTGCATATCTGTGTAAAAAAAAGAAAAAAAACAAAAAACAACAACAACTTAACAAGCATGCGTTATAGTAGTATCAAGGAGCAGCGTCATATTATTTCTCAATGGTTCGGATAGTAAAGGAATGGTTAACAGAGCATGAAACATCATTCTTACACATGTATCATCTGCCACAGTAGTTAAAGTTCATCCCAGTGAAGAATCTTTGAGATGTACCTTGGTACACTTTCAGTAGTGTATCACTTTAAAAGCAAGATCTTGATTTTATGTCAATCAATATGGACTTCTCGGTGTAAACCTTTATGCTCCATCCTTTTATCCCTATTCTTGGGTTCTGACTTTTTTCACTGCCTCTCCAGATTGTGCACAAAACAAGTATTTTTCCTTGAATGCTTTAGAATCTGAATGTGGGATTGTAGGTGCCCTTCAGTGTCAAATTGAATAAAGTATTTCAGTAATTTGCTTCATATTTTTAATTGGTGCTTCCCTTTGTCTCTTTGCATAGTTTTTGTTAAATAGTTTGTAAGATAAGATTTGTTGACACACCAAACATAAAAACATAAAACTGAAAAGGATCTAAGATATTTTTCAAAAACACAAAAAAATCTAACATGTCCTGAGAAATTATCTTTGTGGTGTCCAGGTGTAAAATGATAATCATTGTTACATTATTTTTTATTTTTAATTAAAAATAAACAATGAACTGATGCTACATATTTTAGTCAATAGTTGTTTTTTTAATTCAAAACAAAAACAAGTCAATGATCTTTCCATTAGAAAGATACACTGCCTGTCGTATCAAATATGGAACCTGCATTAGACTTCCACTGCATTACCCTATCAGATAATAAAAGGAAAAAAATATAAAATATATAGCTATCCATAATAGATAATCAGACTCTTGAGACTAAAAGAACACTCAGTGCCTCCTAACTCCATAGTTTTCTTTTATTTCTTTGACTTTCTTCAGCTTCCACTATATGTCCCTTTAGGCCTCTGTGCTTTAACTAAAAGACTCGATGCTGAAGGCTTTACTTAATTGTTTTGTTCACTTCAGAAAAATCATTAAGTATTTGCCCATGTGTACGTGTGAGAGTGACAGGGAGAGGGAGTGTGTGCGTGCATGAGTAAATTTGCCTGGCAGACCATCCTTCTAAGAAAAGAGACCAGGGGAATAATCTCAGATTGATCCACAGGCAGCCAGTAGGACTCCCGCACCGTCTTGGCACATGTGCAGATGGCAGACCTTAAAATACCCGTTTCATCACAGAGGTGAGATCTTGACAATGTGAAGCAAAAGCTTCCAATATAAAACCAACACGCCATCACGGCCTGAGTGCAATGTAAAGCAGAGGCACTTTTAGATGTAGTGTGTTTGGCCATAAAGCAGAAGAGAATCTTTACCCATTAATGCAATTGATTTTCTTATCTATCATTTTGGGGACATGTAAATTTCTAGAGAATTTCCTAATGCAAAAGGTTAACACTGGCTAACTTTCTCTAAGGGTTGATTTAACTTAATGATTATTTGAGGATTGTTTACATTTAGTTAGGAACATACTGATATTCCAAGAAAGTAATACTACCACTTTGCATCACATGCTACATCAGGATGACCAGTGTCTCAGCGTGCCAAACCAATATTGACTCTTTCTGTCACGTTCCTCTTATTGTGGATGTCTTTATGAAGATTTCAAAAATGCCCCAGATCACTATGTACAGTCAACATAACAATGATAAGACAAATGGTGATGTGAGACAATGATGAGCTGTGCCTCACCCTCACACATCCCAAAGCAGGCGGGTGGCGCATACCCATTGCTGCCTTTTTTTATATCCCCAACATGTTACATTACAAATGTACTACTTATACTGACATTTCACACATTTCCACTGCTGACATGCTTCATGAAGTTGCTGATTTTATTTTCCATCAGGACTTGTTACCTTGTTTAATGATCCGAATACTAAATCAGGTGATACTGTGCTTGATTAGCCAGAAAACTGACCTGACCTAAACCCTACAGAGAATCTATGAAGTGTTATCAAGAAAAAAATGAGTGGCATTAGAGCCAGCGATGCAGACAGAACCAGAAACAGGATGACAAGATAGTTTTTTTCAAGTCACGCCACATTGTATTAAATCATTCACCTAAGGACTGAATGCATATAATACAGTCCATTGGCTTTATTGATTCTACGTAAAAGGGAGAAACTGTATTCTGCTTATATTTGTGAATATCAATGTAATTTAGAGTCAAACCAAAAGCTTTGGTATCTCAAACTTGAACTGTATTCGGTGTGAAACTCGGTGTGTATTCGGCCTGTAAGTCTTTAAAAAGTCCTTAAATACTGTCAGTACCTAAAGTTTTCTTTGAGGTAAAATTTCTATGCATCTCTTCTGCACTTTGTTTTGGCTGTAGGATGGAAGTTTTTGTGCCTGGATGTATTTAGTGCCATCTGCTTTTCAAATGCAGTGCATAAATAAAGCAGTACAAAAGACATTCAAGAAACATACTTCTTGATTTTTCTATTTCTATTTGGTTGGGACTTGTGGTATTTTGTATCTATTGTATGTTTCAGCACTTTCTGAATGGGAGTTTTATCATTACTCGTGGCGTAGTCAATGTGGAAACAAATGGGATGCGCAATAACTTCCGTGGACAGAAAAAGTAAGTGAATGGGGTAAAGTCAAAAAGTAATCTTTTAGGTTGTGTCTGTTGACAAAAATAGCAAAATATTTGAAAGTTATTTATCTGATGAACATCTTGATGCTTCCCAGAAAAATTAAATGTATGCTGGACAGTCCTGACTTTATGTGGTCACCAAGGAAAAGGTGTCACTAACTTTTTGTTACAATATTGTACACTTATTCAATCTTTAGATATAATGCAACTTAAAAAAAATCAATTCTAATATTGTTCAATTTTGCTGATCAGTGATGTGCGTCATTGTTTCTGTCACATGACATATTACTTCATAGTCTGTTGTAATATGCTGCAGAAAACAGATAAGTGTGTTTGTAAATGTGCGCATATCATTGATTTGTTGAATTAGATAAAAATATGCCCTATTTGTTTTGGTGTACATACACGAGTAAATGATTGTTGAGATAATGTCTATTTTCTAAAGCTGCAGCACAGAATCTGCTGCATGTGTTCTGTGATGTAAAAGGAGGTGACATGGGACAGACTGTCAGGCAGCTGGTGAGAAAGAATAGCAGGTGATAAAAACAGAAAGTTCGAGTGAAAGTGGAAGGCAGGTGGAACCACGAAGGGAAAAGATGGGCAGATGAAATTACACCTGCAGGTCTGTTAGCTTTAGTGGCCAGATTTTTGCAGTGTGATGTCCCGCAACATGCCCCAAGGGTCTGCAAGAAATAAAAAGTAAGTAAACCTCACATATCAAAGTTTTTTTTTTCTCACACCTCTGTTATTGCTCCTGTGCCTCTCCTTGACAGCCCTGTGATTCATTTCCTCCTCCCTGAAAGAAGGGAAATGAATAGAAAGCTTGGATATTGTCAGGCGCTAAATGGGAAAGCGGATGCTCAGGAGACAGAATGCAGTTGCAGGTAAGAGTGGCGAGTTCAGTTTAAAATGCCATTCAGTCCCATGACATAGCACACAACAGCACCTGTCTCAAATGACTTATGAAAAAAGCAGGGATGGTTGATTGGGTGTATAGCATTCAAGCATCAGCATGGCTTATGTTTGAGTGGATGCTCATCTCTTCCCCGTCAGTGTGCAGCATCTTGACACTTCATTACACAACTGCACACTGGAACAAGGAGAACTTTTCCACATCTACATTTAATAAAGCTGAACACAGTTGACCTTAAGATTTCTTCCTCCATAAATTCATAAATTCTGATGTGAACGAGAATGGAGCAGATTCTCCTCTCCTTTGATGCTGCTTGTGTTTAGTGATACAAAGCAATATATTGAGAAGTATAAAGACATGATATTTGCATTTGCTGAAGAAATCCAAATATTTTAATTCATATTGATATACTGTGCACTTCTTTACTACTTTTCTATAGTACGATATCTTTATATACTGTAAGTAGAAATGGTATTTTCTGATGTTTGTGGTCTATTTCTGCAGGATAATGTGTCATATTACAAAGCAAATATAGTTCAGCAGTTGGTTGAAAGGCAGAATTATCTACAAGTGTTAGCTACGCTTTCAAATTTGGGAGATCTCAGTGCACCGTGTTGGGTGTGATGGACAAAAAACTTCAGTTAATGAAACATTCATCTTACAACTTAAAGTATCTTTTGCTAACATCTTTCATTCACCACAGCACTGTCAAATATAATTTCTAACTAAGAAGACAAAAGTTTGAGGTTGAATTAACAAAATGTTCTGGTTTGGAAACGTATTTTAGGTGAATGAATGACTCTGGTTGACTGCAATAATTGAATCTCTCTGTAACTGATCAGTGACCTGTTTGTCCTTGCAGACAGTGATTCAGATTATGTCTTGCAACAGATGATTACCAAGACAAATCTAGTTGAAGAATGTTAATTTGGAGTAACAAAACCATAAATACTTCTGTCATGCTGTCAGAAAAAGTTCTTGGAGCAAAACCTTTAAACAGCGTTGTGGTCGGGCTACAACTGGACCTCCAGACAAGAAATAGTGACTTCTAAACAAGATTTACCAGCATTGCTGAGAGCAAATTCATTCAGAAATGAACTGTAACATCCCAGCTGTTTCATTCTTAGTGACCATTACACATAATTAATTAAACAAATAATGTACTCAGTAGATATAAAAACACAAGTCGCGGATGGAAAGTGATATGTACATGGTTACAGTATTGGTTGCTAAGTGACTGAAAAGGTTCCTGTTTTATTTGGATAAAGATGAGTTCAAAAAGCGAAAGCATGACAATGATAAGTCAAGACAGGCATCCGGGAGGTGCCAGAATGTGAAGCAGGGTCAGCTCTACAAGTGGTGGTTTCAGACAGGGAGAAGGATGCCGTTGGTTTGGGCTGGTTCAGCATGTTCTGTGACCTTCTCTCCACATGTGCTCTCCCTGGGATCTCACTTGCTGTTTGTGGTGGTATTGGTCCTGCTGGGGCAAACCGCTCAGCAAGGCTCAGCCTGGGGCGCCTCCCTGCTAAGATTTGGACTCTTCCAGATGTGAGAGAGATTATAGTGTTTGTTGTTGTTGTTGGCTAAAACCAGCTCACATCCTCTCTTGTATTCTTTGTTCTCTCCATGTGTGATTAGTTTGAATTTGTAGAAATTCTTTATTCACTATAATAAGAGTGAATAAAGAAATAACATGTTTTAGTAAAAGATATTCAATGTAGACAGTATTTGAAGTATAAGATTTTCTTTCCAAATAGTTCTTTCAGTAATTAACACATTTTGATTTAGTTTTAATTTTAAGCACCTGAAACCTAAATCCTTCAGTTTTTATTTAAAAGATTATTAATGGTTGTTTGCTTCTTTTTTGAAAAAGAAAGAACAAATAAAATTGGTAAGTCCTGGTACACAGAGAACTTGAAAGCTGGTTCATATTATCTAAAATAAAAAATAATCAGAAAGGGAGAAACCTAAAGAAAATAGGACACTCAAATCAAATAATACACTTGGAATTTATTTGCTTTATTGCTTGACTAAAGTAAAACCTGATGAGTGATAATATTACAGTACAATAATTGTCAATCTTAAAATTTGATCTTCTAATTTCTTAATAATTTTTTTATCTTAACCTTGTCAACGAAGGCGG
Organism: Poeciliopsis gracilis; assembly: GCA_911649635.1. NCBI lineage: Eukaryota > Metazoa > Chordata > Actinopteri > Cyprinodontiformes > Poeciliidae > Poeciliopsis > Poeciliopsis gracilis. The sequence goes on from CAJVRI010001527.1 coordinate 4,472,403, forward strand.
TGTCATTGAGAAACAAGATCTCATATTGTGTCTATGTTTTATTAATTTACTTGCCTTCTTTATTTTAATTGTTTATTTTAATGTTTCATTGATCATGTTTCAAAAGCAACTCTAAACAGCTGGGTTTTTAGTCAATATTTTGCAGTTATCTGGAAGTTTGTTCTAAATTTGTGGTGCAAAAAAGCGAATGCTGTTTCTCCATGTTTGGTTCTGGTGATGCAGAGCAGACCAGAACCAGAAGATCTGGGAGGTCTGACAGGTTGATACAACACCAGCATTTCTTTTTCCTGCTTTTCTGTTCATGCTCTCTGTTCTATTAACCTTATTCAAGACATTTACATTTTCTGTCCTTTTACTAAACTTTCTACATGACTCTTTGAAGTAGCTGTCTACATTTTGACTGTTCTTCAATCGTGCACAATATGACAAACATCAATATTATCATTGATAATAATTTTAAATAAAGTTTGAGTCCCATTTTTTTGACTTCTTTTAAATAATTAACTTTGTGTTTCTTGTTTTCCTCTTGGATTTTCAGCTACTGTTGTAGGTCATGACCAACTAGACTGTTATATTATTCTACAATGATGTTATTGTATTCATGTGTGCAAATGCATGGTAAGATTGATATTAATTCAAAACGTAAAACAATTTGTAACTGTTTGCAAATGTTGCATTTTTTTAAAACGTCTTTTTTTATCAGGTGAGAAAAATGTGCTGAAAGATGTAAAATGAATCATAATAATTGGTGGGTTTTGTTATCCCCAGGAGTAACAAACTGCAATTTTATTTATGATCTTGGTCCTACTGGCAAATCTGCTTAGCATGGCTAAGCCTGGGGTGGTTCCCTGCCAGTGAGTCAGTGGCTTCTCTGAAAGCTGCACAACACCTACTCTCAAATTTAAAAGATTATGATATGCAAAGATTCTTTAGCCTACTTTGTATGTGTCAACAATGGATAGAATATGTTAGCAAATAATTAATACTTTATCTTTTGTGGCATGCTAAAATGTCCTGAAAATGTATCTTTGTGTTGCTAGCACTAATATCTAAAAATCTAAACTCATAAAAAACAAAAAAAGCTTGAGAAACAGTATTGCTCAGTGATACCTACTTGTTCTTTCTTACTTTTGGGGAAACAACAAAATATCTGGTTAAAGAAATATCATCCTAATCCATAGAGACATTTTTCATGCCTTAAGGTTCTAAGACACAGATTATTAAAGAAATGCTTGAATCGGGTTTCGATCTAATTGACCTGGAGTCAGATGGGGGCATCCCAGTTTAAAGTACGTGCCTATTCAAATGTAAAAGTGAATTCACAGCATTTTTCCAGTCTACACTATCCTATTAAAGCAACACTTTGTTATTGGACAAATTATCACACACTGTACAGTTTCTAAACTGTTGCATTAGTTTACAAGAATTTTTTTGCATAATTTGTGGTGATGCCTGGTCAATTTGACAGTATTCTTAGGGGGTAAGAATGAACGCAAAACGTTTTGTTGTTACATAATCTGTGAAAAGACAAATCTAACTTGGAGAAAAATGTGCTTAAAAATGTGAGAGGAAATTATAATAATTATCAGTGCTATCGTCACAGACAACTATATTTTAACTTGTACATATTTAACACATTCAGTGCAAAACAAAAATGACTAAATGTTGGGAGTAATGTGTGAATTCGCAAAACTTGGATATAGTGCAAATACATGTTCACTAAAACAAAAAACATAATCGAAAGAACATACTTTTATGGCATCTAAACAATGTAAAGGGGGGAAATGAGCTGCTTTATTGAAATGGGACACAACTGAGTTAAAAGCAAGCAGCAATAGGCAGTCAATAAAGTAGATACTGCACAACAATAGAAAGAAGTAGGCTATGAGAAAAGCATCGTTTTGGGTTTACAAAAAACTAATATAAGCAATAATATCAGCTTCAATGTATTACATTTCAAAATGTGTTGTATTTTAAGTGAGGAATTTCTCATTTAAAAGGGTTAAGTATAATCATTTATGACATTGGGGATTACAACTATGCCTGGTCTGTGCCAGAGCCTGCTGCTGTAGAGTCAGGCTGGCTGTGGATTTAAAAAGCCATCATGCCAGGACGTTGAATTAAACATTGCATGCATGCCATTCTCAATCAGCAGCCATTCAAACAGTTTAAGAATGACTAATTAGTCACATAGTGCCGTCGTTTCTTTAAAAAAAGTTATACACTGAACACATATATGTGTTCCATGAAGAGAAGGAACCATAATGTTGGCTTGACTCTCAAAATGTCCTCAAAGCACACGGTGCATCTTAGGTCACAACATTTGTCTGAGTGGTTTTACTGCTTCCACTTCAAAATCCAATCACCTGTCAGACTCTGTGTAACACACAGGAATGGAGGACATTAAAAACAAAGTTATTCTGTTTCAAATGGCATCCATGAGATCGAGGAACCTTTGAAGAAGAAAGATAAAGATCAGTGCTTCTGGTGTCACAGAGTCAGAAGTCGAGTGGCCCCCTGTAGACAAGCCATATGGCCCAGGAAGACTTTCATGGCTGTATATGTGTGCCGGCAAGCACCAAGCCGTACCTCTGCTGATTTCTCATTATCGAGGAATAAATAGAACAAGGCAACAAAACAGTGGCCCTGTTGTGTCATTTCCATTCTGACTTCGGTGTGAGACAGATGGTGCAAACTAAATGGCAAGATTTGAATAGTTGGGAAACTGGGCAGCAGCACTGAGCACAACAAACAATAAACTGTGATTAAGAGAGGATCTTACTCTGCATATTTTCACCACACTATGTGAAATTTGCCACCATTTTTCCATGTTTGTCACTTTTTTTGTGCGCTGTTGCCCAGACTCACTTTCAGCAGCAAATACAGTAATTTCACTCTATCTCTTGCATTAGTGCCTGTGCGAGCTGAGTGTGTTTTAGTGGCAATGGCGTGGGAGGTTGCAGGGGAGTCACAAGCAGCAGCAGATGCCAGGTCTCCTCCTAGGTGGCTGACGGGAGGGTAGGCAAGGCAGACAAGTGCGAGATGCAAAAAAAACTGAGGCAGAGAGGCGACCTGTAAATATAGCACAGCATCTCTAAAGCTTCGGTTTCTATTAAATAGCCATGTATTTCCTAGCCCCTGGCTTTATTGCTCCGTTGCTTTGGGAGGGGGAGCCCAAGAGGCTCTTCAACATTATTAGTAGCCCACAGTACATAATCCCACAGCAGATTCTTGTCTATCTTCCAGACCAGACTGAGACATACAGAGAGAGATGAGGAAGAACAGGAGCACCAGTGAGTGAATGGGGGGCGGTGGTTTGAAGTCGGGGCGATACCAGTTGTCAGCCTTATTCTATTTAAGTCATGGATGCAAACAGGCAGAAAGCCTTCATATTTCTCATTGTGACATCAAATTAATTCAATGACAGAGACCAGATGGTACACGGTCACAAGAGGTAACATGGGCCTCACTAAGTCATGAGGCCAGACCAAGCGCCACTGCCCTCCTCTGCCATTCCTTTAGAAGGTGAAGCCCTCTCAGTCAAGTTCCCTGAGGCCTTGGCCTGGTTGTAACACTGTGAAGCTGGACTCCCAGTTGCTGTTTGCCACCAGAGAAATTACAAGAAGTAAACATTTGCAAAAGGCCCCAACCAAACATTTCCTTTTCGTCTCTGGATGACATGTAAATAAAAAAAAAACTTTCACTGAAAAACATTGGAGGTATGAGTAAAACGATCAATCTGACCTTGCATCACATTTTTTATCATAATTTACAAGCAAATGTGTAATTTCCATGCAGATTATGTTTATGTAAGCAGCTGAGCTGCAATCATGTTTGTTAGATTTGAGTTGATTAACAAATTTTTACAAAATCATGGCAAAAAAATTTGAAGAATATCATTGCCCATTATGTAAGATTGGTGAAAAACAACTGTATCAAAAACTAAATATTATACTTATTATAATATTTTAACCATTCATCCATGTCAATGTTTGTTGAATGTAGTCCACCATTTCATTAAAACAGCAATCCCTGGTATTTTCTTTCAGCAAGATGACAGAACCAGCAACAAAACAAAAATAGTTCATGAAATATTTAAGGATCAGAACAATGTTGATTTGGCCTTAAAACCTTCTGGCAATTTTTTGTAACCACACTTACATAGGAAATTTTAACTAAAGAAATAAACCTTTAAAATCCACATTATTACTTGTGTATTGTGCTTATTTGTGCAAGTGACATGTTCCTCAAATAGATTCAGCATTTCATCTGAGATTCCACAATTAGACGCTGACACAAATTTTTCAACCTGTAAAAAAAGTGTAACATATAAAACTAAAAAAAACCAAAAAACATATGGACAGGAAATCTTTCTTATCTTTCAGTGGCAACCAGTCTGCTTTTGGCAAGAGGACAAGATTCTGTAATGCTAATGACTATGAAAGAGAAAGTCATTGCAAACCTTTAATAGGCATACGTTTTACTCACAACGATAGGGACTTATTTTTAGGTAAACATTGATTTGTGATACAATTAATATTTTATTAAACTGGTGATGATTAGGTTATGTTGGCTTAATGGTCATTCAGGAGGCAGCCCCTATGTGGAATGGAAATTGGAAGTTTTGTATTTGATGAAGCCGCTAAATGAGCTGCTGCTACCATGAACTTAAAGTATTCTTCAACCAGGACTTGTTCATTTTCTAGTGAGCTGCGTCCTCCCCAGTGAGTTGTGGCAGTAGGAGTGTAATGTAGAGTCGAGTTTTGCTGGTGGTTTCTTCCTGAGGAAGGGGTCTCAATGCTCTCCACTTTAGCCGCATACTTGCTTAGTATGAGAGGTTGTGGCTAAAGTAACAACTTTGTGTGTTCAACTGTATGCATCATTACTTGATGAATTTCACCTGAATAATAAGTACAGGTACATTTAGTTATTTACAAATGATAAAGCTGATTGAAAAATAGCTAAAATGATAAATAAATATGTGTTTCCTGAGAAATAGCAAGCAAATCAGCAAATCAAAGTTTACCCATCCAACCATGTTCTGAATCCAGATCTACTAAATGTGATGTAACTGCCCTTTCTTTTCTTGAGCCCCAGCATTGCTCTCCTGTATGTATTTATTTTGGTATCCATTAGCACTTAGAAAACAGTGAAACTCATGTCTTTGAACAGGAAATAACAGATTGAGAATTTGTGCTGTTTAGCACGTCCTTGCTATTAGACTCGTTTGGCTCTTCACACATTGCTCTGTTGACATCTTGAGTTTTAGGGTGAAAACACTATCATAATATCCCACAGTGAATAGCTCATTAACTTTGTTAATTCAGTTGATATTCATATTTCGGGACACAACACGTTTATTAGAAAATTACCAGATGAGAATCATGAGATCAAGCTTTGAATCCTACATTTCACACTGATGGATATCTTAATATAACCCATCCAAAAAGAAGCAAAAAAATTATTCTAAAACATATTTTCTTGTGGATACTGATTATAGACAACTGATGGTAAAAATGTACTTTCAAATTGTCAAACTGTTTCACTCTCTTTGTTTTGGTAAATATGTAATCTTGGCCACATGCGTTTTTTTTTTTTTTTTCGTCTAGCTTTCTAAATTAAAATGAATTTAAATTTAGGATTGCAGCAGCAAGAGGTTTGATAAAGTATTCAAAAAGCAAGGATTCAGTGATTGTCTGGAAAAAATATATACACTGCTCAAAAAAATAAAGGGAACACTCAAATAACACATCCTAGATCTGAATGAAGGAAATCTTCTCATTGAATACTTTGTCCTGTACAAAGTTGAATGTGCTGACAACAAAATCACATAAAAATCATCAATGGAAATCAAATTAATTAAAGTATTCAATGAGAATATTTCATTCATGTGTGTTATTTGAGTGTTCCCTTTATTTTTGTGAGCAGTATATTTTCTTTCCCTCAGATTAAGCAAATAATCTGTTTTTGGTTTGCAATGTGAGCTAAATGAGAAGGAAGTGGAAGGAAAGGATGTGTCACCAATGCAATGCAATGGTTTACAGCGATTTTATTGCCATATATTATTAGTACAAAATCAAATAAAAAACATGAATGACCCAATTCTATGCATTTATAGTCAGTTTCTGTTGTAATCATCGTGTCAGTATGTTGTGGAAAGTTAATTTTAAAGAGCTTTGAGAAAGTTCTTTAAAATACTTTTTTAAAGAGCATTTTTTAAAAATATTCTAGACAAACTTTTCTATAAATTGAACATTATGTGTCACCTACAATGCCATATTATAGTTTTCCAATAAGGTTAGTGCTGCTGTAGAACAAATTGCTATTAATGAAAAAAGTTTTATTTTCACAAAATTCTTGTTTGCCTTTCTTGTGATGCAACATCAGATAAAGGTAAATGGATCAGACTTCTACAGATGTCCATTTGCATTGCTCTCTTTATTTTTCACATTTAGTTGTGTGTTTTAAATTTCATTAATCTTTTAGTGATGTTTAAATGCTTGCAGACTAAGCTATCTGTGAGAAGATGTCAGGTATTATGACAATTAGGAAATGACACTTAACTGGCTTTTGCTTCACAAACCTCTTAAAACCATGATTGACCTTATTACTTATGCAATTTTTTTTATTCCACTCAACTTTTCCATAATGCATTTAGATCTTTCACTCTATCATCAGCCAGCTTACTTAGGAATAACCTTTTGTGGCTTTTCCCTACCTGCCCAGAATCTCAATGATTCTCTGTAAGACAACTGTCAGTTCAACAGTGTTTCTCATGATTGCTTATGCCACAACATTTTTCTGTTGATAAGAAATGTTTTAAAATTTTCTTTGGAACCAATTTTGGGGTTCATTAGCAGTAATCAATCAATATTATGCAATTTTACATCTAAATGCAACTTAATGAGATGCACTTGTAGTTTAGGTTTAATTTTTTTTGTGCATCTGTTTTAAACTCAGGTCCCAAGTGCTAAAGCTTATAACTTATTTAAGTGCTTTTTAGATAAATGACATGGCCATCCCCAGGAAACAAGCATTAAGCCTTCTGTATATTCATGTCACTACTTCATATGCATTTTACCCCTGTCTCCCTTGTGGCAAAGCGTCAGCTGCTTTTCACAGACTGCTCTGCGATTCTGTTTGGCGCGATCGCTATCACCACTCGGCACTCGCCTCTCAGCATCTGCCCAGAGGCATCTCAGCAGCATTTTATGTCCTCCCCTCTCAGCCAGCGTCCCCTCAGCCTCCTCACCCTGTGCTTGCTCTCCATAGTCACTTTGCCTGCCCATTCACTAACCTCTCTCCTGCTCTCTGAAGCCTTTCTGCAGCCCTTTTACCGGCTTGTGTGACATTTACCATTTAGAAGCCAGAGAAAGGAATGGCCATCCAAATTCTGATCTCCATAAACATGGATTGAGCCAAATCAGTGACAATAAATTTCAGAGGTTAAAGACAGAATTGGGTTGTGTTTTAAGCGTGCTTTAAATAGCTTTAATTTCAGTGATCTTTACTGGGTAATATATCTAAGCACTATATCTAAATGCCTTGTTTAATTCAACTAACTGCTGCAGCTGCAGAAAAGGTTAATGAATGCTTATTGAATGCCACATGGATCAGGATGCTTTGGGCCATTTTGTATTCCGCTTATGATGATCCACTGTAAATTGTTAGAAATATCCTCTGGAGACATTATAAATACCTCATTATATACAGCCCAAATGTGAGGGATAAATGCTTAAAGTTTGCACCCTCAGTGATGCTTCGCTGTAATGAAGAAACTTCTACTGCCAGACAGAATTGTTAAGCCACAGCTCCAAATCAGCACTGCTAAACATATAAACATTCCTAATAATTTTGGTCTCGTAGGGCATCAAAGGTTCACATGTATTTGCCGAATTAAGCTTCACCTGACATGTCAAAGCAACCCTTATCCAACAATCACCTTGTCAAAGCTGTGATCTTCTTTTCCTTCCCCCAAGCAGCAGGAGCAGCAGAAGCAGCAGGGTGCTGGTGACACATATGGCCAATTATAAGTGGAAGTTGAGAGGATGATGTGAGCTGAAAGCTTGTTCACACGTGGTGGGTGTCCAGACGACCAGGGGATTCATGGAGGAGGTCTGTGTGAGAGAAGAGCTCATCAGCTGTGGAGCTCTTCTCTCCTCCCCTCCACCTCCGAGGGTCTGTGGTATATCAAAGCCTACTTTTTAGCCGATCAATACTGCCCCTAACATCCCTTTATTACTCCACAGCCAGAAAAAGGGTTAGCAGGAGGATGCAATATTCAGTTCATAAATCATGCAGTAAAAATATGTCAGGGGGGTAATTGTGGTTTTCTAACACACTTTGAACGAAGACGGATTTTATTAGCGGGTTAACATCACCGGGCGACCCTCATTGCTCCTCATTATGGGCTCATGGAGGCATCAACAAATCCTAAATGCTACAGTACTTCTCAGCAGAGCCTGTTCTCCTTTTGCAAATACATCTGTTAAACAAGAAGCTGAATATGACTGGCACTAAACATGATTTACTCCTACAGGAGATTCATGTTTATTTGTCAGGCTTGACAAGGTTGTCACGGTCAAACTCATTGTCGGAGTTGTTTTATCCTTAATCATTAATTTGCTTTGTGAAATGCTTTCCTTTAGGGGGTAGTTTCCCAAACAAATAAAAAATAAAAAGAAACCATTCCATCTGTGAATACATGGCACAAATAAATGGAATGATTGCCTTATTAAAGTGCTTTATAGAACTGTTTTTTCCAAGTCTTTTGCTCCTCTCTGTCCAATGAATTTGAGTTGGCCAATAATTTCCCACCATACCCCAGAGTTACAGCGTTTTTGTCACATCTTTTAGTGATTAAATGGATCGATTTCTGTTCTCTATAGGTGATTAATCCCACAGGGTTAGAGAGATTACAGAAAGGGAGCTGCAGAAAAGCCTTCTAAATGGATTCACACAGAGAGCCTCCCATTCATGGGGGCTAATGATATTGGACTACAGGACTGTGGCTTCAGAGAAAAGAAGGAATTCTCACAAGAAGCAAAAAGCTATACGAAAAAAAAAAAAGAGTTTATGATGAGAACAATCTGGGGGAAATGAGTAAAGAATGACCTTGAATTGCATCTTCTCTTGCTGACCCCCACAAAGCTGTTTAAGATGATGGTGTGAAAGACCCAAATGCAAACTAGTGACAGTTGGATAAAATAAATAACAAGCATATGTGTTGCTTTAGTGCCCTGCTATTCTGAGTAGTGTGTGAATACTTAGGTTTTTTTCTACATCGGACCGTTGTCTAGAAAGTGACTCCATTTCCAGATGATGATTGGGGGAAAAATTAATGTTAAATGAGACCGCCAAAATATGTTGAATCTGCTGCACATGCAGTTTTGATACTTAGCTTCCACCTAATTTACAAAACCCATCTCCAATCAACCAAGGACTTGTGTAGTATATCCTACAGATGTTTACAAACTGAAGAGGCCATTAAGGACACACACCATAATGCTATCTGCCATTGCTGTTGTTTCGGTCCATGCATGGGTACTACTTCACTTCTCCATGGAGGGTGTTCCCAAAACGTTCCACTTTTAGAATTGGTTTCAAAAGAGACTCCTACCACTGGAGATGTGTAAATGAGCAGTTAGATTGCAACAGAACTGTTATGTTTTCACTGAAGAACAGCTTGGTGTAAATGGGGTGGAAAAGGGTGTGGAATTCATGGCATTTTGCTGGATAGAGATGAGGTGTGCTGCTTGAATATTCTGTATGTTAACATCTTAAAAGTTTATGTTCTGAAAATTCTCAGAATGCCTCAAAATAAAAAGTACATAAAAAAGAAGGTCTAGTTTCTTAATTTCTTTCAGTTTCAAGAATTCAGCAGGTTGGGGTGAGGGAATCGTCCTCACTGTAGAGACCACTTGCATAACATAATATTCTGAAATGTTATTTGATAATTGGTAAAATATTTGAGTCACAGTTGTGAAAAATTTGACATATCTTGACTATGGAAAAGCAAAAGATTTGGTTAGTAAATTCTACGTCAATGAATGAATGGCTAAACATACCTTAAAAACATAAATTATATACAACTTTGAATTGCCAGAAGTCTCTTCCTTAATATTGAAGAAAATGCTGTTATGAAGAACAATAAAATTCTGCATTTTTGAAAAACCAGAAGAGTCTGCAAGCCAAAGAATAAGACATTTTTTTCTTCTATACTGTTGAAGGAAATGTCTGTACACGTCTCCATAACTTCATTTATAATGCATTGGCATTTTTTGCTGGGACATCGTCAGTTATTCTTTTAAATTTTTTTTCTCAATGAAGCAAATTGAGGTTGTTTGTGCGTATGGTGTTTTAGGCTTTACTTGCACCACATTTCCCACCCCTGCACAGCTGGACACCAAAGCATCAGGGAAGCTGGGACTTTTCTGGAGCAGAGAACTGGAACTCTCCCCCACAGCTTGGTGATCTGTGTCAAACCTCACAGTTCTAAATCTCCGCTCAAAGCTCTTTCCAGCAGGAAACCTGCCTGTCTGCTTGTGTGAGTCGAAGTCCAGGAGAGAGGGTTAAAAAGAAAAACAAGGTAGATGGATTGAGGGGAAATGTGAGGGAAATATAGGATATTGGAGAGAATTGAAACGTATAAGAACTACAAAAGCGCTGAAAAGACCAAATGATAGCCAAAGGAAATATTTGTTGCAGGAAGCTAAGAAGAAACAGAGCTGACTGAAGTCAGTTATACAAGCTTGCTGTAAAATATAGCCCCATTTCATCTAGAAAGTATTACTTTAATTCCTCCAAGGTGAGACAGATAATTTAATCAATTTCCATCTAAGCAATGGATTTCTGCATGTAAACTGACTGTATACATAACTAAATGAATGCATGTGTGGTGATAAGTGATGAGCGGGCAACAAAGAAGCAACAGGGCCTTGGGGTTGTGTCTATCAGCACAGAGCAAAGGTCAGCTGCTGTCAGGAATGAGCTAGATTACTGATTCAGGCAAGTGACCAGGGGCGTAAAGTCACACACTGTCCACAGTTTGTGGTGCTGACCAGAGCACTCCCAACGCTGAAATTGTAGAGCGACATGCAGAGTCACCTGAGTGTCTGCAATGGCATGCAAACACACTTTTCCTGATACTGTTCTGAAAGCATAAAGTTCTGAAAAGATGAAAGAAAGTCCAAAAATTGTATTTTTCTGAATCTTAAATCTTCATCCATGAATGTCAAAAGACAGTTTTCAAATGACAATTTAATTTTTTAATGGAAAAAGTAATCCAACGTTACCTGGCCTTGTTTGAAAAACCCTTGTGAAATTCTAAAATTACTGATAAACCATAAAAAGTAGATTGATTTCCTTCATCACAGTGAAGCCTCATTAGTGCCAGGCACCACAAAAATGGCTCAAATAGAACCTGACAATATGAAGTAGGCTAATAGTGCTAAAAAAAAACAACAACATAATGCCATGAAAAAACAATACTTGAGGCGCAAAGGTAAAAAGACACTATCATTAACATCTATTTGTTTGGGGCAGGTTACAAACTCACCTCTTAGGCTGTGGGACTCCAACCCACAGTGAAAGTTATTATCAGCAAATAGAGAAAACATGGAAAAATGGCCAACCATCCCAGGAGTGACCAGTCATGGCAGCTAACACTGCAAACTAAGAAACAATAAAACAGCAACTTAACGGAGGGTCAAAGTTGCAAACAGTTAACATCCTGTTCTGCTTTAGGCTCCAGATGCTTGGTTTATCTATTTAATCGGAGTTGTGCAGTTAAAATACAATATCTTAAAAGACAAGAAACACATGTAAAACATTCTGCAAATTGTTTCACCTGCACTGTAAAAAAACAACAAAAAAACATAGATTTTACAGTAAAATGCTGGCAGTTGTTGTGATGTGGTAACTGTAGGAGTTTGCCCTACAATCGGTGGATTGCCAGTTTGATCCCTGATCTACCTTTGAGATTTCAGTTTGATGTATGAAAGGCATTATAAATTGAATTACTTAATTAAATTTAATTATTAAAAAACAAAAGAAACAAATATTACATCAGCATTCTATTCTTCGTAAATTATTTTTGCAGTCTGGCTTACATCTACAAATTTTACAATTAACTGAATTTTTACAGTAGATTTCTGTATTTTCTACATTTCATGAGTATCAAAATCACTTAAAATATATGTTTATTGAGTTATTGTAATTCCATGTATTTTCTACAGTAATACAATGTCACAGTGTGGAAATGTTCACTGGAAAGCAAAGTAAAATAATACAGGAAGGAAAAATGCAATCAACTAAACAATTCCGTCATAAAATTGTGCATCATGCTTTATTTACTTTAGTCACATAAAAGTACTTGAGGATGATAGCACAAAAATACAAATAAAGAAAATTGCCTTCTTTACTACAAGTACTTATCCTGTTTTGAGTTTTGCTCCAAATTAACAGGGTGCTTTTCAACTCAACAATCAGAAGAGCTTGAAAAGCTAAAAAGCATTTGTTGTGAAAAAATTAGAAAAGCAAAAACTCAAGTGGTGTGATAATAAAAAATGTGACAAAGTAAACATAGAGAAGCTTTTATGCCTCATGACTCACTGAGAAATATGAGTAAGCAGTGTGTGTCTGCCCCAACATAGGATTATTTTTCATTTTTTTTATTTGGAAATCAGTCCAAGGTGAGTTTTAAGTCACAATCTCTGACGTCAGACAGTTGCAGTTATGGAGGCTAATTATGGACGAACACGGGGGGATTTCTGCCTCCAGTGAAAGCTGCTCATGTGCAGAGAGGTTAGTTGTGGTGCTGACTCTTTCAGAATCTGTCTGTCTGAGTGAAGCACTCATATATTCTGTATATTTATATATTTATACACACACACTCGCAATGTGCACCCGCATACATACACCATGCACACAAACTCAACGCAGCCTGGATTTTTGCTTTTTGCTTTTTGCAGTGCACAAAGTCTCCAGGTGGAAAGGCAAGAGTTTTCCCCCAGTGCAGAAGCCATTAGTCAGAATGGAGGTGATTTATGGGTTGTCTCCTTGCAGAATTTAAATTAACTGCCATGCCGTACAGAGGGAGGGTACCTCTGCATTTTGGGTTGCTCCCCTTTACACTCCACCTCTCAGTCTCTCTCTGTCCTGCTCTCCTGTAGTCTCATGGGAGAAATTAGGGATGTTTTTTATTTTTTTTTTGTGTCCAGGTGTGATGTCAGGTGGTCGATTCACTTTAGGATCTGGTGAGATTTCACTGGAAGAAATGCTCATCCACATCAAAAAAAAAAAAAAAGAAAAAAAAAAAGAAAAACTCATGAAAGGAAGCAGCGTTCAAGGTCAAGGTCAGTAACTACTCCTGCAGGGGAGACGGAAAAGCTGGTGGACACACCTACATCTGTACAGACTGTAACCAAAGCTCTTCTAATAGCAAAATATGTCCACAGGGTTTTGTTCTGCTATTTTTGAAAGGTTTATGAGAAAGTGAGTTTAGTTGCGGGGGAAATTTCAAGATGTACCAACCTGCTCCCAGATCTATAATAATGATTTTAATATTAATTATGTTTTGTTCTCTTTCCCTCTGATGCTTATGTGATGCACAACTGAGGTAGAGGACATCGTGGCTTAAGGACACAAACTTCTTTAGAGTTTATGAAAAAGACGCTCAATGTTGAACATAATTTAAACTGACAAATTCATATGGATCCACAGACTTTCACTGCATAACGGAGTGGACCTCTTGCGCCAAGAGACAAAAGTCTGTTGGGTGGGACAGATAGGAGGAGGGTGGGAGTTTGGGAGGTTTGTGTGTAAGGCAAGTAAATGATTCCTTGTGCCTTCCTGCTGCATAAAACAAATATATACATATTTTAGACTTTATGCAAAGGAAGAGTTTAGAATATTAAGTTGCATAAAGTATATTTCTTAATATAATTAAGGGTAGATAAATATGTAAATACAGTTTAGATTTGCTGCATTAGTACCTTTTGTTAATGATGAATGCTTAAACAGCAGCTTTGTTGCTGCTACCTGCAAAACATCTGCACATTGCACCAGTGTGTGCATGAGCACACACACACACACACACACACACACACACACACACACACACACACACACACACACACACACACACACACACACACACACACACACACACACACACACACACACACACACAGCTCTGAATTTACTCCTGCAGACTCAATACGCTCGCAATGAAATATGGGGTAGTTTCATTATGCATCTGTTACCCATATAGCCTTGACCTTTTAGTGTTCTTGTGCAGTGGTATTGGAGTGGAGCAAAAAAAGAGATGCAATTACTGCCTTATAACTTACTGATTTTATTATTAAAATCTCAACAAGGCGATGCATTCATCATTTTTTGCCTAGTGTAGAAAATTTAAGTTTTAGTCATTCAAGAACAGCAGCGTTGTAAGGGTGCAAAAAAAAAAAAAAAGAACATTAAAACCGAGACAATGAAACAAAGCCTTGAAGCAGATAACATGTAATTTAACAAAACAAACTCAGCTGGTAATTTAGAGTCTAGCTATATTTAGAGAAATGTCAAATCGTTGAAATGTAATATTTCTGTTTATCCAATCTGTTGTCTGAAATGTTGGTCTTCCGGGCTATCAAGGATTATAAATACAACACAAATCAATAAAAAATGAACATGTACAAACAGTGCAAACCGAGTCCCTGCAATACAAGCAGAATCAGTAAAATAATAGAATAATTTCTGGTTAAATTCTTCATTTCTGATGTAAAATAGTTGCTCATTTCATTCTGGAGTGCCACAATTGCAAACCTAAATCTGGTCTGTTCTCAAATAGCAAATTAAATATTGGTGCATAAAAAAGCAGAACACCATGAAATGAAATTTGTGAAGTCATTAGGAATGTCATACGGCTAGAGATACTGATGAAATTCATAAGATCCCCTTCAATATGAAATACTCAATATATCAGTTACAAATGAAGAACTATTTCTGAATATTGTTTATCGTGATAGTGAATTATCTGAAGGAAGAATGAGTAAGGAGTGGATATTTCTCTTTCCTGTACTATGTACAGTACAATGCATATATCTGAAATTGTCTCTTCTCCTGCAGTTATTGTGATTTTATTTGATATGTATACCTTCTTTATATGTCCACAAAAATATTTGTAAATCTTTCAGCAGTGAAAGAACTGGAAAATATTTCATTCTGAACGCCATGTTCTTAAGTGTGTCTGGTCTGAAAATGTGAAGATAGAAATCAACGTTCAGTGAGACCTGCAAAACAAGAAAAAAAAAAACAAAACTTCAGATGCCATTATGGATGCAAAACTAAATTTTAACAACCAAATAAAGTTTATTACTAAATTAGCCTACTATCACCAGAAAGACATTGACAGAACAAAGAGTTTCTGATCAAAACCAAAACCACTGGTGCGTGATTTTATTTTCTGTTAGTTTCTTATTAGGTGATGATTTGTATTTGTGTCTGTTTTGTGTATTTTCTGGCTTTTAGAAAATACACGCTTAATGAGGTAGAGGACATCTCATCTCTTATCTCTGTGAATCTTATCTTTCTTTATTTGTGAGAGGGGTTGTGTATAATCTGTTGTTTGTCCATTAGTAAGACTTAACCTATTCTTTCTCTATAGTATCAAGTATTGTGTTACATTTTTTGTATTGTTCTTTTTCACGTTACACTCTTACAAATTAAAACAATAATCCTCTTCTTCCTTTAAGAGTGCAATTGTTAAAGCTGAGTGAAAATGTGCAATTCATGAATCAGATGAGATTATGTTAATTGCTTCATTTACTTCAGCATTTGATTTTGATAACCAGTAAGTCGGAGTGAGTTACAGACGTTTGAGTCGATTAAAGTGTTTGGTTGTTGCACACCTGTATGGAAGTTATCAACTAAGTACATACCCGATCCACCTTTCTTCATACTGAATACTCTTTTTCTTTTTTTTTCTCAGTTTCAATGGTCATCCCATGCTGGGAGCAAAAACAGGCCACGGAGACTCTTTGGTGGATTCAAACTGTGGTTTTGACAGCCTCTCAGCTTCCTGGGCTGGATGAGAGAAATCACCTTCGGGCATCCCTGTGGACCAGATGAGGACAGAAAACAATGAGTGGTAGATAAGAGATTAACCCTATGAATATATGTACACAGTTGCATCTTATTTACAGCATGTACTAATTAAATACATCTTTAATATTGCAATTTAATCTCCAACCGAAACACACTAATTAACTGAAATAAGTATTTCTTTCTATAGAACTTCTTTCTATGAGCCAACAGTGTGGCCAATAAATACTGTATATGTAGCATATCCTAAGAATATAGAAGTCTGACCTTTCATGAGCAGCAGAATACAAATCAGATGAAGGAGCAAGAGGGAAAGAAGAGCAAAGAGTGATGTGAAGAGTTTAGCAAGGTGATGAGTTTTCATTTCATGCTGCGCGTGACATCCCAGCCCCGGCCGAGGTGGAAAGGTCATCCCATCATTTGGGTGCCTGAGGGGAGAAGAGTCAAGACTGAGCGAAGGCACAACTGTCTCGCTACAGGCGAGGCAGACCGAGGCAGAGCACACATGAATCACGTGCACACATAATACATCACATTACCACATTCATTAGGAATCTTGGATATAATATTCAGTCTTTTAGCAGTTGGGGTCAAAAGAGCAAGTCTGCAGTTTCTTGCTTCACTTTATTTTCCTAGCTAGAGGATGAAAAGTTAAATAAGAGTTTGCCCTAGAGCAATTCTGCTCAGTCGAGCAAAAAAACAAGCGAAACGAGACAACAAGTAAACAGAGACTGAAACTGAAGCCTTGTTCTCATGCTGCCTCAAAACAACTTCTTTTAATAGTTTCTATCCTGCCTCTAAGTGTTTTCTGTCTGTGTAATCACCTGGTAAATATTGCATAATCTTGCACAGAGAGCACGCCGCCATAATCAGCTGATTGCCGTAAAGAGTTCAAGCTGTATGGGGGATTTAACAAATGTGACATTACGGAAGAAAAAAGAAAGGTGACAACATTTTGTAACAACTTTGCAGTCATAACTCACTATATAAAGAGGCACAGCAGACTGTCTTTCCTTTGTGACAATGTGCTCTGCTCTGCCCAGTCATAATTATTTTGTAAATTTGCAATGCAGTGCCAGGCTTCAGTAAACAGGCCAGATGTCAGGTTTGATGGAACCACAGCTTCAGCAGTGGCGAGGAATACACAGCCTCGGGGTGTTTTATGTTTGTGTGTGGTAGCGTGTTGCACTTTTTCTCCGGAGTCGTGTCCTTCACTGTCTGCATTCACCTGCAGCCTTACAGTGTTCGTCAGCAAGAAATTGCTGAGGCAGAGACGCCTTTAAGCAAATACATATTAATTTTTGCAGCACATATATGGTAAAACAATCCCTTGCTTGACCAAAGGAGTGCTTCGTTCTGCCAATTCTTTCTGTCGACACACAAACAGGATTCTTCTGACGAGCTGGAATTTTTACCGTCTGAACCTATTTTTCTTCAAACACACAAACATACACCTCCCTTCGATAACTACCCTCAATTTTGAGTTCCTTTGGCCTGGTTCAATGTCTTGAAGCCCCCACCATCCCACCCCCACCTCTGCCCAGCCATCTTCAAACCATCTCAGTGGGTGCCAAGCAGTCACAGCAGTGGCTTGATCTTGGCACTTATGAAAGAAGCTCTTTGATAAGCCTCGGCCAGGAGTAACACAACGGAAGTAAATCAGAGACACAAACTCAACTGGAGATGAGACATCTACTGTGTTTGCTTGCGTGTTTGTGATGTTGTTTCTTTTGTTTCTTTGACCTGTTAAACTTTCCTTTTGAGAACTAAATCAAATACCTGAAAGAATTTTTTTTTCACGCTTTTATGTTTTGCAGTTTTCCCTTGTGAGCCTCTGAAACTCTTTGGAAGCACAATTGTTGTGGTTCTCCAGCTCTTTGTAAAGGAGGAGAACAACAAAGTGATTAAAATCTTTTGAGGTGTGTTTTGGACGTGCCTGATGTCTGGACACAACACGACTGAGATTGTGGTTTCCTGTTCGCTCCCGTTCTTTGAAGAAATTGACTGTATGGCTGTCGGTGCTCAGTGAGAATAAGATTTCATCCTCAATTTCTTTTTGCCATCTACATTGTGTTTAGTCAGTTGAAGGTAAATTGTATCCTAATGTATTTTCATACAGGTGAATCTTAATTAAATAAAATACCAGTAGAAAGTTAATTTATTTATGTAACTAATTTGAAAAAGTATGGTTTCACGGATTCATCAATTTTAATGTGTGTTCCTATAAGTTTGATTATTGTGGCTTGCAGAGAAAAAAATCAGTGTCTCTTAAAAACAGAAAAATTATCTGAGATTAGTAAGATAGTTTTACTACAGAAATATTTGGATATGATGACATATATGACGCAGACTGACTTATGATTTGAGAATTGTCCTGTAGACAGTCTCTGTACTCTCCATGAGGAGATGAAGACACACAAGGTCATTGTTTTTTGTCACATGGTGCTCTGGAAAAATTGTAGAAAATTAAGTGGAGGAAAAAAATGGAGTAGAAAGTAAAAGGGTGCAGAAGTAAATTTTATATTTCATTTAGGAATCAAGGTCCTAAAGGTCCAGGAAGAATGGAGAGGCATATAATCCAAGTTGCTTAAGGTCTACGGTGAAATTTCCAGACTTTGTGACGACATGTGGAGCTGTGTCTTGTGTTGGTGATGAGCCACCGTGTTCCAACATACACACAAAAACCTCTTTACTAATCATCACTGTATTTGAATGGCCAGGAAATTCACCTGACCTAAACCTTCACCTTGTGGTTGCTCAGGATGAGAGAGAGCATCAAAGTTAATATTCAGTGCAATCTGCTGGTTGTATTAGAAAGCTTGTTACTATTTGTCATTACATAACCTGCAGGAATTTGAACATATGCCACAGAAATGTGAATCTGATATCTGGATTGAACTCTTTTGGAATTAACTGAATTGAACAGAATCACTTTTGAATTCATTCGATTGCACATACTGTTTGAGTATTGATATGATTTGCATTTGTATAAACAAAACTAAAAAGAAAAATGTGTGATTTTAAACATATCCAAATTCTACCAGAAAACACATGTATTCAAGTGCCATTATACACACATTTCAGATTGCAATTGTAATTGACTGTTTTATGTGAAACACAGTCAATTGTATTCAATAAACAACCTTTCTGCATCTCCCAATAAAGCTTGTGGGAATAGTGGATTATTGATTGGAGCAAGTCCAACTTTGCAGCAACCTCTGACACTCAGCATGTATGTGGCGACAGTGGAAAGAACCAATCCTTTAGCTGCAAGAGTTCTCCAGAAGAACCTGCCTCACATTCTGCATCCATCTGCTGCTGTCTACCAGGGGTTTGAGAGAACAGAACATATGGAGGAAAAAGAAGCAAAGAACACAGAGAAACCCTCAGGGATCGCTCTCTATCATAAAGAAAAAGTACACAGAGTTATTAGCAACAGCAGCTGTTTTTTGGAACTTCATCACGTGGAAAAACATAACACAATAGATAAATTCTGCTGTAGTTGTACATTTCATGGAATGGAAAACAGAGTAGACTACCAGCAACTTCTCCTTCGATGGCTGTTTCAGGAGAGAGACGGCGTTTCAGACAATGTCTCTGACTCTGTATGTCTATAGAAAGATATTTACATAATGCTGTTGGCAAAAACAGCTCATCTTACAGAGGTTTTAACCAGATATGGGATTTCACTCGCACACAAAAACATTCATCAGATGTGCACCCTACAAATCTGACATTTATAGAAGAATGGTGTGATGGCAGGAAACAGGTCAAAGTTGATGTGGAGAAAGATGGAGCTCAATAAAGGGCAACAATGGAAGAAAAGATGTTATTTGTGTGCAGAGGCTCTTAATGCGCTGATTAACAAAAGGGCTGCTCCAGCTTAAACTCCTCTCATAGCTGTGAATACCTCTGCTGCTGATGCACCTTTTACAACCACACTTTTTCCTTCCATTAAACTTTCTGCCTGCATACAGCACTCTGAACAATCAGCTTCTTCCGTAATGAACATTTTATGGAGAGTATCAGTGACTGTTTTCTGGACAGCTGCCAACAGTCTTCCCTCTGATTATGCAGGTCTGGCTATAACTTAAAATGTATACATTAAAAAGCTTGTCTTAATTGCTGCTGTGTAATATTCACTGCATATTGAATACTGAGTTTTATTACCTCTAAGCCATGAATATTGAAATTACAGAAAAAAAGACTTCACTTTTTTCCACTCTATAAGTACATATTATGATACACAAGTTTCACTTTTTGATATGAGTGAAAAAAAAAACCTAGCTCACAATATTCACAGTTTTTGACAAATGTTCAACAGACTCGGGCACAAAAGTCTGAACAAACAGTTTGTAAATACTATAAATGTGCTGTCCTGTTTGGTCTCAACGGACCTGTTTCCAGTTAAAACCTAAACGTATTTTCTGAATAAACATAATCCAAGTGTAACTTCTGGATCTGAATATCACAGCAAGAAAATGTCAGACATTGCAGATATCTTTCTTAGGTTTTCACAATCTCTTTATCTCTACTTATGTTCTCATGCAAAACAAATCACATTATCTGATCTAAAGATCAGCTGTTGCAACATTTGACGTTGCATTTGTACATTTTTCTCCTTTTCCAATTGCTTTCGTATCCATTCCTCATGTCAGTTTCATCATAATCACACGCTGTTTGTCCTCTCCATCGTGCTTTGATCTCTGTGGTTCATAGATATTTGGATCTCAGTGATATGACCAGCAGTTACTGCTGGCAGGTGTGAAGAACAAATAAAACCCCCCTTAAACAAACTCCCGAAAACCAATTTAGGTTTGTGTGCTTCCTCATATAGACAAACTCGATGACTATTATGAGGAGTAAAAACAAATCAGGCAAATATGCATCCCAGTCACACCTGCGTGCCAGTTATTTGAGAATCAAACTCTGCAAGATGATAAATTAGACAGCCACCCGATGATTCTTTGAATGTGCAGCTGAAGTTTAATGATGATGAAGATTCGCAAATGCTGCAATATGTCATGTGTAGTGGTGACAAAAATAATAATAAAAAAAAAAAGAAATCGGCCATCCTGCTCATTGATCCATCTCAATCCATCACAAGATCTCCGTCCAGCTCAGGGACAAACTGTCCCAAGCCAAAAATAGGCAACTATCTGAGAAAACCAAGAGCTGGCAGATTTTCACAGACCAATGACCGTGCAAGCTGACTTCACAACTAAGAAAAGTTTTAGTGAATTAGTGGAAGTTTATATATAGGTTTTCTTGAATTTTAAAAGAAATATAGTTATCATTTGAAGTTTAACAAAAAGTGCACTAAAAAAGAATTTTCTTATGGATTTCTTCTGTTTTTGCTTTTTCGCAACACTTGTTTTGTGTCAACAACCTATTTCTTTTATATTGGGTTTCCTATGTAGTAGGTAACCTTAGTAAACACAAAATGCAGTTTTCATATGAAGATTCCATTTATAAAGGGAAAAAGCTTTTCAAACCAAGCTAGCTCTGTGGGAGAAAATAATTACTCTGTCCTTGATGGTAACAGCTGAAAAGAGTCTTTTAAATCACTGTGGAGGGATGTTAGCATGCTCTTCTTTGCAGAATTGTTTTAATACTTCCACACTGGAAGATTTTTTCTTTCTTTTTTTAGATTCATCATCTTCACAAATTCTGAATCGCATTTAAATGCAGACTTTGACTTGGAAAAATCCAAAACTTTCATTTTGTTCTCTTTTAGACATGAAGAGGTGGAGTTGCTGGGGAACTTTGGATCATTCTCTTATCATGTACTTGAGCTTAACACTAAAGAACAAAAGAAAGGATCCACTTTTGTTAGCTCCCGTAAAGACCATTTTTAAAATTTTGTTTGTAGTTATTGAACCATTGAAACTGATATTTAATGAAACATGCAGGGCCGGCAGTTATTTACAGGTTGTTTTTGGTCTCTTTTGAGGATAAGTCTCAAATAATGGCTCTCACTGTAGAATGTGGTTAATCACAGCTAATTCATGCCTTAACAAGCTCTGTGCTTATGTTTTCCAACAGGGCCATGATTAGATTGCATATTTTGTATCTACTTTATCTTTTCCTGAAATGAAAATGTATTTGATAATCTGAAATATGTAAGTGCAAATAAAGCAAACAAAGACAAACTCTGTTACATATGACTGTAGCTGCACCTGAGTGAAAGCAAACATTTGAATGCATTCTGTATGAAATTGCTTCACGTTCCAATCGTGATCACTTCTTTTCCCCCCAACCGTCAATACATATAACATATTACGTCCATCCATCTTACGTTCATCCATCTTGCTTCTCTAAATGTATTAAACCACAACCACAGAACACCTTGTAAACTTAACAAACCCTTCATAATGAATGTTTGCCATCTACACACTTTGTCATTTGCTTTCTTACTTTACCATTCATCACACCAAGGGATGAAAATGTCAAACAAATTACATTATTGCTCCGTATCGATTTCACCCCCCTTCAAAACATGGCCCTTGATTCGATAAAAAACCATGAAATCAATGCTCCAAAAAAGACACCAATAAGAAATCATTTTGGTAGATTCAGTTGGAGAAACATGCTTATCGACAGAAAAAAAAA
The DNA here is from genome assembly GCA_911649635.1 of Poeciliopsis gracilis. Taxonomy (NCBI): domain Eukaryota; kingdom Metazoa; phylum Chordata; class Actinopteri; order Cyprinodontiformes; family Poeciliidae; genus Poeciliopsis; species Poeciliopsis gracilis. The sequence continues at coordinate 4,495,116 of CAJVRI010001527.1, forward strand.
AAAAAATCTGGAACGGCACTTCTCATTGCATTGCACAGGATTTTATTTTCTGCTTTTTAATGTGATTCAAGATTTATCAGTCTAACCAAAGAGTTTGCTGGGTTATGAGTTTGTTCTTGGCATTTAGCTCTGCAATTAGCACTATTATTCCTCTGAGAAGCTGCTAGCGTTTTCTGGCACAGTACATTTAAGTGTTGTGTCTACTCTCCGCACATATATGCATAAATCTTTAGAGCCCACCTCCAGTAAAAGAAAAAAAAAGAGAGAGAAAGGATTGTCTTTCCACAGCTCCATCTTTATTTTTAGAGGCTGGATGTTGATGAGAGGGAAGACAACGCAAGAGGGTGAGAAATAACATCACAAGTGGGGGAAGGAGGGAGAAAGAAAAGTGAAGAGGGAGAGCAAGGTGGCCGGGGCGTTGTGTTGGTCCTCTGCTTCAGGAGGCTGCATGTTGGAGAGTCCTTCGTCCGCGAGAGCAGGAGAGAAAAAGGGGACGTAACCGCACCAACCTTTCACGCGATGGGGGAGCAAGAGGGTGGGTGTGGGGTCTCTGGAGCTGCTTCCGTATAAAAAGCCAAGCCTGAGAACACGGCACCACAAACTCACCACACACACACACACACGCACACTCACAGTGGCTGCTCTGTATCTCTCATGCTCACCCACTCTCATTATTCTCTCCCTCTCCCTCCCTCTGTCTCGCTCCCTCTGTCTCTCACTCCATTCCTCTGGGCTCTGCATACTTCTTGCTTCTTCTCACAAGTCACATTGTGTTTGTAAGTACGCGCTGAATGTCTCCCTGTGTATGCTTGGGTTTCCTTAAGTCTTTTTCTATGTTTGAGTGACTGCTTGCCTACTTGAGTGTGACTGAGTGGAGCAGCGAGCTGTAGTAAGTGTATGTGGGTCTCTGTCTCACCCTCACACACTCGCCGCTCCTCTTGCAACTCTTCCTGGGATCTCCGGGTCCCTTTCCTCGGTGACAGGCTCCCCACACTAAACAGTCACCATTTCCGCCCCCGGGAGACCCACGCTGGCTGCGCAGCCCCTTCCCCGACTCAGCATCGGGAGGAAGACCCTGGTGGCGGCTGCTGTGGGGGTTATGCTGGTCTTGGTGCTGGTGGTACTCATCCCCGTGCTTGTCAGCTCCGTGAGTACTGATGCCAGCCACTACGAGATGCTGGGCACCTGTCGTATGGTGTGCGACCCTTACTTAAACAAGGGCACTCCGGCCAGCAGCACCAGCTCCACTGGTCTGCAGGGTGAGGCAGAGGCACTGACTGACCACAGCAATGTTCTTCCACCATCCACCCTGCAGCAGGGCCCACAGGGAAAGCCTGGCAGGCCAGGAAAGCCCGGACCGCCTGGACCACCTGGACCGCCCGGACCGCCTGGTGAACCTGGGCCACCAGGACCAGCTGGGCCCCCAGGTGACAGAGGGGATCATGGAAGGACTGGGATTTTGGGTCTGGGGGGTAATGGAGCTATCAGCACAGCCACCTACAGCACAGTGCCCCGGGTGGCCTTCTATGCCGGGCTTAAAAATCCCCATGAAGGTTATGAGATTCTAAAGTTTGACGACGTGGTCACCAACCTTGGCAACAACTACGATGGCATTTCGGGCAAGTTCATCTGCAGCATACCGGGCACATACTTCTTCATCTACCATGTGCTGATGAGAGGAGGGGATGGCACAAGCATGTGGGCAGACCTCTGCAAGAACGGTCAGGTGAGTACTTTTAAAAGACGTTTGACTTTTCCTTTGGCGCTCCCTCTGCAGCTCGCCTGCTTAAAGATCCATGTTTTGCCAGATTATGTCAGAAAGCTCCCAAATAAAAGGGAAGCATTGTGAAAACTAACGGGGCATCTTTAATCCGGTTAAAAGCTCACAGCCGTGGCGCACATCCTCATCGGGAGATGGAAAAAAGTGACGGCTGGTTCCAAAGCGTCTTTTCCTGGAGTGATGCGTCCCGAGATATAAGCGCGTCCAGATCCAGAAGACGGTACCGGCTGAGCGCGCAGAGCAAGTGAACCCTTGTTGCTTTTACTCGGAAAACCTTTTGGACATCCGCATTGTTCCTCTCTCTCTCTTTCACAGTCCGTTTATCTGAAATTAGTGGAATTGAACGGGAGCTGTGGCAATTTGGCATTTGTATGGCTTCAGAGCGGAGATGGAAATTAAATGAATAGAGACACAATTTCTAAGCTTTCAAACGCAAAACATAATTCTCTCTCGTCCTGCATTTACTTTTATTTTATTTGATACATTAATCAGCCATAACGATTGTTATTATTTTATCACCATTATTAGTTTTCGGAGTCACAGTTAACCCTGTGTCAAATGAACTTTTGGAAACGCTGCTGCAGAAAGGGGAGATAATGCGCCACATCCAGTGTGAAAGCTTAGCGGAATGCGCTGCGTTACGGCTCCTGCACTCATCCACTTCTAAAGTCGTGTTAAATGCGTTTATATGATTTATTCTTGTCCTCTTTGATGCTTGGTTTTCTAATATTATTGTGCGCCCTGAAGGGTCCTCTCCAAACGCGCCTGTCAGTACACTTCACAACTTCCAGCTATCCGTCAGATCTTTTCTCTTCAAACTGGCGCCAGCACACGTTTCCGACAGGAGCATGGATGATGTTTTAACTTTTCGATTGAGAAAGCACGCATAAGTTGTAAATATCAGTCTATTTCTGCATTAGCGCTAGAAACCATAGAAAATCACAAAGACAAACAATAATTTGCTGCAGCCACGTAATTATGTGAACCTCATTAAAGACATATTAAAGGAGAGAAATGCTTAGTTCTAACAATTTCTGGCCAGAATTATATGAAGTTATTAGATATAACAAATTAAGATGTCTTACTTTATTGCCCTTCCCAAAATGCATTTTTAATCTACAAATTGATGCTTAACAAGCTCAGATGCACTTAGTTTCTTGTCACATAAAATCACAGTGAATTATGCACAAGGAGATGCACTGATGTGATGGGACACACAGCATTCAATCTTTTGCGACAGATGAATTATTTAAAAAAAACTGATCAACAAAACATGTTACTTAATCATTTTAGATGGCTGCAATTTACAGAAATGAGTGTTGTCTCTGGAGAAAGATAAACAAAGTGTCAAAAAAAGAATTAATATAAATCGTGTAACAAACAAAACAGCTCCAGAAAGCAGGTATTGAATCAAAACCTTTTAAGGGCTTATGCTTTTTGGAAAATGCTCCAAAGGATTACACACACAGATTTGACACATAAACCCACAGTGGTTTCACTCTGCACAAGCCAAGACCATGACAGCGTGAACCTTCAGTCTCACCAAAGGAGCCAAAGGTTAATTCCTTTACCCTTAACTATATGCTCAGTTAGAAATAAAAGGGGAGTTACAGCAATCACCTTCTATGTATAATGCCTTACTCAACAGTAATGTTTATGGGTGAGTGTAAAAGCACTGATATATAGAAGGGGGTAAAGAACATATGTGGCCATAAAAGCGCCTTCTGTTCCTGCCTCATTCTACTCTCAAGAGGAAGGTGTGGAGGTACTTAAGTTAGTAGCATAGTGTTCATCTCCTGAGACCCGGGTAACGTTTTCAAAGTGGCAACTGCTGCTCTGACTCTGTCCTCCTCTGTCCCAAGCATGCACAGCTAATGCATAAGTGAGCAGTCCTCTCACTTTTTTATTAGGGGGTAAGCCTGGTTTAATGGAAGAACCTCCTGAGTATTACTTTGTGTAAATGACTGTGAATGGTTATAAATATTTGTCCAACTTATGCTTCATCACTGATGAAGTGCTGAAAGTCGAGCACAGGCTCCTACGGCCTCGCTGGTGCTTTACTCAGCTCATTAAAGCTGCAAAAAGCTGTTCTGTGAGTGGGGGGACGAAGGAGGCTGGGGAATTGCAAACAATAACAGTATTTTATCATCTTTTGGATTCAGCCAAGTGTTGGGAGTTTTAGGGTCTGTGCAGCGATGTTTTCACCTTAGCATGTACTTCTTCCACTTTTATAGGTCGCCTTCTTTCTTCACAGCTTCTACTTGTGCCTCTGTTCTCTTGCTACAGTGCAACAGAACAATTCAAGCAATTTTCCCAGAACTTCTACAATTTTTGGGTCAAACTTGAACCAGTTCACCCACTTCATTCACTTTTTTGTTGTTGTTGTCTTCAATACCTTTACTTCTGGACTAAGCCTAGAATTTAAAGTTCGCCTTAATGAATCAATGCATTGCTGTAGCATCTCTTGGCCACATTCTCTGGGACTTGGCAGTGACAATGAAGACACATTTTAAGTGGAAGGGATAAGAAAGGAGGGCAGAAAAGACACGGTTATTGTGCTATTGTGCCATCTTGTCGATTTAATTGTAATTAAAAAGCTTGAACCAGATCCAGGATGTGTTTTCGGCTCTCCTCTCAGTTCCCTTCTTAATATTGTTATTAATCCGCAAAACCGTTTCAAAGTTAATTAAAAGCAATGACTTCAGCGTCAGTCTCTCAAGAGAACCATAGTGAATAATCACTCTGTCTCCTCCTTTAATAAGCTTCAACGTCCTTCGTGCACATGCCTCTTCCCTTGCAATTACCACTGCAGTCTCCTCCTTATACCTACACACAAACTCCAACACACACCCTCATGCTTTGCCGCCCCCTTCTAGCCCATTGCCTCGACCCACCCCAGCGGTGTAGTGCCCTCCAACTCTCCTCTATGGTCCACAGATGCTCACTCCTCTTTAGAAGTTTTTATCTTAAAAAAAAAGAAAAAAAGAAAAAAGTTTTGCTCCAAAAATGGGAGCCAGGGAGAAGTGGATTGTGACACCTCAAAATCGATTTACTAAAAACGCAGCGCCTTTTGTATTGTTCATTGTTCTCAAGTGATGCATTGCTGTGTAGCAGAATGAGTTCAAGTATGCTGTCTTCCCTCAAACTTTGCTTTTAAGAAAAACTTTTTTTTTTTCCCCATTTAACCATTAAACATTGCTTGGCTTTTAGTACAGTCACATGTCATTTCCTTGTCAAACCATTCGTCGCAGACCATCTCCACTCCTAAAGGCATCTCCGGGAGGTCTTCAGCTCTGATACACATGAACACAGATTGTTTATCCTGTTGCTGCATATCCAGGTGAAGCCCACGCACAGTGTTTAGCATCTGGTCACAATTCCAACATTAAACACGGGAGCTGAGCCATCTGGATTGGGTCTGCTGTGTTGAGTGTCAGAAGGATGTTAATAATAAAAAGAGATATCAGTAAACCTATTAACATGACAAAAGACAGTTTTTCTTTACTTTTTAAACTCAAAGTATCCACACTACAGCAACACTTTATTTGGCTTGATTGATTTTAGCATTCTGGTAATGTTTGGACCTGCGATTCTTAGTTGTGCACTGAGGAGCCTTTGTGTGTTTGCTTGGTGTAACAGAGGCACTCTGTCTGAAAGAGACAAGCGGGGTTTGAGAAAGTCACCCTAAGTCCCTCAGCCTTTTTGCTTGTGGTATTGATCCCCTTATGTGCAAGTGTATGAGTGAGAGTACATGCTTTTCTTTCCTTCCTCTGAGAGACCTGCTTCTTTCCACGATGTGTGTATATCATGGCACTTCTTCTATAATCAGCTTGAGACGTAGCGGAGGCGGACCTTTGGCCTTGATCTTCTGTGTAATTGGACATTGGATTTGACACTCTGCCGAGTGGAACATTAGAGCTGGCCTAATTAGGTGCGAGAGCTATTAAATGAAGATTGGCCAACGTTGTTAGAAAATACCACACAGATTGGAAATGTCAAGATGACATCGAGCTGTCATCTGGAAGCATGCTGAAGAAAATCTATCATTCTTGGAGAAGATTTAATGTTTCAGAACAGCCCAACATTTTTTCTGTTATATTTCAATTTAATGTTCATATACCGTAAAGTTGCATCTCAATAAATTCACTAGGTTGGAGCTTATTTTGCACAAATTACACCGTCAATGCAGTGTGGCATGTGAATAATTGATCTATGACTCTGGTTAATTCTTAACGAAGTCCAGGTTGTTATAATAGTGGCCTTCAGCTCATCTGCATTGTTGGGTCTGGTGTGTCTCATTTCACCAAAGAACTATTGCATAGATTCTCTCTGGAGTTAATGTGAGGACAGGTTGCAAGGCAATCAAGCACCATAATATTATGGTCATTAATGATACCTTTGGCAGTATGTGCAGCGGCTCGAAAATGAAATCAGTATCTCCATAAAGCTCGTTAGCAGAAGGAAGTATGAAATCTTCTGAATTTTCTGGTAGAAAGCTGAACTGTCTGATAAAACCCATTGGACCAACACCAGCAGGTGAAACTGATTCCCAAATCCCCACTATTTGTGGAAACTTCACAATGGTTCTCAAGCGGTTTGGATTCTGCGCTTATCCAGTCTCCCTCCAAAATCTGAGCTTGAATTTACTTTAAGTAGACTGTGATCTTTTTCATTCTTAAGATGACTTCACACACTGTCTGAAAGCCCCTGTCTGTGTTGTGGCTCTTGAAAACTGTCTTCATCTGCCTCCTACAGATGTGCCTCTCCCAGACCTTGGACTGGTATTTGGTTCACAACAAAGCTGTGGATTTCACTGTTATTTCAGAACCATTTCTAGCACAATTTGTCCTTATTTATTATTATTATTATTATTATTATTATTATTATTATTATTATATTATATTACATTAATATACAGAACTTTGTTGACAACCTGCTTGTTTACTTCTGTGTCTTATCGTCCTCATATAAGGTTTCAAAGACTGTCTGCTATAAAGTCATTATTTTACAATCTGCACCATAAGCATCTTTTACATGACATATTTTTGTTTTGACAGTCTTCTTTTTATTTCATCTTATACAATATAATTTATTTAGCTTTAAATAAGATCAGGAAATAAAAAAATAAAATTAAAACTGTGTACAATCTGGAATATCTCAGGTTCACTTTATGAATTTGAACTTTTCAGAGGTGCTCTAACTTAAAAAGACACACCTGTGCACCTTTTTAAATTAAGAGCCTTCACACCTCGACAGCACACAGACTCCCCATGTAATCATTTATGTGAATAGGAAGCTTTTGATATAATGCTAATGTGCATTGTCTCGTGTACAGAGCGAGCCAAAACATACAAACCAAAATAGGCTCGTCTCCTGTGACTGGCTGACTCAAGGATGCAGTGATGTTGACTCACAAAGCTTCTTCATTATAATGAGGGCCATATGGGAGATCGACAAGTGCCCCTGAACCTCTTATGCAAACATATCGCTCTCTGTTTCTCCCCACGCCCCTGACATTTAGATGTCCCCTGAATTCAGGCTTCACTGATACCCGCAATTATCCTCTCCCTCTTAACGGGAAGGCTGCAAGTCAATGACCTAAAATGGCTTCGCTGTCTGCGGCATAACTCAAAGTGCTTAACACCTATTGCCCTCCTCAAATTTAAAATAGCTGAAACTGCCCAGAGAGTATTGGCCGCTATATGAAAAACATATATCATAAGCAACCTGGCAGGATCCCCCTTCAATCCAATACAGAAACCCTCATTCTCAAATAGACCTATTTTTATGATCGGTGTGCCTCGGGGCTTTCAAGGAACTAAACTGTAAAAATGGGCCTTGAGTTGAGGAGTCAGCTCAGACAGTTCAGCGAGGAGTGATCAAGGGTTTGGTGTTGCTGCTGGTAGCAGAAAGCCTTAGTAATTAACTGAGTGGGATGAGTCAGGCACCGGAAAGAAAAGAGGGGCTGGATTGTAGGTCAGAGTTGATGCCCTTTTATCCAGCCCTGTTTTCTCTCAGCAGAGCTGTCCGTTCCCATTACTGCCTTGTGATTCTCATATTCTGTCTGTTTGTCGAAATCTAGGTGCAAGCATTCACGATGTATGCAATAAACTGATGAAATATTACTCCAGACGTAGTATTAGAATCACTTTCAGAAAGTTTATCAGGAGGAAGAGAGAGATTTGCACAGCAATGCTGATTTGTTTTAAAGTAGGCTGCCTACGCAGGTAGAAGGGAACAGCTGGTGGAATTAATTCAGGAGATTTTTTTTTTATGCTCCCGTCTGACAGATGGCAAATCTCCTGTTACCATTTCATTTTTCTTATCATGTTTTCACTTAGGTATCCTCCAGAAAATGAACCTGTAACACATGGTGCTTTGTGACACGACAATTCTCTTGTACATTATCGTAGCTACCCGGTCTCATTATTTTACTGAAATTGCACCCCTTGTGTATTTGTGTAAAACAAGAAAAGGAAGAGGAAAAAATGCTGATGAATGTGTAGCCTGTCTCTGGGTTTTATCCTTGTTACTATGCACGTTTTGTACGTCTGAGGCTGGGAAATGTTGGATCAGGGCTCAGAAGCGAAGGCGAAGCCATCTAAGCTGCTATTAGGAATGCGGTTCACGGCTGGAATGTTCAAACACAATTAGACGGCAGCACACTTTGATTTAAGAAGGACCAATAGACTCGTTGATCCAAAATGGAGGCTCAACACCAAGTCAACAAATCCCCCATCAAGAAATCCACAAGACACGTCCTTGTCACTGAGACAAAGCCTTTTTGTAAGATAACTGCCCCGTTGAGACGTTTTAGACTTCTCAAACAACAAATCAAACATTAAATTATGATGATTTTCATAAGCAGATATATAATTAATGCTTTGTGAAATGCTACACTTACTGAGCACAGAGTCTTTTAAGACTGAGGCTGAGTGACATGAATTCTTGCGTGGCACATATTGCTCGCATGAGTGCCATAATTTTTGCAACTGCGAGATTCACATTTAGATTGCACAAGTTAGAGGAAGTTTAGAGAATCCGCAGATTCCCGCTACAGGCGTGCATTAACTAATAATCTAAAGCACAGCCTTGAATTTTCGGTCCACAGACTGAATATTATTCAATCAAAGCCATCATGCTGACGATGTGACGGATGCAAACACGCACGAGCAGCCACAAGGAAGACAACATCGCTGACACCTCATTTGCCATCGCTGAGGCAGGCGCTTGCGGCCTCACGCTTTGTTTGTCCTGTCAAAGTTCCTCTACATATTCTGTGTCAAGGTCATGCAGTGCCAGTCGGCTGTTTGTCCTGCTCATCACAGGCTATATATCGGCCACGCTGCCTGCATATGAACCCAGCGCTCGTATCCCTAACAAGTTCTCTGCACGGCGTGGAGAAAAACAAAAACACAAAGAAAATAAAAGCTCTGAGAAGAGGCTCTCTTCATCATTATTTCAAAAATAGTCTTTATTCATGCATGTGTGTCACTAAAAGCAAAAGGAGGGAGGGAGCTGCAGCAGTTAGCCTCAGATGGGCGTGAAAACCATTAGACCAAAACAACCAAAATAAAACAGAAATACTGCCGTGGAAGAGCTTGGATTTTATGGGATTTCACGTTTGCTGAGGTTTTAGTTTGTTCGCTTGTTGTGAATTATTCTTTTCCGCACACAATAAAAATAAATAAACCCTAAAAAAACAAACAACCTCCACCCCTAAATGTATCTTTTTAAAACCCTGATGACGAGAATTTCTCAGATATGTGACACAGCTGTGACATTGCCAGAGGTAGCTGGCTCCTGTGCGCCTACCTGCAAAGCAAATATTTTGAAAAAAATTTCATTAAAAATCCCAGCTGACAAATCCTCCAGAGCCATCATCAGCTGCCTCTCCCACAGCACTATCCCTCTAATAAGATGGTGTTGACTTTGCACGCTTTTGGCATGCCGTATCATATTAATATGCACCGGACGCCCGCGTCTGAGAGTCACAGTGCGAGACGTTGTTTGCACATCGATATGAACTGTGCTAGATTTAATCATGTGGATAAACAATAAAATAAAATGACTATTTTCTATATGTGACTCCGGCATCTCACAACCTTTTCCAAGACTTGCACAGTTCGGGTTGTTAAAGTGACGCCTCCACTTGCTGCCCAGAACCCGCTCTAGAGGAGTCTGAGAACCCTGCAGTGCCTCCAACACAGTTTTGTCGCGACTGTTACGGTTCAATATACAACTAAGCCTGAAGGCTTTCTTGTAATTGTGAACTTTGCAAAGTTTATTAAGAGGAAGGTCAAGAAAAAAAAAGTCCCTGCAATTACATAACTTGTTCAACAAAGACCCAAAAATGAGCATATGTCAAACATTACCTTAAATGTCATTAAATATTTGATTTTTAAAAAAGGCAAATGTCCTTTCTCCTTTCAAAGAGTAACAAAAGATCCTTTTCTAATTTCTTTTTTATAAGAGGGCCTAAAATGGCTTATATTCAAAAAGCTGATAAAATCCATTCCCTATCCTGATATTTAGAGAATTTGGCTGGCTCTTATCAAGGTGATACTTGAAGTCCTTCTTAATCTTTTTACACAGTTAGGAACCTTTATGAGCAAGAAAAAAAAAGGTCTATTCAAGCTTGAAAGTGTGTGGGAGGGCATACTGGATGAAGCCAAGGCTTACCAACTCTAAAGTGATCTCATGGCTTTATGTGCCCCCTGTTCTGTTCATGTGCGTTTGTCTTCGTTGAGAAACTGTTTAAAATGCAGAAAAGGTGTCAGCCGCACTTCGCAATGACGCATCTTCAACTCAGTGAGCAGAAAGTAAAGCAAAGGCCAGCTGAGACTTTCTGAATCTCACAGAGAAATAACAGTCAGATAACGTGTAAGAAGGCTTTTGTCGGAAACCTGAGAGAAGGCATATTATCATGAGCAACTGAGTTGATAACACAAGACGCAGAGAGGTGTAAAAGAACAGCTGCAAGTGGCACATTTGAAACTACTCTTATGTTTGAAAATCCTACCTGTAACACCTTGTCTCAAGTTGCAGGTGTATTCAATTTAAGCGTTTCATATGATGATAAAAATGAAGTGTCATCAAAACACTTTTGGTTGTGACCTGATTTCTCTAGGATAAAAATTCAGCGCTACAAACACAAAGTATCACTCCTTAAAACCTTTTTCTTTTAAGTAACTGTTCAAGTACAGTTTGAATTTGTGACCTGCAGCAACCACCTCTGTGAGTTTCGCATTGTGTTCCTTAGGAATAAAGAGCGTTAACAGACTCCCTCATGGTTTTTCCACTTTAAAGGCAACCGTTTTAACGCTGGTGCCAATTTAAAAGGCTGCAGTAACTGTGTGTTCTTATTTGACAACTAAACAAACTAGTGGCTGATGAGTCCATGCAGGCAAATCTTTGTGTTTGCTATTTTAATAAGTATTTTGATGCCTCTGCACATCCTCTGCACATATTAATGTTCTAGATGCAGTTAAAATAAACTGGAAAAGATTAGCTTAAAGCTCTTTACATCAACAAAGAAAGGTCAAAAGTGAAATATGTTAGTATCCTAGATAAACCTCTCTGAAAGGATATATAGAAAAGAAACACACTTGACCAAAAATACAATTAAAAAGGGAACTAGATGGGATTGATTTCAGGTTTATTTTCTTACTTTAAATACATAAATCCACCTAACTTTTATTTGTCAATTCAATTGCTATTTTTACTTCTTAAGCAGACCAACTCATTATTAAGAATCCTCCATGACCTCAGCTAGGCCATCAAACCCATTTGAGGAACTTTGCACTCCGACCCCAGAAAAGCTAAAGTGGACACCAAAATCCCAAATAATGAGCTTAAAAAAAACTTTCAGATGCATGGAAAATATTGATCTCAATTTTGCCTTACTGGACAACATGACTAATAGGCTTGTTTACCCACTGACTACATCGAATGATGCACAATGCTTTACTTTTTTCCCTCTCTGTAGAAAATAATGATCTTTTTACTCAATTCTACTCCATTTAGTAGCAAATGTTGCAGCTCTCTTAGTTAGTAGCTGTATAAGCTGCAGCGCAGGCAGTAAGTGGAAATTGTGAAAATCAGCGTTGTGCATGAACAGGTTCAGGAGTAGAGCTAAGGCCTTTGGAGAACATTGATGCAAATTTCTATATTATAAGCTTAGACTGGCAACTCTAAACAGAGCTCTATTTGGGATTGAGCTAAGCTTGAATTTTCTGACAAACATTAATTTTCTTTAAATTTTTACAGAAAATATCTAAAGTTGAGAGTTTTGGGTGAACACATTTGTTGGTTTAATGTATGCTTCTCCTCAACTTTGAATTTGACTATTGAGTTATTAGACGGGGGTATTCAACTACCGAATATGAATTGCTGAATATGAATATGAATTAGCTTTTAAAAGAAATAATTTAATGGAAAAAGTAAAGACACAATGGACCTGGTGCCCGGCATGTTGCACACATAGTGAGGGGTTCTGCTGCAGACTGTGGAGCCACAGCCGGCTGGCCTTTAATACTACAGTGTCTTAGCTTACCAGTCATGTGATTATTAGAAAGTTTTTTCTAAGTTACAGAAGTGCAGCAGGGACTTCTGAAATAAAAGAAGTTTCCTCCTGCTCTGGTGTAACAGTGGAGCTAAGCCGTTTCCCCCATTGAGGCTTTTCTCTTTCATCCTCAACAAAAAGATCTGAAATATTTTTGTTTTTTTATGGAAACAGGAACAATGTCTTCTGTTAGTGTGTCCGTCCATTTTCTATGCCAGCTTGTCCTTACATGGCGTATCTCCAGTGGTCATTGGGAGACAGAGGAGATAGAGAGTCGATTGCTGGACAAGTTGCCAGTTCATTTCATGGGACACAAAGTCACACAAGGCAAACAGGCATGCAAACACACACACGCCCATGCGCACGGAAATGCACATGCACACTCACACATACCTAAGGGAAACTTAGAGGAACCTAACAGATTTAGCCAAATAGTTAATTTTGTTTTTCTTTTTTTTTCTTCCTTATTTTCAACTGTGGGAGTAGAGAACCCACACATGCCTGGGAGAATGTTATTAAACTTATTGTGGAAAGACCACTGGCTAAGAACAGAACCTAAGACCTTCTTGGTGCAAGATACTGTACATTTGTCCAAACACACAACCATGCAGCCCTGTGGTTAACTTTAAAACTTTTAATAATAAAGTAAAGAGACTACAATAATTTCTTATCGTCTTTTAAAATGTAGTACTTTTCTGCAGACTTTAATTCTTTTTACATCTGCTTAATATTTATTGCTCATCCCAGAATTATTTTTATAGATTTATTACTGAATATAAATTGAGTCTGGCTTTCTTGAAAAGTCCCTTGAGATGCCATTTGTTGTGTTTTGTAATAAACTGACTTGAATTAAACTGAATCAAATGGTGCTTGAACATAAAAAGTAGCTTAACTGGAAGGAGAAAAAACAACAACAATCTTGTAGCATCCTGACAGATTCCCCTGATCAGCATCACATTTTATTTAATCTTCTATTATATGTAACTAAAACACAAAAATACATCAGGAAGACCAACATTTACGTGAGTTGGGCCTCATAATATCATTTATGTAAAGAAAGCCACAGAAAATTGAAAGAATGCAAATTTGCATAAATTTGCAATGGTTTTAAAATTTGCATAATTTTAAAACCATTAAAGACTTTGTTTTAGGAAATTTATGAATGAACAATAACTACTTAACATATAAAATTTTTGAAAGGTTTAGGTGATAACGTATGAACATAAATTAAGTTTGCTTTAATTAATTTGACCTGAACTCAATTAGTTAAATGATTTGAACTGAAGTGAAGTAGTTTTTGGTAAATGTGAGCTGTCATTACCAGACTTCTTACAAACAAGGTAAGATATATTTTATAGTCCTTTAAGGAAAGTTATTTTGGAGCAGAAGTGCAGTGACCACAGACACAATAAGAGAAAGACATAAACATAGGTAATACACAGAATCGCAGGACTCTGGTTTAAGGGTGGACTCTGCTGTACTGCACAATTAGTTACAGGTAAATTAATATAGAGTAACGCAGAAACAAGCAGATGCATCTCTCTCTTCTGCTGTCTTTAAAAACAGCCGAAATGACAAAAAATAGTGTGAAATGCAGTTTAATAAAACTCTAAATGTCTTTATTTTGACAGTTTGTGAAACACAGGCATTGACTCTGCCAGGTCTGCACTGTAAGCACATCCACAACTTACTTCTTCCAGAAAGGTATTGCCTTCAGTCTGGTTTTCATTATATATTGATACTATGCTGGACTGAGATCAAGTGGCACTGTTGCACTGCAGAATGTAATTGATTATCTATATCTATCCTTTAGCAAACATGTCCATTGTCCAAGAGGAATAACATAAGGCACAGAGTGTGTTTTCCTCTAATGGGCCCAAACAAATGCATGAAAATTGTCTTTCTGTGACGATCTTTTTGGTTTAAGCTATAAGTTAGAGAATCATATTGGCCTAATGTATACTATGTCGAACACTCCAGCTTAATATGCAATCCTCTTGCAACAGCTGTCAGTTCTAAAATCTACCAGTAGTTTTAATTTGAATTACTTATACACACGAACCACATGTGTGGAAAAATAAGCTGATGTTTTCAAACTTGCGTGGCACTGAAACTTCCTCTCAAGAGAGACACTGAGTGTTTGTAGTGGAGCTCTTAATTACCCAGGACAGGATACTGGGAAGCTGCAGTGAATGCCCTGTAGTCAGACTCACATATTCATTGTCACAGAAATACACTCTGTGAGCAAACACAGATGGAAAAATACTTCTCTTTTACTTATTTATTAGGCAGATCAGTCCCATGGGTCTTGTCAGTTGTTACCAGACACTCCTACTTATCTTGAAAGAGATCTGCTGTTGATAGTTTGCCTTTTTTGTACTTTTGAGTGATTTCTATTGTAAAACCTTGTGAGTGTGCCTTGCTGTGGAGCTTCTGAGACTTTTTGTTCTACGGACCTTTTGTTCCAAGGTGAAACCTCAGTGTTTTTTCTCTCCTCGTTTTTTTTCTTTTATTTATGAAAGACCACTGGCTCAATTGAAACCATAAATCTGCTTGACAGAAAGGCCTGAGGTTTGACTGTCCCTCTTGTAGGTCCTGTGGGTTAAATGTCAGCTCTGTCCAGTAATTCTTTTAACTTCACACTTTAAAACTTTTCAAGAGGCACTAAATATAGAGCTTTACTTATTTTTTTTCACACTTTTAGGCCCAGTTATTTGATTATTTTTTGTAATTAGCTGAAAGAATAATACACTTATTTTTGTACCATAAGAAACTGAATATTTACCATCTTCTCGGTTTATTTTAAGAGTCCCTAAAATATTGTTGTTTGTGGTCTGAGCCTAATATAAACAGATTTCCTTTAATTTGTAAATGATCATGCAAAAAACTTGTTTAAACTTTGTTTGTTTCTGAAATTTCATTAATGTACAACAAAGGACAAAACTTTGAAGCTATTATTAATGTATTTATTTTCTAAGCTTCTAATTCAATTTATAATTTATTTAATTGAAAAACTGCAAATACATAACAAATGTCCAAATAAAGCACCAACAGGAAAAGAAGTCTAATACTTCAATTTTAAATTTAGCCAACTTTGTTTTCTTGTAAAATATCAATTTGAATGTTCAAAATTTGAATTATGTTTACCACGTGGTGCAAGTTCAAATTTGTGGCTAATATACTGAAAGTTTTTAAAGGTGCAACAGGTATCTAAACATATCAGTAAAACTTGTGATTTAAATTTTAGAAAGTCCGGACAATAAAACAAAATAGTCATCATTCAAGATATTATTTATATCATTTGAAGAGTTCCTACTTATACGTGGTCATAGTGCCTTGCAAAATCATTCACACCAAACAAACTTTGTCACAATTTATCGATGACAAAAAAATGCTGGTATTTTATCGATGCTTCATGTCATAGAACAAAACAAAGTCATGCATAATTGTTAAATGGCAGGAAAATAAGCAATCATTTCAAATTTAACAAATACATATCTGGAAAGTGTGGTGTGCATTTTTATTTACACACACCCTGCCCTAAATGAAATCAGAAATACAACAAATGATTTGGAGCTGCAATTTAAAAAAAAAAGGTTGTTTTAGAACATGTTTTTTTATATCGTCATTTGTGAAAATATTTTTAAAAAACATGCATTCTTCTTCCATTTCAAAGTTTTTGCTTTCGCTTTTTGCACAAAATCCTGATAAAATACACTAACGTTTGTGGGTGTAATGTGATAAAATGTGTAAGTATAAGGGGTGAATATTTATGCAACCAATATATTGTAGCAAAATAATTTAGCTACAATAAACAGATTTTAAATAAGATATGACATTATTTGTATAAAATCAATGCTCATTTTCTGAGAATACAACTTTTATTTTATTTTAGTGAAGCATGTTAACTTTAATATTTCCCTAAAGCCTCTTCTGTTTTTATTATATGAAACTCAGGATAATTAAACTGTAGGTAACAACAGGCTTTTGTTTTAAAATTTTATTTGGTCATATTTTTTCATTCGAACTGCAGAATGTTGTTTATACCATTCTGGCAACCTCAACATAACAATTATACATGATCCTCCGATCCTCCATGTCCACGTCCTTTAACTGTGTGCGTTTTTGCACTTGCCTCTAATTTGGATGCATCACTGTGGCTCTACTCTAATTACATATTTTTGCTTTTTTCAATATACAAGAGGGCAAAAATTATATGGATATAAAAGTTTAAATCTTTCCATCTATCTATATATCCCTGTATCTTTCTATAAATGGTATCTTAACTATCTTTCACAAGAATGTCCTGTCTAAGCCAGGTGTTGTGGTTCAGTTTGAAAATTGAGATTAACTCCAAATTTAGTATCTGGCTGTCTGAAAAGGAAGATAGACTGACAACTGATTCCGAACATATGCTGTGTGAAATGAACTATATATGTACATATGGTCTAACTAACAAGACTATCCATTTATCTTCATATTCCTCCCCATTCCTGCAGGTTCGTGCCAGTGCCATTGCCCAAGACGCTGACCAGAACTATGACTACGCCTCAAACAGTGTCATCCTCCATCTGGACGCTGGCGATGAGGTGTACATCAAACTTGACGGAGGCAAAGCCCACGGCGGCAACAACAATAAGTACAGCACCTTCTCTGGCTTCATCCTCTACGCAGACTGAGAACAAACAGACACAGAGACTGTCAAAACGGAAGATACTCAAAGAGAGTTTCATGATAAAAGGGGGTCAGGGGGAGGCTTTGTGTGTGTTAAAAAAAGCCAGAATGCTTTCTAGTTTTCCTAATTCTCTCCATCATCGCAGTCACCTCTGCTTCATATCCATCAGCCAAGACATCCAGGCTACCGCGGCCAAGCCAGGATGGAAAGCTCCCCGAGGACACACTGAGACCAGCTAGCAGGTGGCGTGGGAGGAGTGGGATGTTAGATGGGCTGGTTTTCCGCACCCCTTGCCACATTACCGATGTGTCAGAAGCTCCTCACTTACAGTGTCTCTCCTCTTTAGCCCTGCTCCATTGCACAGAGATATCAACAGAAACGACAACCCTGCAAAAGTGGATGATTTCACCTCTTTACTCCACAGCAGCAGCAGTCAGCTGTCCCTTCAGAGGGCTGGGCTGACTGGAACTTGTAGTGTTGTTCCGTGCAAATTAACCTAGATTGTGTTTTTATTTTGTTGATATGCATACTATTCTGCACAAAAGAGATTTAGAAAAAAAAAAAAAAAAAAAAAGAATATATTTGTCCCTTGTGAAGATATCCTGTTTGAATGAGAGATGTTATTTGTGATGCATATAAGAGATCTAACAGCTGGAAAAAGAATTATTTAAATGAAGACTTTAAGTATTTTATTGCAGTGGGTGTTTTTCCTTCATCATTGGGTATTACAAGGTATCTACTGTATATTTTATTCATGTGGAGAATAATTATACATTCTGCACTTCCAATATATATGGAAAAGGTAACATCTCGTATAGATAATGCCCCCTCACACTGTTTCTTGCACTGTCACACAATGTCCGGCTTCTCTTTGGATTAAAGCAGACTTTAAATAATCCTTTCATTGTTCTGGCTTCGTGTTGATGCTCCGATTGGCACAACAAGCCATGTGAAGAAGTTAAATCTTAAGATTCAGGGGTCACACAGCACTGATCCCTTCCTCTTCTGTGCCGTGCTGATCTTTGAGCTTTCCTAGGCAGCAAAAAAAAAAACAGAAAAAAAAAGAAAGAAAGAAGAAAAATATCTGGCTTTTGATGCAGAGGGCAGAAGGGAGAGTCCACCAGATGGGGTGGTAAATAAGGCGCTGGAGCGGCGTAACAGTGAGTGCGTAATTTTTCTGTTTCAGTGTTTTTCGCTGGATGTCATCCATTCATTTGCAGCATATACACTGACATAAAGGCATTATGGTAAGATCTGTTCAACATAGTGGCCTGACAGCTTGCGTGAGAATGAAACTGATTGGATGGGTGAATTTGCCTCTCATGACTGTACGCCTGAGTGTGTGTTCATGTGTGTGTATGAAGGGAGTACATGTGCATATCAATGTGTGTTTGCCTTTTAGCATGTGCCGCGTCACAACTACTTCATTTTTTTTTTTCCAGAGTTGCAGTATTCTGTGCAACAACCAATGACAGATATTTAACTCGGCAGCCAATGAGATTGTGCTTTGTAGGGTGGAGCCTCAATAGATGCGGAGACAAGAACAAACAGCTTGTAATTGAAATCTATGACTTGTTTATCTTATCTTTTGGAACTGTTGAATACATTTAAATAATAAATGGGATCTTTTTTTTGAGTGACTCGTCTCAAGAGAGTTCTTGAATCCCAAATACACTAATTAGGGAAAATGATTTTCAAAGGATCTCATTCACTCTGCGAAACTAACTAGCTAAAGCAAACATTATGACTGGAAAATTGTGTTTTCTTGTTCTGTGTAAGCACAGAATCTTAATAATGGACTCACAGAGCAAACAATAATAATAAAAAAAGGTCCTATCTCCACATCCCTCGTCTATCTCTTGTCTCAAAGGAGGGAAGTATATTTAGGGTGAGGGGCAACAGGGGAAAGATGTTTCTGTTTATCCAACCCAAAATTATTCCTGGAGCTTTCCTACTTGTGGAAATAAAGGTGCACTTGGAGATAATGACCTTCCAACTATAGCAAGAGCAAGTGGGGAAGTTTTTTTTAAAGAAACAACAACAACAAAAAAAAACGTCTTTGAATGGAAATGAGTCCCTAAGTGAAAGCAGGCTATTCCTCAGTTGGCAATCACAGTGTCTTTTAACAGATTCCCACCGACAGAGGCAAGATATACCCAGTGAGAAAGTGAGGACAGAGGAGAATATACGGAGGGAGGAAAGATAGGCGAGGAGCAGAATATAGTTTGACAAAGACAGATGGAAATGTGAGAGAAAGAGTGGGCTATAGAGGGAGGTAATGGGGAGGGAATGGATGGTGGAGGAGGAGGGCAAAGTGAAAACTAAAGAAGAAAGACAGACAGCGAGGCATGCTGGTGCCGATTTGGGGTGACGAGGGAGGAGTGCTGGATTGTTTTCAGGG
The DNA here is from genome assembly GCA_911649635.1 of Poeciliopsis gracilis. Taxonomy (NCBI): domain Eukaryota; kingdom Metazoa; phylum Chordata; class Actinopteri; order Cyprinodontiformes; family Poeciliidae; genus Poeciliopsis; species Poeciliopsis gracilis. The sequence goes on from CAJVRI010001527.1 coordinate 4,514,536, forward strand.
TAGACTGATTCCCTATCGGGACTTTGTAAGGTGTCAGGAGAGATTAGTGAGCGTGAAGCTGGAGGGGAGAGGTTGCGATAGCTTTAGATTGGACAAGTGTCAAGGACTGGACATTCCTCAGACCTGCCAGGAATGGGATGTGACACTGCTTGCCCTACCTTGATCCTTAGAGAATCATTCAACAAGTTCATCACTTAAACAGCAAGGAGAATTAACTGTATGTACTTTCACAGCGTAATTGGTGACTACCAGCACAGTAGAAATATATATATGTATATATTATTCATTCATCTTTTGATTCATTTTGAGGCTTTTTGCTAAACTAATATCACCCAGAAGGAAGAAAGTTAACATATCTGAAAAGTGCAATGCAGCATGTGAATAGTTTCATTCTACTCCTTCTCAGATAATGCAATATTGTCCTGAAACAGTAGGTTTCACAAAATTTAAGACAATTTGTGTTACACCTTCACAACACTTCTTCCACATACATAATTTTAGTTTTCCTACGCAATACCTAAAAATGACAGTGAGAAAAATTACATATTTATGAAAAGGTTGCCCTGTTTTTCATTTGTATTTTTAAACAATATTTAAATTTTAAAACAACCTTTCTCCACTTTACCTTTTAGTGAGAGTGAGTGTAGATTTACTAGTGAAGCGAAGCGTTGTGAATAACTTGCAGATTCACTGTACATTTGTATCTGTGCATCACAGTAATTCTTTTGTCAACGTCAGCAAAGTATGCTTTCAGTTCTTACCAAACACCAATTAAAGGATCTCAAGAATATTTCTGGATTTAAAATAAATATTTTTTGTCATTGCCATTATAAAATACAAACAGAATTCATAATGGAATAAAAGCAGCTTAAATTTAGTTATCATGTGTGGTGTATTTATTAGCGAGTTGGTTTATGGAAAGCTATTAGATCATCAGAAATACATATTTCTTTGGTTTTCTTGTATTTATAATTAATGATGTCCAGGTACTGCATGCTTTGACATGTCTTGTTTGGCACTGGAAATCAGATTTGCACAGTTTAACCAAAGAAATTTGGGATTTGCAACAATCTGAAAACAGAATTTAACAAAATTCCAGGCACATAATAAATTGTCTCACAGATAATTCACTTGTTTCTCTTTTCTGCTGTTTCTAAATCAGTCCATGATTTATTTGCAGTAGATAACAATTCAGCTTCTGAACCATTTTAGAAATATTTTCACAGCTTTATTCAGCCTTTTGAGTATACACCCGATCAGATGTTAATCGAGGAGACGAGTTTAGCAGCTGAAGATGAACATTCTGATTGGTTAAGCTCATGTGATGTGTTACTTTCACAACAGCATATATCACAGTTCTAAATATACTGTGATAGAGATAGCTTTCACTGTATTTTTAGAACATAAAGAGATGTGATTTTAAATGTGTACCATGTGAAACACCTTCAGCTTGTCCTTTCGGTAGTTTTTGCTAAGTATTCAAACATAAAACTATATTTTAATATTTTACTACAAGGTACCCAGTGCAAAGAATGCTAATGTTTCAATGTGTGTCTAACGCTGATCATGCATTTTTATATCTGCTTTGTTCTTTGTTTTTGCAGTTTTCTTTGCTCCTTAAGTAAACATCCTAGAATTGTGATCTGTGCACATTTACCACTATTTTTTATAAGTTGACCTTTTAAAAACATATTTCTCTTTTTGTGCACTACCTTTAACTTTGTATGACATATATAAAGGTTAGGATAGCGGGAAACTTTTAGTAGACTAGACTCCTCTGAATCTAGAGACCCTAACACATGCATAACTGCACACACACAAGCCTCTGTATAATATAGTCACACATTAAACACTGCCACTCTTGCTCTGTTTGTTCCTACCACTGCACATGATTCTCTTTGTCATTCTGGGCTGCAGCTGAGGAAGAAGCCTTTACCAGTTGTCCCTGGATGGTCGGAAGCTGCCAGCCCAGGTGTACTCTGCAGTCACTCGCTGAGCTGAGCTGGCTAGACTCTTATCTGCAGGCCCACACCGAGTCAGTGTTACAGAGAGACCACAACTTCCTACTCCACTGGCCCATCGCTTGTGTGAAACTGCAGCAAAGTTAACCGCATGGAACTTCAGACTGTTCTTTTCATCTGCTAGCGTGTTATACAAGTATTCATAGACTCCTGGTTAGAGCATGATTATTCTGTAAGTAGACAGAGACAGGATGCAGGTGCTGTTAATGTTTTTTCTCCATTTCCACTTTCCTCATAGTCAAAGTACCAAGCTATCTTCAAATGTTATGGTCTGAATCTCCAGGTAACTGGCTGTAAAGACAGACAAAAAAAAGCAAAAACAAACATCCAGCATTCCTTTTTTCCCCTTCAGCAAACCGAGTGCATTAGTGACCTTTTAAAGTGCAGGCTCCCTACTGCTTCACACACATCCCAAAGAGAAATCAACTACTAATAGGGCTAAAAAGCTGACACATTTTAAACAAGGATCAAACCATTTTTTTTTTTGCTGTGAGGCAGCACTTGCTACATTAATGGTATTCAGTTATAGAGACAAGACTAACAGACATATTAGCAGGCAAACAGAGGCCAATTGTGTGAAAGAATAATGGTGTTCTTTAACACGTATCTCAGAGTGCCACATTCATTTCTTTTTGGCAATTTTCACAATGCCATCCCATTTCATCATCCGCAGCTGTTTGCATTAATGCTCTTCATATTTTATTTGTTGCACAACTGGGAAATAAAACGCAGACAGTGAAAAATAACAGTTTCACAGAAGGAAAAAGAAAAGATACTGTGAATACAATAGTATGAAACGAAATAAATTCACAGCTTGATGAGAGGAAAATACGTGCCTGCAAAATAAATTCATAATATCTAACTCACAGTATTGGATGTATTTGCCATCTTCAGCTAACAAAATGACCTTACTGGGTGAAGCCGTGGGAAGCAGAAAGCTCACACCATATGACTCTAATTGCAGCAAGTCTATGTGTGCATATATGTGTGCAAGTGCACTCTCTTGTGTGTATGGAGAGTCGTAGTGTTTGCGTGAGCGGATATCAGACAGAGCTACAGGGCTTGCAGCAGGGAAAAGATGAGCACAGAAATACAGAGGGCATAAGTCAAAAAGAAGATATTACCCTCCACATTACTCCCACTTGAACAAGATAAGCCATTACATTTCTTGGTATCCAGTATTAACGTACAGATAAAATGAAAACAGACAAGTCAGAAGCAGTCATTTTAACTTTTCAAATAATGACAATGTGGATGACACATGAAACTTATACCAGACATCTCATAAAGATAAACATAAAGAAAATAACCAACTAATTTCTAGGAAATATATAAGAAACTCTTGCATAACTTGTAGCAGTCTGCTTCTACGGAATAATAACCCCCAAATTTAGCTCAGTTTGCTCTCTCCTGCTGCTTTTTGCCGTCTGATGGATGTGTGGAGCACCACTCATGCCGCCTCGTGTCACCTGTACTGCAGTTGCTCGGGGCAGGAAGACAGGGGGGAGAGCCATAGGAGGTCTGGAGGAGGCCAGAGTGGGGTAGAAATAGACATCTGTGATTAACACGTACAGACACGTGTCAGCGTGAAGCATTTGCTGGGAGGTGCGCTGGGAAGCGCTCACACTCAACCTGCTGCTGATGGCACAACTTTGTCTCAATAAAGACAGATGAAAGCTATTAGGAAATGGTCAGAAAAATTACAAATTAATCTCAGTTTGATTTTTCTAAATACAGATGTACAATTTAGTTGTTGAAATCAGGAAAAAAAATTCATTTGATTTGACAATCATTTTTTAATACATTTGTATTAAAAGTATAAAAGTTTTTTTTTTTTTTTTTTTTTACCTCATGGTTGTGGATTATGTTTTGGTGATTCCTTTTTATTTTTAGCAGCATCAGTGTGAGCAGGAAAAAAATGTTTTGGGAATCCTGGAGCCCTGACTGGCACTTAGCTTAAGCTGCTATTACTTTTGACAAAACTAAAGATTTTAGGATGTCTCAGGGCTGTTCAATGAAACTGGCAAGGGTTAGCTTGTAAGATGGGGCATCTTTTCATTTGCATAACATCAACAATGTTTGGGTGGTGTAATAGTGCATTTCTCATCTATTTGATAATCATCTCACTGCTTTCTCTTCTCGCATATGGAGGCATAGGTGACTGGCAGCCAGCATTGGGTGGTCAATGGCAATTCCAATGCTCCTTCTGCAGAATTACGAATAAAACCAGGGTCAAGGTTTGTTCTTTTGGCTGGGAAATTTTGGATGCACAAAACTGTAACCTGTATATTTTTTGATCCAGAGCTCCTGGACAACTAAGTGGGCTTTGTCTGTACCAGCATGAGAAAAGAGATTTAAGGTAGAAAACCTTTGTCCCTGATTTCGCCATCGCGAATGACGGGTAAAAAGACGAGTTTGTTTAGTGTTTCCTATTTGTTGCATGACATCATATTTCACACACTGAAACTTTCTCCTTTCTCCCATTGAAACTGAAAGTCATTTACTGCAAGGCATTATGGGATTAACAGTCCTTACACCAGCCTCCAGTAGCCAGTCCTTCATTACTGGAGGCACAACAATGACATCACCTATCTGGTTTACCATTGTTTAAGCCAGAACACAAAACTTTAATTCTCTCATTCTCCTTCACAAAAACTTTGTAGCTTGTTCAAAGCATGAGCCTCTCCTCTGGTTGGGAGATGCTCATGCAGGTTTTATTTGCGGAAATAACGAAGCTCTTCTGTGTTACAATACCTCCAGGTGTCTGTATTGGCAGTTTACAAGATGCCTCTATGGTTATATTAAAACACATAATCACATTAAAGTCAAATTACCTCCAAAGTGAGGATAAAGTAATCCTTGGTTCTCCACTGGGGGGACTCACTAATATAAAATAAATGTATGGTGTCAAATGTTCAGGGGATAGCCTTGTTAACTGACTACATTAACCTGGTGACTGGCTGGAGGAGGTAATGAGCCCTCGCAAGGTGAAGAGGACCACAAGGGAGGACAGAGGGCAAACACAGAGGACAAAAATTAAACTAACACCAAGATTTGCAATCATTTTCTGGCTTCAAACGTCTTGTGCTGATCTTGATGTAAACTTGAATCATTAAGAGGACGCTTTGTCTCTGAGGAGTTACACAAGCAGAAATACATGCACCATGCACACACAAACTTTAAGGAATGGCTCCGCAGAGAGATTGACTGAGCCATCTGCCAAATTAGGCCATGAGCCATGAGCCCACAACTTTACTGTTCTGTTCAATTTTCAATTACTTGAGACTTAAGCACAAGGACTTCACACCCACAACTTAACACGCAAACAGGCATTAATAGAACAGTTATGTCTTTCACACATGCATAAAAATGAGCTAAAATGAATCATGCAAACAAGGCAGTTATTCATAATGTTCCCATAAAAGATCATTTTACGTGGAACCACCAATTGTTCAGCTTTTAATTTCACTCTTGGCATCAAATGAGGTTTAAGCAGCTCAATTGAAATGTCTGCTCTTGACTGAATGAAAACACATGTGCACATGAGCATCCAAATATGTAGTCGATTCTGTTTGTTACCCAACACAAACTGAGGTTCCTGAGCCCGAAGCGGAGCTGCTTCTGCACCAAGTGCCAGATTCACCCCCTCCAAAATGTCAGAGGCATACATCAAGAGAGAGTGAGGTGATAAACACACCCAACTGAAAATGTCAGAGTGTCACTTGTTGCCATGACAGCAGGCAAAGTTTGCCAAGAACTAGACTGTTTCAGCCAAAGGCCAGATTATTTGCTACAGCTAATTGAGCGTGTGTTTCTAGCGTGACCGCACACAGGAGTGTGGCAAATAAAGAGGCTGAAAAATTCAGCATCACTCGGTATTAATCTAAAAAACACTCCTACACGTCTTAATTAGATCCTGCCAGTGACCGTAATCATTACGAAAGAATTAGTCAGACATCAAAGTAGGTTGTTGCAGAACATATTTTCACAGCCTGACTGTTCCTGAGAATCAGCTGGGATTTTGCAGACGGAGGCTGGAGAAAGCTAGTGGAGCAAACATTGAGTGTCCGTCTTGATAAGAAAGCCCATCATCTGGTGTCAACAAAAACATGCGCTGTACAGTGCAGCACTAGTGGTTCATGTTTTGAATCGATGTGTGTCTTTTTTAGTTTTATGTGTTTAATATGTTGTTTGGAAAGGTTTCATAAATCAAAAATGTGACTGCGTACAATAGTCATAGTCAAAAAATTAGACGATGCGTTCAGAAAAGCCTTCTTTGTCAAACTACTGTTTGAAAATAGACTTTAAAGGGTTATTAAAAATATTTTTCAAAATGTTTTCATTTCTGTTTTAAAACTGATTTTAAATTAGTCTAATATAATATTCTAATCTTAATGTTATGTTTACATTGGCTGCCAGTTGAAATTCACCAGAAATGAAGGCTCGGAAACATCAATCTGTGTGTAATTTATCTATATAGTATGTATTCAATAAGCACCAAGTAACTTATCAAACAATGGGTTTTGACCTTCAACAAGTTAAAAATAGCACAAAACGATTGCATTCATTTTATTGACATTTAAAAGCTTTACACTTTTTTAGTCTGAAGATCAGATCATGGCTCATTGTGAAGAATAAAAACTATAAACAGCAAAGTAAGCAAAGTAATATATAAAACGTGTGCCTCAGAAAGAATCTAACATCAGACATTTTGTGAAAAGCAGATGGAGAAAGTAATAACACAAAAACTATTAAGTATAAACAACAGGTACTTTTGTGCACAGTCTCAAGATGAAACATTAAAAATTAAACTAACTGAAAATAAAAACAAAGGCAGATATAGGAAAAGCAATAACATATGCTTCATGCTAATCTTCTGCCTGATGGCAATAACTTAAGAGGATTACAGATGTCATTGTAATTTTAACTATTTCTCTTTTCATAGAAATAATGGTTCTGCAGTGAAAATTGGTTTGAACAATTTCTTGTACTGGGCTGCCTGACCACCTTGTTCATTTTAGAGAGCAAATCATGTTAAAACAGCAGAGGCAGAGTGGATGTATTGACCCAGAGCAGAGTAGTCTATAACCTGTCGTATCATATTTCAGCTTTTAGGGTTGAGCATGTTAGAGTTTCTTAGAGTAAGTTTGTATTTAAGTTCTGGAAATCAAGTTTAGTAACACTGGATCATTGAGCTTCATAATCAGACATAGATGACTGTTGTTTAATCTCTATCCTGACATTTTTGATATTGAATATTTTAGTGAGTAATGTTTCTTTCATATTCTGCCAGTGCATAATATTCACCTAAACCTTGGTTTATAGCATTTCATCGAACATATACAGACTTCTTGAAAATACATTTTGTTAGCAATTAATTTGTTTTTTATGTAGAAAATAAGCCCCTTTGGTTTGAACTAGAAAAACGATCACTATTTACTTGGCTTTTTGGCAAGTCAAGAAAAAATGTTCAGACAATGGCGTCAAACCAACACTTTGCCCTCCTTCTGTTCCAACCTATAGTAATTTAAACTTTCCCCTGATGGAGAAAGGGAAGGTGGGATGCAAATTACAGTGTTTACTGTGGACCTTTCACTGTATCGAAACAGTTGTCTTCCATTGTGGACTAAGTCTGGATTAGCAGATCAAAACAAAATAGTAATTTTAAAAGAAAAAGATAAAACAAGCAAAAGTTCAATAAACTAAATATGAGCAATTTAAACAAGATATACTGGACAAGGATGATTTCTTTCTCACCTCTCTATTAGAGAATAGAAATCAGTTTGCAAATTTTTACAAAAAGCACATTTTTAATTTATCTTAGTACTTAAAAATAAGCTGTGTCCACCCAAACAGAATCAATTATGGAGGTTTGCTCTGTTTGTTTGTTCTTGGAAAACAGACACGTTTGAAGCTCAACTGCTAACCTGGCTAATACAGGTTTGTGTAAAGACGTACGCCTTTTAAATCCCCGGAGTGTGAAACCCCTCACACAGAAAAGCAAGCAAACAGACTACTGAATGTCTGACATCTTGCACCACCAACACGTGGTGCATCTCAAACTCTTCTTCATCTTGTACAACACTGTCAACACAATCACCATCTGATCAGCAAAAGGCCAAGTGTCGAATTTGACAAAGGGCAAATTGCTTTTCACTTTCTCTCAAACCTCCATCATTTCTGTCTTTGTCTTTTCATCCTCAGCTCTCTGTCTTTCAGGCTATTGTTTACAATCATGCAGATTTCCTCCTCAATTAAAAAACTTTTTTTTAAAATATGTCACCTACAGCTGACATATTTATTCAAGGTAGTTATTCAAAGTAAGAATGCTGTTGTTCTAAGTAAATAAATACGATGCGGGTCAGGGAATTTATCTGTACAAAATGGTTAAAACTGTGTCTGCTTTGTATTGATCTCATTAAGGGTGAAGACGTTTAGTTTTGTACATCAGCAAATACTCCTTCATGATTTTTAAACCTTTCTGTTTTTCAATCATAGGTAACCTAGTCCATGTTTGATGTAGACATTTAGCACTGTCGAAATTTATTAACTTTTTTCACTTTACTGAGTTAATATGTTCAACATTGTGTTTTTGGTCGTGTTTTTCCCGTCAATAATTCTGGTGGTGGGAGCAGATAAAACACGTGTTGGCATTAAAGTCTCAAGGGAATAAATGTCCAGTGTACCTGAATTTCTCACTCTGCTTGGCTTTTCCCCCTCTGTTCTTCTGCACAGGCCACTGGATTCTTCCCAGATAAAACCTCTTCTCCATGTCTGTCTCTTGCAGGCTGTGTCTTTGCAGCGCCACAGGGGAGACGTGAGACCAAGAGTGAGCCTCCGAGAGCAAATTATGTACATTTAAATGAACCGATTCCTTGAGACTGCTCAGCTCAGCGCTAAAAAAGAGTTCAGATGGAACAGAGCTGGAACAGGAAGCTGACGGTGTGTCTGTGCATGCACCTCTGTGTGTGTTGCAAGGCAGGAAATGTAGTGGGGATCCACACGGTGCAGCTTGGAGTAGGAGTGTAAAAACTTGAGTGGACCCCAGGCCCTCGCTTAGCCTTAATAGCCTTCCCATCCGCCTTCTCCTGCTGCATTAGAGTTACATTTCCACTCTGGGGGTGGAGTGGGTTCCCTTTTATATATTTATTTATTCTATTTTTTTTTTATCCCTGCTCAAATGCACTGTCTTCATTCAGGCAGTTACTTCACAGAGGTGGTGCTTCAAAACAGCCAAAAGACTCCTGCAGGGGGCTGGCAGCCACAGAGACAAGGAAACTTTCTCCAACCATCAGTTCTCCTCGCAGACACATTCCTGCAAACACACACAAGCACCTGTGGCTTTGTTTTCCGTTCAGACGATGCATCACAAAGATTCTTTTGTTTGTCAGGTTGTTCCATTATTTACCTCCTCCCTTTCTCCATCCAATGGCTGGTTTGAATGCCATTTATCATCTCAGAGAAACCTTGTGTCTGATAGAACTTGAAAAGCCAATGAATAAGTAAACTAGTTCCTCCTGACTTGAAAACTCTTCCTGTTCAGAACATGTACAAGGCCCAAGAGTTGCCTGACTGGACACACAAACTGGATGGTACATCCTTCTGAATTAGTCTGCAGAAAAGGAAAAAAAAATATATATATATATATATATATATATATATATATATATATATATATATATATATATATATATATATATATATATACACATATATATTCCCTGCCCTACAAGAGTCTTCTTTAGACTTTTTAAACCCTTGAAAAGACTCGTACAAGTTATTAAAGTCATTAAGCTCAAAACATGATAAGAGGAACAGAGAAAAGATGTTAAAGTAGTTTCTTGAAAGATTACACCACCCCTTCTTTTATTCCCGGCCGTTACATTATGAGAGGAAAAGACAAGTACAAGTCATTCTCAGCAAAGCTCTGATTTTCTTCAACAAGCTTCCAGACAACCCAATGTTTGCAAAGCTCACAGCCAGGATTGCTGCCTCGGCATTCCTGTACAGCCAATGAACTGCAGACAGCCAAATAGTGGTCTGCTTTTAGTCATTCAATTACCTCATCCGACTCGTCCACTGAAGCTGCTGAAGCTGCTGCTATGTAGATTTGCTAGCTCCCTGCAGCATCACAACCATTTCACACCATAGGAAAATGGAATTACAGGTTTTCCCAATTAGAGAAACAAGGAGTAGGTTTGCCATGTCATTTTATGAACTGTTTTCACTGCTGTCACACAGGGAGAGAACGAGCGTGAAAATCCCTCTAAGCGGCTGAGTCCATGTTTGAAGTAACAGACACCATGAAAATATTCCCATGCGGACTCTGAGCCCCCAACAAGTTTTAACCACACTAATACCAGCAAGGCTTTACGCTGTAGGCGTACGCTGGATGAAATATTTGCTGTGTCTGCCGGGAGACAAATCTATCCTCTGCTTTCAGTAAAATACTGTCTATGCGGCAATATCTTATTTGTAGACTGAGACCAGAGTCTCACAGGGACCAATTGAAGCTGGCTCTTTCACTCCCTGTGCTTTGTGTGTTAATTACAAGAGTCACAAAGAGCGATGGTTTAACAGAAAAGGATATAAGATGAGTTTATCAGCGTCTCTCTTTCTCTCCTCTTCATTGGTTTGGTTTTTGCATCGCCTTTTCTTCTTTTTTACCGGTGCTCAAAATCAACAAACAGCCATAAATGTTAATAGGTGACAAGGGTATATTTTCAAATCCTCTGAAAGCCACTGTGCCTCCAGGTAGAACCCATAGATGCTCACAGAGGTTAGGTGAAGGCTCTTTAGTCTCTTCCAGTCTCTTCTGGCCCTGTGGGGGATTTTCTTTCAATATCTATGTCTCTCTTAATCTCTCTCTCCTTTCCTGCGCAAGTGTTGACATGCAAGTCAAGTGCACTAATGCCTTTCTTCTTGAAAATAAGAGACAATGGTGAAGCTGTATAAAGACTGCAATTATGGCATGAAGTGTTATTTCCATTTTCATTCTGGCTCAATTAACATCTCTAAGTGTGTGTGCATGCGTGTGAGAGAAAGGGAATTTATACAGCTTCTTTAAATGTATAACCTTCTCCCAACCTTGTGATTGTCTAATAAAAACAGCTTTTAAAAACTATGGATAGAAGAGTCAGGAAGACAGACAACAGGTTTTCTCCCCCCACATCTTCACTCTCCTTGACATCACAGATGTCTCTTGCCGCTTGTGTCTAAACACATTTCACAGCTGCTTTTCCATTCTGTGATATCATCAATGTGCGATCAAACATACTGTGCAGTCACATACAGTCAATCCCTCTAATTATACAGTGAGAGTTTTACATCTGCGAAGCGCAGTCTGCTTCTGCAAGACTTCGGTAACACCCGGCATAATGTGTCTTCACCTAGCCATGAGATGAAGACGTGACTTAATGCTCGCCAGCTCAAAGAGCACATATTAAGGCATTAATGCAAAGCACGCTCTCAGTCGCCCTCTGAATAACCCAATTAGTCTTCAAATGAGATGTCGGCTGGTCCCTCATATTGTCTCATTTCACAGAAATCAGGGGAAATCCACTGGGGCAAGACAGATAGCAAAGCTGTCTTAAGAAGTGCTTAACTAGACCTCAGCACCACGACGAACTGAGAGGGATCATCCAGCCATACACTGTCACACACACAGCGCAAAGACACTGATAAGTGACGCGATCAAAGGAGAGATAGGTAAATGCATGCATGCAACTCAAACAGATGCTAACAGTGGCCCCAGGTTCAAAATACACAAGCCAGATGGCCAGGTGTGGGTTTATAATAGAGGAGTGGGTGTGTACCTGAGGGTGCTAGTTCTGCTCAGAGGAGAACTAGCACCCTCAGGTGATAATTAGAGCTGCAGATCGGCGACCTTGCCGTGGTTTGACCTGGAGAAGACAGAGCCCAGAAAATGTCAGTTTCACACGCAGTTTTCCGCATAAAATCTGAATAGCTCCATGATGCTGACAGTTGTTGCTGAGTCGACAAAGACGAGAAAATACAAACAAGGAATGAGTTTTTCGTTTTTGAAATGAACTTCAACTGTTAAATTTGGAGCAGGGATTACAGTTATTGATCATGAAAAGTCAAGCTTTAATAGTGAGAAATTGTAACTCTTGTTCACTCGACAACTTTGCAGAAATATTCATATCCCTAGAAATTTTCCACATTTTATAATTTCATGACCAGAATTTCTAATGTTTTCAGTGGGATTTTGTGAGGCACATCAACACAAAGTATTGTATGACAACCTGAGTTTTCTAAATTATTTGAAAATTGTTAAAATGGGTGGAAAGTGACAAATATTTTTCATATTATTTTACAAATAGAAACTGACAAAGTGTGGCATGCAGGTGTCACTAACTCTCCTGACTCAGTACTTGCACCTTTCACTCTGATTACAGCTGCAAAGCTTTTTCAGGATGGTTCCACCACCTTAGCATACTTGAAGATGAACATTTTGAAAAAGTCTTTCCAAATCAGCACTAGCAGTGCAAGCAAAAAAATATTCTTCACCTTTTGATTGTTTTTTTTATTTCATTTAATTTATTCAGAAGGAGAATGAGCAAGAATCAACGTTATTTTATTTTTTATTTTGTTTATTATGTAAGATTTACCTGATTTGGAAATAAAAGCATCAGATAAGATACATTTGTAAAATACTAAAGACATAATGCACAAGAGAAAATTTAACAATGTCATCAATATCCAACCATCAATGTGAATGCTTAGTTAATTGATACAAGTGTTATGAGTCCCATTAAAATGCATTTGTTTGTGTGTTTGATACACTGAAGATGTCAATTTACTTCCTTTTCTACTTATGATTTTAGTTCATTTATTAACTAACCAAGTCAGTCAAATTTAAAAGATTTATATTTAAATGAAGTGGATCTGAAACATTCAATCACCTGTGACCAATCAACAACTTATTTCAAGTTAGATCTTGTTCTCTTTTTTCAGTGTACAAACTAATCTTTGTTCAAATTGAACAAATATACCTTTATCCAAAGCGTATGAAAATTGTTAAAGTTCTCCAAACATTTTGGTAAAACTTAATGACAAACTCATCCGCAAAAATCAGTGTCTGTTTTCATGTTTTAGTAAACCAATGGCTCTAACTGCTGGATGATTAAATATCCGAACCCATCACTATCACTCCCCGTCTCCAACAGCCATCGCTGCGACTGAGCATGTGAGTCTGCAATACCCAGAGACCCTCAGGGTCACCTCCACCCACCTCTCGTTTCCACTACAGAGCTTCGGCTGTTGTGACAGCCGTGCTGCCATGGGAGCATCTATTTCAGCGCAAGGCCTTGATCTTGGGTGACTTCACATTCGGCCCTCAGTCTCTAATCAGATGTGCCACACATAAACCCCCGACAGATCAGCTGCTGGATGTTGAGCATGTGGAGAGTCCAGCAGGATGGGGCCTCTAATGGGCAGAGCTCTGGGTTGTAGCGTAGCTTCAGATGAACCATGCAGGTCCTCTGATGGATCGGGTTGACAGGATGTAAGAATAGCGCACCTGGTGCCAACATGCAAGCGTTGCTTATGACAGTGGATGAATAAAAAGAAGTTGGACGTATAAAATCACAAATGCAGAATCACAATTCGCCCCGAAATCACCTTCTCCATCACCCTCTTTTTATTTTTCAGTGAGTCACTCTTGTCTTCAACACATACAAATGACCAAACTCTATTGTTATTGCAGATGTCCCACCCTCTGCAGGCAGATAATTACAGTGTTAGTGATGGGGTGAGGCGGAGGGTGGGGTGAAGCACCGGGGGAAGGAGGGGGCAGGAAAGAGAGTCGAACAGCACAATGATTCATCACCACAGTGCTCAACACACACCCCTCCTCGGCAACACGCCTGCTCCCACCCCCCGCCAGCAGTTTGGCGGCGTGCCTGAGAGTGACAAGGTGACACTGGCTCTTTTTTCATGTGCTGCAACTCCACGCCATTCCAATCAAACTGCGAGGAGCACCTCTGCTTCACGACGGCACACCAGCCACTGACTGGCAGGGAGAGGGGTAAAACGCAGCTTCGATCGGACATAAATCATTCACTGGTTGACAAGTGCTGCCAAATGTTGATTGCTTTTTGGTTATCTTTAAACCCCTTGTTTTATTGTCTCTGTTAGAGGCAACATATGTTGGGTGTAGAATGGAAACGTCTAAATATAAGTCAAAGTGTTTTTGAGCCGAAACGCTTGGTGACACTATCCAGCAAAAACAGGAGGGAGCTTTAACACATTTTGTGCCACAAATCCAATAAGTAATCAAAAGCAGATTGTCTTACCAACATGGATATTTGTCTGTTAAACTGTTAATAAGCAGTATGAAAAAAGAAAAGGAGTTTTCTCGTAAATATGAGAGAAGTTGGGCCATTGTGGTGGAATCTACTGTGCAGTCTAAAAAGAAACACTGAAAGCAGCTTTTGTTGTCAGTGAAACTGTGTTTGCCGTCAATCCTGTCTCATTCTGCATTGTATTTAACAATGCCACTTGACACCTGAGCCTTCGCTCATTTCGCCATGTTTCAATTACAAAGTTCAATGTATTTTAATCAAATTTTATGTTAAGTCCAATGTTTTGGATGGTTTATTGACCAAACTTGAGTCAAATTTTTCTGCAACTTTTTCCCTGTCAAACCTTGCCAGTTTGACATGTTCCTTAGTTTTCATGAAGCTGCTGAATCACATGTATTCTCCAACCACAGTTTTCTTAAAGAATACGTCACAGAATCGATTTATTAATAATGAGATAAAATTCCTTTTCAGATGGACTCTACACTAATTAAATAAATTGTGAAGGCAATGTATTGCATTGATTATATTTAGGAGTATCAGAGCAAAGTGATCATAATACAAAAGCACTTGAAAGTCTGATTTTTAAATTAGTGGAAGAAAATAAAACCATGCTCTTAAAAAAAACAAAATAAAAACAGCAGTACATCCACCAACATGATAGAAGTACAAGAACATTAAAAAAACAACAACATCATCAACATCAGCAATAAATTTTCAACGCAAGCATTGTTAATATGACATTTACCATGACTCCCTAATGATCCTATCTAATGCCTTGCTGAAATGCCGCCAGTAATGACGGGACTGTCACTTTCCAATGACTTGTTTCAAGGCTGACCTTGCACTGAACTTAGCTCCTCCTCTTGGCCTTTTGACAGCTGTATCTTTCTCCACACGTATCACAATAATAGTCAAGATCTGAGAACCCATCTGAAACAAAGCACGCCGTTTGCTTAAAGATGCTTTACATCTTTATAGCTGGATGTGTCAGAAGGATTTACTTTAATTGAAAATGTTAATGTACGGCATTCCGCCATACAGAGCAGTACGGCGGAATGCTAACACAGCGCTAAATGTGTGATTGACTGAAATGAAAAGGAGGCATTGATTAGATTGTCAGAAAAAATTACAAGTCAGTATAATTTTGAGTTTGAAAATAAAATGAGTGCTGACAATTAGAGACACGACAGACAATTGATCTAATGAAGTTAATTTTGTGCAATGAGGTTCCATAAAGGATTTATGGACAAGCAATTGGTTTCAATTAATTACTTGTATTGGTGGGTGATAATGGTTATTCAGCATGTGTCTTTCTTTACCAAAAAAAGACTTTCTGTTTTAATGCAAATAAATCAGTGTAGAGCGAAAGCTGTCCTAGTATCCTTCACAATTATTGCCGCCACTCGTACATGTTACATTTATGTACATGTAACATGTACATAAATGAGTACGAGTGTCTTGCAATAAAGGATTTTGATATGTCCGGGTTAGCTAACCATCAAAGCTGGCACCATCTAGAAGGGAATGATAAAAGTATTCTAGCAAGAAATTTGGTAGGATAAACTTCAAACAGGTTTTACATTACAAACAAGTTTGCAGGAGTGCCATCAGTTCATCTAAATGGGATATACCTACAACTTGCAATTTCTGTTGCTTTGCTACTATATTGGGTTTAGTTTTACATGTGAGAATTTTGACTTTAGGGGACATTCTTGTATTCCCATCTGGGAAATGAATCTGGGAAATGAATTCAACTTTTACGATAGCAATAACAGTGAAACTAAGTTTCTGCTCTCTGTGCTCTGAGGGGATTTGAAAGAATTGCATATTTCTTAAAACAATAAGCATAATAATTAGTGACCTAAAAATAAAAGGTTAAAAGATTAAGAACTGTATAGCTTTAAAAATTTAAAGATATTTTATGAACATTTTTAAAATGCTTCCCCATCTGACTTAAAGATGTTGAAGTTTTAATCTTCTTGGGTTCATTGAAAGAATCTCTGCTCGACAGAACAATTTCAAACTGCTGGGATTACTCTGTACCTCACAGGTTTATGACTTATTGTGGCACAGATAATCATTGCCTGCCTCTAGCCTTTGCTGTGTTTTCTCAGGGTCATTCTGAACTCTGATTTCCAGGCATTTCTTGTTCTACAGAATTATAGCTGCTGTTCTGGAAGCTTAAATTGTGGCACCTGTATTTTCAGAAGGTGCCTGCTTTTGTGTGTGTCTATTGTGTTGCCATGGTAGAAAAAGATTGCACTCCAGTTGTGCACTGGGATTTCAAATACCTGAATTGATGGCTAAATTCTCAGAAGTGTTGTCTATCTTTTATCATGTTTAACAGGAGCCTTGACCTTACGATCCAACCTTCAGTCCCTTTATTGCATTACACACCTCGAAGGATTTCAATTATTTGGCTATCGGCTATATATAGACACTTTTCAAAGCTTGAAAACAATATGTAATTAAAAGCAAAAAAAAAGTAAAAACAATCGACATGTTAAGGCATGAAAAGAAAAATATCTTCCAGTTATTGAGAACATTTTACAGTTGCAAAAAAAAAAATAGATTTTTCTTCAGCTCAATGAGATGCAATTTTAAATGTTCAAGGACAGATGATGTCTGTGGGGAAATTTGTGTCTGAGTGTTTCTCTGGACTCCTTCAGAACTCAAACAACTACTTCATTTCCACTCAGTAATATAGAGTATCAAAGGGTCAAAGCTTTCAAAGGCTATCAGTTACTCCAGCCTCTTCTCAGTAAATGAGCACTGCAGAAATGCAGGACAAAGTAGTTTCTACATATTGAAGACAATCAGTTTTCACCTTGTGAGAGGCTTTTTTCAGGCTGATGTTTATGTAAAAAGAAAGCAGAGGATGGTAATGAAGGGATTTAATTGAAACTGTATGAGATAGAAGAAAGCTAAACAGAGAAATCCTCAAATTGAAGAAAACAGCATTTATTTTCCGTACATACACCTGGCCAATTTTAAGGTTTACAGCTCGAATAGTAAGAACAAAACCTCTTTAAGAGGATAACGTAATTAGGCTTCGCCTAAACAAGTAACCTTCATTCACAGCCTGCTAACAACACACATAAAAAGCCAAATCATCTCAAACTGTGGGAGGTGTTGTAACAGTTTGCCAACAGGAGACATTCACGCCTTAGTGCATCTGGAAGGGTGCGAGCTGACACCCATGACTTCCTATTCCATATGAGAATTGAGGATGACTTTGTTCGTCATTAGCCGTTCACACAAGCCACCAGCTCTGCATGTGAGCTACTGCCTCTCCGTCTCCTACTGCGATCTCCTCTCTCCTATGTCTAGACCCACACCTTTATCCTGTCCTCTATCAAACCCACACATGATGACTCAGTATGGGAGCGCATGACATGTCATCTGCCCATATACCTCTGTTGTCACAGGCAGCAGGTGCTGATTACTAAGGATGTCACCCATTGTGGCCTGTGGTATCCCACAAAGATCATGACAAGTGTGAAAACTCGGAGTAAGCCGAATGCAAGTTAGACAGGCTTAGCCAAAGAGAAGTTATTTTACACATAATGGATTAGGATAATGGGACTTTTTGTGGGGAATGCTGTCTGTTGCATATATTAAAATTTTAATTCAGATCTTTTCATTATCTAATATGTTTAAAGGCTAGGTCCCATTTCTGTGCAAAAGTCATCATTCTTCATTAACAATGTAACTTTCAATTATTACTAAATCAAAACTTTCAGCAGGTGGTGATGCTAAAGGAAAAATATTTGATTGCATGTACAAATAGTTACATTTTGAATATTACCGTTACACCTCTTGCACTGTTAACGGCAGCCTCAACAGTGCTTTTATGCACACTCATGAAATAAAAAATGTTTATTTACTTTGGTTACAAATGTCTTAAATATGTAGCTTCAATCATTAATCACACAGTCATAATCAATAAATTAAAATAGAGATTCTGAGGAGGGTCATTTATCAGATTGAAAGATTTTTCAATAAATGAAACATTTTCATTTAGTCCACTCTTCTATAATATTGTTTTTTATTAGTCTGATAATATCCTAATCTTAAATGTTGTGTTTTCATTAGTTGTCACTGAAAAATAATTGTGACTAAGGAATGAAGGCTTAAAGAATCAGTCTGTGCGTAATTATTCTGTTTAACATGCTTCAGTGAATTAGTGTAATAATTAAGCCCTTCGATAATAATCCAATTAATTGAAAATGACTATATACCAATGTCATATCAAAACTATTCAATCATTTATTGAAGCATTTATTAATGCATTGCTGATGTAATCATTTAATCTGGAAAAAAAGCATATTTATTTACTACCTGCTGTATGTATTTAGGACTTTAGCGCAGGAGTCAGTCTTGCAGGCGAGCACAACAGGAGCAGAGGTGTGCTCAACACCACTAAACATCCAGCTGTGAACCTTGGAGTTAAGTGTGCAGGACACAGCAGAAATCTGCAGTAGTTTGATGGAACCAGGCTGTATTGCCTAGACTAGTGTCAAAGAAAAAAATCGGAGTGACTTCTTTCCATTTCTAAAGGTATCACTCAGAAGCAAGGAAGAGTCTGTCTAGTTAAATGGCCCTAACCCATCTGTTAAATTTAGACTTTTTTTTTGTTTCATCCTTCAGCTCCACGCACTTATGATCCTTAAACATGATAGATAATGTCTACTTGGCAAAGACGTTAATGGGGTTTTGTGTTTTCTGGCCAATGTAATTCATCAAGTCATCTTTATTACAAAACATGCCAGCGCAAGTGCTTTCCAAAACTCTCCCAACTCCCCAGAAGCAACGACAGATGAAGTTGGAGTTGCCAGATTTCAAGCAGGAAAATAAAGAAGGCTTAAAATAAAGTAAAGCCAGATCTGCTTCTGCTGTTTCTGAATAATGCACGTTGGTGATTTCACATAAAAAATATACAATTTGTGCATCTTTCAATAACGTAAAGATAAACGAAAAAATATTCATCCACAAATTGACAATCTTTACATAGTCTTTAGATGATTTAGCTATAATCAATCTTTGTGACTGTTGGCATGAATCTGTGTTCTGTGCTGTATACATTAGTGCAGTTTTTATTTTTTATTTTTTGGATCATTCAAATGAGCTGTTTGGAGAAAATCAGTGATCCATTTTACAGACTCTTTACTGAAACACATGCCCTCCTCCACCACAGATTGGTTCAAACCAAAAATACTTTAACCAATTTGAGACATGAAAGCTTTGCAGTTTATCACACTGAGAGGACATGATTATGTTAAGTTCAAGAAAACTCAGAAATACGGGACAAAGATCTAATCTTGTCAAATAAAAGAGAACTCTGTATTTAAGGAATGTGTAGCAACTGAACAAAATTTTGCCAAAAGAAAAACAGAAATAAAACAAACTTTCATCTAAATTAAAAAGGTAATGTGAAATTATTTATCTCTTTAGTCTAGCTCAGAGGTGTCAAACTCATTTTCACGCACTGTTTCGATGTGTCACTTGTCCTATAGACCTGAATCAAAGTCCTGAACATATTTGAACATGCAATCCAATTATACAGCATCATTCTAATTATTTGATTTAGGTGCATTGAAGCTCAGAGGGACCTAAAACTCTAGAGACACCTGCTATCGAGGACTGAAGTTTCATATTTGTTCACTAGCTTACCAGCCTCTTAGTTGAAATTGAACGTTTCATTTTTTTCCTTTTTTTGTTGATATGACTTTAAGAGCAACACTGCCAATTTTCAACCCACAACTAACCCCTCTAATGTGATGAGCATGTGTGAAATTCATCATACTACATCCCACTGATTTTTATATCTGCAGAGGGAACCAGCATCATCTTTGCAAAAAAAAACATTTTTTTTTGACACAAAATTAAACTGAATTTTGACTTTGTCTTAATTTTAAAATGCACAAATGTTAAGTTTTTTCATGTTATATAGTGAATAATGTTCAGCATAGAGGCTGAAGTTTGTCTTTTGTTGGACAATCAATGGTTGATTGATTTTTAACCTATTTCTACTTGTTTACTTTAGCATTAATTCCCAATTTTACACCTACATGATAAAGTGCTGCTGAAGCTACTTCCTTCAGATACACACAATACTTACCTGTCATCAAGATTTATTTCAAGTGGCAGGACAGTCTACATTAGGGTCATTCAAGAGGAGCAAATCTATGGAGCAAGATGCCTCTAGCCAAGCAGAGAAACAAAAGCCAGGAATAGAGGACCAAGAGTGAGCGCCCATTTTCATTTTAATCAGTCAGCTTGTTGATTCAGTTGGCTGTGAGCACTCTACAAACAAAACCAAATGGCAGTTCCTGGCACTGTCAGAGACACTGAGACTTTGGGCAGAGAGATGAGAAAAGAAACATACAGAGAGGGAGTCTGGGAAATAAGGGTTTCATTAAGCTGGCCAAACATGGTAGAACTCGGCACCTACTGTACCGCCGTTCCACAGCAGCACTGCTGAAGGGCTGGGCTCTGTGAACTCTGCAGCATCCCTGGCAATGGTTCAGTTAAAAGCGCAAAGCACACACCAAGTGCTTTCCTCCTGAGCATGAAGAACTCAGATGAGGCGGTTTCCTCGCTGTCTGCTGGAATTGGTCCATGTGGTCAAAAAAATTGAAGTATCTGATCTCTGAATATGTGCAGTCCTTTAAGACTACTTTGAGTGACTCTCACTTCTCATGACAGCTTCATTATCCCTCTCCACTGTTCTCAGCATAAGTCTTGCACTTGTAGAGATACAGAGTTTGTTGAAATTTCACAGGCTGAACAGCACATGGCCCCATCAATCACCATGCTGTGATCTACAGGAAGTCCAGCGCAGGACATTCTACGTGACTAATTTACTTTATGTTAACAAGTTAAGAAAAAAAGCTGCCTTGCCACCAAAGTTTAATTGGGAAAACATTGAGCGCCTCAGCAGAAAATAGACTGACATTTTACACAGATTACTGTCACATCCGAAAGTGTTTTCGTTTTCTAGGCCATGTCTATCAATTTCTTCTCATTGTTGTCTTGCTCGTCTGTTGTGTTTTTCTGCTTAAGGATTGCTGAGTCACTCCTTTGCTCTGAGATTACTCATGAAAAACAAGACTGCCATCGTTTGGCCTGAACCCCCCCCCCCCCCAAAACAAAGATACCAAACTATCTTTATAGTTGTATTTATAGCTTCATAATGAAGAAATTGCAGGGTAATGTGATTTAACCTGCCTAAAAAGCAACTCATTGGACTATTCCCAATGTACATTGTATTGTGTTTTTACACAACAGTCTCTTACTTATTGAAAACAGTAAAGCAGATAAACATCCTCCTATCTGATGCAATCTTTTGTTCTGTTTTTCCATGCCTCATTCTTATAATCTTGTTAAATACCTAAATGCTTTTCATAGAGTCTTCAGCATCCCAGATATTCTTTGACCTTTGAGCTCAGTTGTAACATTATAAAACAGTCGAGTGACTTTTGAGAGGATCTTTGTTCCTTTCAGAGAAATAAAACACAAAATGGGAAGAGAGAGAGCAAAGCTGTTTTGAATGATCAGTCTACAAGTAGACTTGCTACGTTACCAATGTTTGTCAAAAGGTTTATTTGAATTCAGTAGCAGGAAGATGATAAAATACTTGTCATTTACTGGTAACACAACATCGCTTCTATAGAGATAAACTGGGCTGAATACTGAACAGGAATTCTTTACAGACTAGGAAGCTGGTCAGGTGATTGATGAGTCAAATAGAGAACAAGGTCGGCTTAACTTTATGTTAAATGTGCCATGTAACCCGAGAGGTGAAGTCAACCCTTATCTATTTATTACAGTAATAGACTTATACAAAGTAGTTCATACTAACTGTGAACCAAAAAGTCATTCTTCACTGAGTCTGTATTTTGAAAAAAATAACCTTCTGTTGCAATTTAAGCTGTAAACTTTGTACATGTTCTTGTAGACACTTTGATCAACATCAGCTCAGCTGATCCATGACATTGCTCTGTTTTACTAGCGGTAATAATGCCACGGCTTATACACCAGCTACTCAGACAACAAAAACTAAAAATAACTGACAAAATTGGTGAAGTGATTTTTTTAAGTCAGAAAAACCAAAGTAGTTTTGTGTGCTAATGGTTTCAGAGAGATGGATTATTTAAACAAGGTAAACAGCAGTTTTCCTCAGGCAGCATTTCTGAAAAACAAGCATCATTGTTATCTGTTTTCCTCTACTTGTGATCTAATCTATTGCTGTCCTTATCTGCTATGTGTTTGTTACTGCCCTCGCCCCCCTTTGCATTAGAGTTGTATTGACGCTAATGTTGCACACAGTCAATGCAATCCCAAATACCAAAGCTGCACATTATTGTCTGCAGAGATCAAAAACAAAGATTATATTTCTGTCACATAGTCGTCATAGTAGATCAATCTTAGTGATATAAACTCGACCAGTTGTTTTCCAAGCCCAGTTCTTAAGAACGTCTGCCCTGCAATTTTTAGATGCATCCCTTCTCTAAGACATCGGGATAAAATGAACGGCTCGCTACCAGCCCGGAAATCCAGCCTTTGTATGCAGTTGTGTTATATCAAACTCAAACCTTAAAATTGAAAGTTGGTAGCACTCAAGAACTGGACTTGGGCAACCCTGAACTGGACCTTAAAACATCATCCCGGTGGAAGGGGACACCATGTTTCTGACTCAAGTCTTTTGCCAATTCTGACAGGAGTTTCTGCAGGACTTCGCTGCTGCATTTAGCTGTGTTTTTACAATGAAGTTTGTGTAATAAGACAAAATGCTGAAAACATCCAAGAGTTTGAAAGCGTCAGTACAAAGCATCGTACTGCATAGAAGTGAGGGGTCAGTGTTAAGAGTTAATGAGCAACACCAGGAAAGCCTATGAACAACTGAAAGAAAATATTCACAAACACACATTCAAGAAACATAATTCAACAAAAAGGATGAAAACAACGCTGCCAAAAATGACTTCACTGGTGTAAATAGTTAGCCACTGATCTGTTCAATTTATTTTCAGATCTCACAAATGAATGCAAAACTTCAAACTGTTTTATCATTTAATTGCTTCACGTTACTGGTTTTGCAAGGGAAAAAAAAGCAGGTATGTCAAAACAATTTGCTGCCACTGTTTTCGCCAAGGGTTTATTTATTTACAATATTCTCTATCAAACGTCTGATCTCGCTCTGCAAACACATTGTGCTTCTGTGGGAAGTGATGCACCACCACGATAACACTTTTAGACTTTGAACTCCTTAATAGGCGGCACGGCGCAGCCTCTGAAGTCAGGCAGCCATTTATGTAACAGGGTGTAAAACGCAGACAAGCAAATTGTTGGGACAGCTCCATGAAATCTGTGCAGATCGAGATGAATTTGTAGCAAAAACCCACAGATTCCTCCCAGCTGATTAGATAGGACAGTTTCCATGTTGTTACAAGCAGCGTCAGTCCCCATTTACACTGCCCAACTTTCCAAAAACTTTCTATGGCGCAAATTGCAGAAAACTATGTCTATATGTCAACAATATAAATCTAAAAAAAATAAATAAAAAATATGCATGTAAACTGTCTCCAAAATGCTCACTTTCCTAGATAGTAGCCTCTGTAAACAAGTTTTGTTGAATAATAATGCCACTCAAAAAGATCCCAAAGTGCTGGGTCCAATTTTAAGGTTTCACTCTCAAAACCTTTAGGACTAAAAAGGTTTAATATTAAACACTTAAGGCAGAGGCCATAGGTCTCATCCATGAAAGAAAGAAATAATCACAACTGACCTCCACTGATGTTGCAGAGGATACCAAACAATTTTTTTGAAGACCTTGCGAAATAAACTTATTAAATGAATAGATAATTTTCTGTTACTATTAACTGCCTGTTGAATTCAGCGTAAGTAAGGTTTGCACAAGGTAAATTGGAACAGAAATTTGTTTTTAATATGCTCAATCTTTTTGTAGTTGTATTCATAGCAGCAGAAAATGATTGCTGTTTATTTGAGCGAAAAAAATTTTCTCAGATGACAAAATTAAGATGGATACAATGCTATTAGGGTTATTGTTGAAACCAGTCTCATTGAATCAGGCTAAACGTTCCTTGTTGTAAGTCAATTAGAATTACAAAACATATTTATCTTTTATGAAAGCCAGAATGATGTCAGAGTTAATTTTATTGCTAACTTAGCTTTGCCAGGTTGTTGCCCAAGCACACACACACAAGTCTGATTGTTCCTTGGGTGTAATGTCCAGATGTTAGAAGATGTCACATTCATCCGTTCAAATAATTACTTGTAAGTATCCAGACACTGTATCTTCCAAGAAGGAGGAAGGTTTATTTGTCCCATAAATTAATGTGTTTATTCATTCTGCAAATTGATTGCATCAACTCCAGTACAAAAGCAAAATGCCTTGTGAAAATCCTGGCCATAAGTCAGGGACTGATCAATTTTGGCGGAAATATAAAAGAAATATCTGGGAACAGAAGGGTCTTCAAAAAGAACATTGACCCATATGCATACCTGGAAAATATACACATGATATTTGTTTCTGTTTGTTGAGGCTCTTTACAACAATTACCATTTCTGACCGACTCAAAGTGATCAGTTTTCCTCAAGTTGGATTGCTCTTGATTCAGTGTTTTTGCTCTGCTCCTGGAAAAGTTTGTTGCAGAGCTTATTGTAGTTTTTAGGTGCTGGAGTCAGTTCTGATTCAAAGCACTGACTCCAGAAAAAATAGCCCTAGTTTACATTTATGCACACGAATGACGTCACAAGAGTACAGACATACAGTTGTCTAACTTTAGACTAACAAGTTCACTTGTGTTTTCACTGCTGTGTCTCATTTAATCTTAAGAGAAATGAAGACTACAGTTTAATATATCTTCCTCAGGCTACAAGTGCACTCGGTAGACTCTCCACTGTCTAAAGAAACTTTTTACTGACTTGACACTTTGAAGGGAGGCGAGTTGATATAGGATGGGAAAGGCTTGGGGCCGGAGGCACAGACAGACAGATGATGGACACATTGTAACCCCTCAGGAACTCTTTGCATTTGTCTACTTCAGCTTGTTGTACAAGTCACTGCTTTTTAGTCCCAAAGTCAGGGCCAATATAGTTTCTTTTCTGCGAGTGATTCGTGCATAAGTTTCCTTTGGTGGGTATTGAAATGATGTGCTTGTCGTGACATCTCCTAAAGTTATTTAAGATGTTTGTGAGAATGTGAAAAATTAAGTAAAAAAAAAAAAATGCTTCATTAAACTTCTGCTTTAATGTTCAAGTGCTTGGCATTTTTCGTAAAGATGCACAAAAACCCAAACGATAGAGTAATATAATTGGGTTTTGTATTTCAGCTTTGAATTATATATATATATATATATATATATATATATATATATATATATATATATATATATATATAGAGAGAGAGAGAGAGAGAGAGAGAGAGAGAGAGCTATTTTAGTCTTCAGTCAATGTACACATATTAAATTAAATTATTTTTAATGTGTGTTTGGCATTATTTGTTTT
Source organism: Poeciliopsis gracilis (assembly GCA_911649635.1). Lineage (NCBI taxonomy): Eukaryota > Metazoa > Chordata > Actinopteri > Cyprinodontiformes > Poeciliidae > Poeciliopsis > Poeciliopsis gracilis. Next base: position 4,540,412 of record CAJVRI010001527.1, read on the forward strand.
TGTTTGTTTGATTTTCTTCCATTAACATGGAAAAATAACACGCAAAACACTGAAACAGATTATTTTTATTTTCATTGTTGTATTTTTGAATACACTTCCTTTCTAAATAGATCAGGATGACTAGGAATTAATTCCTAAGCCATAAATTTTTGTCATTTTGGTATGTAAATATGGGGAGGAGCAGGGAAGAACAACAAACCATGCATATAATAATTTTTATAGCTTGAGATATGGGGATTAAAGAATTTAGCTCCTACTATAAAACTCACCCATATCTGCAGCTTGAAAAATAATTAAATAGCTTATGACTAGAACAGTGGGAGTTAAGCTGAGTGAGGATCCTTGTTCTTCTCTACACAAAGGATGAGCAGGATTGGATGGAATGAAAAAATATAGTACAAAGAAAATCACAGTCAGAGAACTGCAAGAAGTAGCGTATTTGAGTCATCAAGTCTTTATATGACAAAAGATTCATTTGAGGCTTTCCTAGTTCTCACTGGTGCTAATTATTGAGAATAGGGCTGTTTTAAGAGCTGGGGATATTTTTTTACTTTTAGAGTAACATGTTAGATATTTTTGCCACAGATTGGCGACCTGTCCAGGGTGTTAGAAAATGGATGGATAGATGTTAGATATTCTTTATACAAAATGTCACATTTCACTTTTTTGTATAGAAGGCTCTAATAAACATCTAAAATCAATTCACTGTCATAAAGATTTTTTAAAATCTAATTAGTAATAAATTCAAGGAAACATTTTTTATTTATTGCTATATAACCAAGTATGCAGCAATAAATGTATTATACATAAATATATAAATATAAACCATTTAAACTATTATTATTTGGCTTCATTTACATGGAGCAATTCAAGATGTTGACCATTTGCCAAATCAGTCTGATGTGTTTAAATGTGATCCCAAAAGCTGCAACACTTGAAAAGAAAGTATAAATTTTTCTGTTTCTGTTTTTAAGCACTGACCCAGAGAAAAGCCCCACTCACAAAACATTTCTCTGCCTTTGCAGAGTGGGACTGTTAACATGGTGGAATGAACATCAAATTCCTTTTAAGGAGCAAAAAACCGCCAGCAGTCCTGTAAAGTTTGCCCTTTTTTTAATCACCATCTTTCTGAGTAAAGGTTTCACTGGGAATAAATGTAACCCATGCCCAGTGAAGGAAACTGTACAGCCCAGAGGTCAAACCCTTTTGCTGTACATTTTCCTTCTTGGTTGGGAATTAAGAGTTTGGAGAAATAAGTTTTAAAATGGTGCAAAACATGCATCCAGCAGAAAAGGTCAGGACTCAGTCTAACATCTGTACAACCTGTCTCGACTACCAACTAGTACCTTCTGCTATTTATGAGATTCACCAATTAAAAACTTTTCTGTTAAAAGGCAGCAAAAGTCTGCATATTTTTCCCCATGCCTTATCTCCTTGTTCTTGGGGAGGCAGATTGGCACAATTAATGCTAGAAGCAGGTTTGTAAGTGTGCTTAATTAAAGCATGGAAATGTTGTGGCGGATAAGTATGGCTTTGCATGAGCACACGTTCCTTCCTGGGCAATAACCCTCTCTGTTCTGACAGCCAGCCAAGAAGAAATAAACCGCAGTTCACAAGCTTTCTGGGTCTAGCTTTCCTACTAAAAATTAGAGAAGACGTCTGCATTCTCGGATGTTAAAAAATGTTGACATTTTAAGTAGATTAAGTGTGCAATAACATAAAGAATATAGGCTGTTAAGACAAACCAATAATCCTCATGTTTATCTTTTGTATAGAACATGACTTTGGAGTTGCTTTTCAGATGTCTGTTGCCTAATTTGACTTGCTTTGTTTACTGCATCAGCGCATAAAAACTGTGTATTGCACAAATATAACACTTAGTCTGGGGAAACTAAGATCATGGTATGAATCAGCTAAAACTTGCAGACTAATTGTCTTAGTAATATTAGCTAAGATTGTACAGATTTCCTGGTTTATATTTTTATGCGATTATTGAACTAAACAGAAACATGCACATATTTTTTAGAGTGAGAAGTTTATTACCATTTTTTTGTTGTTTCATAGAATTGTTCTTTATAAATCAGTTAGGATATGCGTCCACAAGCTGTTCAGAGTAATTGTCTTTTTATGTTGCCTTTGAAGCAGTGGTTTCTTTGTCATTGGTCTTTCAGTCCTTCCCAGTACAGGACTTATTTCGCTTTTTTTTTCTGATATCTTGGCTGATTTCTAAAGATGTTGGAATGATGTCACAAAAGGAAGCAGTGTGTTTGAGATGTCTCCTTAAAATACATCAACATGGGTGTCTTCGCTTAACTCAAACTATTAGATAATGCCATATGGGATTTCTCAAGCTTTCTCAACTCTGGCATTAAGTTAAAGAGGGGTCATTATGTAAAACAGTCCTGAATTTGTTTAGGAAACTTTTTGTTTGCCACATACAACTACCAAAGAAATCATTAACTCATATAACCTTAAGGATGAGCTAGTTTTAAGGTACACTTTACAACTTACCAAAATGTTGATTTTAAATGTATTTCTTAGTTTTTTAGTGGCTTTATAATGTAATAAGTAACTGTGACATGAAGAATTTAATCAATCAATTTAATTAATCAATTAATCAGACTGTTAGTTTTGCTTAATCTGCTTTGACAAGATACTAATTTAGTTGTAAATTACAACCAAAATATATAACCCCCCTGCTGGGTGTCCCGCAAAATGATAATAGTTAACACTATGACAAAAAACTTTCCTGTATGAAATATTTCTCAAAAGCAAAACTTGAATTAATTCACACATATTTATACACCATAAGACTCAAGTGGTAAATGTTAAGTTCATTTTTAGATGCATTTCCTAGGCAACAAAGGATTTATGTGTTTACTGCCTCCAGCCTGAGGCAAAATAGATCTCAAAATACACTGCATTAGCAAGAAACACTGCTGTGAGCTCATTGTTTATTGATCCATTATCAGTTATTGAAGATCACAGCTTGCTATTGAAGAGTTCGCACACATTTTAATATTGCAACAAAACCAGATATTGTGAGTGCTTGACAGTGAGTAGGGTAACCAATAATCAAAACAAAGTCCACTGCAGCGTACAGACATTATTGTAAATATAGCCAGTGTGTAGGTGGTCCAAACTGCTGGCAAATGAATACTAACTACAGACATAACCCAAGAAAATCAGAGAAACACAATGAGGATTCTGCAGCATGGAACATGACACTGTAACAACTCACAGGTCTTCTCTGTCACTGAATGCATTGTTCCGGCGCCCACAATAAGCTCTCCATGAAGCTTTTATATTTGAAAAAAAACAAAAAAAAAAACAGAAATGCAGGAAGGAAAAACAAAAGCCCAGTGACAGACATAGAACTTTATCGGTGGCATCCCCTTGTGGGCAATGACATCACTCAAATATGTAATTGGATGGGACTGACATTTGAAGAGAAGGGTGTTGCAGGATTTGTGCCCGTCTGACTGCCATACTGAAACGTCACGCTCCGCTGATTCATGAGGCGCTGTTAGTCTGCTCCGAAAACAAAACTCACAGTCACAGTTCACAGAGCTGAGAACGTCTGCTCTCGTGCTTAACTTAATGGGCAACTCTTAGGCGTCGAGGTGACAGTGAGATTAAATAAGCATGTTCAATTGGGCAACATCTTCACTCACCGACATCTAAGGATGCTCTTGATTATCAACCACATAGAAAGGTCACAATGTTCATTAATCAGCTTTATAGATATAAAAGTGTGAAATGTATCTGCTTTATCATCCTGTATTAAGATTTTTTGCAACAAATGTGTAAAAAAGGGCTAAAAGTATACCATAAGTCTACCTTTCTTTCATTCTAATCCATCCAAAAGACCGAATGCAAGACTTACCTATAGGCCTGTTGTAGGTCAAAACAAAAAGACATCTCAAAACGTTTACTTTGACAATAAAAAGAAATTAGTTATTTACTGATAATACTGAAAACCAATGTTTGTTTATGGATTGTTACTAATTTTTCATGATGCAGTAATTCAGGTAAAAGTTTAAATCATGTAACTCAAATCATTCCAAGTTATTATATGTAGCTTGGCCAAAGAATATGCACATTTGCATATACTTTGTAAACCATAATAGTTTTCATTTGTAAACTGTGATAGTGGCAATGTTAAAGGATGACTGACTTGGCTTTTAAATACAAATTTTTTTTTTTTTTTTTTTAATAACTTTCTCCAAGCTATTAACGTTGGTACTGTAATCAAAGTAAAATAAAAATAAAATTAAACAGTAAGTTTTTATTAACTGTTGAAAATCAAAGCTTCAATCATACAAATGTATTGTCAGCTGATGTAAAAATTTGAAAATGATAAAATAATTTTACTCAAGTCAAGAATGGCGAGCTTTTTAATTTTAAATGAAATAGTGGCTTTTAAATTTAGAATTTTAAGCTGAATTAATGTAAATCTATGCTGCAAATAAATTAGAGCTCAACTGAGTCTTGATCTAACTGCTGTACTATAATAATTAAACCCCACGGTTGACCTTTCAGGCTTCATATTTATATTTTTGAAACAAAGGGAAGCCAGTTAGTAATCTTTTGTTTTTTTATCTCAAGTGTATCATGATTAACCTGTGAATTATTCTGAAAGAAAAAAATCACTGAGTTAAATCTGTATAACAGCTCCCTTATGTCTGCTGTTGTTATTTAATCCTCTGGAGGAAATAAATGAAAAGAAAGAGAAAATAAAAGAAAAAGAGGTACAGGAAGCTAGTATAGAAGCTCAGCCAGAAAACAACACAGAGTAAATGCTTTGTTCAGGTGTAGTCAGCAATTATATCATGACCCAATATTTCAACATTTATTTAGAGCCAGAAAACTGTTCCTCTAAATGATGTTGTTTTTTTTATGGGATATAATTAAAAGCACATGTTGTGATAAAATACCATTTCAAGCCGTTTTCTGCCTTGTGGTAATCTTCACCTCTTAAAAGCAACATTTGATTGGTGAAAAACAGGCCTTTGTGTTTTGTTTTGTTTTTTCACAGCCCTTATTTCAATAAACTATAAACAAATGGACAGAAAATTAGGACTTTATGCTCTCCACAAAAACAGAAACAAAGTTTTTTTTTTCTGGCTGTTTCTGGAAGGTTCCTACCTAACAAGACCTCAAGGGCAGAGCTCCTGGGAAGTCCAGTCACACAGCAGTTTATTAATGCCACAAAACACACAAAAAATAGTCCAGCCAGAATGTGTGTCAAGAACAAGCTGCAAAAACTCCCAAACCAGGTCTGCAACAAAATAATGACATTATTCCTTTCTTCCAGCTCTGGAAGAGAGAGAACAATTTACACAACATCTGATGGTGGGTATATATATATATATATATATATATATATATATATATATATATATATATATATATATATATATATATATATATTGGTCTTGAGTTTAGAGACTTACTTGATTTATAATGCAAAGGAGAAAAAAGTTCAGTGAGTGGCATTCCTACATGTCTGTCAGACAATTTTCTTTGTGCCCCAAATTCTTGGAAACATTTAGTTGAGTTGGTTTAGAACAAACTAAAACCAATAAAAATCCAAGGGACAATCATGTTTCGGTGAAGCCATACAGTTGGAGTTTTGTCAGCATTTGAGCATGCTTGCAATTAAGAATCTAGAAATAACTTAAATATATAATTGAATTGATTAGCCTTGCTCATTCCGGTTTTCCAATTTGAAATGTTGTCTGACAAGGAGAACAATTAACAGTACTGTGCAGTGAGTGGTAGAATGCACATGAATGGCTACATTTCTGTGCATTCTAGGAATGTAATTATGTTAACCTAACATAAGTGAAGGTAAGATGGTAATTATTGTGAAACATGACAGGGGTAACATAATATAGATGTATTTTAGTGTCTAATTATAGCTGTCTAATTTTCTTACTACATGAGGTCTTAACACCATCTGTGAGTGACATCACTTTGTGCATGCCTCCTCTGAGACTGAGTCTGCTTCCTCTACAATGCTGGGTAGAAGTATGTGTATCAAACTTCATTCCAAATGCTTCTCCTTTCTGCCTGATCCACTTAACTTCAAATGCACCTCCAGGATTTGAAAAGCTACCCATTCAGAGTTTGCTTTTATTAAGAAATAATAAAAACAGAGACCATGCGGAGCACAAAAATATCACTGATTAAACCTTCATGGACTCTTGCATGATTATTTACTCTGATTTTCCATGTCCATTATTTCTCACATGGTATTTAAGACTGTGGTGATAAATAACAGTTAACAGTTTGCACATGTAAATATCCTTATTTAACAGTATTAGAAAAGAACTCAGGAATTTAAGACATCACAGTTCATTGACTTAAAAGGGAACATGTTTGAAAAAGACATTTTTGTAAAAGTGTACTGTACTCTGAAGCTTTACATCACTAAAAATATGTAGAATTATGAAGATAAACACATTTTGAGAAAGGATTGCATATAGAGAGCAAAGCAAATGCATGGTGTGGTTCCTGAAACCAAATAAGTCAAGTGGAAGATTTGGGAGTACAATGATTTATAAATAAAGATCTCCACTTTCTCACTCCCTAAATGGAGAGTGAGAAGCCAGCCAGGGACAGAAAATGGAGAAAAGAAGAGGGCAAGAGGGGAGCTACTAGCATTTACCTTTTCATAAACATGGAGTTTCACTCAGCTAGCAGGGGTGGCATGAGCTCTCTGGTCAGTCAGACCCACTGATGGAGATAAACCAAACTGACATCATAACATCTGAGCTGGATCAACATCCTTTTCCCCTTTTCCTATATCTGCCCCATTTTGCCTTTTCTTTCTCTGCTCCTCAAAGACACTGTGGCTTTGCTAACACAGCCATCTCTGATTATACCCTATTTCTCTCTTTCGCCTCCCCTCTCAACCCTCACAGTCTTGTCTCCTTTCCACTGATTAGCCATGCAACACCTTTAATAACATCCATCAGCCCACCACTTTCCCACCCTCTTACACTCACTTCATTTATACGGGGAGTGAGAATCACAGACGGCAAGTAATTTGGGATAAAAAGAAGATGGATGTGCCTCTGTGTGAACAACATGCTCAAGAGCCCCTACAGCAGACAGTAGATGGAGAGTAGAGGACCTTTGGGTTTGGGACTCCTTTGTGCTTTTTTCCATCTTCATTCAGTACTCTTTACCTTAAAGGATGGTGTTGTTACCCGCACAGACAATGTTAAACTTGGTTACAAATCATTTGCCCCTTCTCTTAGGTGGTATAGGGGAACCATTTTAAGGTTTTAACATGGACATGATCCATTCATATAGTTTGTCATATTACAGCCACAAAACACTTTGTATTCTAGGGATTTCTTGCTATAGACCAATGGAAAGTAGAGTACAAACCTAAATGGAAGGAATAGGACACATGGTTTTTAAATTATTTACAAATAATAATCAGAAAATATTGCCATGCATTTGTGTTCAGCTCACTTTACTCTGGCACCCTAGAAACAAATTACAAAGCATCCAATGCCATAGCCATAATATTAATGAACAAACAGCATCACAAAGGTCAAGAAACACACAAGACTGGTCAACATGTAATAAAGTTTAAGGCAGTAATCAAGCCAAGCTTTCAAACATCTCACACAGTATTGTACAATGCATCATATGAGAATGGAAAGAATATGGCACTACGAAGACCTGGCCGTCCACCTGAGCTGTATAGTTCTGTTCAATCTGGAAACATCTGGCATGTAAAAGATAATTAAAAATAGTTACAAACCACAGATGTGCTCTTCAAATTATTATTATTGTTTTCATAAAGTTACCCTATGCAAAACCTTAATGAGGTGAACAGTAACTTTTTACCTCCTCTGACTGATGGTGAGAAATAAAGGTTCACATAGTTCTTTGCACACAGCTGGTACCAAAAATAAGGTGTCACACTGGCTCATTGTCACTGTTTGAATGAAAAACTGACAAGCTGAAGGTTACGTTCAGCTCATGTCCTTCTGCAAGAAATGGCTAAAAAAAACACTACATTAATACGTGTGAGTATTGAAAGAAAAATGAATGAAAAGAAACTTATTTCTCTGCAGATTTTCACTGAGTTTGTCAGAATATTGTGAATACCCATTAAAGTATGATATTGTAAGCCACTGCTTTACTCTCAGCTTTACTTTGGCTGCCAACGTCACAATGAAAGTCAATTCAACTAAAATCTTTAAAGAGTGAACTCTGCATTTATGGATGTTCAGATTACAAAAGATAGCATCCAATCAGTCAATACTACATCACTTTGGGGCTTGTATTTATTACATTATCAAAACAAATGGTTGAGAAAAGACACAATGAATGCCTTAGTCTCTAAGCTTTCTCACCTTCTGCACCCAGCCATTGTTAAATCAGCTTCAAAGACCATCAGTGACTAATGACATCATGACTACATGAGGACAAACCTCTCACTAGATCATGTACAACCCCAGGGTCATTGTGTTCTTAACATATGTCCTGCCAACGCTGAGAAAGGAGATTAGTAGAGCAGCTGACATCAAGGCTGAATGAGTACAAAGTTTTTGTTCTTTAACACAAGGCTCCACTTTAAATACACTGGATGCAAATGCAAATTAAATATTAATATACATCTGAGAGGAAGGTTATTTCATCCAGAGCGCATGCATTTGTTGGCGTTCATCTGCTATGATGAAAAGTGCACACCCCTCAAGGTCTGGTGACATGGACAACTGCAGAAGGCTTGTCCTTAACAATCACATCTTTTTAAGGCCCAGACCAGGGAACTGAATACAACAAATGGCAGCAGCCTAAAAATAATTACAACATCTGTGGATGATTTGTTGGCTATTTAAGGGAACCATCATGACTTCAACTGGAGAAGATTACACTGACTTCTAAAGGTTGCCGATTTTTTTGCTTGTTTTTTATGATCCACCGTTCTCTTTTTTGAGCTGGTTCAATGCAGTCTGTTCTATCCACAATTTTCAACAATGGCCTCAATCCATGTAAAAAAAAATAAAACTACTGCATTGGAAATATGGTGGAAAAACAAAGTGTTCTTCAGCCTCCTCAATGCCACACTCTATTCTCATTTTCACTTTCTTCACAGCCTAATATCTCTCCTACATACACATAGCGTGTTTTCCCATGGACACTTTTCATCAATGCACACAACATCTTTTCTTGCATCTCATCGATTCCCCTTATTGAAAGAAGCCTCATTTGCAGTCTCCTTCTTGACATTTTTTCCCTCTCCTGTCTCTTTCTTTTCCAAACTCTTGACAGGCTGTGCAGAATTTGGCAGTTTGCTGTTCTTCCCTAATCCTTTGCCAGACTTTCCTCCTTCACAAATATACAAGGATTTTAGAGGAAGTGCAGGCATCAGATGGCCAGAAACAGATTCCAGCTTCTTATATACAGTTCATAAGTGATTAAAATGAGCTTTTTCAGTTAAATGGAAGTTGTGATGCAAACCATATCTATACTTGTCTTTGTATTTAATATTAACCAGAATGGGGGGAAAACATACTCTTACTGTAGTACAAAATACCAATGTCAGTTTATTTCTAATCATTATTTAACTTGATAAAATATAACCTATCAATACCTATCAAAGGTTAATGTACTGAAAGGAGAAGTATTTACAATATGTAAATATTGGGTTTTCAATTATGTTTATTCTTCAGAGGAGTTGTTTGTGTTCTGTACTTCATGTAAGAAGAGTGGACAGATTGTGTTGTACATAAACCCCTTCATTTGAAAACAGATTCAACTGATTTGTTTTGCACCCCACTTTGCAATGGGTAAGGGATCCTGCAGAGAAAAGCAGCAAACTTTTGACTCTCAGTGAATGATGAGAGTCAAAATATATATATTTTAAAGAATATTTCACACAAATCATGCTAATTGAAGCTGGAAACTTAGTTCAGAAAGTTTAACCTGGCTAACTAGTTCTTATTCAGGGTGATTTGGCAAAAATATACAAAGGTTTCCCAATTATTTGGGGAAAAGAAAACATGAGTCTGGTGAGTTAGGAGAAGCAGGACAGATTGAAATATTAATATCCATCTGCAACCTTTAAAATTGCTCTATTATCTGCCACAACTGCCTGAAATGATCACCAGGGAAACACACTAACTATGGGTTAACTTGAACAAGTAAACCCTGCCATGAATCCACATTTTGCACATGTTACAGTTCCCGAGTGTCAGGACTGCTATAACAGTGATGAGCACAATCTGAAGAATAATAAACCTATGAGCTTAATTAATTACTGACAAACATTGTTTTTATCTACTTTTGATGCAAGGATGGCGAAGCTTTAAATTGTGATTAAGTGGTACACATTAGTCTGAGGTAAACAGGAACATTCATTTAAAAACTCTTGGATTGCTGAGTTTTTCAGGCAAAATCTCTGATCTTCAAATGAACACACACATTGCTTTAACTCTTTTAGTTAACTCAATTATAACATCTTCCACAGGAGTTTGAGGAGGTTTTGTTGCTTTTTACCCCTTTAAAACTTCACAGCTGAGACACCACAGACTCAGCATAACCTTATCTCCGCTGTTATCCTGAAAGTACATATCTAAAGCCCCAGGAAACACATAGGCAGAAGGAAAGCGACTAAAAGAGCGTATATGTGAGGCTGTGAGTTGGTGAGCCAGAGTGAGCGAAAAGAGCGGGTCCTGAAACTCAAGCCCTCCAGAAATCAATTGTACAAACTTCTCCATGAGTGCTCTCCTCTGCCCCCTGTAAGTTCTGAACCAGTCAAATCAATTCCCAGGCATGTGTGTCTTTGTGCACCTCCATGTTATTTCGACAGAGGAGAGCAGGAGGAGGACAACGCAGAGCAGAGATGGAGGAAGGAGAAAAGATGGATGGAAGTAAACGATAAGAAATTCTTCAGATCAAATATCCTAAATGTCATTGGTTTTGTTAGCTATCACAGTGGTAAACGTTGCATTGCGCTTTATTTTTCCACCTAAAAACAAAAGCATCATGGATCTTTATTACATATGAAATGCCTTAATTTTGTGTGCAGGAGTTACATGTTGATTTATATGTATTTATGTATTTATTTTTATTATTATTTTTAATTTTTTGCTAATGCATCACATGTGCCTCATACATTCTTCCTGTTGTAATAATGCATAATTTTTTTCATCTCCCCAAACTGTTATCCAAAAATATTTAGTGATTTATGGCTTAAGGGTGAGTAATGATCCTGAGAGTATTTATCTCTGTGTGTGTTCCCATTTTAAACACGGGAAGAAATTGTAGATTTGTGACTACAGAGGAGAGTTGTGAATCAAGTTTATTGATCTGTTGGGAAATACAATCAGTTGTTTCCTTTCTATTCAGAACTATCTCTTGTGTGCTTTTATTTCCTTGCTCTCTGCTTAGAAACCATGAGGGAAGCATATATTACATATCCTAACTTTGATTTCTACAACTTTTCACAGAAGACGGTAGACAGGGCAGAGTATTGCCTTTATTAAGGCCTCCCACAACTGGGACTTAGAGGGAGATTTTGGCGTCACGCCTCTCTGCCACGGTTTCTGTAAATCGGCTTTCTGTGGCCATGACAGTCATTAGCCTTGCCCCTGGCGGTAATCCGCTACTTTCTGTCTCTAATGGAAGTAGGAGGTAAAATTTGCTCGTTTCTACATTATCTCACAGCGAACCTGCAGGTTGTTCACAACCAAGTATTGCACACCTAGCTGTTTTCTAGTACAATAGGAGTACATGAAAAGGAGAACATTTTACTTTATTATCTCAGGAGAGGCTTAGCATTGAAGAGATATAGAAAGTAATTGTTTAAAACAAAATAAAAAATTTTAATGAATAACTGTAGCACTTAAGCACAACTCCTTCTATTGCTGCAATCATAAAATAACTTATGTAATAATTAAGCATGAAGAGATGAAAATGTAACTTAGGTTTGTTTGAAGAGGAATTGGACAAGGAAGAGGAGACAGGTTAAAAACAATGCAATATTATCGAAATAACATGACAAAAAAAGCTAGTAAAACAACAATGTTGCTTAAAAGTGCTGCTTAAGTGTCTTAAGTCTCAATGAAATGAAGGTTAAAAAATAGTAACTGTCAACCAGTGGGTTGCAGGCCAAATCCGCTTCACATGCTCAATCCATCGGAACTCAGTAGAAATAAATTATAGAAAAAATTACACACAATCTTTCAAGTTTTAATCCTGATCAGAGCAGGTTAATGAAGGAAGATCCTCAAACAATAACACTTTACAGAAAGAGGACGTCCTGCTGAGGATTTAAAAGCTTGAGTTTACGTAACTTAATAAATTCAAATGAGAAGCTGGACATTGCTTGAATTAGCATTAGTTATGTGAAAGGGTTATAAGGTTATTACATTCTAAAAAATTAAAGTTTTAGGACATAATAAAATCAAATTAAGTTCAGAATCTAGGAAGGACTCTTTTACCGCTGTCCAAAGTGAAATAGATACCTTAAGTCAATTTATTTTTACTGAATAGTGATTTTTGTGTTCATAATAATATCACACAGGAAGAGGTCACTTAGGTTTTTCAGCTTGATCAAAGTTTGCCAAAGGTGAAATAAAAATGTTCAGTTGAAAATATACAATTTATATTACAATGTCTTACAAACAAGTGATAGCCTCAAATTATTGAATAAGGGAGCTTTGTTCAAAGAAACATTTTCCAGATGAGTAACTAAACTGTAAAAATATTGCCTAAAAAAGATAATACATATAAATATATAATCTATGTATATGCTATTAATATATATTTATATTATACAGCTCAGTGACGGTTTGGGATGCCATGTCTTCTGCTGGTGAAGGTCAAATGTGTTTTCTGAGGTCCAAGATCAAAGCAGCCATCGACCAGGAAGTTTTAGAGCATTTCATGCGATACGCCAGACCCAACAATTCAGAAGAGCTGAAGGTCCCAATCAGAGCAACCTGGGCTCTCATAAGTGCTGTACATACCGTATTTTCCGGACTACAAGTCGCAGTTTTTTTCATAGTTTGACCGGGGGTGCGACTTATACTCCGGAGCGACTTATAGTCCAGAAAATACGGTACTCACACTTTTTATGCTCTTTTCAGTTGGCCAATATTTCTAAAAATCTATTTTTTGATTGATCTTAATAATATTCTACTTTTCTGAATTTGGGGTTTTCATTAGTTGTCAACTATAACCATCAAGAATAATTTTTGAATATATCAGTCTGTGTGTAATGGATGAAAATAATACACAAGTTTCACCTTTTGAATGGAATCACTGACATAAATCAATCGTGCTCCATGATATTCTAATATTATGACCAGCACCTGTGTCTATGTAGATTTATAGCTATCTATATTTATATCTTTGTAGATTGATCGGTAAACATAAATACAGTGAATGCTGATGATATTTGTTGAGTTGCAGTTTATGACTGATGCATACAGATTTGAAGAAAGTCCACAAGTTGTCAATGAAACCCACAGTTCACTTTGTGACAAGTGCAAATTGCATCCAGAGGGGTCCAAGGGTGGGTCAGATCTGTCATCAGCTATGTGATCAGGCAATTAGTTCTCTCACTTACTTCCAATGTATGGACAACAGCCAGCTGTGAGAGATGGGTTAGATTAAAGGTGAGAACAGCTTATTTTCTCACACAGCCACTGACTGTGAATGTTGGCACACTATGAGAAAGTTAATGTCCACACATTGCCACTTGGTTCTCTGCCGCTTTTTCTTCCCACCCGCCTACTAAAACTAAGAAATGTAATAAATGTCCATAAATGGATGTTTTTGCTCATGAGTTAAATCTCTTTTAACTGCTAGTTATTGTATTGTGTAGCTGTCCACATTCAATATGACTGGTTGTATCATTTTATTGAATGTGATATTTTGAGCAGTTAAAAATACTACATGGGTTTTGGGCGTTTTTATCTAGAAAGCAAGGAGGATCACCTAATATTTTGCCACTAGTTGTTTCTTTTGGTCATTAACAAAGTGCATCTTATCTAACTCAGAAGTATTTGGGATTTAAAGCGACATTCTTGGGAAATTTAACTTCAACTCGAACAGAGGAATATTTAACCATGTGCCCTGATTCTTAACTCCATGCTGTTCTTGAGCATCAGTCTGTGCATCTGCTGGACCAGCAGGAATCCATACTTAGGAAGTATCACACATGGAAGACATTTTATTACTGTCCTGTTTGATGAAGGGTATCCTCAAAGGATACCTAAATAAAGGATATGTTTATTATGTTGCATAATCTTTGACTCTGTTTGTCTTCTGTCTTTTCTGCTGCAAAATATTTGACATACGGTGGTGCCCCCTTCAATATCACTAAGCACATTAGGGATTATGTGGCAGGCAGATGGCTGTGATATGCAGCCCACTCATACATCTCTCCCTGGGTTGTCCAGAAAGAAGAAATCTTTAATATTCGGAAATCTTAGAGGAGAAACTGTGGACCTTTAGAACCTGTCAGAGAAAATTAATTCCAAAATTATGTGAATTTTTCTAAAGCAGCATTACATCGCAATAAGAGAGCTTTCTGTAGGAATTATTTTTCTAAACACTGTAGTTACTGTAATACTTGCTTCTGTGTCCCCTATTTCTACTAATGTAACCACTACTACTGCCGTTTCCTCCACAGTTAAATCCAAGCGTTGTCGTTGGAACTTTACACCGCAGAATAAATGTTAAAAGCAAAGGCAAAATATTTATTTGATTAACATTGTCTTACTGATTATCTTTCTGTCTATGTGGTGTGCTGATGTATTTGCTTTCTGTCAATTGCATCCTCTTTCTCTCCCATCAGTTTGCCTAAAAAATTATTGTCAATACCAAGAGTTGTGTTGACCAATATATGCTCCCTTCTTCATTTATTCCTCTTATCTTCATTCCCAATTTTGTTTAGTATTTATGTTTTGAAGGCTTTTATTGTTCCCTACTGATTTTTCCTTCCTCCTGTCTGAATTGGGAATTCCACAACTTGGTAGAAATTGTTATGAGTCAGTGAATAGCCATTATAAAATGCTACAGGAACAACATACTATCTTAATTTAGTTTTATACTGATTATTACATTTTTAAATGGTAAGCATTTTCACACTTAATAGAGCCTTAAACTACTTAGACTCTTTTCATGTGTTTTAACAATTAAGAACAAAGAAAATTCTGAATTTAATTTAAAAAAAAATATTCACAGCAAGATGACAGTAACATTATGTTTGATCATTTCTTACTCTGGAGTATAGAATGATTTCAGTATTTCTAAATTATTTTTTCTGATCATTGTTCCCACAGGCTACTTTCATAACTTATTTTTCTGATTTTTCTCTCTAATTGCTGATTCATCTGTCTCCCTAATGAATGTTTTTACTTTTAGGGAAATGTCACAAACATATTGTTAAAAATTATTACTTTAAAGTAGCTGTTTTAGGAATCTCAAGAGCAGTTTTTATTATTACTATTATTTTTTTCCCTCAGTCTCAGATGATGCTTTCAGTTGAAAATATGTTTTGATCAATATTTTTTGCTAAATGTTTTAGCAGTTTGACCTTTCATGATAATGCTATCAGCTTTATTCTTACATCTATCATCTTTTAGTTGTTTTTTATCCTCATTACTCACTTTTATTTTAATTCAACATCAGAAGTTAGCTGACATTTTTATTGTTTCTCACCACAGTGAAATGCTTTTTCTTTTCCTCTTCACTCTTTACATGTGAGGTTTTTTCATCTCTTATAGAGATAAGTAATCCAGATTTTCAAAGAAATCTTAATTATATCTGCTATATGGAACAGATTAGACATTATTGAACACTTTCCGTGGCAAGAACAGGACAGACGGAGCTCGAGGCAACAGCACATGCGACTAATGTGACAGGCCCCTGTTTGGAGAAGCAAGGTGGGGAAATGGCTCTGGAGATGTGAGCAAGACAAGGACAAAGTGTGGCTATTCCAAGGATCAAATAAAGCATATCGCAGGATTCATCAGATAAGTACACAAACATACTACTGGAGCCGCAGGAGCTAACCTCTCACCCTGGGGCTTTTGTCAGCCCAACTCTGACCCGCTGCTGACTACTCATAATCAATCACATCCCAGCTCCAGCCTTGCAATTAATCGATCAATTAAAAAACCCACACACAACCGCAGTGGTGTAATCAATCAATCCAGCCTCTGTGGAGAGGTGTTATTGAGAGCCAAGCTTCAGATCTATAGACATCGGTCCCAAGGTGCTCCAACTGATCTCAGTCGCAAGAAATGAAGACGAATAAAGAGGGAATAAAAGGAGGAGTGAGACAAAATGCTTGGGTGTGATCCACAGCTGAGTGTAGAGGAGGTCTCTCAGCACTCCCATCATATGCCAGCACAGGCTGAATATTCATGCTGACGAATCAGGTACCATGGAGGCGCTCAGTTATTCATTATGCTTCTGCAGAAAGAAACACCCCATTGTCCCACTGCGATAGAATATTAATAGGTCCTATTAATAAAATATCCCATTCCCCATCTTAAGACTTGCCCTTAACTTTGTTGGCCATTTCACGTGGGATCTTTGCAAAGTGACCATGATGAGACCAAGAAAGACTGGCAGCCGACTGCTATTTCTGTGATATTAAAATGGTTTAAATGGCACAAGTTGATCATCTGCTCCAGAAAGACAGTGACGCTTTTGTTCCGTACTTCAACAAACTATTTAAAAGGAAAATAGAAAAATAGAATGGGAGGAGATAGCAAGAACAGCTCTATAGCGTATACTCAGAGGGAATGAATGTTTAATTTAGCGCTGCCTGAAAGTATGCTGACATTTTGCCATTGTTGGGAGAGTCGAATACATGGCACACTGTCTGCTTAGAGAAATGAAAATGTGCATCAAGGCTGTTAAAAATTCAACTACTCCCCAGCCAGACATGCAAATCTAGGCTAGGAATACAGTAGGTAAGCTGCCATATTTACCAATTTAAGCCTCCCCTGATTTAGTCGACGGGTGTTATTGTAATTCCATCATCTTCATGTAACTCCACATCAGAAACACATAAAAGTTAAGCTCCCCCAGATTTCATCTTACCTAACTGCTAAGAAGAATTTCTCTCCCCCATGATCTCTGACAACAAACCAACAAATTTTTATGAAACTTGGAATTTTTTCCTCAGCAAAAATGCAGCTGATCAAACTGTACAAGCTGGAATTATCGCTCAAGAGAAGCCAGAAAGCTGAGGTGGAGGAGGGACGGTTAGCTCTCTGACAACACCCGAGAGGTTAAGGGGCAAGAGCGGTTCGCCAGTGGCAAAGCAGTGACACTGAACGAGAGAGTGTGAGACAAGAGAGAGAAAAAGGAGAGAAAGTGAGAGTTAGAAACAGAGAGGGAGAAGGTCAAGTACCTGCCACTCCTGTCAAACACTTCCTCCAACAGCTGAGCTGTGTCCAGCAGGGTGGCTGGCTGCTTTCAGGGCCTTTCATCTCACAGAGGTGATGGGTGATGAGAGCAGCTCTTCCTCACATTTAACGACTGTCACAATATATTCTGCAGCCCTCGTGACTACAGGGCACCACTAGGCTGCACTGACCTGTGAGAAATAAATAAAAAAAAAGGGTGTGCAGGGTTTGTTTTTTTTGTTTTTTTGGTTTTGAGGACTGTCAAGATGTAAATTACAAGCAAGTTGTTTTAGACCTGTGGCTCTGGAGCCATGTCCAGCAAAACTTTGGTCAGTAGTAGTTGCGTTTTTATTACAAATATGGTCAAGACGTCGATTTTTCACTATTGTCAAAAAACATTTTCAAAGTTGCAGTGTTTCCAGAAACACAATTAAAACAAAACATTTGTTTGCTTTTTTTTTTTTTTGAAATTGCTGTTTCCATTAAATGAATATATTTTCAAAATGTCAAATTGTGCAATTATATAGTCAATGGAAATGCAGCTACTGATAAAGAACAGAGTAACCAAAATTTAACATATTTTTGATTTATTTTCTAATTTCCACAACAGGATGACAACATTCACTCAAGGAATATTTTTTGAGTTTAATCTTTATATATATATATATGTTTGTGTGTGTGTGTGTAATTGTCTTGATGTTGGCAACTACATGCTTTTTCCCAATGTTTGTATTTTCTACAAACTTTCGAAATAACTTATAAATATTTCACAGAATGAAAATTGTGATTACTTTAACTGAAGTAGAAAACTGTCTGTAGGGTTTAAAAAAGAAGATAAGCTCTCCGTCTCTCCAAGTGCCACAAATTTATTTTGCAAGGCCAAGACAAATATAGATCTTTAAATTGTTAACTTGCTGATCCCAGTTCTAAAAATTACTCCAAGAAGAATTATCAGCAGGTTTTCAGGCCTTACCTGAAGGCAAAACATTAAACTACAAATGTGACAAGCTTGGTACGGACTGGCACTCCAGGATCGCAAACAGAGAAAGAAGGAAAGACTGGATTCAGACTTTAAAAGATTCATTTTGGCTGTCATAAAAACAGTGAGAGAGTCACCAGAATGGAGTGAACTCCTGCCTGACCACTGGAGCTGCAGCCCAGCAGACTGTGACTGACTGACAGGCTCTCAGGCGAGGATGGCGATGTGGTCACTGCGCCACACCGAGCCAACTGGCTCGCTCAGACAAGTTCTGTTTCTCTGAGCCCGTGGGGACTGAATGAAGAGCTCTCTGCCATTCCCATTTCTGAACTCCTCTCAGGGCGCATGGAAAATGAAATCAGGAAAAAGAGAGTTTAGTTTTTGGTGAGCTGTATTTCTCGCCACACGTCAGCCAACTTTGTCTTCAGAAGACTTTTTCTCAGAGGTAGCTCCAGATAGCCTCGTCTTTAACCCCTCCACCCCCCCTCATTCCTCTTCCCTCAACAGAGTGGCACATATGGTTGAACAAGAAGCACCTGGCAGCCTCTTCAAACCTTCAGGCACCTTGAAATTATGCTGGGAGAAGGAAGAAAGCTCACAGATATCTCCACAGAATGGCCTGGAATTCAGAGGCTTATTGCGCCTGAGAGCAGAGATGAGTGAGATGATTGGCTACAGAGAGGAAAGGTGAAAAAAAAAACAGGTTAGAAAGCAGCAGCAGTGTAGGGGACTGAAACACAAATGAATTTAGATGCTGACTGCTTAACAAGTGAACAAATGAATTTTTATTCACAATATTATTTCAAACTATACATAAGGAGTTTTGAAAGGACCTTCACACAGTGCAGTGGGACTGACTTCAAACTTTCATGGTCATATTTGCCACTTATTAATATTTCAAGGAAAATTCAAGCAAACATCAAACCAAGGAAGTCAACAAGGAAGAAAATATTGTCACTTCTATGATTGATTGCAAAATAATAATTGCGACACACCAATAGGACAAGTTCATCCTTTCACCATTCCTCCCCGTCCATCATCTTGCTCTTTATGATGATGCATTTGCAGTCTAATTTTATTTTACCTCTTCTCTGTTGTTACTATCTTGCTTTTACTTAGACCTGACAAATCTATATACAAGATGATTTTTTTGTTTGTGTTAGTAAAAAAGGAAAGCGCCAACAGGATTAATGTCAGCTAGAAATACTTTATTGACCATGTCTCCGCGATAAGGCTTCAATTTATGCTGTTTAACATTACTCTAAATAGAGCCGAGACATTTCATCACTTTTGGATTTTTTCCAAAGACTCCAACAAAGAGAATCTCAAAGAAACATTATATTTGTGCTTAAAATAATAAAAAACATTGATTATCAATATGCACGCCCATTATACTCTGCAGTCTCTTCTGCCATGCATCATCAGCATCCTTCCCTGCTGTTTAAAATAGATTACTGTGTATACTTGTCATAAGTGATGGATTGTAATGAAGTGGATCTATACTCACACCAGCCATTTCACTGATGGGACTGACAGAGAGAATAGATAAACACAATAAAGCTGACAAAGGAGGCAGTTTGCAAGAGTTTCAGAATTATGGACAGAAGAAGATGTTGTTGTGAAGCTGCTCTTTCTTCAAGGGTACTAAATGCTGTCAGTCGGGATTTTATGATCCACCTGTTAAGCTGTAAAAATTAAACTTGTGAAAGCAAATAATCACAAGATATTTATCAAACCACCAATGCCACGGCAGACAAAACAGCTTCTTTAAAAAATGTTTATTTATAGCTTTGGGATGATACTATGCTACATTTTCTGAGTGGATTGTTTTTATCTTCTGATTACACCCACAGTTAAAATGATTTTGCGTAATTTGTTTCATCAAGTTTAGATATAGATTTTTTAATGTGAAGTGCTTGCTGATGTTTCACTACACAGAACAAGTCGGACAGCTCTGCTGAAGAAAAACTATTTTGCAGCCTGCTACTTCAGGTACTTGCTTTGCTGCTTCATATCGACTCTGATCAATATTATTCTCAGGAGAAATGTATAAAATCTCTGTGTGAAAACAACTTGTGAGCCTGAAACAGTTTTCCCTTGATGATCAACCTGAATCTGCTCCTCACAGCATTTCTTTTAGCTTTAGAGTGAGTTCTGCCCTATTGTTCAGCTGTCTGCCTTAAGACTGGCTCGTTTTGCTGCCACAGCTCTTTCACGGCAGACATCTCCATTCATTCAAAGGCTCAAAAGTAATCCATAATACAAACAAATCAAAGTGATTTAAGTGGATCAGTTTGTTGTGAAAACCTGTTTTCCACTAAATCCTTACAGTTCAGTGAAAAAGTATTTCCCCTTACATAATTTTCGGTCTCGCTTGAATGTTTTAAATCATTAAAGGAATTTTAATATGAAGACAAACTTATACAATTCAAAATCCTATTTTTAAGATTTCCAGATAATCCTAACAAGTCCTTGTACTTTAAACCTGATAACATATTTGGTGCCAACAGCTACCAGACAACTGGTAATTATGAGTACTTTCTACATTTATATATTTAAATGTATTGAATGAGTTCAGACATTCCTGTTTACTGTATTTGTGGCAGGATTCTGCAAGAGATCTGCAGAATTCTCTATTCTACAGCCATATAGCTATTTTTTACACTCTGAAACAATAATAAAATACCTCAGTACTTTAGTGAAATGCATAACTTAATCAGATATATAATAAATTAAGCTAACACAAAGTGGTTTATAGAAATTTGTCACATACACACAGCTGCAGCAGTAGGGTGGCTTCTGACAAAGCTAAACTTTGGATGTTCTTGAATTTTTTTTTTTCTTTGCTCCCTGCAACTATTAAAAATTTTAAGATTTTATGGTTGAAATCAATAAAATCTTAGCTAACGCCAACATTTTTTCTTTTGCTTTATCTCTTCACAGACCATCAGAAGCAGAAGTCTATGATTTAAAAGGTGTTTGGGGGAGTTATTTAAAATCAACTTTTTTGAGTTTTTTTTTATCAAGTTATGTTATTCTCATTAAGAATATACCTGGACTGTTGCTTTAATTTTTTGTATTCATGTTTTAAGAAATCCTTCATTCTGCCATGGGCAGGAATTTCTGTATGAATAATTATCAAATTATATTCTAATTATATTTTCTTTTTTTATTATTATTTACACAATTTTCATTAAAATGTTACCTTTGTTGTGTTTCTTGTAAGTATGATTAATATGTCTTTAAACATATTGTGAATATGTATGAGGACTGGATTACATTTTTGTAATGTTTAGAGAAACACTTTTAAATCACGTTCTTTCTGCTGGTGAAAACAATGTTCCCTGATAAATTCTCTCTACATGTTTATGAGTTTTATTGTAACCCTGTTTCTGAATTTAAAAAGGGCTGTTAAGATTTCGGTTTATGCTGAATGAGGGAAGAGATGATGGGGAACATTATAATGATGGCTATTTCCTCTCGCAAACAATTTGCTCTTTTCTCTGTCTTCATGGCCACTGTGTCCCAGAGTTATGCTAGTGACTGTATCTCTAAACTGAGTGACACATGAAATGAATGTCTCGAGAGTGAAAAGTTTTAAAAAGGAAAACCCTTGTTGCCGAGTTCAGTTCCGCTCCCTTTTCCTTATTCCGTTCTTACAAAACGCTTGACTTGTCACCACAGACTCCCAAGCTCCTTTAATAAACGCTCCAAACGAAAATGTCTGGCTTTGAGTGGCAGAGTGTGACTGTTTAAAACCACTGGGATTCTTCTGTAATCCTACAGAAGATGCAGGCGTAACCTGACTTTAAAGTCGCCCTGTCGCTCTACATCCAAGTGAGGAACCTGGAGAGGAGAGGCTCGGAGAGTGAGGGGAGAAATCAATTGTACATGCTGTCTTTCCTGGGAACCAGTCTGTATCTAATACATGTTGAGAGGAGACCCATCTGTGTGTGTTTTTTTTTTTGGTGAGACCTTATATCTGACATTAAGCTCAAAATAGAGTGAAATGTGGGTTACTTCCACAGAGGGGGCCCCATGGATGAAACTTTGAGACCTGTCAGTCATCAGTTGCAGCTTCTGTCGTTTGAGGACGTTGCTTAGAAATTGATCAAGTTGAAGACGCTATATGTATGTAAGCTCAACAAAAATTTTACATCTCAAATATTCCAATAAGTCAAGCACTGAGTTTGTCCAAAAGGCTTAAAAGAATGAGATTGCAGGAATTGCTCTGAATTGCATCCACATAAATTGTTTTTATTACCAAAAAGCGCGGTGCAACTTTCCGAAACTTTCCCTTTTCTCTGTTTTTCTCTCCTCTTCCTTTGTCTTTCTAGTAGACAGCTGTCGGAGACAAGATGCTGCTTCCACTGGAGATTTCAGTCTTTTCACTCACTCTCAGTCTGGCATGCAGTTGCCATGGAAAAAGCCCAGAAATGGGGCAGATAACAGTTCAATGAGGGAGCAGAGACTGGAAGGGTCTGGAGGGAGGCAGAAAGTTTCCAGGGCCCATCCTGTCAAACCATCAAGCTCTTTTGATGCGTGAAAATGGTGAGGAAGACCAAGAGAGAGAAAGATTTAGGGGGAAAAAAAAAGAAATGAGAGAAGAGAAAAAAAACTGGGAGGAGAAAACTAATCTGTTGATTGAAGTCAAACTGGTGTGTGGAGAGATAACGGTGTTTCAAGAGGAAATGACTAAAATAATTAAGATCTATCCGTGTTGGGAATATTGTAAGCACCAGGTGTAATTTTAAGTGAGGAAATATCAAGACAGCCAATATATTTCAGCCGGAGAAATGAGCCACTGCAATACAGAAGAAATCCGTGTGATATCCTGTCTCTGATGTAAGAATTAACTGTCTATTACAGAGATATTAATATTCTCGTAAGTACAGTGTTGGGGATTAATTACTGCGCACAGTCAGTCTGTGAATGTTAAAATGAGCTTGGCTGGCACCAGCAGCCAGTTTATCAAGCTAACAAATCAAAATGCAATCATGAAAAACCCGAGAAGGGCCAAATGATCTGAGGGATGGGGGCAGACTTTAAGTTATATGGTGTGTCAATAAATTTTATAGACTGAGAAATCAGCAACATCCAGTTAGTCTTTGTCGTGTACACAAACACACAGAGCTGACCTTTCATAGACATACATCTTAATCTTATACACACTTAAAATGCCCTTGTAGATGGATTTAGGTATCTTCAAAATATCAGCATTTTTCTCACCTCAGCAAATGTCCTACTCAGAAAGTCTCATCTTAATGTCTCTTAATTCTGTCAAAGTATGTGTAAATATGATTATTTTTTAGTTAAAGTAGAAATTCTATAAAGATTTTAAAACACTGAGTGATTAGATTAGATAATTATTTAATAATAAATAGTAAATACATATGTATTTTAAAAAAAATAAAATATTTGAATACATGTTTGAAATCTTGAATGTTCAAATAACTCCAGGAATGGAAGATTTTTATTTCCTAGGAGAGATTGTTGACATTCTTCACCTCAATCTTGTACAATCAATGTGGTAGAAAAAAAAATAGAATCAGGTGGCAAATGTGATTTATCTGTCACATTACCCAAATCAATATTTAATTGATTGATCAACACTTTATGGCAACTCCTACCAGGAAACAGCTGAGTTCAGAGTCTTGCATTTAGAAATTCAAGTCTAGTTTATTTAAAAATCACTGCAGCAACACAGTCATTCAAAATGCTAGTGAAATCATAACACAATCAGCTAACAAAACAAAAATCACTTTACAGAGACAGAATAAAGAGATTTTTCAGGTATTATTAAACAAAGGCAACTCTAACTGGGTTTTTAGCTACAATTTAAAGGAACACAGTGTTTCAGCAGCAGAAGAAGAAACAGAACAGAAGAAGAAAACCAGTGGAAAGTTTCGCCCAACCAAGCCAACAAGAAGCTTGACCAACTTTATGAGATTCGGTCACAACAAATATTTTTATATGCATCATATGCTTTGCAACACTTATCTAATTTTCAGAAAGTTTGATTTGCTTTTTTCTTCACATCACCCACTTTCAATTCCTAAGTCAGTAATCACCAAGACTACAGCCGAACCAAAAACCTGCAGAACATAATTCTGGATCATCACAACGTGATGGCTTTTATTTTAATATTTGTCTGAAGTTAAATCATTTTGAGTAATGATCAAAATTCAATTCATCAAACAAATACTCTATACTCCATATACACAATGATTCTTGAAAAGAATTGGAGGACCGATGTATGGATACTGTTTATGATGGTTATTTATTGCCAAAAACCTAATTATAAGAAATATGCAAACAAACATATGGTGAAATAAATAAATCCTCGAGAAGCAGAAGTTCAGTGAAACATCAGCAGGGACTTCCTGGTGACAGCCCGTCTCACTCTCTGCAAACTGTTTTGAAGTAGCACTGTCAGAGGGGCCCCTCTGAGGTTCCTGGGTAAAACACCTGCCTGAAATCAAATTTCCTTTTATTTCCTCTCCTCCTTAAGTCTAAAAGGCGAAGACAGGGGACCCAGTTACCTGTTACAAACATGCAGCAACGGTGCAATTGCAGTTTTGTAAACAGATCAATACTTAAAAGTTGTAATCTGGATTTTTTTTTACAATCCTATTATATTCTCAGGGCAATGATTAAGGAATTTGTTCTATTATTATCTTTTGGAGAGGGGGATTACATGGTGGTTTAGTTTTTCCTTAAATAATTGCATGTGGTGTCATCTTCTGAATTCTTGCACTTATGAGTTCTGTGAGGTAGTGAAGGTAAAAAAAAAAAAAAAAAAAAAAACTATGGCTGCTGCTCCAGGTAATGTAAAATGCATTACTCCCTGTGCGTGACAGTTACTTAGTAGACTGATGTAAATCTTTCATGACCTGGGTATAAGCTGAAACACTTTACTTATAATAATGGGCAGTATAAAGTATTAAACTGAAAAGGCATCTACACTAGATTTTGGTTTATGGATGTCAGTGTTGGTCTGTTAGTCAGTCAGTTTAAAGCTTTTGTTCCGACACTGCCAAGAAAATCATGACAGACTGTCATGATTGTCTGTCTTTCTGACCTCTTGAAGGTGAATCAACTTGCGCCTTATTTTGTTGATGATCAGATCAGTGAAACACTGTCAAAACTTGCTGATTACCTGAAAGCAGTGCAATAGTGTAGTGAGACTTTTTCTAGAAAGCAATTTTAATTTGAAAGGTGTTTGTTTAGAGTTGGAAGATAGCTCAGTCTGAAGGAACTGTGTGACTCATTATGTGCCGGCTGCCACGTTGAAACTTTAACTTCTGGTAATGATTAAGATGAGAACACGTCAATGAGGAGGAGTGGGAGGATGAGACAGACGATGAATGCCATCAGAAGATTAAGTACATTTAAAAGACGAAAGAGACTGATTCCTCCGTGGCATTGAGATGGCTCCTTATCAGATGCTGAAGGTCCTTCATGTTTAACTGTGTTAATGCTCAGTTCCTCAAACAGCCTATCAAATGCCACGATTAATCAAAAGTATACACTGTGCAAAAGTTTTAAGTCATCTTTCATTTCCTTGCGAGGAGCCAGAGTTTGTTGGGTCCTTTTAAAAGGTATCAAGCTTTTTTCACCTGACTTTCTGATTTCTTTTTGTTTTGTATATTTACAACTTTTTAATTAATTTTTAGTGCATTGTCTCATTTTGCTTGCTAGGTCATCATCTATTCACATGGATAAATCTGTTGATACCTTTTAAAGTACATTAATACAATGCTGGATGTTTCCTGGAAAGCAATTTACTGAATCAAAAGTGTCAGTTGTATATCCATCATGGCTTAGTAGTTTGGTACCTCATATGCATGACTTGAGGAGAGCAAAATGACAGTTTAAACAGCTAATTGTAAAGTATTTAAAATAGGTTTCTGTTAATTCAGAATGTCACGTTTATCTGGAAGAGAGAGGATATGGTCAGAAATACTCAGGAGAGATTCAGAAATGAGGATGAATTGATTTGTTGGTGTTTGCTGGAGGCAGGAAATCAGGAATGACTGAACCTAGGAACAGTGGGTAAGTATTGTTGCTTTTCTATTTGCTGTAGGATGACACCCTGACAGATGAACTAATAGATCTGAATTGTCACAAAATGTTAAGATTGAAGGTGCACAGCCAGATATTGACTGCTATTGGTTTGTGTTTTCTCTTGGTTATAAAACAGGCAGATTTTCAGAGGTGCCGATAAGCAGGGCAGCAGCATTAGGCAACTATTCCAAGAAGATGCAATGTCTTCTCTGGTGGAACAAAGTAATCCAGGTGAGTGTGGTGGTTTGGAGGAAATTCAAGAAATAGCCAGAATGCTATAGTTTTATGGAGGGCTACAGAAAAGTGTCAGGTTTCTAAGGCATATGGAGACAGAGGGTTTAAAACACTGGGAAGTTTTATCAAATGAATTGTTTTTAGGAGGGCTTCACTACCATACCCATTACAACCAGGCAACTAATGCAAAGGAGCACAATCTCTAAATACTCAGCACATTTTTCCTGATCATCTGCATATGAAAGTGACTCAGTATTTGGGTTGACCCTTAAGCACTACTACACTGGAAGGAAGGGAAGGAGAAAGAAAAGAAAAAATACACAAAACCACTCCAAAATAATGAAAATACATGCATGATTAACAGATAAGATTGTGTGAATAAATTATATGCTGTTTAGTTTACAAAACATGATGTGCACATGCATCTCAACAAACACCAATGTCAATTAGAGTGATGAGACAAAATTGGCACCTTTTGACCAATCCTTTGGCTCACTGTCAAAAAAAGGACAAACAAAGCTGCAAATATGGCTCCCCCAAAATATTAAAACTGTGAGTGGCCTTATTGTTTTCATTCTTAAATCTATTACTATTGGGAAATCAACAGAAAACCTGTATTTTTCTTCAGTCTTCTTTACATCCTCCAAACACCTGTCTGCCAACTCAATTTGAGTAAGTGAAAAAAGCGAGGTGTGATTCAAACGACAATGACAGAGAGTCTGTGAATTTGTCAGTTTGTCACCAACACTCTAACCTCCAACAAAAAGGTTATGTCAAACACCCATATTGCTCATGCAACCTTAAAGATCAGGTCAGACGCAGTGTTCCATGACACACATGGAAACCCAAATAAAGTCTCCACAGCAGAGCCGCCTCGGCTTTCCTCTCTGTTTCACAGCTTAAATAAAACAGCATATCCTGGAGTGACGGCGGAGGACTCTGGAGGTGACAGAGAAAGAGGAAAGCTTGATGAAACACCATGAATGAGAAGAAACTGTCTGACACAGATAAAAGAAAAACAGCACAATGGGATGGAATGGAACTAAACACGTATGTGTGTCTGACATGCTTGGTGCTTCGTGTGAGAGGATGAATTTGCACACAAAAAATGGCCTCAGTGTCGCAGCTGGGCTCTGAGGGCGACCAAACCAGCAAGGAAGCCAATAGGGTTTAACAGCTACGCTGCCCTCTGGCTTCCAATAATTCTTGCAGTTGTATGTTATATAATTTTACCTAGAAGTGAATGACATTTATGATGATGTTATATATAAAACTTTTATTGAAGCTATATATTTTCATTTTAGAATTATTTGATTTGTTGAGCACCACCAGCCATAGGCATCTTTGTCAACATTTGCAAATTTTAGATTTTTCTCACAAAAAAATAACGTGGGCACTGCAGTGGTAAAAAAAAAAAAAAAAAGAAAAAAAAAAGGAGAAGAGACATTTCCCTGTAATTCCTTAAGGGAACTCAACCAACATCGACCAATGGGGAATCAATGAGCTGCATGCTGTCGAGAGTGTCGATGAAATGCTGCAGTCAAAAGAATAGAAAGCACCAAACTTGAATTCAAGACTGACAAAATACATGGAAATGAGGACAAGCATCACAGATACCACTGAACAAACACAACCACGCATGGATACACAGCTGCAATTAAACAAGAAACAAAACAACAGGGTGCCTTTTTGATGGATTACTCCAGATTATAGAGTTAATCTTCTCAGGATTTTTTTAAATAATTGAAATCACAAGAAAATGAACTGAAATGAAGGAATAAAACTCTCCAGTAAATCCATTACCTGACTCATTTGACTTTGCAAGGCTTTTTTTCTACTTCCCCATAAATGAAAGATGCATCGCTGGACTGTATCGCATCACATGAAATATGACTCATGTTTCTGAGCACCATCTGCAAGTTTAGAACATAACCTCAACCATCTGTGTCAGTGTACAAGTACTTCTTAAATTATGTGGCTACTTACTGAAGAAAATATGATTATGGCAAAAAAAAAAAAAAAGAGCTATAAATGTGTTTAAATATTAATGAACAGAAATCTAAAACAGAAGTGATTCCTTAATTTGAGATGTTTCAAATCCTCTCCATCTGCCAAAGTGTTTTTGAGCAAAATACTGACCCCAATTTACTCTAAATGACAGCAGTGGTCCTTGCACAGAAGCTAAACAACTACTGGTGTGTGTATCAGAGCATAGATTTTTGAAATCTAGAAAAGGTTAACAATAAAAAAGGCGAAAAAGTTCTGACCATTTACCATTTAAAAAGTACGATATGTCCTTTTGTAAGGGTAACAAGTTGAACTGCGGGTGAGTGTGTTATCGATCCTCTGAATATGCACATTTCCACAAATGTCAAAGTAGTCCCTTATTTGATGTAGAAAAGATTTACAACATCAATACAAGCGTGCAAAATGCTGTTTGCCACCAAAACACAACTCTGTAAATATTTAAAAGTTAAACGTTTGTAAAAGAAATTCACATTATTTCAAACTTACATCTTTCCCTATAAATAGACTAATGTGCCCAGTGGGTTATTCCATCTTCGCACAAAGTTCTATACAAGGAGAAAAATTACCACTAATTACAGTATTTACATTCACTTAAGACTAGACTGGAATTACACATTGAATAATTTATTTTCTTCAAACAGAAGCTCTGCATTAATGAGGAATAACAGCAGAATTTCTGTGTTACGCAAGACACAAATGCTGACTACATTGTGAAAAAAATTACTTGAAAGATGACCAATCTGGTAAATATTGTGAAGAAGATAAGCTAGGGTCACCAACTTGGGCTCATTCTCTTATCTAATTGTCTGAGCTGAGACGCTGTCTTCTGCTGCCTCAGTTCTTCCTCACACTGTTCAGTTCTTAATTTAGCTCCTACTGTGCTCAAACTGATTACAAAGGCCTGCAACAGGGCAAGGTGCACCACGGTGCTCGACTCTACAAGCATGAAGTGGCAGAGGGACAGGGCTAAATCAAGACACATCCCAGCGCTGATAGATACTGAATGGAACCAATACAGAACATGGAGCAAGGTCGGCATCCATTAGCCATGCCTTGAAGTCACAGATGGATAACTCCACAACAGAAGGGCCAGCAAAAAAAGCAATGGAGATTTCTTTGTGTGTCACACACACACTACACATGCCTAGAAAAAGCTGACGCATGAAACCAATGCAGATGCGTGTTAGACTTTAATTGGTTTAGCTGACACAAAACTGAAATTCTGATGTTTGGGCCATTGTGGCTAATGGCTGAGGAGTAGCAGTCTATAAACTCCCAAGTTATCGGTTTGAAATTAGCGCCTTCACACAAAAACATGCTGAAGTGTTCTTCAGAAAAACATAAAATCACATCTAGAAAATTACATTCTGTTCGAATTTCTTTCTGTACACTCACCATTGTTTGTTTGCTCGAATCCTACAAACAGAACTGGTATATGGGAGGGGCCGGCCTACCACTTCCTGTTTGTATAGGTTCATGATGTCACTGATTACATCACAGGGTACAACCAAATGAAGTTTTCTTTTTTGTACAATATTATTTCTTCTTGTTAAAGTAACTTTTGAGCTGTAATGTTTGAATTGTTTAGCAAATCATTTAGTTGTGTAGATCCTCATAAGGTTAACCCTTCTGAGGGTTAGGTGTGTTTTAGTTGTGTATAAAACCAGAATTTTGTTTTTCAACTGTGGGCTTAATGAGGCATAAATGAAGATGTCATTAAATAAAACCAATCAAGAAGAAACTTGAAATATGTGCCTACCTACCACCTTCAACGAGGCTTGTATTACAAAACCTCACAGTGTTACAAACCTTTAAAATCATATATTTTCTTATACTGCATAGAAAACTTTTTCTGTTTTTTGTTTAGTGAGAATTACCAAAATTGTTCCCAGAGTAAAAACTGACATCATTTAGGAAACATACGCTTCCTTAAAGTTTGGAGCCATTTCCTTTTCAACTATATGAGTTGGGTATCTTTCTGCCAGCTTATCACAAAACTTTGCAGAAATTTTAGAACTTTCCTTTGTGATCGCCACCATGCAGCAAACACTCTATTGTCTTTAAATGACTTTGTAACTGTAGATCAGTAGAATGCTTTAACTCGCTGACCCTTTGTAATACCTTTCCTTTGCACCTTTGTTTTTTGTATTTACACATAATATTTAGGTGTTTTTTTTTTTTTTATGTAATATTGAACAGTTCCTTTCGGCAACAAAACATCCAAACAACTTGATGCTGCCCCCCCAAATCTTACTGTTGGAAGGGAATTCTCAGGGTTGCAAAATAATGACACTTGTTCAACAACTTCAGCCAGCATCGTCACATTGTTTGGATTTGGTTATTGAGTTATTGAGTACATTTAGTCTGTGTAACCAGTCTCCTTCAGGAATAGAATGATGGCTGAAAATTCCTATGGTGTTTACATATATAAATGCATTAATGAAGTGGACTTGTAAAGACCCATATTGTATTACTGACGTTCAACAGTACAATCAGCGAGTTTGTAAAAAATGTATTCAGTCAACTTTTTTCACTCCAGAAAATTAGTGGAAGGGTCATTATTATACATTTTGTCATTTAGTTTAAGACTTTTTGCACAAAAAGTGGCAATAAATATGTTTTGAATTTCATTCCTAAAACAAATCTTTTTAATCACGATGGGATATCAAAACCATAATTAGGTGAACACTTTGTGTTTTGTTGCAAAACTTAGAGGCATACAGATTGTCTACTCCAACATAAAACAGTTTTTAACTTGAAAAGAAAGTCATGTATTAAACAAAAAATGGATTCCTTAACAATTTCTTCATATAATAGCAAAATCTCTCTTCTTCTCCTGCCTAAAGTCCTCCAGGATCACAAACCTGCATGGCAATGACGGTACCAATGTCATCCTGTCACCTGAGCTGAGCCATTATTACACAGGCATTCTTAATAGCCCTATAGATTAAAGTCCAGAGGAACAAGACACCAACAGATTAAAAAAAGAAAGATAGGAAAGAGGATGATGAATTGCCTCGGATTGCCAGGCAATCATGCATAAATTACTAGGATGTTCTTAGGTATAATAACCGGTTTTAAGTGATCGCTTGCTCCTGGGAAGCTGTCGTGTAAGTAGGAGCGGGTTGGGGCGCAGGGGGAAAAGAGATGGTTGGCGGGTAAAGAAAGGAGCGGGTCGCAGCTGTCTACTCAATCACGTCACCGTCAAGGGTATCGCCCTGACACTGTCTCCACTCCATGCCCTCAGCATTCACACAAATCTCCTGATAGACAGACGTAGCAGTCAAAAAGCACCCTCACCCCAATGTTGAGGCCCCTAAGGTACCCCCTGGCACGTCTCTGTGGCCCTGGTGGCAGCTGCTGGGAGCGCCAGCAATAACTGATTATTCAGGATCAAGACTAACAAGAATCTGCCATGTGGATCTCCACACAACATGTTCTTGTTGTGAATACATCATGAAGCAAGGGGGAACGGGCTGTCTTGTTTTTCCTTTCTCACTGGACTTACTGCAGCTTATATCACAGAATTAGGGGAAGAAGTTTTAGATGAAAGAGTGGAGAGTTTAACTTTGTTTAAGTGAAACAAAGTTATTTATTGTACAGAATGTAAAGTATATCTTATTTTATTTTCTGTTTTGTAGTTTTTTCCTATATTAAATGGAATTTACAAAAATTATAACAAAGCTTAGGGGGTATAATTCTTGGCTGGTATTTAATACAAGCTCGAAACTCATTTTGTTTGATAGAAATGACAATTTAATCAAATATTTCTCAGTCCTTAGAGGTAAACAGAAACAATGAAAATAATGTAAATATTTAATAGAAAATGCATTAACATTACTGAGTAAGCATAAAAGATGGAAATTGCAAACAAAGGTGCATCTAACAAATCTTAGCAAGTAAGAAAATCCAGAAAGACCAATTTCAAAATCATATTTACAAGCAAAACTATTCTTTAAGCATGTCAGCAGTTAATCTACAACACATCTGGTGTCATAATTCAGTATTTGTGGATAACCAAAGTGCAAAGAGCAGGGAGGTTTCTGCTGTACAATATATGTCAAAATTTTACCAGGAGTCTTTAATCAGGTTTTTTCTATCTTTTGTCAAATTGCATCTTCTTAAGTTTGTGCCCTTTATTCAATGTATTGAAAGTAGACACGTGTTGAAAGTGTGTGTATTCTTCTCTAAATTAGTCATAAAGAGCACTCTTCCATGTTATTGCTACTTTAGATGCCATCTGCAACAACTTAAACGTAGCAAAGTTGGCAGGGGTTCAAGGTAGCCACAGTAGACCATCCACCAAAGCTAGCCCATTGGGAACCATCGCTACAGTTGATGCAACACTTAGGAGTTTAAACATTAGTCTCCCTTCACCAAATCTTTCTTTGTCAGCATCAATGTGTGTGCCTTGCTTTAAACTGTGACTGCAGTCTCTGTTTCTTTAAGTTCTCATGTCTTTCTGTCTTTCTCTCTTCTTCAGGAATACGTTAATGCTACCACAGCAAGGAGAACTGCAACAAAGCATACGCAGGCCACCTAACTCAATAGTTTCCACAATGATCAATTAGACTGAGATACAAGAGGGTGCGCACCACCCAAACAATCAAGCATATGCACAGACACAAGAAGAACTTGTGTGCTTTTCTTCTGTGACTCATTACAGATTTGAAAACCAGAAAATGAAAGCAATAAGGCAAAACTGTGAAAGGATACACAGGTTAATATTTATCCTGCAGCACAAGGTGTGAGAGGATTAATGGTCCCATCCCATCCTCTATTAATCCAAGACAATGCTATAGAGCAACATTCTTTACCTGTCTGTTTTTCTCTCTGTTATATCCACACTGAAAGTTCAAAGCAGGCCTTTTGTTTGCACATAAGGGGGCTCTCCAGCAGGATATGAGGGAATTGAGAGAGTTGAGGCTTAAAGTGAAGGTGGCAAAGAAATAGAAGAAACAACAAAGTTTCTTTGTTGCATTTTCCCTAACTTTCACCTGAAGACTCAGGTGAAAGTTGAGGATTCTGTGTCCAAACAGTAAAATGTCCCAGGACCCATTATGCACAGAACATTTAATCAACAAGGAACACTCACTCAGATGCAGAAAAGTAATTTGACTCTACCTAACCTTTTGCTGATGTACTTAAACTGCAGCCTGGGGGTTATCTTAGCCTGGCTAAATAGGTTAAATCAGTGAGCCACAGATTGTTTCCCTGGCATGACCTCAAAGGAAAATGCACCAAAGGCAGTAGATTCTGGTGCATAGAATAGACGTCACAAATCAAAGAGTCAGTTGCCAGCCTATGAAAGGGTAAAGTGTTGCTGAGTGCCATCCAAGGTTGGCCTCACACACATTCAGGGAGCTCATCTGTAGTGTCTGAAACATCACAAATGCACCAGGCATGCACAGTAAGCATGCAAAATGAAAAGACAGCTGATCTAAGAGGTTTGTGCATGCCTCCAAGGTAGAATCAGAATCTAACACTCTCAGGTACTACCAACCATGCAGGACACCAAAAGTACATAGGCAGTGACCAGTAGACGGTACACAGAGGACAAACCAAAACTAAACATGTGCTAAGGGGCAGTTCAGCACTGTCCCATTTACAAAGACCAAGAGTAACAAAAGTGTTCTTTTGTACCATTTACTTTTCTCTTTTTAATCTGTCCTAAAATGTATTTCCCTCAGGAGCAGTAGCAGAGAACAAAAATAATGCAACACGGAACTGTTTCTGCTCTTCTGGGTAAGATATGCTTTAGCAGATTCTGGGCATTGACTCGGAAAACAAGGCAGGAAGAGACAGCTTCCTGTGGAATCCAATAAATTGTGCATACCAGTAAACAGATTTTAAACAATGTTTAAATGCTTGAGGAGATTAATAGATTAATAGTTAGCAGTTATGTGAGCTGCATCTTCCATCATCCAGAGATTGTATGTACAGGCACTGTTGCTAGACGTTAACTGAACGTTTCAGTTGTTAGAGAATTGTTCTTTTTAAATACAAAATAATGCATCGTATGTGTGTGTTTGGCCTCATATTTAATACATTATACGGACAATTTTCCAAACACATTCTACATTGTGGGGGCTAATGGTTAGAAGAAAGGTGTGAATTAAGTTGAAGAAATGAATGAAAATGACTGGAAGTTAAGGAAAGTTCTTGTGATGCTAGAAAGACATACTAAGTGGGTGTGTATGCATTTGTGTGTGTGTGTGTGTGTGTGTGTGTGTGTGTGTGTGTGGGTGGGGGGGGGAATCTGCCATTGACACTACAAGGCGACCAGTCCCACCAATTGTGGCTGAGCTGCCAGGATTTAAAGCAGACATATAAAAAAGACTAGTATCAATTTCTTGGTACTGAAAATTATCTTGCTAGTAAGTGAAAAAAAGAAAAAAAAAAAAAGAAGAAGAAAGCACTTGCTCAACTACTCACTACAAATGAACACAAGCAGACATGATAACATTCATAATCATAAGTAAATGTGTCCTTGAGCTTTCTTTAAGTGTGTCACATCAGTATAACTGAAGCACTTAACGTACCAGGCCATTTTGCCTGCCATCAATTCTGCACGCTATCCAATATACTGCATCTTGCGCTTGGTGGATGGAAGAATGGGAAGGGTGTAAGGAAAGAAAAACAAAAGCGATTGATATAAATGATCTGCCGGCCAGGAGAGGCCCCCAGGCAGGGGTGAGCGAAGGTCCGCTCGATACCAATTGATCGTGGGAGGCCCAGGCATTCGTCTTAATTCTGACTAATTAAGGCAGCGGCTGACGAGAAGAGGTTAGAGGGACAAGTTGTTAATGTGTGTGTGCATGTGCGCTGCTGCATCAATGGGACCTCCCAGATTACAAAATCTAGCTCCCGTGTTTACAAAGCGAGGAACAAGTGGAGGATTAAGGAAATCAGTTTAGGAAACAACAACCGTCCCTACATTAGTGCTGCTGCCAAAATAATTCCCCTCTCCGCAGCGGGCTGCCTGACAGGCAGGATGGAAGTAAATCCCTCTCTTACTTTTTTTAGCGTGTTTGTGTGAAAAATGCTGATTATCTTTTGACAACACAAATTTGGCCTTTGGTATCTAGGAGGAAGCAGAACAGAGACGCTTCTCTAGCCTCGCTGATCCCCACTCGTAGACTTCAAACCCTTTTAATTCGCAGGGATGAAAAATTAGGTGCAATCAGAGCAACATTTGGCAACGGGATGATTTACTTGCATGGTCAGGAGTGTGAAAAATGAAGGCAGGTAAGCTGCTGGGTAAGAAACAAAATGCTTTATAGTGCAATATTCTGATAGAAGATGGTGGATGCAACTCGAGAAAAGGGAGTTGTGAGCTCAGAGTTTAGTCACAAAGCCCTTTTAAAAGATCACAGCATCTGGGAGCAGAACCTGAACGGGTCCTGAGCTGCAGAGAGCGGGGCTCAGACTCTGATTTCTATCTGTCATTCCCCGGGGATGTTGGCAGTGTGAAGTGGAAGGTGGCAGGGGGAAGGTATCAGCATGAATGAGGGGCAGCGGCAGTGACAATTCAGCCTGACTGGAGATCACAATCTGAGGGCTGAAACACAAACAGGCATTCATGTGAAGGTGAACATGCCCGCCTCACTCGGTATAGGCCCCACAGACAAAGGAGACAAAATATCAGAGAGTAAAAGTGACAGACAGGCAGCATATCTGTATCAGACAAGATCCCATTGTGTTGAGGAGAAACAGAAAAAAAAAAAAAAAAAAAAGCTCAGATGGCTTGGCCGACCTGCGCTCTTTGTTACACACTCTCACAGTCCAGGCCACGAGAGATTGACAGATACACTTGAATATCAGCTACTTGCTGGTATTCAAGCAACATGACATAAACTTTACTGTCCTTTCCACCTCCTGCTCCGTGTTTCCTGCCAGCTATTCACATCAACGCCTGGCTCAGTTGGGCCGCCATCCCCGAGGGCATGCTCTATCAGAAGTCCACCAGCAGCACGCAAACTAACAGTGGATGTCTGAGTGTCCTCACCCAGGACTATAAATACCTCCCCAGCTCCAGACGTGGTGTCATTCTGCTCACATCAAATTAACCGATCAGAATGGACGAGCCCCCCCTAAGTCTCCACTCGTCAGCTTGAGTGTGATGTCCTAATGAGTGCCTGGCCGTCGATACCGGTCCACATAACCGTGGGTCCTGAGGGGGGCAATTAGGGATGGTACGAGATTTGTTCCTTGATAAATGTTGTCACCGCTGGTACTTGTACTAATAAGTGGTAATTTGCTGTTGTAGACTCTGATGACACACACTGTAACAACATAACTGCGAAGAGATGACTACGCTCTATATGCTTTTATGTTAAAGGGACACAAATGCTTCTATTGGTTTAAAGTGGCGGGAGCCATAAACATGCTGTGTTCTTAGTGCAGATGATTAAGCAGAGATGTAAACCTAAACTTTTAGCTCATAAACATGGTTGTTATTAGAGCCAATATTCACTAAAAGTGCACACATGGCAATACAGCACAATATACCAGTGCTTTACAAAAATCTTCTAAACAGACGATGATTCTTAGACTTGTTTAAAAGGAGCTGATCATTAGTTTTTTACGCTTCTGAAGGTCTTTCATAGAATTTTTCTTTTCATATGCTTAGTTGCTTTTCACTCTCTCAACATTTTCCAAGGAATGTTTTGTCATTTCCTAAGTTACTAAACACTTATCCAACAACCTTATGACTTAATCTATGAATAATTTAAGATTTAAGAACTTAAATCTTGAATGCCTGAAAACCTTTAAGATGAATTTTAAAAAAAAGTCCTAATAGCTAACTGGTGTGAGAATAACTATGGAATATGAGAACTTTATAGGAATCTTGTCACTTATTTTATCTTCAGTTCTTGCATTTAACAAAGAACAACAGCTGCAATTTGTATCTATAAAATAAAGCAAGTGAAAAAGAACAGGCAGGACAAAGGTTGAGCTATAAATCTTATACGTTTAATGTAATTCTGACTTTGTCAAGCTGTGTATCTTTTGGCATATTTGCAAGATTTTACCATAAATGGAAAAATCACTCTTGGTTTCTTTAGAGAAATTTCAAGTAGCAAAGTGCATCAATGTTCAATTTTAAATTATTTTTTAGCACAATAAATAGTTTATTGTGCCAATAAATTATTTATTTACATCTTGGGTATTAATGTAAAAGTTCTAAAAGTCCCTTTTCATTAAAGGGTTTGGAACAGGACAGCTGGATGGATGGATGGACAGACAGATGGATAATTTTCCATTCGTTGCTTTCTTTTTCCGCCCTTTTCCATGGCCTGCAAAAACACTATAAAAATGTTTCCTCTAGAAATTCTCTGAACATCAATTAGTTGATCCTATAATGTCTAAGGAGCTTTCACTCACTATTAAAAAAAAAAAATCAATAATCAAATGACTGTACCATAGGACATTTTCTGGTCAACAGTAATCCATTATTGATGAAGTTCTGATGGTTCTGCTAATTGTTTCATCACTTTTTTTTTTGTCCCTACTGATCATTGGTGGGGGGAAAAATGCTTTTGAGCTCTTCACTCTGTAGTGTGTGTGTGTTAAACTCTCTGCAGTGAGAAAAAATAAAACTCTTTTTGCCGTCTGTATCCACAGGGACTAAATAAAGAACAGGAGAGTACAGAGACAGACCATGATGTACACAAAGTAGGAACACCGGTGGCATGGGACTGCACAGCGCCGTCTGATGTGTGGGTGAGTGACAACAACCAGTAGAGCAGGGCGAATACAGCCCATCGGCAGGTGCAGCAGCAGCGACCAGGACGCATAAACGAAAAGGTGGCGTGTGCCTCACCACACTGCTCTCCGTCTCCTCTCCCTCCAACTTTTACTTTCCCCCTCTGTCAGCATACAGCAACAGGGCGGTGACAAGATAGACAGGAATTGTCAGTATGGCAATGCGGTGATATCCTAAACCGTCACACACAGATTCGCTCGAGTCTCTAGTAACCTCGATTTGAACGGCCTTGTTAGGCAGTCATCTGACAGCAATTCATCTGATTATAGACTTATTCAAATGCGGAAAAAAAAGAGCGGGGAGAAAAATCCATGGGACCTTGCATGGATTGGCAGCGGGTTTGGGGAAAATGTTGGGGAGCTTGCATGTTAACATCTACAGTACTGTCAAAAATATAAAAACAACAAAAATAAAAAATCATCTTCATGCTGTTTCATGAGGAAAAGGGGGAAAATTGCATTCAGCTGCCAACAGAAACACAACAACTCATTTAAAAATAAGGTGACGGGCATGTCAAAGTGGATAATAAGTGATGACTCTGAGGATTGCTCTGCTTTGAATAAGCTCATAACTCAGTCAGCGTTTTCTGCATTCATTCACGGGGACCCTTAAAAGTTGTCTAACTGAATCTAAATCTACAGTATCCATTTTATTTCCACACAGTCTCTGCAAAGCCACCAAAAATCTATCCTTTTTACCCTATACTAAGCCAGGTTTTCAATTTAATTCCCCATCTGTGACCAGCTTGAAATATTATCTAAGAAATGAGATCCGTGACCCTGAATACAGAGCATGAACTGGGATGAGGGAGCAGGATGGAGACATGGCCTGATTCTCCGACTGAGAGTGTGTGGAGAGGAGGCCTGGATCTCCTCCCCAAGTGGCATGGCTAAATATTTGTCCTCGTCCACTTGGCTGTCTAGACACATCCTCTCAGCCTCCCACCCTTTCCATCCTTCCCCTGCTCTGTTCAGAAGTGGAGATAGCTGGCACGGTCAGTCAGGCAGAGTGCCAAACTTGCGACAAAAAAGTTTCTACTCACTGCTAGAGGTCATGCAAGTTCAGAAACCTGGAAAGAACGGGTTTTGAATTTTTAAAACCTCTGGGCCATAATTTGGGGAGTCACATGCAGCCCAAGCGAGGGAAAAAGAAGGGAAAAAAAACTGTCAAATGGTCTTTGTGCTTCCCAATGATTTGCCAAAAGAAATCCTCAGAACTCAAGGAGCGGTCTCTGTGGATTTCTCTGAGTTAGTATTCCATATTCATTACCTTTTTCCCCACACATACATGGTGGGATTTTAATTGCCTACAATTTAGAGTAAAAAGCTAGATGAGCACAGTGAAAGCACAATACCTCCTGAGAGAGACATGTGGGAAGCCCACCACCAGCAAATTCAACCTGGTACAGGCATAACTACTAATAAGAGCCTTCATTACAAATTACCAGATTATTCCCTGAGCCATAAACTAAAGTTAATCTTTTTACCTCCTGAGATCCTCACTTTTGCTGCTCCAACAAAACTAGGCCCTAGCATTTAATGCTGCAGAGAGTCTTAAAATGTTGTAAGGCATCTCGAGGGAAAGATTTTTTATCTTTCACAAAAAGGTGAAGTTAGAAATTATGCAAACGTATTTTAAAAAAACAACAGTAACTGTGCATATATAAACATAACAGGATTACTGTGGTTCATCCTTAAACCTTTCAGCTAAGGACATGAATACAATTTTGGTATACAAAGTCTATTCTTTGTATACCAAATTAAATAATGCCAATGATAAATCCTATAAACAAACCTTCAGTTATAACAGTAGGTTGCATGAATGTGATTCAGCATGTTGTAAAATTACATTAAATTTGTTTTACTAATTTATAGCTGTAAAACTGAAACTACATTAAAAAAAACATGCAAATAATTTTGTTGTTTTAAATGAGCCAGAACATTTTCCTCATTTTCCTCAACATTTCCCACTCTGACTCTAAGCTTTTATCTTGCACATACTCTCTAACCATGGTTGTCAAACTGTAGCACAAATACCACTAAATTCTTCTTTAGTGAAAGAAACTTAGATACCCCTCAGTCATAAAGTATTACGAATGAATTCACTTGGAAGGAAACTAAGTGCAAACAGCCAAAAGATTATTTGGTTAAGTATGCTGATATTTGCTTCAAACAGAAGTTACTCGAAAGAGAACCGCTACGGAAAACATTTCAAAACCTCCAATGATCTGAAGCAGTTCAACGAGAACAAGCGCTAGTGGATATTTATACTTATTTCCATTTACCTCTGAAGTTGTAACTTGGATAATGGAAATGATATGAAACTCAAGTTAACCTGTTCTGGGTGCAATTTGATGAACTGGTAAATAACTTTAATCTTTTCTACTCTAATTCTCAAGCCAGGAGAAGTTGTAGTTACTTTTTCCAACACGAAAAAAAAATTGTAGCTTGAATGATAAACTAAATATTTTCACCAATTATCCAGTGGGAAATGTTTGGAACTTTGCATTTGTTTTTATGACAAATCTCAACAAACTAAAAAAAAAGAAAAAGAAAAAGTCAAAATTTTGTTATACTTCATCTTACAATGTGTGGTATTATTTGCAAAAGAGATAATTTACTGAAGCAGTATTTGCTAAAAGACTTGAGAAACAATATTTTGTAATATTTACTTGACTTTTTAGATAAGAATTTTAAATCATATAATTCCAGATTTTCCAATCATGGTTACTTTGATATTTGACCATAAATTGTCCATGCTGTTCATTGTCCAGAGATTAGAGAAAACTAACACATTAAGTCTGTTTTGTTTTTCAGTACTTCCACTTACAATAATATCACATTCAATCTGGAGGCAGTCGCTACAGATAACTAATCATAGGTTTACAATCTGAAAATAGTGAAAAAATAATTTTGGTGACAAACTGCATTTCCATTTATTCACGTTCTTATTTAACTGAGTTATTTTTTTAGGAGAATCAGACTATTTTGATGTGAATTGTACTGTAAAAAGGTTTTAGCTTAATTCTTTGCAAAGGGAAAAGGGAAAACAACTTGGTGTCTCTACAGCTCTGCAATCAATGTAAACAGTCATGTTTGTTTACTTTGAACAAAGAATAGTGCAAAAGAAGTCAGTTTTCAATATGGCTAGTGGTTGAAAAAAATGTAATCTTTGTGCAAATACAATAATAAGGCAAGTGAATTTTCTGACCTCATTAGCATATCTGCAAGTGTTTTCCAAACACAAATGCTTGGGGTTTTTCATTTTTCTGAGGAGATCATTTTTTTGTGTGATAAGTGGGTAAATAAAACAAAGGATAATGTGATGGCGTTGTCTGCTTTGATCGTGTGTCTGCCTTGTGAAGAAAACTGACAACACACACACACAACACACACGCAATGACAGTACCCACAGCTGGCTCCAGGAAGCATCATTTCTAATGCCCACTTTGGTCTTCATATGTTAAACAGCTAATACAACCAACATGCAACTTACCCAAAGTGAGCAATTTTGACAAGTTTAGACTGATCAATGAAATAACGGCCTCTCTAACTTTCATTTGCCCTGTTGTTGCCGCAGTGAAAAAAATTAAGCGCTTGTGTATTGTCAAACTAAAGTATCTCTCTACACCTTATTATTTTGTATACTAATGATGTGAATTTAACAGCTTATTCAACATATTTACTACCATGACAAAGATTACAGTTTCTTGTACATTTTTCACTACAGTGTGAGGAATCCTCTAGCCTGGGAAGAGGAGGCAACATGCCCAATACACATGCTATTTTTTTACTTCTAAGCACTGCCTGGTTGTTCTGGGCTCTGCTTATATTCTGTCATATTAGCGCTAGGATAGAGGATATGTTGACAGAGAGAGGACATTGCACATCGAGTCTGTAGGGCTCTTCTAAGCCTGGTGGCACTGGGACATGAAGACAAGCGTGCATCTGTGTGTGTGCATGTATGCGTGTATACAAGTAGAGGGTTGCCTGTGGAACAGAGCATGTAGATCCCCACCCACTCAGCCGCCTCGCGGCAATCGTCATTTCGCATCAATCTACAGCCCCTCAGTATAAATAGGACAGACATCCTAAAGCTACATACTACTATGAGAGGCAGTGGCATTATTCATCGTCCCTGGACCTCTGAGCTGGAAATATGGCAACGGCAGCCTGCTTCAATGGCAGTTTCCCGCTCACTAATGCACCATTATTATTATTTTTTTTAAAGGAAATGCTTTTTGGTAGTTACATTACATGTAATTCTGCAACAAATTATTCTGTTTTTGCTTGTTTTTATTTTACTTAAATGTCTCAGATCATTGGACAAATGTTGCGATTAGACAAAGATAACCTGGGTGTTTCCAAGAAAACATCTCAATGACTCCCAAGAGAAAATGATCCTGTGTACAATTTTAACAACAGTGGACATTTCTGAAACTTTAGGACCAGTTATATCTGGCATTAAACTAACCCAGAAATTCAGAAAAAAAAAACAACAAAAAAAACCCATAATATTTACCTTCAAACATACTGGTGGTAGTGTTTGGTCTGAAGTTGCATTGCTTCTTCAGGACTGAATCATGGTTTCTGCTCTCTAGCAGCTTTGGAACCTAACCACAACAAGTACACTTCAGTCAAAGCTAAATGGAGGTTTTGGTTTGGCCTTGTCAAAGTCTGAAATAGACTCTTTTTGGTGTGGTATGAATTCCAACTGGCCTTTAATGCTTGAAAGCCCTTGAATGCTACTTAATTAAAGCAATTCCGCAAAGAAGGGAGGACAAAAACTTTTGGATCAGTTGGTTATTGCAATCACTTTATGGCAGACAGGCAATATTAATCATTCCATGTAGGGAGTTAGATCTTTTCACATACTCCCCCCAATTGGTTTGGATAGACTCTTTCACTTTCAAATAAAATCTTCTTTTGAAACCAGAATTTGTGTTCATTGTGTTAGATATCTTTGTCTGATAGTAAAGTATTTTTGAACTCTTCTAAGCATGAGTGAACTTGCTATTTAGCAAAATAGAACTAAGGCAAAAATAGAACTAAGCACTTCTTACTAACTTATAAAATTGTTGCCTTTTAAGTTACTGTGTTATGAAATATGGTCATTATAAGTTCAACTTTTAAAAAAAATGCTCATAGAAACAAATATTTCAGCTTAACTGCGTGGACTGCAAGGATCTGAAGGTGGTGCACTAAAATAGAGAGTATAGTTTCACTTGGGAACCTCCTTCTCGCATCTCAGAAACTTTATACTTCATTGCTGCAATATAAATGGCGTGTACTCTATCATGAAGGAGCAGCAGGAAAGGCTGTGTCTGCATGGTTTTGTGTGTGGAAAAGCCCATGTTAGAGGTTTAATTTGTACTAGTGGAGTAACTAATAAGCACCTCAAAACAAATTCCCTGCACAAAACAAAATCCGCCCATTCACATGGAAACTGTGTTTCAGATCCTCAATCAGTTGGGAGGTGTTTTCCGGTGTTTCATTGTCAAATGAAAGAGAACTCACATCTGACAGGGCATTTTTTTCCTGTGTCATGACTGTGTAGAGTTCCATTGTAGCAAAACAGACTGGTGTGCATGCACAGAGCAACTCAAATGACACGCTATTAGTAAGGTCAAAACTATCGGGTTAAATATTAAGGTAACTTTTCTGTCACAACACAGAAGAAGGTAATTCTTTTACTTCCACCTAGTGGCCACAATTTGAGTAGCACTCCAGAAAAGAATTCACTGTACACAATAGCAATTGAGCAAAATAATAATAATAAAAAAAGTATGAAAAGATAAATAAATAACTACAGGCAAACATTATCAAGCAAAATATGTATAGTAATAATATTGCAAAATACGTTTTTCAACAGTTTTCATGACATTAAAAAACAGCCCAATTATTGAGGTTCTCGATTATTTAGGTAAAATAAATACAATTTGATATATTTGTTTTATTCTGAGATTATGATACTATAAATATGTTTTTTTTTTTTTTGTTTTTTTTTACTTCAGGGAACTGTGGGACAATCTGACATTTACCCCGAATATATATTTTTTTCTTTTCGAAGATATCTTCAAAAAAGGCCTATACTACTTAGCATTTACTCAGAAGGCTCAAATCCAAACATGGCAAATAGTGGGGAAAAGAAGCATAAAAGCTGACAGTA
This sequence comes from Poeciliopsis gracilis, assembly GCA_911649635.1. Classification (NCBI taxonomy): domain Eukaryota; kingdom Metazoa; phylum Chordata; class Actinopteri; order Cyprinodontiformes; family Poeciliidae; genus Poeciliopsis; species Poeciliopsis gracilis. The sequence continues at coordinate 4,585,059 of CAJVRI010001527.1, forward strand.
ATTGTGCCATTAAATAAGGCTGCAATGACTTCAGTATATTTTTATATGGATTTTGTCTACATATGGTATGGTTATATTTAATCCTGATTACCGTGAAGTACACATTCCATCTATCATTTAGTGAAATCACTTAACTCTAGCTTATTAATCAATCAGGCCTAAAGAGGCCCCTATAAACAAGGAATAATCCATCACAAATGGTATAATAATTATACATATACTGGTACTTTAGAACCAACAAGATTATTGCCAGCTGTTCTAATCAGCCCTCAAATGAAACGTCTGAAATAACATCAGTTATTAAAAAAATGTTTTAAAGTCCTAGATTTAATAAAATTAACTGTTATAATTACAACAATTATAACAGTAAATACAATAAAATTGCTTAGTTCACTTCTGCTGTATGCTTTAGTGTTGTTTCCAAATACACAACCATTATTTAAGTGAAATTGAAATGACAGAAGATGTAGGGCCATTGGGATAAAAATAATTCTGACGTTAGTCTCGGGAATTGTGACTTTTAAAAAGTCAGAATTGTGATATTTAATTTGAGATGAAAGTCACAGTTATGGGTCAAAATTCTGCTTTATTTTCACGTAAAAAAAAGTCTGAATTTTGAGATTGAAGAAGAATCTTATTTCAGTGGCCATAATTGTCTGCCGTATGAAGGAGTGCTATATCTTATCATTTCTAATTCTCGATTCTCGCCAATATCTCGAACCTCTATCCTCCTCTGCTCAGACGATAATCATTCCATTCTTTCATTCGATCATTGACTTTGTATTTTTTAAACAGGCACTGAGTTAGGCCAACTGCTGGAAAGGTAGGACCTCAAAGCGCCAAGATGGCGGCGCCCGTGGGAGATGCCGGGGAGTTTGAAAGCTGGCTCAACGACAGACTGGATTCGTTAGAAGTTGACCGTGAGGTGTACGGTGCATATATTTTAGGAATACTAAAGGAAGAAGAGAACGACGAGGAAAAGGAAGATGCGCTTCAGGGAATTTTGTCCGCTTTTCTGGTAAATATTCAAGCAGCGTGTCTCGCTCGTTCACCAAAGCTGTCTTCACATCTGCCTCTGTCTGTCTCCTCTCGGTCGGCTGGCTTTAAGTCCTGCAGTGTTGATGTCAGCGTTAAATTTAGCCATGTATTCCTTATTCAGCGGCTGATTAACTCAAAGAGATGAGTTTTACTAACTTGCTAAGCTAAACTCCACCCAGTATTTATTTCTGTTCACTAAAAGTGTAGTTTGTTCCGACAAGAGTTACAAAATATTGTTTTTCGTCTTTAAAATTAACTTTTCTTGTTATTGATTTATACTATGGTTGTTTTGATAATTGCCCCACTCAGGCTGAAGTTCACTTAAGTTAGTGATTACAATGACAAATGTTTACTACGTTTCATGATCAAAATGCATTATCCGTTTTATCAATCCGTCACTGTCCCCTTTCCTCATGTGTTAAGGATGAAGATGCCATTGAAGAGGTCTGCAAGCAGATTATTGGTCACTGGAAGGAGTGTTGCAACCGATTGGCTGCCAGTCAAAACACCGATGACGGTATACATAATGATTTGATAATTCAACAACTCATCTGGTAAAACTGGTTGAATAATCTTGATGTTATCAGCCTTCACATACCTACTTGTTGACTCAAAAAGACTCAAACTTTCAGGCAATGTAGAGCTGCACAGTCTTCAGGAAAATGTGGGAATGCAAGATTTATTGACACTGTAGTGATTAACCCACATTTTCCTCAGTTTTTCTTCAATCTTTACAATTTGTACCATAATGTTTCTGCTGAAACATATTATTGGGCATGTAGGGAACCTAAAATATTCAACCCCAAATTTTCTTATTGTACAGTTTTACAAAAAAAAAAAAAAAAAAAGTATCAGCATGAAGTAAAGTTCCAACATTTACAGGTATAATTTCTAAATGAAGTCTGAAATCAAGCCGAAATGTCCATCTGCTCCATTGAGTTGGCCTGTTAGAATTTATCAAATCTTTGCTTCGGAAGATGTAAAGGAATTTTAAAGAGTAACGTGCAAGAAATCTGATTGCTTATTCAGATTTGCTTAACTACTGATAATTATTAGAATAATCAGTCCTGGTACATTTTATTCAAGGTCTTCAACTTCCATCATACAAGTTATGTATACTGTCCTGACAGTGACTGAACTGAGGTACTGTATTGTATTGCATTGTAACTATTTCTGTTCCTTTCAATTTTCTTAGCCGAGGTCCAGGCCATTGCCAGCATGATAGAAAAACAGGCTCAGATTGTGGTGAAACAGAAAGAGGTGTCTGAGGAGTCAAAAAAGAGAAAACAGGACCTTCTTGCTCAATACGCTAATGTGACGGATGAAGAGGAATATCCTTGAATGTGTTTTATATCTTTGTCTTTGCTTACTGACATTTTTGATGGTACAAACATATGGTCCAAGTCTAAAGAGGGAGGCAAATGTTTTCTTTTGTCTCCAGACCAGTTGCATTTCAGATGTGAGCCTATTCCTTGACTAAAGCACTGAAGCTGAAGAAGAGGAGCCACCAATTGGAATTGATGGTCCCGGAAGTGATAAATGTATCCTTCATAACCATTTTCTCTGCTTTTACCACAAATCCCTCAATATTTAGCATATCAACATGTCTTTCCTTAGATGAGTTACCAACCTTTCACAATGCTTTTCCCAGTTATTTGTCTCCAGAGTGGTTACACATAAAAACCGATGAGTTTTAAAAGTCCTTCACTGTCGGCATCAGCTCTGTTCAGGAACACCAATGTGGAGGAGGTGCTGAACAGACAGAAGCAAAAGCGTGACCAGGCTCGAGAAGATGCTCAGAAGAAGAAAGAAATGGACAAAATGCAACGAGAGAAGGACAAACTAGCCAAACAAGATAGAAAAGAGAAAGAGAAGAAACGTACACAAAAAGGTGAACGTAAAAGATAAAATCAAGACTTTTTTTTTGTTTGTTTAAAAAAAAAAACAAGCCTGATTTGCAAAAACAAAAAAATATTTAAAGAATGGGAAGTTAAAGCTAGAAATGTGTGCTTCTCTTAACTAAATCTCCTAATATGTTATCATGTTTGTCAGGTTTTTGGTAAAGATTTTCTCACTTGTGAGAAACTCTGACCTGGATGTGCAGAACTAAGATTCATACATGGATACATTTAGAGTAACTTAAGGTGATTCAGAGAAACCTTGTACCTATGCTGAAAAATGTTTTACCCTTAGCAAATTCTTTTCAAAGTGTCACATACTTTGGTAAGGATTTGACATGATCACCCTTTAAGTAATAAAAATAGTTTGTAACTGTTACTCCCGCAGCCATCATCTGATAAATGCTTCTCATTTCTGCACAACTCAATAAAAAGTCATCTGCATTTTTGCTCATTAGGTTTTGGTGTTAATTTCTATACATTCTGCCGAGAAATACAAACATTTGCTAAATTAACCTAATTGTATGATGCGGCATCACTGAAATGTTTTGAAGTTTCTCTTTTTAAAAGTACTAATAAATTTTTTTTTTTCCAGAAAATTGTGTTTATTTTTTTAATTTAGTTGTACAGAACAGATATGGAAAAAAAAAAACAAAAAAAACATCAGCAATTAAAATGCAGAAGTTAAATACAGACATCGTAAAAACGGTCACACTCCACCTGTAGCATTTTCCTAACAATATGAAATCTAAATTTATATTTAAATGTTTAACTACTAAGACTTTACAATCTTTAGAGCTACACTTTAAATAAGTAAAACTGACTGATTATAAAGTTAACACCAAAAGATAGTTTTTCACAAACTAGAACACGTCAAGTTAATTTTAAAAGTTTTCAAAAGGTTTAATGTTTTGTACATAAACTTGGTGAATGAAACCTTTAACACTTTTGAGATAACTCTTATTTCACTGATGTTAACACTTTTTCTAATAAGTGTGATTAAAGCATTTAAATACATTGAGTCTTTCTCTTAATACTATTAGAACATTTTAAATCAAACTAGAGATAAAAAAAACAAAAAAACTTGTCTGATTACAGAATGGTAAGGTTATAAAAGAAATACGAAGGATTTGATTGGAACATTCCAGAAAGCAATTTAGGGTTTGTTAATTTTAAACGACTGCCTTTGTGATTCAATTATTACTGGGGAATACATAAAACTGAGGTTCTATTATATTCCAATAAATAAGTAAAATGAAGAATTCACTGAAATCTTCTGCATAAATAGTGTCTTTAAATACAACTGTGTTGGTACAAGATTGCTGTTAATCTGGAGAGGACACTAATCAAAGGAAATTAAGATGTTGGAAATTGTAAATTACATTTCATGTAATTCTGGAGCAAAAAGGTCAACGATGTCAGAAAAATCAGTTATCTTCCGAGCTTCAAACTGCTTATCTCATTTGTTGTGATCACTCTTTTTTTTAATAAAATGTTATATAGTCATTTTAAGGTAAGTAATACTTCAGGGATATTTGATTATATAACCTTATTCAAAATCTCACATTTGTACTTAAGATTATTCATAAGCAGAAGGAGTAACCTAAGAAAGGAGAGGAGACACCTTCGGCACATGCGGCCTCCTCATCCACCTCGTGTTCCTGAGTCTTGACGGCTTTCGGCAGCGTGCTTTGGAGGGCGCACCACAGGGCTGTTCGGAGTCTCTTGGTTGTAGCAGCCAGTTCCTTCAGTGCCATGACCATCAATGGGTTATCTATAAAACAAGCCAGGTGGAACCATGAGCATCTTTAAAAGAAGAGGTAAAAGTATACGGAAGTATGATTACCTCTGTCCTCTGTGAAATTAATTCCCTGCTGCTGCTGTTTTGTCATGTTTCCACTGTCCTCTTTGCGTCTTGACTGGGTGATACAAACGGCCATGTGATGCGTTTTCAGCGCTGCGTGGATGTTGATATGCAGAGGAACTCCACAGAGACACTCCATTCTATCAAAAAGACTTGCCACCTGGAACAAATTAATATGACCATTTTCTTCACTCGTCTGAGTCCAAACAAGGAAAAGATAAATAATAAAAACAGCAACATTTCATTTATTAAGTGTGTTCTGATGAAGGAGCAGCAGGACAGGCTGCACCTTTACAAACAATATTTGTAGCTATAACTTTTTTCTAAGCCAGTTATATTTAAGAACAAAAATGTCCAATTGAACCAGAGTAATTTGCATGTTACTACTGGAATTTGCCGTTTGGGGTATTTTTCCTGATGTTTCAAGGTGCCTAAATGAAACAAAGAGCAGCGTATCAGGGCCTTTGTAAATGGGGAAAAAAAAAAAAGGGAAAATTTCTACCAAAAGAAAAATTTCAGAAATTTTCTAGAAAAAAAAACATTTTAATTTCTGAAAAAAAAAAATTTCAACTTCTTTCCATAAATTTCTGAGTTTTTATGTAAGAGTTTATATTTTCTAACAAATTTTTGACTTCAAACTCAAAATTTGTTTGTTTTTTTTGACGATTTCTGAGATTAATCTAAAAATGTCTTTTTTTGGCAGAAATGTCCTTTTTTTTCTATCTACTATGGCTCTATGTCCCTACATGTGACTCTTCTGCAGAAAATATTACCTTTGCTTGCTCCTTCATCTGATTAATAATAAGATAGTCAACTCTTGTTGATTTTGGTGGAGTTTTAGGGGGATTGGTGTTGGTCATCACTGCAGCTCTTTTCCCAGGAAAAGCTTTTTTAAGGATGACCTCTGCCTAAAATAGAAGACATTAGACAATGATAACCACAAAAATAAAAAAAATTATAATAATCTTGATGTTAGAATGAAAAACCATACCTTTTTTCTCTCCTTCTCCAAACTCCTGAACTGCTCGTAACACTCATCCAGATAGAAGTGAATCTGGAAAGCGGGTCCTTCTTGATTCATCATCAGTGAAGCCGTCAGCGCTGAGGCCATGCCATGATAGGTGCTCTCCCCTCTGTGGGTCTTCATGTCGCTGATGAAAGAGCTGAATGCAGAAGCATCATTAGTGGACCTCATGCCGTTCATGTCCATGTGAGGCCCGCGGCTTTCACAGGGCAGGATGGATCTGGAGCTGAGGTTTGAGTTCATGGCCATGCTGGAGTATCTCCTGAAGTCATTCAGAGAATATGGAAGAGGCGTGAACTGCTGCATGTTGCCTGCACTGATCATGATGTTCTCTCCGTCACGTCTCTGGGACTGCATGTTTCCCTGGAAATCAAAGTATGGATTTTGTGAGAAGCGCTGTTTGTCTCCCTCTGTCATGTGTGTATTGGTTTGTTGCCTTCTAGAGAAGCCTTCTCCTGTAAATCCAGGCATTTGCATCATCTTGTTTTCTTTCTCCATTTGCGGCTTGATCTTTTTCTGGCTCTGCCTTGTATAATATTTTGAATACTGGTTCATGCTTTGATAATTGTGGTTGTCTACGTGCATTATCATCTTGTGCTGGTTCGGGAAGGTCAGATGTGCTGGGAACGGCTTTGGTTTCTGAAAGTACTCTATGCGCTCGGAGCTGAACTCGGGAAGATCTTGGAAGTCGTCAAGCTTAAAGTTTTGTTTCCTCATATCTCCCATTCTTCCATTCTGCATCTGCTCCAAGTGGCCAAAGAGCTCCTTCTGCGTCTGCGTTTGGGGGAAATTCTGTGTCGACACTGTAGGGTCGCTGGGCTTCCTACACTGTTGAGCTAGTCCTCCTCCTCTGACCATGTCCACTCCTGATTTGTGCACGCCTGGAAAGTCTCCACAACAGCCGCTACCATGATCTGATGGCATGAATGACCGAAAGCTGCTGACCAGTTGATTCATGTCTTCTGGCATGCAGCGGTCGTTTAGGAACGGATTTACGGTCTTTGGATTGTAGTGATCTTCGCATAAATCGTCAAGGCACGAGGCGTTTGCATCTTTCTGAGGTCTGAAGATGTCACTCAGTACTGGGACGTTTTTGGAAGACGCATCGTTCCCTCTGCTGTTATAAGGCGGCATGCCGATGTGTTTATACTGTTGAGACAGGTCAGCGGTTACTTTGTTGGATAATGGTAGTCCTGGTGGCAGCTTCTGAGGACGGATGGAATAACTGCCTCCATTTGGTGAATTAAAAGACCACTGCTGGTTTCCAGCTAGTCCACTGGACAGCTGACTCATCTCATTAACTTCTTTATCTACTGACTGTTGTGCTTTACTGAAGGCCTCATGGGGCAGATGGTTTGGAATAAAAGAAGGATTGTTGAATGTTTTAGGTTCTGGCTGAAAATACTGTAGTAGCTCTTCTTTCAGTGTCTTTGGAGACCAGATAGGGTTGCATGTAGGTAGGCTTAAAAAAAGAGATAATAGGATTTATGGTCAGAGTTTTATTAGATGTAATAATCCATATAAACTTAATATGTATCAATAAAACCCTGAAATACCTCTCACTGTAGAAGTTGTCTTGTGAATCTGCTTCGTCCAAAATATTTGAAACCAGACCCTGAAGGTCTGCCTCAGCATCACAGTTGGTATCAGTCTGTTTCCTTCAAAGAAAAATTAAGTCCAACATTGAAACTATGTTCTACAAATAAGTATTAGGGTCACTGTATACAAAAGAAAAAAAAAAAAAAAAACTATCCATGAAGGACTACATTTCTGCCAAAAAACCTCTTATTTACAAAAAACATAGTGTCTGACTTTATATTCTCAGAAAACTTCTGATCATGAAAAAAATTCATTTTTCTCTAGCAAATGTAATATTTTGCAATATTCAAATTATTTATTATAAATATATTAAATTAATCTAAAAATTTCCAAGTTTTTTGATGGCAAATTAATTACTCCACAGACAATTTTGTTTTCTTTAAAGCACTTTAATATTCTGTGTTGTAGGTATTCTGTGCTCATTAAACATCTTTTTTATTTAAAAACAGAAGAACTTCTATAGAACAAAGTTAAAAAGTCTTACCTATTTTGAGAAATAAATTACACATCCATAAGACTACACTGTATCCTATTATAACAGCAATACCTGTTCTTAATGGCAGTCTGTGCATATCTGAGTTCATACTGATCATCTTGAGACTCCTGAGACCAGGAAACATCCGAAAGCTCACAACGTGATGGAACTGGGTTGGGAATGAAGGGGACTGACATGCAACCACTTTTACCACCTATATTAACACCTGCCTAAAAGAGAGAGAAAGATTAGATTCAACAATGTGCTACTTTCTTCCTCCCACATCAACTGGTTTTTACAAATGAGTTTCTGAACTCTTTACAGCTGGTAAAAACTATAAATTATTCAGTTGGACTCTCCATATAACAGACTGGATCATAAAGAGCTGCCATGCAAACAGAATTTCTTGTTTCTTTTTAATTTTTTATGAAAAATATTCCTCTGTATGTCACTGCTTAATGTACAAGATGTTTAACTAACTAAAAAAAATTTCCTACTTCTCTTTTGTGTTAAATTTGTCAGCAACAAATCTGAAAACACCCAAAAGTGTAGCAAGAATTAAATTATTGCTTTTTAGATCTTAAAAATAATTGCAATCAGCTCATTTGCATATCAGATGTCAGCTTTCCAGGACTGTGAGGATGTCACTTTTCTAACAAGCTCAAGCTGATATGACATCTTTTACCTACAGGTAAGGGAATAAAATAAAATTAAAAAAATTAAAAAAAATCAGACTACAGACTCCAAGTTTGTCATGCTTTATATATATATGTGTTATACAAAACAATATATGCCAAGTAATGTCAAATCTTCAGAAAATTAGAATATAAAACATCAGTATTAAAAAAAAAAAAGGTTTTCAGGCATTTTGAGTTATGCATACATATACTGCATTGATAACTGTAATTGAACATACTGTAAAACTTTGCTTACCTTCAGCCCAATTGAGAAATTAATAGCTTATTGACAAGAAAAAATAAGACACCAGGCCCAGGAATACAGATGAGGAAAAGGTTGCACTTAAAACAACTTGTACTTCCTTTAACGCTTCATAGAGGGCCATAGAGTGATTGCTTTTATCTTATGCCACACTAATGTAGTAAGTTATGCAAAAGAACCAAATCAATAATGAAATTACTTTTTCTGCCTTTTAGTAATCAGAATTTAGGTTTTTCATTTGCTGTAAACCATAGCCATCAAAATGAACACACGCAAATGCTATAAATGTATCACTCCAGATGTTATGTTTCACTTTTTTAATTGAATTATTTAAAATAATTTAACTTTTTAATAATTCTGAAATCTACTGAAGTGTATATCTGTAAAAACAAAAAACATTGACTGGAGGTGTTACAACATTTTTAGAATAAATAAAATATATTTTGCTGCTATATGTAAATTTTCTGAGGGTTGATGAAACCCCCAAAACATAAATTTGGAATTTTAACATGCCAAGAAAATATATGTTAACACAGCAATTCAGTTGCTTGTTATATTCTGTAATTATGATTGGCAAGAAAAAATGTCATCCAAGGATTTTCGATAGTACATGCATGTACATTGCTCTGAAATTGTTTTAAACAAGAAATTAAACAAATTAAATCCCATTTTTCAATATATTAGATGCAGGAACCTTACAGGGAAAAAAAAAAAAAATGGGAATCAGAATTCCAACTTACCTGACGCTGACATGGCTGAAACAGTGAATTTCCCAAAGTGGTCTGATGCCCGTCAAACGCCATTCTAAACTCTGGCCGATTCTTCAGTTCATTACTGGGCTAGCAAAAAACAAAAATTTCATTGTTAATGCCATTTAACCCCTGTACAGTAAATACAATTATCTAGGTAAGAAATTTTTAACAATTTTAGTCTAACTGTAGTCGAAGAATGGCACACCAGATAGCTAATTTGCCACATTTAACAAGCCGTTAGAAGTGGAGCTGACGCTGCTTAAGCTAGCTTTCTTAGCACGTACCTTCACGTTTCTAAACTGACATACGTCAAATTTATCTAGTGAGTATAACCGTCGAACACCAAAAGAAAAAACTCCGAATGAAATTTTATGGGGGGAAAAAAAACACTTTTAAGAGTTTTACCATTTCCTCCAGAAGTCGACCGAATAACTCTCGGGACCTCTCGAAGCCCCCCCCAGCCTGGCTTCTTCTTGTCCGGGGTTCGATACTGTGCGTTGACGACTTGAACGCGCATTGGCTGAAAGAATGGACGATCACTATTTAGTCCAATTATCAAAAAGCAGCAGATCTGTCAGCATAGCAACATCTGGTATCAACTCCTCCCCTTTGATTTAGAAGAGACGCAGGTGGTCCAGAAATGTCTGGCTCCAGGGTTCGCAATCTTACTGCCTAAAGAGCGTTCTGGCCAGCCACATAACATTTGTCACATGACTTGAAACAAGACAACATATAATTTTGGATAAATGTGTACTCGCGGAAATTTTTTTAAGTTCCAACATTTAATCTTCATTCCTATGTTCTAAAATGAAGATAAAGATAAAATTTACCAAACAAAAGCTGGATTTTTTTCCCCTGTGGGATGGAAAATGATGGGAATAATTATGGGCTAAAGAGTAAACGTGGCTGAATACAAATGCATGGCACACTTTCAAATTTTAAATTAACTGTTGCAATTTGTGTGCCATTTTCCTCTTTGTGCTGCTCTGTCATGAAAAACCCCATTAAAATACATAGAATTTTGTGGTTTTAATGAAACAATATGAAAAAAGGGTTAATTTTAGTTTTATTTTAGTTTAAATTGACTAATGCTCATTAGTAGTTTCCAGCAGACAATCAGAATATTGTGTATTGTGTAGGCTTTTTATCTTGTGGTTTCCTCATAGTGTCTGCATGTCTGCATCTGTGAAACTGTTGGTTGAAATGCCTTGAGAACTGGAGACCAGACAGTCACAGTCAGTGTGTAAAACCAATGAAGCAAAAACCAAGCAGGAACCTTTATGCAGCAGGTCAACAGTCAAACTGACATTATTGCTCGGGGACCTCCATAAAGGGGAGCGTGTTGGGAGTCTTGGGCCTTAAATTGTTCAAGCATTCAGTGTTGCTCAGCCTGTGTTTGGGGAAGGGAAAAAAATATACTTCTGAGAAGCTCATTTTGCAGAAATGAATGCATTTGTAAACAATTCTCTGTTAATATCAAAATTATTTCTAAGAATTTCACAAAATCATATTAATCATTGTAGAAAACATTTATCTGAGTGTTTTGCTGTAATATTAAGTGATTAATTAATTAATTAAAGATCTAGTTAGAGATTTTCATTGAGGAGTTTTCAGCCACTGCTTGTTTCGTAATGGAGCAAATGACCAACCGCAATTGAGTTCATAACCACTAACGGGCCTGCTGCCATGTACAAAATCAACCTCTAGGTGGAGCCAACTCTCTCCCTCTTGTTGGTGGTGCAACTGCTTCTACCAGCTTTACAAAGTGTAGTGTAGAGGATCATGCCATTTCTCATTTCAGTCTTCAGGGCTTAAAAAAGACCCCGTGAATAATTTCTCTAGTGCTCCAGCTATTTTCCAGTTATCTTAAAAAACCTCTTTCCTGCCCTTCTTAAAAATTGAATACAAACAAGTGTTGCTAGTGCCACAAAATCTCTCACTAGTAAATGCATTCATGTTAATATATTATGGGCTTCTATCAAAAAACCACACAAAATAGAAAATGACAGCCTTTATTGATAGAGCTGATGAGATGCAATGGTGTTCCGATAATATTTTAGTTTGTTTTTACAAAGCTGTAAGGAATATGGCATCGATTTCCAGCCAGAATCGTGTCTTGACATGGTGCAGTTAACTGCAGAAGTTGTCACAAAAATAGTCAGATTTTGCAAACTGATACATCAGTAAGGGTTTGTTTGGTATTTTGTATTTGACCCTGAACCCCATCCATTAGCCAGATATGTAAATAACGACTCATTTTTTTCAATGAACAATCTGATTGACCTGAAGGACAGCAGAGTCCTTCACCTTTATATTACCTTTGCAAAGGAATGTAAAACTTTATCTCTGTGTAGGTGGGGGGTTGGTTTTGTTATGGCTCAGGTTGAGAAGGAATTTTAGTGTCAGTTTGCCTTTTGACTTTGCTTTTATTTTACAAGAAACTATGTTTATTATAAAATACATACAGAACAAACATCTGGAGGAGTAGTAACTAGTAAAGGTTACTTTGAACAAAATATTTTAGTTAAAATTTACTCTAAAAAGAGACTACTCAACACTAATTTTATAAAAGAAAATAATTTTTCCTGATTATATTTTTATGTGTTTGTGCCTTATTGTGTGTTTTTCCTCTTTAATTTTACTGTTTTCTGGTTTGTTTGTATTTCAGCACTTTTGCTTGAAACTTTAGACTTCAGTCTAGAGATTTTATCTGTCCACCTACTTGCTAAGACTAATTGTGACTATTTCTGAATCTGTCACCCACTGAGATAATAGATGTTTCCACCATCTACTGTCTTAACATTTAGTAAACAGATACTAGAACATTTTTCAAGGATAGAAACTTCCTTGAGGGATGACAAGCTACATGTGGGTATAATAATCAAAAATCAAAACCTAGGAGACTCATGTTCCACAATCCTTTTATGTGCAACATCAGCTTTAATTACATTACTCTTTTTTTTTTTGCTTAATGTCAAAAACGCTTACAATTATTCAGTGTTTCATGCAGCTTTCTTTTAACAACCAACTTCATCTGAATGTTCTCTGTTCTTCTCAGGAATCTGTCGTGGCTGATTAAAAGCTTTGTGCCTTGCCTTATTAGTAGAAGTGTCCATCATGTAGTGTAGTAGTGGACAACAGCTGCGACTTATTTTTGGGCTACTCTCATTAAATTTTGCAAGAAATGTCAGCGTCTTCTTGACAGAGATTGTAACAAGCTAAGCGCTATTCAGAAGATGAGTCTAGTTTTGATAAGGCTAACAACCTTTCTTGTTGACAAGACATTTTTATCTCTAATAGAACAATGCTGTCTACTTGCATCTATGACTTGTGTTACACCAATCTGCATTCACTAAACGTCAATCTCTGTGAGTTCAGCTATTTTTTATTTTGTTTTGCAAATGTTTGATCTAGGAATTCTGCTCACACAGACATTAACACAAGCCCCTCGCAGTGCTATTCTTTGTGATCGGTGATGTGGAATTTGGAAAGCGAGCATGGGAGTCAGGTGGAAACTATTGTTATGCTCCTCTCAGTGGGCTTAGGCTTGTCACTTTTGTAATACACAACTCATTTCAGTGCTGGTATTGAGTGCAGATTGTTTTATTATTACTTTTGTCTTGATTTTAACCTAACCGATTCAGATTGTGTGGTTGGTGTGCTGCCTACCTCTACAGCACACAGTTTAAAAACAACAGACTCCTCGAGAGAGACAGAGACAGAGACAGAGAGAGAGAGAGTGAGGGAAAGAAAGAGCGTTACCCAAGCAGTGGATGGGTCTGTTGCTTTAGAAAGGGGCCATGTTGTGTGTGTAGGGATAATGCTGTCAGAGGAGGGATTTAAAATGCTCCTGTTAGCAATCAAAGCTTTACAGTAGTCACTCTTGGGATGAATATGCTGATGTTAGGCATTACAAAGTTCAGCTGAAGCATCGATAAGTTACAAGTCAAATAGAAATCAACGGACAGCAGTGCATTCAATAAACGGTGCACAATATGACCTTTGCCTGGGTGCTGGAGATAAGCCCTTCCTTTCTTTTTCTTTTTCTGTGATTCCCTGTTTATCCAGAGTGCGTGTCTGTTGTCCATGATGATAAAGACCACGGGTTTATAGTGCGGGTTCTAGTTACCGGGAGAGATTCTACGAAGATAAGCAGCTGCCTGTCACACCTGAAAGGGTCTAGGTAAGGCAAGATTTGTCACGTAGGTGGAGTTAGTGCAGTTCAATGGAGGGTGAGAAAGGAGGGTTTTGCAGAAAAGTGTGAGGGCAGAAGGCAAAGTCACTGCTGGTTCAACAGGGAGGAGTGTAAACAAAAGTGGCGTGTTGATTTTTTTCTTTTTTCTATACAGAAGAGAGCTCAAGCTGTGGACGCTCACACCACAAACCCAGAAAGGAAGTGTGATAACCAGTCAGAGAAATGACTTTGTAACTCATTTTTTTTTGTTCTATTTAGACCCTGGAGGGCTCTCTAAAACAGACATGAATGTAGACAGGAGCAAACAGCGTTATGTGTCAACCTTCAAGCTGCAGCTCCAGCCATCACGTTCCCCATGTGCACAAAAAAATGGGACAAGAACAACAGACATCTGGACTTCTGGAAAATGTTTGGAACCAGGTAAGAGCTGAAGATGGAATTAGAAAACCAGAGAATGTTTTATTTCAATACTTTCATTTGATACATTTTCCTTGGTACTAATATCAATAGCTCAAGTCTGAACAAGCCAATGCATCTCATAAGTTGGCACACTGAATTCAAACACACTGCAGCAGGGCTTGTTTTTAAAGTACAGATTGCACTCGTCACAGTTTTTCCAAATAGGTTATCTCAATATGTCTTCATTGAACTTCATCAAACATCTTTAGCTTTCCTTTTAATCCAAAATGTCAAATTTTGTATGCTAACAATTTTTTTTTAATTGTGCTTTTTCCTACTTTCTTGTTACATATAAGTCTAATTTCGACATTTAAATGTGGCACGTTTTATTATTCATTTTTAGCTCATCATGCATGTGCTTGTTATTCAAAGTGTTGCACAAAGTGTTTGGATACTTTCGCCTCTCAGTTGCTTTTCTGCTGTGTTTGGCATGTTGCATTTTTAGCAGCCAAGAAAAGGAAACCATTAGACAGCTATCTGAAGGTTTTCAGTAAGAATAGAAGATGGTTGTGAGAACAGCCCCCGATTTAAAGGCTCACCTTAAATAAATGAATATGATAATATCATTTGAAGAAAAAGTAATAAAGATTGACTTTTCTCATGATAATTTCCAAAACTGTCCTAACTCACAAAGTTTTGCACTGAATTAAAAGCTTTAAACACTAACTGAAGATTGCAGGTAAAAACCTTACTTTGGCAAACCATTATTTGCATGCAACAGATTTTTTTAAGCTTTGTTGCTTGACATGTGCCTGCAGAAGTATCATGCAAGCAATGACACTTTCTATCAGGCTGCATCTCCAGCATAGCACTTACTTATTTTCTTTAACAAGGCCATGCCAGAATGAGGAAGGAAAATTCTTGAGAAAACAGCAGCCAACCCCCACCTGGCCATCATCCAAATATAACAAAATAACTCAAGTTCTATCAAAGAGAACAAGGTCTTTACCTTCTGGGTATTATTATGCAAAATTTGTGCACAATCCAGCAACTCCTCTCCCAGCCAAAAAACAAAAAAACCCAGCATGCTTTTATCAAATGATGCCGTTAATATTTAGCTTTTCTGTGCAATGGTCACCTCCTTTAATCATGAGAAGGAATAAAAAAATAAAGAAGTGCAACCAGTTTTTGTTACTGAGAGAAAAATAATTGCATACTTCCTTGAACACTATCTTAATTTCTGTTGTGAAACATGTTATGTGTTAAGAAATAGACGCAGAGCAAATTGTCTACTTGATGCATTTGTTCGAAAGGTTGTTACTAGCAAAAGAGCTATTTTCATCATGTTCCCCAAAATATATCAGGTAAAAAAAATTATTTGTCTATGACTTAAGGCCCTGTATTACTGTATTAGGTCTACCTGATCAACAAATTGTTTTATAGGGTAACAACTTCATACATTTCAGTTGTGCACAGAAAAGATCCAGTGAGAAGGAGTTGTGTGAATGAAATTGCCTTGTTGATGCCAAATGTCAGAGGAGAATGGGAATACTGGTTTGAGAAGCTAGAGTGGCAGATCAGGTAACCACTTATTACAACTTAGGTTTGGAGAATCTAATTTTTGAATGTACAACATGTTGAAACTTGAAGCAGACAGCCAGGCAACAGCAGCAGAACACAACAGATGTCATCCTGTCAGCTCAGGTAATCGAGGCTACTATTAACACAGTTGGATAATCACAAATTGGAATTTGTAATTATTCCTATTTGTAATTGATGGAAGGGTCAGAATTTGGTGTAAACATCTTAAATCATAGTGGTGGTAATGGTTTCTTCTTACACTCTTGGCCCCTATTGAGCTCTGGTATAGCTACTTCAAGAAGGACACATCACCATGTCATTAAGGTAAACTAAACTCAAACTGGTTTCTTGAACTTAAAAAAGAGAGTTCATTGAACTTCATAGTTATCAGATTTCAACCTTTTGGATATGGTGGGATGGGAAACTTACATAGAGGTTGTCTGTTCAACAATCTGCAGGAAATGTGTGATGCTCTAAGGTCAATATGGACAAAACCTTTTTACATATTATCTTCCATTGTAGATTCACCAAAAAATCTGGACCCACCTGTTTTTATAAAGCCACTTGAAGACTGCTGTGTGGACGAAGGAACTGACTTAGTGCTAAAAGGAGTTCTCACAGGAAGTCAGCCCATCAAAGTTACATGGCTGCACAACGGTAAGCAAAGAACAAGTTGCATTGTTGTATCCTTGCTCAGTGACAGATATTACTGTCACACAATACACACTGGTAATCTAAAACAGAAAAAAAACACCTCTGGAATCTACAATCCAAACAAATTAACTTCTTACTTACAGGATTAGATAAAATATGAATGCTGTTTTGCATTGGAATTAAAGCTGACTGAAGACCTGGAAGTTATCCAATACATATTTGACTTTCAGATATGGTGATTTTTAATCTTATCTCTGTTGGTAACACTGACTGTACCCTATGCAATGCCTCTTTAGTTAAATCAAGCTATCCCTGTAATAGCGAAGAAGTACGCTTCTATTTTTTTTTCTTTTTTTTGTATTTCAATTGGCAGGTAAAAGGGTACATTTTGGAAACTCCTCTTTGAATGGCCACGATGTAAGTTTTGTGGTGAGGGAGTGCTTGCCAGAAGATGCTGGGGCTTACACATGCTTGGCTGAAAATGATGCAGGGAGAACATCCTGCAGTGCAGCTGTGTTTGTTAGAGGTAAGAGAGATCAAAATATTTTCATGGTAGTTGAAAAAATGTTAGTAATCCGTGAACAAGAAAGTTAATTTTTAATACAGTTAATGACAATAATACTTTCTGAACAAAGAAGGTGCTCATTTTGCACTTTCTGTCACAATACACCAAGCTTCCCTCTCCAGAAATCCAAAAATCTCCAACAAAAATGCTACTTGGCCAAGTAGCTTTGAGACAAGGTCAAATATCTCCAGAAACTTCTTGAAATCTCTCTACTTAACCATCAATTGAGCAAGTTTGTGGCCAGAAGTGCCACAATTAATTAAAACAGAATCACTGGAGCACATATTAACATTTCAAAATGTGTTGTATCAAGTTGCCAATTAAAATTTCTTGGGAACTGTGAAACAAAAGAAAAACTGGAGTGGAGGTTCCTCTTCCAGCAGAGCAATGACACAAAATATTCAGTGGGTTGGTATTCATGCAACCAATTTTTAGATCTATATTCAGCTGAAGCCCTTAGTCAGAATTTGAAAATACCACCGATGTGCAAAATACAATTGCACACTTTGTTTTTGATAAATAAAGCATGCATAATTTTTCTTGAACATCATATTTAAGAATTGCTTAGTTTTGGTCTACTACACAAAAATCCTGATAAAACTTTGTGTTTGTAAATGGAGAAAAAAATGTGACTAAGTGTGAATGCTTTTGAAAGACAATGCAAGCGTTTTTCAGAGTTTTATTGCCTCTTTTCTTTTCCTCTGAATTCTAACCACTACAGACTTCGAAAGTATGTACGGTGTCGCAAAGATTCCCACTTCTGCATTCAAAAGCACTGTAGAAAATGAACAGTCTTCACAAACCTCCAAAGCTGAGTTGCACAAGTGTAATGGATCTATTTGTACTTCGCCGGCAAAGTTTGTTCAACAGAGTCCACTCTCTTCACCGAAAGGTAAAGGGATTCATCACACTTTTCAATAGCATCTTAATTTGTGGTAATTTCCATTATTTATTTGGAATGAAGCCATGCATATATTACTTTTTCCTGCATTTAAAACCCAGAAAAATATCTTAACCTCAGGATGTTCCTGTTTAGTCTCTGAAAGGAAACACACTTCCAGTCCTTGCTTGATTGGCTGTCAGGCAACATGCATACCAATTGTAAAAGCCTTCCTCAACAATGTAGCTCCCTGATACACCCACTGAAAGTTTTTATTCCCAGCTAAACACCATGTAGGGAAGTGGACATTGCACTTCAAGTTCACTGAAACTTCCTGAGTCTGTGAGCTGATAGCCATAGTTGTCAAAGTTGAACCACACCTTCGTTTTGAGCAGTTTAAACCCTCCTGCTCTTCATCTCTCTGCACAGAAGTCATCCCAAAGAAGAGAACCTACTCGACAGGTGAGAAATACTTTTCTTTTTTTTTTTTTTTTTGCCAACCAAGTAGCTTAGATATACATCAAAACAAAACATTCCCATATGTTGTTTAATACATCATTTTTCATTGTCTTTCTTTCTTTTCTTTTTTATTAGTCACTGCTTTTTTTGTTGAATAAATGTAGCTGGAAATTGTGAGTAGTTTGGTGTTTGCGCTATTATGGTTTGAATTGGGGCTGCAAAAAAACCCAACAAACATGAATTGCTTTTAAGTTATTGTTCTTTATTATGTTGAAAACTTTCCCTTAGGGTGTTGGCTGCCTGAACAAAAGCATGAGAAACGCACCTGATAATGCCAGGCCATCTGTTGTAGAGTAAACATACTGTGTCATATTCCTTTCTCTTGTTTTTATAATAAAGTAGATATGAAGGGTGGACAGAAATTAGACACATTGAGTTAAATGTTACCTCTAAAGCCTTTTAAAACATATTTATCTTTCTAAGTTCATTTAAATTTACCATCCACAATATTTACATACTGACAGTATGTGAGAAGAAGATAACCTAAGCTCAGATATGGACTTGTGTTCAAGGAATGAGCTCTTTTACCTGTATTTAACATGAGCTAGGTTAGTTAGTATATTGTTAGTGTTTTGCTCCTTGTTTCTACATAAGACACTTGATATTCCTGTATACCACAACGATAATGGTATCAGGAAACTGAACATATCCCTCCATCATACAGAATAGAGCAAGCCTCTGCAAGACTTTTTTAGTCTTTATCTCTAACTTACACTCCATGTTTTATTGTTTCCTTCCAGTGTGATAAAATGAAACTCTGACCTCAAAGACAAAACACACTTGTTGTTTTGTCTTTATAGGTCCAGTATTGAGCTTTCAAAATCCACCCCAGCATTTTGAGGTTAAGGTAGGACAAACTGCCAAGGTGAAATGTTCTTTCACTGGAAGCCCCCCTGTGGTATCTTGCTGGATCAGGAACAAAGAACAGGTAAAAACAAAGCAAACCCCCAGCTGTTGATTTCTCCACAGTATTTATCTAACATCATGGTTTTTCTTTTGTGTGTGTGTGTGTGTGTGTGTGTGTAGATAGTTAACGGTCCAGAATTGTGGACAGAATCTACAGAACAGAGCAGTACGCTGGTCATAGCAGAGGCTACACCGCAGCACACAGGACGCTACACTGTGGTAGTGAAAGACCGGAAAAGCTCAGCCCAGCACACACTTACCCTTTCTGTCATAGGTAAGACAATAACACACATCACACTAAGTGGCCACTTTATTAAGTGTACCTTGATAAAACCAGATTGGACCCATTTTTACCTTAAGAACTGCCTAAAATCTTTATGGTGTAGATTCAAGAATTTTACAAGCATTCCTCAAATATTTTGATCACGTCACACAGCTGCGAAGCTTTCGGACAGTTAAAGATTTTGTTCATTTAAAACCCAATAACTCAATAACAATTAAAAAGGCTGTTGCACAACACTCAATAATGTCTACCAAGAAGTAAAGATACAACAGTGTATATTGTCTTTGCCTAGAAATATGACTATGCAAGGCTCACATCCTGTGAGAACGTCCAGTAGCATGTTGTCAGTTCCTTCATTGACACAGCAGTCTTTATAAAGACAGGTCTATTCAGATTTTTAAGAGAATCTACAATGGAAAGAGGTGAAAAAATTATTTCGATAGAATCACACCATTTCAGTGAATTTGTTCACCATACACATGAAAGTGAATCAGCCGTACCACTACATCCGAAAGGAGGTCTGCTGGATGGAGAGCTGATGGATGTGGAGATGACTACCGTGAATTCATTGTTATGTTAAAGAAACTCAATGCTCAGTTGGCTATGTGAGTACTAAGGGACTCATAATGGAACAAGAAAATATCCACCACACCATTATGCCACCGGCATCTGAACACTTTACTTCAAGGCATGATGGATCTAGGCTTTATTTACACTAAACTTGACTAATATGAATGTCTGAATGAAGACCCATAGGACCAGGGCTTGTTTTATTCAATCTGTTATTGTCCAGTTTTGGAGAACCACTGTGAATTCTGAGCAGACAGTTAGTGTGGTATTCAGCTGCAGTAACTTATTGGCTTCAAGGTTAAAAAATATGGTGGTTTTCTCAGTTTGAACCAGTCTGCTCTTCTCCATCATCTTAATACAGACAGGCCAGAGCCTCCTGCTTTGGGCCCAGTGGCTTCTGTCATATCTCCAACCAACCTTGTCCTGTCCTGGTCGGGACCCTGTTACGACGGCGGCAGTGCTGTCCTTGGCTATGTGTTGGAACTGAGAAACCAGGGACTTTCTGAGGCTGGGGAGTGGAAAAAACTCACTGCCAAGTGTGCCAGCACCTCATACCAAGTGTCATCTGGGCTGCAACCAGGACAGGAATACTGTTTCAGAGTGAGGGCTTATAACGCAGTGGGGGAGAGTGATCCCAGCCCAGTTTCAGCAGTGGTGAAGATGGAGGAACCAGGTTGGGTGTTATTTGTATCTGGCACCATATCTGAAAGTTGTAATCATAGGAAGTCTTTAATCAATATGTTGTGTTTGTATTTGTAGATTCTAAGAAAACGCAAGATGAAGCCACTCAATACTCCTGTGTCACTATTGATTCTTCCCACAAAGTTACAGATCACTACAACTTGCATGAGAAACTGGGAACGTGAGTATCTGGAGCATTTTCTAGTGTTTGTTTTTTTTTTTTGGAACTTGAGCCAAAACACCCTTTTCTCGAGAACTTCAATTACTGTATTTCAGAAGAAAAAAAGAGTACCAGTAATTTTTTTATTGTGGCTGGAGGCCAAATTCTGCCAGGAAACATAATTACAACATGAGCTTGCAGAAACCTGTTCCTTCAATAACTCAGAGTTTATGACATACAGTATCTTGATGTGTATCTGTAAAAAAAATTATAAAATTTCCCTCTGACAGTTGAAGAAAGAAAGGATAACTCATCTAAAATGCACATGTATTATCTGTGTCTCTTCATTTTTCACTCTCAAGAAGCCAAATTTTCTTGTAATCCTTTCAAGTAACCTTAATCCTCAAACTCTCTGAAGGCTGTCCAAAGTACCCAGTCCTTTTTAACCTGACCATGACACAAATGCAAATTATGGATAAAAATAATTTTCAAAGATGAAATATATCTGAAAGTCATGCTTTGACAAACAGGACTGAAAGAAATTCAATTAAGATTTGCCAGAGAATGACAATATTTTAGTTTGTCCAATAGTTTGGCTATTGCTCTTACTAGTGAAAGACATTTTCTTTTATTTATACTAAACTGCAATATATTTCAGTTTAGAAATTCAGTTAAAAAAATGCAAAAATATTTCATAGGGAAATTAAATGTGGTTGCAACTCACACCGTTGAACCTTATTCACATAGTCATTGTGGACAGTAATTTAGTGGGCTTGACCAATCTACAGTAGCTATCAGTTCTGCATAAACCTGAGGAAGCTTCTGCAGAGACAATATTTTCATCTAATCATGTCTGCTAGTCATCTAATTTCCTTTTGCTGTTCCTCTTTAAATATATATCTGAATATATATATAATAGTTAGAAAGCCAGGCAGAGCATGTCTTCAAGAATATAATCCTTGCCCACTGAAATTGATGGAATAGTTGGTTTGAACTTCCTGGCTCTCTCTACTGATGGTCATGTTTGCATCTAGAAAGCCTCCTGTTCAACTCCTCTAGTATTGCAGTTCAGTTCCGTGGGGATGCAGTTTAGCATCTTTAGATGCTAACCAGCAGCTCCAAACATTAAAATGAATTTTCTTTGACAAACTGACAATGACAAATGGCCTTAACTTTTTATTGATTCTATATGAATAAAACTTTAGATTTTTATTATAACCCTCAGAAGGTTACATGACTATTGTAAAGACAAATGATTTCTATACTGTAATGAACTTGGCAGCTTGTATCTGTTGAGATGTTGAGATGAAAGATAAATCTTTCATGCCTGAAGATTTTAGGCAAAACTGACTTTTGTAATCTTCAGGGGAAAATTTGGCTTGGTGTTCAAGCTTACCCACAAGGAAACAGGCCGTGTGTGTGCGGGAAAGTTCTACAAAGGACGACGAGCCAAAGAGAGAGAAGCTGCTCGTAAAGAAATCGAGCTGATGAATCATCTCCACCACCCCAAGCTGGTTCAGTGTCTGGGAGCTTATGATCATAAACCAGAGATAGTCATGGTAATGGAGTTGTAAGTACCATCATATCAAATTCTCATTACAATGCTAAATTTAGGTTGTGTGCCAGATGTCAGAGTTTTCTTTTCTTTTCCTGTAGTATTGCAGGTGGGGAGCTCTTTGATCGCATTGTGGATGACAGCTTTGAGTACACAGAGCCTGGCAGCGTGCGCTACATACAGCAAATTCTGGAGGGGATCGCCTTCATGCATCAGCAGAATATGGTTCACCTGGATCTGAAACCTGAAAATATTGTCTGTGTTGACACCACTGGTACTTCCATAAAGATAATTGACTTTGGATTAGCTTGCAAACTTGGTACGAAAAATAAACTTCTTTTTCTATTTATGCATCTCTATAGTGTTGGATATGTGTTCTCAGTTTGTAATGCGCGTTTACACAGATGGGAACACAGATCTGAAGGTGATGCACGGCACTGCTGAGTTTATAGCACCGGAAGTTATCAACTATGAACCTGTGTGTTTGGCCACTGACATGTGGAGCATCGGCGTCATCTGCTACATCCTGTGAGTCACCTTGTTGTCCCCACACATCAAAACAGCTCTTTGACACAGTTATTCATTTTATTGCCAAAATGCAAATCAAAAAGTTGGTATCACTCTTTAGACAGCGCAATAAATTCAAAGCATGGATTTGGCTCAACGTTAAAGTTAGCTTTCACTCTAGGAAGTGCCTAAGAAATTTTGGATCAAAAATTCCCCCCAACGATGTCAAAGTAGTTATAAGTGATGTCATCAGGAAACGTTTTTACTCTCACCACTTTTACATGCGGTAAAACTTGTTTCAGCAGAAAAGAAAGAAAATTGCTAATAAGCACATGAGAATGCATAAAGCTACAAACCACATTTCTTAGACATTGGATTTTTGATTTAGTCATAAAGATGTTAATCAAATCAGAAGACTCCCAATTTTAACATGTTCAAACTACAAATCAATCTATTTCACTGCCGGTTTTATAGATCTAATAGAACAATAACCCTGAACAATGAATGTTTTTATCAAATCATATTCATTAGAATGGCTCAGTCAAAGTCCATACCTAAATCCAAAGGAAAATGGCAAAGCTTCAAAACTGAAGTTAACGGGAACCCTTTTGGAAAGAAAATGGTTAACATTTTCAATTTCTGAAAATGCAAGGTTGGAAAAAACAATATTGAAGACTTCCAAATGTAACATCAACAAAACATAATTCTAGAAAGTACTGAGCTGAAAACATAAGCACCACACACTTTACTGATTTTTTTTTTATTTTTTTATTTCTGAACGATTTTGATGAGATTTTCATCTCATTTCACAATTATGTATTGCAAAGTCTTGGCATAAAATCTCAATAAAATACATTAAAGTTAGTGTTTGTAGCATCAAAAAAAAGAAAACTTTCGAAAGGTGTTAATAATTTTGCAAGTCATATGCACATAAAAGTGTATTTTTAAGGCTTTTTACAGTATACAATGCTGAATCACACAGAAGAACAAATTTTAATCTGAAAGCCTTATAAAGTAAACCTCAGACTATAATGCCACCTAGTGGTAAAAACTCACAAATACTCTTCTCAATCTTTCTGTTTTAGGCTAAGCGGTGAGTCTCCATTCCAGGGAAACAGCGATGCAGAGACTCTGGCTTTGGTCACAGCAGCTCAGTGGGAGTTTGATGAAGAGAGCTTTGAAGATATAACTCAGGAGGCCCAGAATTTCATCAGCTCTCTCCTAAATAAGGATCCCAGGTCATTTCACAGATATATGGCCTAAACTCTCCCACAGACACCATTTTTCAGTTATTCTTACGCAGTTCTCTTTGTATCTGTAGGCGGAGGATGTCTTGTGAAGATGGTCTTGCTCACCCCTGGATGAAGAAATTTGATTCTGAACACCGATCTTCCACAAAATGTCTGTCGAAGGAGAAGATGAAGAGGTTTTTGGCCAGGCAGAAGTGGAAGGTAACAAGCAATATTTGAGCAATCTGTCCTGTGGAGCACAGTTACTTTGTTGTCTCATTAAAATGTGTCTTACAGAAAGCCGGGAAGGCTATGCTCGCCCTAAAGAGAATGGCTTTACTGTCTAAAAATGAAAGCTCTGCAACTCTCCCAATCACTGGTAAAGATGAGATGCTTTTTGTCCTTTCCTCATCTTGACTGAGTCACTTTACTTTACTGTTGGAGTAATGTTATTTGTGACGTATTTATTTGTTTTTGTCTAGACCTTTCACTGAGTCCTGAAACAGAAGATGCTTTGCAGTCTCTGGAGCGTAAGATGCAGGGACCACCCCAATTTACCAAGAAGCTGGAGGACCAGAAAGTAGCTCGGGGCGCCTGCGCCCGGCTCTCGTGCCACCTAAGTGGTATATACATAGGCTAACAAAGTCTTTTCACTCCTTTTCTCCACTTAACTATCAACCCAGCCAGCATGCTGGGTGTTTTAGCCTCGTGACTCAAGGTACGCCTTTTTGACAAACCAACAAGGAAATAGGATCAATGTCTCAACAAACAGTTTCAAAGCTGAACCGTCTACCAACAGGACTGAGCTTGTAGCTTAAAAAGAAAACTTAACAACAAAGAAAATATGATGAATTTCCTTCTTTGTGAAAACTAATAGTGAGGAGTAACTGGAGTCGACACAGAAGTATTGGATTTAGGAAAATATGATTGGAAGAAAAATGTAACTGTTAAAGGAGTAAATAACTGGAAAAAAATAGTCTTTGTTTATTGTTGGTGTCATTCTAATTGTGGATAATTGTGATGTTTTTGTATACATTCTTTGCATTTTAGAGCAAAGAATATCAATGATTTACTATTCATTGATACCAATATTAGAAGATGAAGTCTGTAACAGTGACCTGAAACTTTTAAATGTGGATTTATTTATTTTATGTTGTGATAAAAGAATGAAACAAAAACCCTTTGTTTCATTCTGTTGGTTAATTTATGAAATTTCTAGTGAAAATCTTTCATACTGAAACAGTCTCCGTATGATGCACTAATTTCTTTTGAAGACAAGTCACACTTGTTAGTGTATTCAGACCCAAAAGGCCAAATGTTCCCTTACTTCTGAAGGTGTAAAAACAGCACCATTACAAGATGTCTCACTCCTCTTGTTTTTTTGCTGCAGGATATCCTGATCCAGAGGTGGTGTGGCTGTGTGGAGATGAACCTGTAGAAGAATCATCCACAGTCGAAATAGAGTATGATGATGATGGACGGTGCACCCTGATCCTTTCAAAAGTCGAAGCAGAGGATGCAAATGTTTACACCTGCAGGGCAACCAATGACCATGGGGAGATATTGTCCACCGCTAAACTAACAGTTCTATTATAGAGTAAATATGTGTTTGCAAAGAGGAATTGTACAGACATGAGGATCTTTGGTGTCTTGAATATGATGATGTTTTGATGCGGAGAAGCCAAATGAGAAACATTCTGTAAGACCTGTTGCATCTGAAAGAGTATAACACACATTATTATACACCGTTTAGATGCAGTTCCTGGATATAGTTACAAAGCATGCTAGTAAGAGTTGATATTTCCTTATATGGCTTACATATGTCAATATGCCGATTTAAATGTGGTTTCTGCTGATAATGTGAACTATGGAGCAATATTGTCACATTAGCTTTTAGAGATAAGGGGGACTCAAACTAAAGTGTTGGAGTAATGTTAAGAGGATGCCAGCATATTTATGACTTCAAGGTTTTGATAGAATATTTGAAAAAAAAAAATCATATCTAAATACAGTATATTACTAGAAGAAGTATACTCAACCATTATTTTGCATTTCAAGTAGGTGTAATTTAAGTTTTTGCATTCTATGTGTCACATTTGCTGCTGCTTTTACCGTAATATAATTGTCAAAACTTGTTAAAATTGACTGGTGGCATATCAAACAATGTAGAGATTCATGAAGCATTATAAAGAAATATTTTTGTAATGAATAAAGGGCAGTGAAACATCTTTGAATTTTATCTTTGCATACATCACATCTTCACTTACTAACGACCACTACTCCTTTTAGGGGGGAGCTGATGTGAATGCAACTTCTATGCTATTTGATTTCAAAAAGTTGAAAACAAATGGACAGAAAATTTTGAAAGCTCTTTACATCAACTTCCATTCAAAACAATTGGGTCTAATTTCCCCCAAAATGGGACGTGGCCACTCCAGAAACTAAACTTTTTAAAAACAAATAAAGTTAAAAACTAACATTTATCCTAGTGGTTCTGAAACATTTTTTAACAAAAAAAAAAACTACCTTAGTAAATGTCAAAACTTCCTGGTACCACAATATTGACAGTTTTTTTGTTGTTCTTTTGATCTTTGCCACAATGCTGCTATTTATTAACTCGGCCAGCATGTTAAGTACTGTTATCTCTGAATTAAAGGTGTGACTGTTTATAAAACCAACACAGAAGTATGATCAAGGTTTTGTTGTCCCAAAAGCCAGTTTTGAAGGTATAACTTCCTCCAACAAGAGAGAGTTCAGTCTAAAATAGACATAGCAACCAAGAAAAAATGCTAAATTTCCCTAATTGTAGCAATTCACGACATGATAACTGAAGTCTACATAGAGGTCCTGCAATTAATAAAAAAATGACTTGCAGTGAAAGATAAAAATACTAAGT
This sequence comes from Poeciliopsis gracilis, assembly GCA_911649635.1. Classification (NCBI taxonomy): domain Eukaryota; kingdom Metazoa; phylum Chordata; class Actinopteri; order Cyprinodontiformes; family Poeciliidae; genus Poeciliopsis; species Poeciliopsis gracilis. The sequence goes on from CAJVRI010001527.1 coordinate 4,612,228, forward strand.
AACTAAAAACTGTCTTTTGAAATATATTTAAAAAAGGATAACACAATTTATTTTTATTTTATTGGTTCATGTTTATAATTTTTACATTATTTAAAGAATGCAGCTTTGTTAGAAATTTTTTTTAAATTGTTTCTTTTTGATATGCTATTAAAAAAAAAACAATTTGATAACAACTCATGATAGTTATTTATTAGTGTATTGAGACATGAAAGGGTGAAGGTTCTGAGAGTGTACAAATAGCACCAAAACCAGATGTGTCACTCCTCTTATTTCTTACTGTAGAATATCCTGATCCAGAGGTGGTGTGGCTCTGTGGAGATGAACCTGTCATAGAATCATCCACAGTCCAGATAGCGTACGATGATGATGGATGCTGCACCCTGACTCTTTCAAAAGTTGGAGCACAGAATGCAAATGTTTACTTCTGCAGTGCAACCAATGACCACGGAGATATATTGTGCACCACTAAACTAACAGTTCTATTATAGAGTCAATATTTGCAAAGAGGAACTGTACAGACATGAGGATCTTTGTTGTCATGAATATGTATGGTGAAGAAGCCAAATGAGGAAAGTTCTGATGGTGCAATCGAAAGAGTACGACATAGATGAACTATTCAGTTGAGTATAAATAGTTTCAACATTTCTTTTTTTCTCTCCTACAAATATCAACTACAGTTGTTTTATACGATTCCAAGTACTTCTTTCCTGCAGTCTTTTGTTGATGCTTTTTGATTGATTCATTTTAATGACTCATCACAGTTAAAATCTATCTGGAAAATACCCCGATTATTTATTACTGAGGATATTTTAAATGCTATTTAATGAGGTCATTTATGCAGATAAAACACAACTTTTACACCCACACAAAATGCAGTATTTCTGGTTAATTTATTTCATCAAGCATTTCCTACACAAATTATGCTCATTTGAACATTGAAAAAGGAAACTTCCTTTATTGTGAAATAATAAAGATTCATGCTGGCATGCAGAGCTGTTGTATGGATCACATTGTAAAAAGCAGGAAGCCGCTGAAAGTGTTGTAATTCATGACGTCGTCGTAAACGAGCCTGTTTGCCTGCAGCTGCACGAACACGTTGTCTCCCACTTTCAGAGGGATGACCACAGCGTTGCTGCCCATGTCGTGGCTGTCAGACCCAGCGGTGTCCCACACAGACGTCAGCCGTTCGCTGTTCTTCATGAGGCTCACAACCGAGTTGGGAGGAGAAGCCAAGTTGTTGAACATTGAGAAGCGAAAAAAGTACATTCCACTGACCATCGCTGTGAAAATACCTGTGAAAATATGAAGGATTAGAAGAACTGAATGAAATATACCAATTAATATAAATTTGACTGTTCCTGTTTTTGTATACATCTCTTCCTAATGCTGTACACACCTGTTGAAGGATTATAGCTATTGCCTGTGTTGGAGAAAACTTTTTTGTACTGCAATGGGGTAGCAGTGGTAAAAGGTCCTATGTTTCCAGAACCAGAATCCCTGAGAGCTGCTGAAAAAGCCACCTGAGGAGAGCCTGAAAACATCAAAAACACCAGAAATACATTGGAAAACTGGACATGCAGTAATTATATTTCATCGTAAAGCTGAAAAATTTATTACTTTACCTCCAGTGAGCCTCCGTAACTCCAGAACTTCTTTTTCAGTGTTTTGCAGCCTGGTCTCCAGAAAAGTAATTTTTTCTGCCAAGTTTACAACTTTCTCCCCCAGTTCTCCCACTTTTTGAGTTACAGATGTGAGAGAGCAGATGTTACAGCTGCCCAACTGAGTCTGCAACCTGACAGGGTTTGACTTTTTTCTCATCAGGTCCAGAATCAGAAAGGCAGATGCCAAAAGCTAGCATCAGAAAAACAATCTTCTTCATGTTTGTTGCTTTTTAAGTTTCTGCTCCTCTCCTCACACGTCTCCAACCTATTATGCCTGATGACTGCATGGTACAGTGAGCAAAAGTAGCTTACTGCTCTTGTCCCCGCCTCTTAATGCCACCTCAGTGGTATCTACCTATGCTTTAATCAAAAATGTTAACATAGAAATTCAGATATTCTTTCTGCTTAAATTAACTTTTAACTGTTTAAGAAAAATCTGAAGACTAAGAAATCTTAAAATGTTGAGATTTTTTCACTTTAAACACAAGCCACATTTCTATCCTTTTTGTCATTATCTCCATATTTACCTAATCAGCAAGTTATGCCCTCCTTAGATACAGGGATCTAAGTTGTAACAGGAGGTAAAATCAACAGAGGAGTATGATCTAGGCTCTGTTGTCCCAAAAAACAGTTTTGAAGATGCAACTTCCACAAATAAGAGAGTTTAATCTATAATATGTATAACAATCTATTGAAAATGCTCCATCTCCTTCACCATAAAAATGTATTTATTTTATTTATCACATTTATGATCAGTTCACATGACATTGCAACTGAAGTCTACATAGAGGTCCTGCAATTAATAAAAAAGGACTTGCAGTAAAAGATAAAAATACTAAGTAACTTAAAATTGTCTTTTGAAATATGTTCAAAAAAAGGATAACAATTTATTTTTATTTTACAGGTTCATGTCTGTAATTGTTGCATTATTTGAAGAGCACAGCTCTGATAGAAAAACAAATATTTTAAACTGTTTCTTTTTAATGTATACTATTAAAAAACAAACATTTCGATGACAACCCATTTAGTCACTTGTAAGTGTCCTCAAACTTTATTAAATGCTAAAGCTTCGCTGCTTTTGAAGGTGTAAAAAAAGCACTAACGCCAGATGTCTCACTCTTGTTTTTTACTGCACAATTTTCTGCTCCAGAGGTGGTGCGGCTATATGGAGATCGATCGGTAGAAGAATCGTCCACTGTCCAGATAAGTACGATGAACGATGTTTGATGTACCCTCATTCTTTCAAAAGTTGGTGAAGAGAAGGCAAATGTTTACACCTGCAGGGCAACCAAAGATCACAAGAAGATGTTGTGTACCGCTAATCTAACACTTTTATAATAGAGACAATAATATATTGTGAATAAAGGAATTTTCCAGTTATAATGACCTTTAGTACCTTTGAAGTGTCCGGGATTATAAAATATGATGCAAGATGTTTTAAGTTTAAAATTTATCTGAATAAAAAGAGAATTTTTTGACAAACATACCCTGTTATATCTGCAGATTTTTAGACAATCCAGACGAAATCAAAGCCATGAGAGGAGTTTCCCAAAAAGATAGCTACTGTCTCTCTATGGTACAGTCACACAACTTCCCATATTTGGTTTCATTACTCACACAAGGCCCTCATTGTTCTCAGGCCTATCTTATCTGCTTTACAGCTCTTATATTTTCTGAGGCCTTGAACAATAATGAGACCCAATCTGCTATCAAACTCCACAACTTGAATAAGGTTCTATTTTGATCTGGATGAAGAATCAACCATAAAACTTGTGAAAGAGGAAGATTATGACCATTGAAGACCATGGTCATAGTCTTCTACTTTAACAAGTCTTCCATTGCCATAGACTATAACCGGTATAACCAGTGTTATGCCTATAACACTTGTAATAGTCTTCCAGTGTTATAGATACAAGTCAAAAACATTTCACTCTTACAAACCCCCCTGGGCAACAACAACAAAAAATACACACCAAAAAGAGAAATCAGACAACATTCAAAGGTGCAAAGTTCTGCTTTTTTAAAACCTAAAACGTTACGCCCAAAGAATAGCGACCCCATTCCTCAACCACCAACAAAAAAAGTGCTTCTGTTTCATATTGCCCAGCTTTTACAGCATTACAGCCTGAACCACTGCTAAATAAAAGGGGAGGAGACACAAATTCTGTATTTATATGCATATAGTCTTGACTACATTAGATCTCAAGAAAGAAAAGTTTTTTTATATATTTACATCCAACAACTCCTAATCATCCTCCCTCCCTGAAGTCAATTATTTTTTTCTCATGGAGGCTGACAATTTCTTATCAGAACTGCTTATGGGTGCCTTTCCATGGCAACGCATGTCGAGGTGAGCTCAGAGAGAAGAGTGATGAAAAATAAAAAAAAGCTTAATAATCATTCGTGTTTAAACCCTTCCCCAAATATGTCCACACAAATAAAAATGGATACTCTTCATTTAAAATTCTCATAAAAGGTCAAAGTTACCTACAAAATATATTGCAAAACAGAAATGTACACACTACCACAAAGTGAGGTATTTCTCATTAATTTAATTTTAAAACATTGTTGACAGAGTATGATTTACAACTACCTTTATTGTGAGACAATGAAGATTCATGCTGGCATGCAGAGCTGTTGTATGGATCACATTGTAAAAAGCAGGAAGCCGCTGAAAGTGTTGTAATTCATGACGTCGTCGTAAACGAGCCTGTTTGGCTGCAGCTCCACGAACACGTTGTCTCCCACTTTCAGAGGGATGACCACAGCGTTGCTGCCCATGTCGTGGCTGTCAGACCCAGTGGTGTCCCACACAGACGTCAGCCGTTCGCTGTTCTTCATGAGGCTCACAACCGAGTTGGGAGGAGAAGCCAAGTTGTTGAACATTGAGAAGCGAAAAAAGTACATTCCACTGACCATCGCTGTGAAAATACCTGTGAAAATATGAAGGATTAGAAGAACTGAATGAAATATACCAATTAATATAAATTTGACTGTTCCTGTTTTTGTATACATGTCTTCCTAACACACCTGTTGAAGGATTATAGCTATTGCCTGTGTTGGAGAAAACTTTTTTGTACTGCAATGGGGTAGCAGTGGTAAAAGGTCCTATGTTTCCAGAACCAGAATCCCTGAGAGCTGCTGAAAAAGCCACCTGAGGAGAGCCTGAAAACATCAAAAACACCAGAAATACATTGGAAAACTGGACATGCAGTAATTATATTTATTCGTAAAGCTAAAAAAATTATTACTTTACCTCCAGTGAGGCTCCGTAACTCCAGAACTTCTTTTTCAGTGTTTTGCAGCCTGGTCTCCAGAAAAGTAATTTTTTCAGCCAAGTTTACAACTTTCTCCCCCAGTTCTCCCACTTTTTGAGTTACAGATGTGAGAGAGCAGATGTTACAGCAGCTAATTGAGCCTGCAACCTGACAGACTCTATCATTTTCATCAGTTCCAGGATCAGAAAAACAGAATCCAAATGCTAGGATCAGAATAACAATCTTCTTCATGTTTGCTGCTTTTCAGTCTCTGCTCCTCTCCTCACACGTCTTCAACCTTTTATGGCTGCAGATGTTGCGCAAAAGCGGAAAACTCCTGGAACTGCTGCCTTTGTTTTTGATGTCATATTGACAGATTTTTGGAAAACCCCAATAAAATTCTAACACTTTCCTACCACAGCAGGTAATTTACAAAGAAGTGGGTCAAATTATTGTGCTGGTCAGTCTGAAGTACATCTTAATATATAGTTCTTGTTATAAGGTCTAGATCTGAGGGTTTTTTCCACTTTAAAACAAAAGGTAGAGAGAAAGTACTACACACACGCTTTGAGAATATTTCTAAAAACGAAACCCAACCTCTTACCAAGAATGTATATCTTTGTGTTCAAATACTAACTAGTTGGGAGAGAGAGGTCAACGGCACCCTGGGGGTCATTGTGCAACTGTTCCCGTAAGCAGATCTTTTCCTCTTTTCTTTGAATGCTTAGTTAAATGATAAAGATTACAAATACGATAACCTGACCTTTGTTCCTTTACTGGCATCATGCTTTGATTAGTCACTGGACAACAAACAACAGTTTTAGTTACTCTACAAGAAATCAGAATCAACTCTCAAAGCACTTTTACTTCACAAAAACTTTTATTTGATGCTTTATTACTGTCAGCAAAAATAAATAAATATGTACAGAAATATAAATAAATTATAATTTGGCTCAAAATAAATACAGTTTGAGTATGTTCAATTTACATATCAATAAAATATATGTGTGCAAACAGGAAAACTGGTCTCAGATGAGAGTCAAGTATTGACTGTAGTGAAAGCAGCATGATTGCTTGGTTTTGGTAGTAGCCCGGGAGGATAAGGACACTGCAGAGGTCAGAGGTGGTTGCTAATAGCTGCACGACTCATCAAGGAAGCGACTGGCTTGTTTCTGTAAAGAGTCGCTGCATGGGACTCGAAGGCACTGACCATTTTCTTTACAACTTCGTCGAAGAATACAGAGGCCAGCTGAGAGTGCAGCAGAGACTTGAACTCAAAAGACACCTGCAGGAAACAGAAAAATCCAAATGTTCAAAGAGTTAAACATAACAAATGATCACAAAAATCTGCATCCGTGGCATCTTTGAATGATTTTTAGGCTTCGGAAGTTCAGGACTATCAGAAGCCGTGCTTAACACGTCGGGTTGAAATTGAACTAGATTCTGGTTAATCTTGGTTTAATCTGTGCCAACATTGAGGTTAAACTCCTGTCAGCAGCTCCTTAATACGTTACGTTTACTGCTGCTGCATTCTTACACAACACCAGCACGATGCACTACACTAAATTTAGAGCATAATGAGATTTCATTCAACACTTCCTCTCAGCCAGTAATCCATTCACAACAGTACGGAAAGAATCGATCAAAAGTAAGACTCCAACGAATGGAGTCTGATCTCTTAATTTCTTCCCTTGAAATCAATATCCTAGCCCTTTTAAACATTTACAGCCACTATGGCAATTTTCTGGTCTTTGCTTAACTCAGAAAGAAGAAGAATTATCTTATTCACAGAAAAGTACTTACAAAGAAATCCACTTTACAGGATCCTGGGAGGTCTTTGGCTCCAGGGGCAAACCTCCACACCGTTTCAAGATGGCTGAAGAGTGATCCATCAGAGCACACCGCCTGATTTGGACACCAGCAATGTGTAAATGCTAAAAGTTAACAAGCTGATCACTACACTCACAAGAATTACTAAAAAAAAAAAAAAAGCATTTGGCATTGCATTATAACTGTAAATTAATGAAGATTTAAAAACATTTTAAGCTATAAAATCCCAGTCAATCCAAGGACTTACTCTAACTTGATGGTTAGGAACAAAAGTGACCTCAGATGTATATCGCTCGGTGATGGGAGGGAAGCCAATTTCAAGCTCTGCCCGGATGTTTCCCTTTGGTCCCTTCAGGATTCGAGACTTCTTGCACCAGGGAACAAAATACTTGTACTCATCTACTTTGGCCACCACCTTGTACATTTCTTCTGGAGTGTACCTGGACACACAGTTACATAGAAAATGATCAAATTAATTTAAATCTCTTTCTTGATACAGTTACAAAATAATAGATGGTAGCGTCAAGAAGATTATTGGGGTTTTTTTATGATTACTATGATCACTGCAAACTGTTTAAATTGGTACTCACTCCAATATCCTGCTCTCTGTGTACTCCATCCTGCGGGTGCTGATGGGAGCAGCCAGGTTGATGAAGGTGCGCCTGGTTGTCCTCAGGGGGGATGCAGGGCAGAGCTGAAGGCTGGCTCTCCTTTCTGTCAGGATCCCACAAGAGCCCAAGTGTCTAAAGTGGAAGAAAACGTGTATTTCTGAGTCTGTGGCTAATAACTCCTTAGAGGATATTTACTTATTTCATTTATTCAACAGAGTGAACCACAAACTGAAAAAAACTCGCTTTAATTATAGTCTGCCAAGTCGTGAACATGCAAAATGTAGACTTTGAATTAATCAAAGAAAAGGTTATTTAAGCTCCTTCGTGCACTTTCTATTTAATTAAGGAACAATATTTAAGGTGATAAAGCCAAATTAACTAAAAGAAAATTAATGCTTAGGAGGAGCAGAGTGAACAGATTTAAAGGCATCTCGAGTGGGAAAAGTCGGACCCACCTAAAGTGCGCTCTTCTGCTGTTTCCACGTACAGCCTTTAACAGTGCGCCGTCCTTCATATCCACCAGCGCCTTAAACAGCAGAGAAGTCGTTCTTTTGGTCATTCTGTATTTTTCCATCAAAAACCTCGTTTCACAAACTAGCCGGTTAAACCATGCCAGCAGCTGCTGCGCGAGGGCTTTATACTCACTAATGGGGCGTGGCGATGCTACCAAATAAGGAAATATATTGCGTAACGTTCTCCGTCATCGGTGTTGACCAATCAGAATACGCATCGGTGGTTTTTAAATGATACATTTCAAGAAGGTGGCTATTCACAGAATTCCCAAAACTAGTTATATAAAACAATTTCAATGTTTTTGGAGCATAATATAAAAGACTGTCTAAGATAAACTTTATCTTTGAATATATATGTATGAGTAATTTATATGAAAAGGAGAAGAAAAATGTCAAAATAATAATAATAAAAAAAAAAGTCACTTCTTTTGCTAGTGCTTTGCCTTTTTTACCTTAAGCAAAATAAGATTTTTTGTTTGTTTAAATGTTGTGCACTTATGAATGTAATCTATGCATGGTTGGTCTGCTAATTAGATTTTTGATTTTTAATTTATAGTAGAACATTTTATTGAAATAAAAGCTGTTTTTATCGTCATAAACTGACAATCACAAATTTTAAGCTGCTTGAATTAAACCATGTAGGAGATTAAAAAAAAAAACAAACTTGAATGCACCAACAAAGGATACAAAAACTGGTTCATTTTCTCATGCTTTGACACTTATCTCATACGATACACTGTGACGTTACTGTCCCTGCATATGGTAGCCGTTAGCTATCATTGAGAATGTATAAACAAAGCAATGAAACAGAATGTGACAAAACATTTTTTGTAATATCCTCTTCCAAACTCAACCAACCAATATTCCACCCTGGATATAAAATTAATTTGGTCAATAAATACCTCAGTTAAGATACAAAACTGTTAGGGATAAAGAGTTTTGAAATAAGACAATTTCAGGATATTTGTAGCAATAGTCTAGTAGTAAGGATCAAAAACATCAGTTTGCCTTTAATGTACATACATAATTACCTAAAAAAAAACAAAAAAAAAAAACAGGAAATAGTGAACTGCAACTAAATCACATGGTGTTTGGAATCCAGTGTATGAATGGCATTTAAAGAATTTTCCACTCTGGACAGAATGAAAGTCCAACAGGTCAATGACCTGTACATGATGAACCTGGACTCTGATATGACGCAGCAGTAAAGGTCACAAAACTGATTGGAGTAATAATTAAACAAGACCAAAAAAAAATTTAAAATAAGGTAGCACTCAAGCATTTGATTTATTGAAAAGTGTCTTGAAAAAAATGTTGTGTAATCATCTCACCAGACCGAACGTGAAACATTATTTGTACTTGCAGGACCTTGAAATCCCAGTAATACAGATCCACATAATACATTGCATTCTAAAGAGCTCACATGTCTGTCCTTTTGTCTTAAAGGGTTGTGAGCTAACACAGCCAAACTTGTTGCAGTTGAATCCAAAAAAAGGATCCTCAGAAAGGAATTAGAGCACCTGATCAGGAAAGGATTTGAGAGTCTCAGTCAGGCATGTCAAAAAATAGGTCAGATACGCAAGACGTGGATGTACAGACAAGATAACCCGTCTCATGTCAGAAGAGGACAAGCTAATCCCCTTACTGAATTAAACATTACAGAGTGAATGACTGTCCACTGAGACTTTGATCCATGAAACCTTGTGCAACAATTAAATGTCTCAGCATTTTGTTCAACTATACCTTAAAAATCAGTAAAATTAAGATTAGACAAATATTTGGAAACATTTGTCTTCTAATCCTGCTAGATTCTTGCTGAAAGAGAAAGGAGTTGCAGGAACCCTTTGTTTTATATATCTTTGATTAAAAGTTCAATTGGATTTCTTTCTGCTGTGTTTGCTTTGGCTGATGTCTGTCACAGGCCTTTCACTAAGTACACTGCACATCTCATGATGCAATGCAGTCTGTTTCTTTGCCGTGCTTTTACTGTAACTGACATGAATCAGTTTGGCTTGGATATCTTTTGCTTTTAAAAGTAAAAACTGCAAAATGCACACATGCAAATACATACCGTACATAATTTTGTACGTATGTGTGGATATTAATATAACGTAATAATTATTCCATGTTTTGGGTCTTTACATAGACCATCGTTCAGCCAGTTCTTGCTTTAAAATGGGACAGTTTTCTTCTATGCGTTAAAAATAGCAAACTGCAAACTAAAGTTACATAGCTACATTTTTAGAAAATTTTCCAGTTTCAACAATTTAATGCAAGAGCCTGGCATGAAGCACCGCAATCTCAGAGAAAATATGGAATGTGAGATAAAAGCTTTGTTGAAATAAACTAATGTAAAGGTTGTGGAATAACTTAAAACAATATATGTAATCCTTATCAAATATTACTCCACAAGCAATAATTCTCAGACAAATATAGAATGTGGAGTTGCATTTATTTGCAAACTCCTCTTACAAAACTCACTTCATCACCTTTGCCCCAGAAGCTAAAATTAGAAAAGCCCAAACACTATTCTTTTCACTTTGGCCAAAGTTTGCAGATGAAGTGGCTGCTTGAATGAAAAAGCAACATTTCTGCAGTTATTGGTCCTCATCTGCAAAAATGATTTTGCTCATAGCTTTGATGGATTCCATTCCATCTGCTTCTGTGACCTTCAGTTTGGTAAGAGGTGGCATGACTTTGTTGGTGAAGTATCTGAATGCAGGACTGGTGGAATGAATGGCATCTAGAAATACCTAGAGGAAAAGAAAAACAAAGACATGAGGAAGAAATAAGTCCCTACACTACTGCAAGTGAAGAGGGTTTTACAGATTTACAAAATTCAACTTTCCTTTTAAAGAATTCAATTGTTTATCTAAACTGCAGCTATGCCACTTCTGAACTTCATTTAAAAAAAAACTTACTCTTATTGCAAATATAAAAAGTACATTTTCTTCAATTGTTTGTATAACATGTAAAGTATTCCCTTTCTTTATGTGAAGCTCATTGTATTTTTACACTGCTGGAACGTAGGAATGGTAGAGATTAGGATGTAGCTCTCCTCTATTTTCAAGGCTTCAAAGATCTTGTCAAAATCTTTGAAGAGTAACAATGCTGCTGATCAGAGCCAGAAAGGTGAGCAAAAAATCATCTGCGAGAAGTATAGAAATATAGGTATGTGTAGTTTTTGTATAAGAGTCTGAGTTATTAAAGAGGGATTTTTACTGTGTGGATAATGAGTGAAAGACAGGAAATCAGCATAGGACTCTGCTATCTTGGCTTAATGACAAGATGTGAGCAGAGAGGCACAAACATGTCTCAGGGCAGTTCTCAATCAAGGAACAACTGTGAAACGGTTGTGCCTCTTGGGAAATGCCACATCTCCATCGGAGCACGAGCCACTAGATTTAAAAGTTATTTTTATCCAAGTGCTATTTGGAACAGAACGCCAAACGAGACTTTTATAGTCCAATTTTATGGTGTGGCTGTCTATCGGCTGTGTGATGTGATTTCATTTTATTGCAGTTTCACACCATGTAATTTATTTTACAATGCATTGTTTGGTTTTCCTGGTGTGTCGGTCTTGTTTAACATCTGTTGTTGTAAATCTTGCAGTGATAAAGGTATTTGATTGTGAGTGATTTTTAGCTTCTTTCTTGGCTGCTGGAGAAATTGCTCACAGCAGACAAGAGAGGAAAAAAACGTCCAGTGAGCCACACTTTCAAAGTGTTTTTTTAAAGAAAACTCAAACATTTCTCCACTGCAGCATCCTTTTTATGTCAAAACCATGCTTATAACAATTGTATATATGGGTCCAGCTTTGCCACTAAAGAACTGTACATATGTTATGGCATCTTTAGCTTTTTAGATGTGTTAATGAGAAAAACTGCTCACCTCAACAATATCTTCAGTGTCCTGTGCAGCATTTTGGAAAACCGCGCTGCAGTGTTCCATGTATTTTTCATACAGACTGAGCGTTCGGCTATCAACCTGTTGCAGGGATGAATCCCCGAGCTCTGCCTTCTGTAGGTTAGTCAAGAAGTCACTGTTGACCGGACCACACTCAATGAGACTGACTCTGGAAAAAAGAAACAAAATATTCAACTCAGATTATCCTTATGTAAATTTACGGTTATTGAACAATATATTTTTTCATTTTCAGTATTTCTGTCAGGAGTGGCGATGTGGCCATTGAAACTCACTGTATGTTAAAGTGTTGCAGGAGGACAGCCAGACTCTCACATGCACCTTCAATTGCAAACTTACTGGCACAGTACACCTCATTAAAAGGAAGACCTTTGAGGGCATTAGAGTGTGTTATTTAGGAAATGTTAAGCATAAAGCCAACAAAAATTGAAGTAACTTGACATTTGTAATCCCTTTCTTAGTTGATTATCTCACCATGAAGCCCTCCAGTGCTGCCCGTGACCAGAATCCGGCCCTGACCTTGCGCTTTCATTCCTGACAAGAACACCTGCATGGTCTGGATGGTGCCAAGAAGGTTGACCTCCAGAATATTCCTCATTGTGTCTAAGGACTGAGCCTCCAGGGGTCCCATCAAACCCACACCGGCATTACACACTGTAAATGAAGAAAACGAGGCAATTATGTGAAAATTGAAAGCAATCCAAACTGAAGGAGATCAGACGGCCACGGGAACAAACCCAGAATGTCCACCCGTTTCTCCACAACTTTGTCTCGTGCCGTCAGGATGGATTGTCTATCAGTCACGTCCATTTGAAGTATTTCCAACGTATCTCGGTGCAGACCTTTTACACAGTCTAAGAGACGTTCTTTCTTGGCCAGGTTCCTCATTGTGGCATACACTAAAGAGAATTCAACATCCATGTTTTTAATTTAAACAAAACAACTGTACAAAAAAAGTGAGGGATTTGCAAAAGACATAACCATCAAACCTGACAGAGTGACACGTTATTTATTGCTATCCAGTAGCAAAATGCTACATGGCTACATTTTGAGTTACTCTTGTGCAAAAACGTCTCGAGATCACGACTGAAAGGTGTCAGCTGTGTTTACCTTTGAACATTTTGCTGGTGTCAGAGGCCAATCGAACAGCCAAGCTGAGTCCGATCCCAGATGAGCATCCTGTGATCAACACAACCTTCTTCTCCGTCGACATGCTGGTGTCTTAAAAATGTCCTGGTTGAAAAGACAGCACTGCAGCAAAGCACAGATGATCAAAGTGAGTCAAACAAAGTGATGGGGGCTGGTTAAGATTCTTCTCAGACCATCAGAAGGCCATGCGTTATCAACCACCTGCAGTTCTTTCATTAAATCTCATGTCCTTGTTATTTTGGCTTGTTTTGTTATTTGGAAGGAGATGTGTGGGAAACTGAACCTTGTTTTTTTTTTTATGTGCCTAAAACAGTTGGATTAAAATTGTCATGGTCACAGTTGCCACTTTAGGCACCAGATGGCAGCATAAGTTCATAATGGCACTCATAGCAAATAAGCTGTTTTATTGATAAAAGACAATAATAGAGGGACTAATAGGTTTTATCCTGACAATGTAGTACAGAGATTATCTCTGGTTCGCAGATCTACCATTACTTTGTGATGAGTAATACAGGTTTAGCACAGGATTGTTTGACTATTGTTTTCATATCTGGTTTACAGAGAAGTCTTTAAAACATATTTAATGAATGACAGTTTTATACATCAACTGTCATTGGTAATGACAGTGGTAGCTATAGCAAAAGCAAATTTAACACAATGAACATACACGACTTCTCTCGGTCATTAGAAGTGTAACAGTTATGGGCTAAGCAGCTAACTGCGGCTACAAAAGCAGCAACGTTGAATGCAAATGCAGAACTAGTTTTCTAATAATTATACATAAACATTTCAATAATCAGGTTAACTTAACCATAATTCAAATAAAGTAAAACAGAAAGTATCAAGAAAATTTAAATAAATTAATCAAATACTCAAGCAGAGTGAGAAAAAGGAAAAAGATAATTAAATATATTGCGCAATATCAAACTTAAGTGTAGCTACATTCTGATCAATTTCATTTTAACTTCACGGCCTCAAAATCCATGTAAACGTGTCAGAACACGCACAAAATTCAGCAACGTGTTTCAGTCTCAGAGAGGGTGGGGGGAACTTAGCCACAATTAGCTGTGACGGAATCCAGGTGACGGTCCAGGTAAGCCCTGCCAATAATTCTAATAAAACAACGCTCCAATGAGCAATCCAGCAAAAGTTTCACATATAAAAGCAATAGTGCTATCAAATAAACTCACCAGGCAATCAAATCAATGGATTCAAAGATTTGGGTGCGTTTGTGCAGAAGAGGCCAACAGCAAGCCACAATCACAGTGAATCAGCTGAAAATGTTTAAACTGCGCGCTGGAGGGGGGCTTTAAATAAGCTGGCAGAGTTTGGGACAACACAGGAAGTGGGCCCGCGAAAATAAAAGTCTTTGACTAATTGCGGGTTACAGAAGGAAGATTACACTGAAAAAACTAACAAGAAATGCTTAATCTAATGAATGAATCAAGTAAGAAAAAAAAATCTCTTTATGTCCTTATAGATGAGTTACCACTAGGTGGCCTCTTGTACAAACTATAAATCTCTATTCTTTCCGTGGGCTTTGTTATGCATGACTGTGACAGCAAATCTTAACACAAAACAAAATGTTAAATAAAAAGCTTACTCTCCATGCAGAAAAAGTTTTTTTTCTTTTCAAGTTCAGACTAAGCTGGATATGTTTGCTGGTTCTGTGAACAGTTCCATTCTGGCCATTGTTACATGACAATGCTGCAGTCATTGTTTTGTTTTTTAAGAACAACTTGCATACTTACGAAGCTGCTCGGTAGCCACATTTGAAAAGAATTTCTTTTTCTGACGGGAGCAAACCGAGTAGGAATTTCCTGCCATTTTGTTGCGTTCCTCTCCTTGAGATGGCATCAGTTTGGCTGCTGTCCCGGAGTCTGCAGGACAGATAACAGAGAGCCTTGAGCCTCGCTGAAATTTCTGCAACTCCCTTGCATTGTTTTAAGCGTTTGAACTGACTGACCTTACAGGGTTTTAGATGTTCTATGTCTTGCAAAATGGGAGACGTGGGGTTGTCCAGTTGACTTATAGAGGCCAATTGTTCTGGAATATGATGTTTCTTCTCTATAATTCATGTCAAAGTTGTACATAAGAAGATTATCTTACTGAAAAATGATGAAGATGAGTAAGTAATGGAACAGGAAATGATTATCTGTTCAGCTTTGTGTCATATTCAGTCACTTCTACCTCTGCACCCAATCAAGCCGGTTTCAGTCGTTTTGCCTTAGATCCATTCTGGCAGTCTGGTGAAAGCATGGGCAGTTTTGGAAGCTTTTTACATGACCCACAGTGTCTCTGAGGCCCAATAATTACCGAGAGGTCCACTGGAAGTGCACAGTGACCCAGAAAAAACATTAAAATTACTCTCTGGCAAGACTAACCCACATCACAAGGGCAAGCAGACTTTTGAAAATCTTACAGCTGTGAAATGAGAGTGGAAGAGAGAGGAAAGTTATTCCATTATCCCACGTGCACCGCCACATGTCTTTGTGGCATTTTTCAGAAGAAAAAGGAAAGAAAACGTGAGACTCATTTTAGACATTTGATGCAGAAAACTACTGCAATGAAACCACTTTGCAAACAGTTCAGTACTGGAACCAAAATGCTCTGCAACCAAAATCTATGGAAAAAAACACATGAAATCTGTGTGTTTTTATGCTAATGTGGTGAAAGAACAGACACATGAATGCATGCACACCCAGAAGCAGATCTGTACTGTAGTGAGGCAACAGATGCAGCTGTTCTCAACAGGATGTCCCGTGTGAAAGAACTGAGCTGAAGTGAAACAACTACAGACATGCTGCGGTGAATGTGGTGAAGTTAAATGTCACGCCATACCTGACAAATGTCGATGAACGTTTTTGGTTGATGATTTGTTTTTTCCTGTGAACAGAATTACCTCCTAAAACTTTAAATTTTAAATCCACCTTTTGAACCTGATAAGAACAATTTTTCTGACGTCATTTGCGACAATTGCTGTGATCCAGGTATGAGGAAAGAGAGCAGTTTTCTCATAACTGGAATGCTGAAAAGCGGCAAACATGTTACAGTCGATCACATCAAAAAGGGCATGAAGATGCTGGCTTTTGCTGATCTGAAAATATTGCACGTTTTTAATTCTTTTCTGACAGCACAAATGGAAAATAGAAACGAAAAACTTCATGCTACAAGAGCATGTCACTGATCAATTGCATTCCTTTCTGTTTGCATAATATGTTTTGTTACTGTAAAAATATGGCTGCCTAATAAGGTAGGGTTCATGTACCTTCATTGTGGCATCTATTTCTATGACAACAAAACATCTTAGCAAACATGCCACTGAACGTGGTATGTGTGATACGTGGTAATAGCACCTTTAGTTCTCATTTACTTTTTTCTCACCAAAACATTTAAAATATTTTTTTTTAATTTAAAGGACAAAATGAGAAAAATAGATAAAATATATTTTTTTTTAAACAATGAAAGAAATTCTTTTGATGGAAAAAACACTAATGGATGCTCAAGAACATTTGGGTTATGCAGCAGGACATTGATCCAAAGCACACCAGTAAGTTGACTTCAGACTGCCTGAAGTATTAGGAGTGGCCTAATCAAATGAATTACTTAATTAACAAATTAGTTTATGTTTCTGACGCTGTGGCATAGCCTTCTCACAAAATCAAGAATGAATTTTTTTCTGTTGTTAAAAAGTGTTTGATTATCTGACATATCTAAGTGGGACAACAAAGCAAAAACAATGGAAACACCTCAGGAACTGTTTGTTCCCAACACTGTGGTAGAAAAGGAAAACATTGAGAAAAGTTAAACGGTTCAAATTCAATACCCTATTTAGTGTGATTTATACAAGTTTTCTTGTAAATAAAGCAGATATTTCTCAGGGTTTAATATGAATAACCTTGCATTCTTGCTGTGGGACCACAATGTCTGAGGATACTTTCTAAAGCCATAGTTCACTCTTGTCCCTTCAGAATAAGATGTCATTTTTTATACTTCTGCAAAAAAATGTGATATATGGGATCAATGTAGGTTTAAGGCGCTATGATAGACGTGAGCTTTGACGTCAGCTGCAACCCTGAGGTCCACTGGTTGACCTTTTGGTTTGGCAGGCACCCAGACATGTTTGTATACGAAGCCTCAGTGCTCCAGGAAATAGCAGGGGTTTTGTCATGGGAAATGTCCCTTGAATCAACTTCTTTTACCGTGTCACTTTGGACATCCAGTCCCTTCTCTTCTGGCCTTTAGGTATTCAAATATGTCTGTCAGGGACCAGACTCACCCTGGGTTTAACCAAGAACTTTGACATCGTTACCTCAGCTCATGCAGGAGTTTGGAAGAGACAATCAGTGCAAAGGCACTGCGAGTGGAGCGCTTTTGCATTCCACATGCAGTTCGCCCCACATAGAGAGGGGTTTTGTTTTGATGATGAGCACAAATATATCTGAGATGTGTGTCTAAAACTAGTACCATCTGCACCCCAAAATTTTGATCTTCAAACTTTGATATAATCAATGAGGATTTACTGCGTCAAACCTGAGAAAGTTCGGTTCCATAGAAGAAAGACAAGACGCTCAAATTTTCAGCAAAACACTATAAACATACGTCCCAAATTGGCCTCCAAACGTCTTTCTATGTTTGTGCTTTTGTTTTTTGCTCCAGCTGCAGGAGGAGTATGCCAAGAACTGCAGGCACCAGGGCCACACCTGGGATGTGGTCGGGCACAGTGCTGGATGGAATGCATCTGAGGGGAATGATTCATCCTGGAATTTACCTCAAAAGGCATCAAGAGGAGTCAGCGTTAAAGTCAACAAGGTATTAGCATTGGTCTCACTGTCTATTGTATTTCTCACTGGGAGCTCTATTTTTTGTTTTCTTTTCCACCAAATGACTAAGTCTATGCATTCCTGTGTTCCTGGAGAAAGTGATGAAATCAGTGGCACGCCTGTTCCTCCACCTGTTTACCTCTGTTTATATGTCACCCGAGAATGTGGTTACTAAGCATCCAGACAAAACATGCTTTGTGTTCCCAAGCAGACCAGTAAGTGTTCAAAAAAATGAACCTCTCAGACAAAACAGCACACATGATATATCAACTAATTTGCATGTTTGTCTCGCACATGCCTCTGCCTATTATTTTCCAAAGCTATTTCCTGTGATGTCATATATTCAACAGATCTACTTTCTCCCATGCTCCAATTTATTTGGGGTTCTGTGACTCAGCTGTGCCATCTTTAGGTATGGATTTTGAGGCCAAGTTCCTTATCGGTATTTGGCCGTTTCCAGGATACGCTGCCTGTCTTGTTGGCTTGCATAATCCTTCTTTCTAAGAGAAGCTGTAGTAAAATTTAATGACTCTTTCCTCAGATAACTATGAGAACACACCACTGAAAGGTCAATGGCACAGTTGTGTAATCACTCCTTCAACTTTCAGTTCCTGGGAGCCAAGTTTTACATCCCCGTGGCATGCAAACTTGCAAAACATCCATCACTATGTGCACCTTTTTCTCCTCTCTTCTCTAACTGCTGTATTTGATGGATCATATTTCCTTTGTATGCTCTCGGCACAAGACCAGTGCGTCCCACACCCTCAACGGTTTAGAGCTAATCCCTGTTATTATCTCAGCAAATTCTTTTTTCACATGACTGAATAGAGAGAAATGCTGTCGGTCTTCATTTCTGGAATACCCTTTCTTGCTGATCATTGTTTCTGTTTTGTCTCTTAGCTTTTCACATTAGCCAGGTTCCCCGTTGTTACCTGTGAAACAGAAATAGACATGGTTGTAAACAGAAACTGAGATAAATCGCAACTCCATATATCACATGTTGGTCTGACACCTGATAGTGGTGTTTCAGAATAGCATCTTTGCTTCATGGTCTGTTTGTTTTTCTGCTGTTCTTCCTGCTGTGGTTCATGACTATTTTAGTTTAGAGCTGTGGGAAGACAAAGCTTTTCATTTAAAGGTTAAACTGTAAGGAAGAAGTTCTATAATGCAACATATTATCCTTTAAGCATTTTTATGATGTGCTACATGAGTTCGAGTTAGTTTGATTCCCACTGGAAAGTTTTCTAGAAAATTATCATTAGCAAGAGTCTTACATTAACTTTGAATGATTTTATTTGAACCAACCAACCTTTTTAAATCTTGAAAAGATCACAATTGTCCGATTTTTATTTTAAAAAATTATTGGATGTTTTAATTTATATAGAATTTTCTCTAACCCCCATTATCACTTTTATGCATAAAGACCCAAATGTATTCACACCCTTCATCTGGTGTGTTAATATTAAATATTCTTTAGAAAGATGTAACAACTTTTTGTGGCTATTTATAATTTTCTATTATATTTGACCACTCTTCTTATCAGAATTGAAAATTTAAATTAGCTGGTTTCCTGTAAAGTGGCACAGTTGTAAGGTCTGTTGCCTTACAAAACATAATGATAGCCATCTCTCTGAAAATAATGAAAAGGAGAAATATGGGATGTCCTTTGGTAACACGCTGTTGCCATCTTGTTACAGATCTCTGACAAACAATGAGTCTCTATAGAGATTAAAGGGCTCCTAAACTAATCAGAGGCAAGCTGGGCAACCAGCCCCAAACAAAGACATCTGCGAAAAACAACACAAATTCCTCATTAAGTCTTTTAGGGTTTAGTGTCCGTAGTAACAGTTTATCTCTGTTGCTCCTTCTTTTAAGAGCCAGCAAAACTTCTATGTCTTGAAAATTTCAGGGTGTAAATATGACAGCTGGCTGTCGAGAAATGTCTGTTAACACATTTCAAGCATCTCTCAGTCTTGGGCCAGTTAGGTTCTTGTTTTCTTTGACTAGAATATTTATGTATGTGTTACTATCTCTAAATGAAAAGGGTGTTATATAATTTTTTCTATAGATAACAAGAGATAAAGATGATTTGCACATCATTCCCAAAGTCCATCTGGCTCTTATCACCTTCCAACATCATTTCCTTTACTAAAATAGACGAGGAGTCTGCTCCCTGAAGTATGCCTGTAAATGGTATTACGTGCTTATCACACATCACTCTCCATTAAGTCGTCTCAGTAGTCACGATGCTACAGATTTAGGGGAGTTTTTCTCATGTCCACAACATCCACTAATGGACTGAGACTCTTCATAAGTGATAAGAGGCAGAGTCGAAGGCTAAAGTACATTTAAGCAATGATCGAATGGGTCACAGTGACTTGCTCGTAAATAGCTCATATTTCTCTGAAATAGATGGCAGATGAATCTGTCAGACAGTCAGGACAGAGGTCAGAATGAAGCTGTGGGAAACGTGCTGTGCTGCATGATCCTCTATGAATTGTTAAAGTTCAAATCATCCTCCTTTATCTAGGGCAAATATTTTGTAGCCAATTTATCATACTTTATAATTATTACATAAAAATGTCCTCCACTATAATTTGGGCTTTGTGGGAGTCGTTTTCTGCGGCAGCAGCAGATATATGGTGTTTAGCAGCTGGAAAATGTAATTATGTGATCATCAGCTACTTCTGGTTAAACAAGATGGGTATTTTTCCATGACTTCTGCCACAAGGTGAAGCCCAAAAGAAAAGCTGTATGCGAGGCAATTCTCAAGAAGTGCATGACGAGAATTTCAAGGCATGACTGCCATATACGGGCATCATTCAAAGCTGATTGTCCAGTTTGACAATGTGCAAAATTCCAGCTTAGTTTCTGTTTATCAGGTTGTTTTATTTTAGGAAGGTGGCTGGATTAGAAATGTCTCAAAGCATGGGTGGTGCTAACAACCTTCATGCATCACAATAAACTGAAAACTGCTTTGTCAGTTGGAATGATATTTGTTACTGACTTGAGAGACTCCCATTAGTCCTTATGGAAAATGTTCCTACTTTGTCTTCATAACCCTAAGTCTGTCATTATTTCTTCTGGCCAAGATGTATTTTTACCTTCTGAAATGTTTTTCCAATCTTTTTGATTGACAAAAATAAACAAAAAGGAATTTGGCTTTGTTACTTACTCCTTCTTTTTTGTTTTTTGCTGTTGGATCACTAAATTGTGCAGCTTTAACCAAACTTTAGGTCAGAAATTTTCAACCAGACAACAGCCTCATCTCTCTACAATCCGCCATCTTGGAATAAACAACCTGATTAGACTGAACCATGCCCACATGGTGAAATAAGAAATAATTAGATCGTAAATTGATTGACAATAATATAAATATTAGCAGATTGAGCTAGGGCTGGAGCTGGTTTTTGGTGTCTAATATATGTTTCTTTTGGTGACAAATTAAAATGAACTGATATTAGGTATTATATATATAAATATATTTATATTCCCCTTCACAGTTAAAAATAATAGCTTTGAACACAGACAAAACTGGATCTACCTTAACGCACCCCACATATATTTGACACCAACAATAACAATTTACACTTATTTATCATATAGAGTAACTGTATAAACAACAGACATGTGATGTTGTGTTCAACAACATCACATGCAACGAGATCTTGTTCTATCTGTATTAGGTAATCATAGATGTCATGTGTTGTTCTAAACCCAACAAACCCATATACAGTTCCAGCTGATACAAGCGTTTAAACTCCGCCTATTAACAACGAGAAGGATTTATTTTCCCAAGTGTAGGAGGTGGATTTGATGTTTTCAAAACAATCCTCCAAATGGATTTTACACAAATACTTGTGGTTTTACAGCTATGAACCACACCTGATGAGATTTGCCAAAGGTTCAATCGAGATGTAGATTTAAAAGTGTCAGGCATTTTCTTCTGTGCGTTTTGACAGTGATTTTTATAGTTTATAGTGCACATTTAGAGAACAACTGAGTCTAAGCTCAAAAAGTTACAAATTTACTTTTTAAGCTTAATTTATTATTAATAAATCAGTCATAGTAACAGCTACAACAGTTCTGAAAATTAAAAAAACATTCATTAATGTCTTCACTTTACACGGGTACACAAAGTGCGCAATTATCTAATAACTGTGGGGCTTTCCCAGATTTATTTTATTATGTATTTTCAAGTGTAAATTACTTTTAATTATAAACTTTATATAACTTCCATATAAAAAACATTTGTCATCTATACAAAAATTATTTAAAATGTTTCAGAAACTATGCTATGCTTTACCTATATGTCAAACACTCATTTAGATACAAAAAACAAAAGAAGACAAGCACTTTGAGCTTGCTGTTGTTAAATGAATACATTTTGACTTAAGTATGAATATTAAGTATAAATGAACTTATTCAAATCAAGGACATTTGTGTCAATTAAAATTCTATTCATCATTATGAGCACAATTTGATAAAAATGGTTTCTTGACTGTGATAATCTAAAATACTATATTGTCTTAAAGCAACCAGTTAAAATTAACCAAGGAAAACTGACAGTGTTGTTTTGTTTTGCTAGCTTCCTTACAGCTCATCTCTCTTCAGCACTGCCTTTGGTTTAACAGGCATGTGGCAGCGGATTCCTCTGTCCTGGCCCTGCGTCAGTAGGGGGATTCCTTGAGATCTTGCATCTGGGTGCTGCATTCTTGCTGTCCCCTGCGCACGGCCATCGCAACGCTCACAAAACCCAATAATTAGACGGCAGCAGTCACAGACAGAGTTGTTTCCTGTCTTCCAGCTGGAGTGAGGGGTGTGAGAAACACGCCCGCTGAGATCAGAGTTATGGGCACAGAGGCGAAGGGTAGTGCAGATCCAAATATCCCCCATGCCACAGTGACATGGGTCCCCTCTTCATCAGACTCTTTACTCAAAAGAGGAGGGGGGACGGACAATGGACCAATTCAGAATCTGTTAACAAGAGAGGCCCTTTCTGTAACAAACAGTAAGCTATGAATGAAGATAAAGATGTGTGGGCTATGTGATTAAACATGCATCTTTTGTTTAAACAGGATGAGATGAAACAGGTGGAAAGAATATTAACCCTGAAACCACATGTAAATCTTTGAAACTGATTAGGAAGATTATGCTAAAACCCAACAGATGGCAGTAATCCTTGTCTCTTTTTTTCCTTTTTTTGGTGAGTTTTGGGGGTTTTGAATTAGAAAAGGGCCTGTCAGAGGCAGGCGGCCCATCAAAGCGCAGGCACGCCCTCAACGTAGCCATGGATGTTGGGCTGGAGGGCGGTTAAAGCAGTCTGAATTACTGCCAGAATCTTTTCAGCCTTGGGAAAAAGCAACAGACCACTTGAAGTTGGACTCTTTCCAGGACGTCATTTAA
The DNA here is from genome assembly GCA_911649635.1 of Poeciliopsis gracilis. Taxonomy (NCBI): domain Eukaryota; kingdom Metazoa; phylum Chordata; class Actinopteri; order Cyprinodontiformes; family Poeciliidae; genus Poeciliopsis; species Poeciliopsis gracilis. Next base: position 4,635,401 of record CAJVRI010001527.1, read on the forward strand.
AAAGAGATCATTTAATGTTTACACTCTCTATTTCTTACTTAAATTTGCTTAAAGAAAAAAAAAGAAAAAGAAAAAATAAAGCTCACATTAATCAAACAGACACATTAAGAAATACATTCAGAAGTCCAGATTCTCTTTGGGATGCATTCTCAGACATTGCATGCATTCTGGAGTAATGGTGACCACAATATACAGGGAATTTAATTCAATATAATCAAAGAAAACGCCCCCTCTAAGATGCTCACTGAAGTAACAACTCAGATCTGGTATTAATCAGACAACAAGAATAGCTGATATACAATAATTTAAGAAATGATGATGTCTGTCTTCTATTTTTTTATATATTCTTGTTTTATTTGTAAGCTGACGCTTCACTTCTGTCTCCTGTTGTTTTCATTCGTCTCTGTTTAATTACCACACTTGCTTTGAATTCATCGTTTAATCTCTCCTACATTAACATGACCTCTACCAGGGTTCTGCTCCTACTTTGACCATCACTTCATCATGTGCAAGCTACTGATTGAAAATCAAATTTTTAAGTTGTCTGAAAGTTTATTTGTAGGGTTGCTTAACACAAATCTAAATTTTCCCCACAAGCTACTGCAATACCTACTGGACTTATATGGAGGTTGTTTTAATTTCAACTTTTAGTTTTTCACCAAAAATAAAGAAAAAACGTGCTTTCAAAAATGTGAAAGATTGTCTTTGTCTTTAAAGATTAAAAGAAGAATAACGCTTGAAATGGAAAGTGTGACATGTGCATTAACAAAGGGGTCAACCACAATTGCCTGACCTTTGACTCAGACCTCCTCCCCTCATGTCACTCTTCATTAAACATCTGAATGTGCAACACAGTTTTATAGACAAAAGAAGAAAGAAATTTAGACAAATGAATACGGATATAAGCATCACAAGCTTTTGATTACACTAAACCTATGATTTCACCTTATAAAACACTTCTTTATTAGGTGTAATCATTTGTTTCCTGCCTTTTAGCTCATTCGCAGTTGATACACTCACTCACCAAAACCACAAAACTCTAATGAGATGAATAAAAGGAGAGGAGGCATAGCATGTTCCCTGGTTTTCTTGGCTCAAAATTAAAGTACCATTTTCCTCCCACGTGGTCTTCAAATTTTCTTGCAATTGAAAATCAGAAACGTTCAGTATGCGCAGCTTCATTTACTCTAATGCCTCAAAGCAAAACCATACCTCCCAGTTAAAGTCCAAACCTAAATCTTTAGCTTGATAAGAAAAATGTTTGCACATTGTCTTTTCTTTTCAGATTTTTACCTAAACTCACTGAAATAAGTTTAGATTAAAAAAAAAATCTAATCATGCTTCTGATTAGATCTGTCACCATGACTACGCAAACAAACACAGAGCCAGCATGGTTCACCAGGTAATCATTAGCACAAAAGCAACCTTTGACCCCTGTCGTGGCCCAGATGGCATTTGATCACATCTACCTGATGTCAACTGAGTCACTGATCCGTTTCGTCCAACCTCCAATTTCCCCTTTTATGGAGGCGAGAAACCAACTGGGGTTTTGGTAAAAAGAAAACAATGAATTCAAAGTAAAATAAAAATAAAGGCCCATATGGTTTGCTAACATAGTGTGTCTCCATCTGTCCTGTCCAGGAGCTGCTTTTGGGGGGATTGCTACATAATAGGGAACAAACAGAACATAAGAAATAATCAAGAAATTCCCTCATTTACAGTCTCACAACTCTGTAATATCATAAAATGACTCCCTGGTATAAGCTGCTGTAAGCATCTTGTGTTTTATCTTTGTGCCAGTAGCTCCAGCAGACATGTGAAAGAGTCACAGAGGATTTGGTCAGTCATCATCCCCTTTGTTATTTGCCCTTTTCACAACTTGTTTCTCTTTATTACAAGGCACGCATGGCCATATTTCTTAATCCACACCCTGCAACTCTTTCTACTTCTCAAGCGCACTGCTCCAATTGAAAGACGTTTTTTTCCATTTCTCTCCTGACTCAGACATTCCAAACGGATTTCTCGGCTTCCAAGCGTCTCCTCTGTTTCCGTTTCTCATCTTACTCCTGGCAGCTGGCATGTCTTCTTTTATCGCTCCTGCACATTCGTGGTGATTACATTTTCCCTTTTCCGCACTGTATGATTTACTCCAACAATCAAAAAAAAAAGTGCAAAGTAAGATTTAATCTGGCATTGAAATATAGCAAGCAACAAAAAATATAGCACGCTTATGATTGCTCATTTTTAATAACTCGGACAACAGTAATTTGTCTGCACAATCAGCTCTTTGAGACAAGGCTTTGATGGATGACCACAAGCAGATAGTATGTTAAATCTTTTGCAAAAATATTCCAAAGTCCTTGCATTACTTCCTGCAGATGCTTGCCAAAATTAGGCAGCAAAGAGGCATGTACAGTGACCTAAAAAGGCTTAGTTGTCTTTTTTGCAGGATTTAATGAGACAATACCGCAGCAGCTCGAAGACTATGAATAACACCTGACAAAACCCTTTCAGTTTCCAAGTTGGTCTGTCTGTATGCTGTCTGGCCATCGCTAAGCTTGACTAAATCTGTTAATATCACACCCACAACGGCCTTTAGGGTGGCGCATCTTCCAAACGTGCATTGTAATGTTTTCGCACAAACTGGACACATACTTTACTTCTGAGCTGGCATTGCTAAAATTTTCAGTAGAGCTGTAATTCTGATTTATTGTGCATGAAATCACTCTCTTTATGGAGTATGATTTTAAAAAAAAAAATGCAGAAGCAAATGTGAGAAAAACTAGATTTATGAACTCCCTCTGTGTGGGAGGTCACACAACCAGGAAAAGAGGCAGGATGTGGCAAACGTTTTCTCTGCTGCATCTACCTGACTACAGCTTTCATCTTCTCTGTTTCTCATTCTTCTCTTCCTGCGCTGCTGCTGCTGCTCATTTGCACCAGCCCACGCAGAGCACAGACTGTGCACCAGCAAAAGAAAATCATGTTCTGCAACTCGTGGAAAAAAATAACAAAAAAAAAAGTCAGTTTTGCTTCCGAAATTTTCACTAGTCTCTAAATTGACATTGTAAATAAAGATTACCCTGAACATTGAGTCAACTTTGTCCTTATTGAGTTTTTAGAAGTAATAAGATGAACTAAAAAAAAGATGCACATGTTTCTTCTGTGCAGAGTTTTGCTCTCAGGAAATTTGAACATGTGCTACATTTGAGATTTAATAGAGGATATCAAAAATTTGAAAACAGTAATTATCTCTGCAGAAATCAGGATGATAAAACAAAAGCTCTCATTTAAGGCAAACAGAGAAACTTGTAAGTTCCCCATGAGATCCCTGCAGAGGATTTTGTGCATATGTGTGTGTGTGTGTATGGCTGCATACTGAGGAAAATAGGCCTTCATGTTTACATACAGTAACCAAATGATGTGATGGGTGGCTTTACGTTGAGGATTCTCAAAGAGGCCACACACGGCCTCCCCTTCAGCTCTGTTTGCTTAGTTCACCTCAGCTCACAAACAGGGCGATCTGCGCCGAAGCTGTTCTGATGCCTTATTTTTAACGCTCCTTCTGAGTTTTTGACTGTGTTGCCAAAAGGATTAGGAGTTTGCCTGTTAATACCACTTGGGCGTCAGCCTCGCACGTCATCCTGCTGTCCTGCAGAGAATGACTTCTTGAGCGTGTGTCTGGGCAACGGCTACTCGCTCTTTTGTTAGCCACTAAATTTTAAATCAGGTAGAAGGGGCAAAAATGACTGTTTTTGTAATAAATATCTAAGTCAACCTTAGTATAGTCTTTTACCTTATAAAAGTGCATGCTCTTTCCATTGAGACATTAGTCCCTATATACTGAGGTCACTCTGAACAGATTAGTGATTACACTAGCATGTAAAGAAAGGCAAAACGCTGTTACCTCGTTGCACAAATTACTTAGAGAGTCAACAAAAGCATGACATCACACTTTCTGAATTTCATTACAGGCTGCTCTTGCCTTCAGCTGGAAAATATACAAACTACTAATTTACCTAAATTAGTGTCTCCCATTGCAGGGGCGCAAACAGTTAGTTACAGGCATCAGCTGCATGTTAATTACAAATTGCACAACTTACGACTGTGTTGCAACCCTGCATGAGGCTTCAGAGTACACTGGAAACACCTATAGATCGAGGTGAGATTACAAAGTAGCCATTCAGAGACAGAAGTCTGTCATTAGGTGGGATCTTCTTTGTGCAAAAACAATGCTTTGCTGCTAAGAAGCATAAACACAGAATTTAGACAGCCAGCAATCATTCCTGCTGTGGATTCGGTGTTCTGCAGATGTGGTCCTGAAGGCCTCACCTACTAGACACATTTCCTGAAGAAAGCTTGAATCTTGCTCTCCTGAGAGGGAAGCTTTAATCAGCAGCCATCCTGCTTTCTCATTCAAAAGTCAAACCAAACATGGAAAACAATCAAAAAGCGGTAAAAGCTACACAGAGATATTTTGAGAACGGAGAAGCATTTAACTTTCATTTATAAAATTGTCTCCACAAAACAACATATTTCAGATAATGGACATAACATGGGATACAACCTTATATATTTACAGAAACCTCCTCATGGTGTATCATTGTCAAGAATTTGTTTTAATTTATTCATTTGTGTTGGGAAAAAAAAGTGATTTTAATTAAAGTTAATCCAGAAAATCACATTTCTTTTACAAATTTAACAAAATATATCAGCAGAAATGAGTATTTTTGTTAATATATTTTTATATTTTAAAAATTATAAAAAATTTTAAATCTTAATGATTTAAGAGAGATAAATTGTTAGCCTCGGGTTTTCATTTCTTCGTACTCGACCTCTCCTTATGGACTGACAGGTATGCTGTCATGTTGCAATATTCATATTTTTAGAGTGGCTGGTCAAACTCTGGACCTAAATTGGACTAAACTGCAGTGGCAAGTTCTTAAACAAGCCATCCAGTGTGGCTGAATGAAAAAAAAAATCCACAAAGAAGAATAGGCCAAAATTCCTCCACTGCGATGGAAAAGTCTGACTACAACCATTTGATGGGAGCTGATACCACCGGGGTTGACTCAACCAGTTTATTTTTTTATTTTTACTTTTTTATTTACTTTGATATTCAATATTTGACATTGACAGTGTACAAAAAAAAACATTTAATGAGCTGAATTGGGTCAAGAAAAGTGTCGGGAGTCTTGTGGCGGCCTCATCAAAGAACAAGATTAAATATTTAACAGAACTGTGTCCAAATAGCACAAGAGAAGAAGGCTTATGTAACAAGAGCTGGTCTTTTTGCTGACTGTGAAAAGAACCAAGCAAGAGAAAGGATGCTTTTCAACAAGCAGACTAAAATCTGTCAGAGTCCCAGTGACACGTTTACCAAGGGGAGTGATGAAATACCTAAAAGTTTATATTTTGCCCACCGGTCACTTTTTCCAGCTTTAGCCAAAACCTTTTGTTTACTTGACAATCTGTTACCTCCATAATTGTCTTTCGCAGCTCTATGCATGTTTATTCTGCATGACAAAATCAACTCCATGTATCTAATTGCAAAAAAAAATTAAAAATTTTGTTATGTAAGGGATGATTTACAAATTACAAAAAATGAGTCACATATTGTAACAAACCCAGTTTTGAATATGCTACTCTTCTTTCTGAAGGACCGATTGATGAAAACTGGACACACCTGGATGTTCTGAAAGAAACCCATACAAACTGGTTTTGGAAAGGAAAAAACAATCCAAAGTCAAAGTTCTTGAATATCCCCCTTGGCTCTTCTTTTTACAAATTTATAAAGTGTGCTTAAAGCTGAATCTGTGCCATTTCTGGTGCACCATATTATTCCCAGCCAAAATAAAGCTTCAATGAGCTACAAAAAGTGTTTAAATAGGAAGAGATATCCAGATATATCTGGCGCTGTATGCAAGTATTTAAGCTTTTATTTATTTATAATTTTGACCCTCTGTGAATTCAAGAAAATGTACAATAAATTGTTTTTCTGAATTAAAGTTGTATGCTAAATAATCATTCCATTCAAAGAACAAATGCATGAATAAACATCAAATGTCAAAATTAATCTGACATTCATGACAATGATGGGCGTGTAGATTTCTCACCACACCAGCAAATAGTTCACGTTTATCAGGTTGACTGTACAAAAACCTGAATCTCTAAATAAGCAACCGATAGCAAGTTGCTTATTTAATCATGTTATCCAATGATAACATGAATAACAAACTGTCCCTGTTGTGATTGAATCATGCAAAGTAGCTTAGTGAAACTCCTTACAATAATACTACTCAAAGCTGGGACATAAATCATTTATCTCTTTATTAGTGACCTATTTAAACACCCTGTGAGCTCTTTAAGGACCAGACTAAAATGTTAATTTATTGCCCAGGTCTTGTAAAAAGTCTGAACCACATTTTTGGACCTCCTTCACAACAACGCCTATGTGTTCCAAAGTTTTTTGCCCTTCTCAAGTCATGACTGAAGGTTTTCATATTTATGTTAGCTAAACTTCAGGCTGGCACGTTAATTCGCTGGCATGTGTTTTTATTATTCCTCTGAGGTCAGGTAGAGCTCCTTCACCAACATGGTTCCTCTGAACTCCAAGCTGGGTTTTAATGGAAGGCCCTGCATGAGAGAAAGGGTCAAGCCTACACAGTAGGCTCAATCAAACATAAGGTAGCAATTTGTGGAGGTGGAACAGACATTGTGAGCTTTCTTTCTCTGGATGGTAAGGTTTTGGTCTGGCCTGAGGTATTGCCACTCTCTCAATAGTTTGCTTTTTAATCAGCTGCTATTTAAGGCAACAAAATTAGCTTTAGTTTGATAAGATTGAACAAATCCTGCTCTGTCTGCGAGATAACAGCTATGCAACGCATGTGACCAACCACTCGCTAAGTGCGCAGCCGTAGGCTGTATAACCAGCACAGAGAAACTTGTTATGCATGGATCTTGTCTTTTTAAATCACTGTTCCCTTCTATATTTGTTGAGAACAAGAAATAACTTGTTCAACGGCGATAAATGTGATGGTTCTAGACTTGTACTAGTACATCCAATCGAATAAAGCAAGAAGCTTACAATTGCTTCAAGCAGTGTAGTAGAAAAAAAAAAAAGAAAACATATAGAAATAAAAAATAACAGGTATTTGTTTCCCTTAAAGGTTTGCAGCCCAGACATTGGTCAGTGAAGCATCTCGGTTTCATACTTGTCTCTTTCGGCAATAAACACCAAGTCATCCTCACATCATTACGTTATGCGATCCATGAATACCAAGGCCGCTTACTTGATTCGGTTGTATGTGAAACTGTTATGTATTCAACAACAAGAACATCCGAGAATTATGCTTCACCTCTTCCGATCATACCAGAGCACATTAAAAAGTTGTTTGGTGGAATGCCATGAATTCCTCTTTGATGACATCCAGGTTCAATGAGCAGACAAACAACTCTCTCACAGATAAGAAAAATGCTGTACCTTCAAGCCATCTTTCAATCCATGATAGAATAAGACGTGGGAAAAAGAGTCTCACTTAAGGTGATGTCAAACCAAAAGTAAGCTGTGAGAAAAGAAAACACATACCAACGACAACACCCAAGAAATTTATTTTATGTTTGAATTATATTTTTAGAATGTTTTTTATCTTTATTATGGATAAAAAAATGAGTACTCAGCAAGGACTGATGAGGTGAACACATCGTATGTGAAAGTAGGTTAAAGCAGCACAAAAACAAACAAAAGCAACAGTTCACAAAGGGGTACAAAATAGTAGAAAAAATGTTGCCTGGTCCAATGAGCCCCTGTTTCAGATGTAATATTAAGATTGTAAGGTCATAGTTTGCTGTATGCAACACCTTGTGATGCAGGAAGTGGCACCATGTCACAAACTTCAAATCAACTCTCACTGCACTCCGATGACCTACAGAGTCACCAGATCTTTCCTCAGTAAAGCAGCCTTAGGATGTGGGGTTGAACAGGACATTCAGAGTAGGGATGTCTGCAGCAAATGTATTATGCTGTCATGTAAGAACCACTGCTGAGAAGAGTCAAACTTCTGAGTATTGTTTCAGATAACTAATCTATGTCACAGTGAATGTAGGCAAAAGCGAGTCACTTTTGAAAAGTTGTAAAAAGGACACTTTAATGTAGCTCAACCATTGGCGAATTTAAATTGATATTATCTTCAATTTAGTTTTAGTTTATGTAGTTACTGTAATAAACCAAACAGTAAAAAGCAGAGCCTTACGTCAGTTTACCTGCATCGATAAACACCTTGCCTCCATTCGCCAGCTGACTCGAGGGTCCGCCCAGAGTCAGCTGTGATTGGCTTTCAATGCGGTGCGTCAGGAACAGGGGCGGGTTCCTAACGAGACGTTTATTTCCCCGTGTTATAGTAGCAGTCAGACTTAGTTCACAGATACAGTGAAACACTCATGCCAGCGACATCTACTCGGTTGGGACCAACCTGGATAGCCTCCCGGTGTTTTCACATTTATTTCTGTGGCTCAAGCCCACTCGTTCTTTTTATTATGCGAGTTGTTAGTTGAGCTGAACCGAAAATCGTGTTTTTTTTCCCCACCTTCACGTTTGTTGCTGAAAGGAGAGTGTTTATTTCCAAGGAGCGACTTCAGTGCCAAACTCAGCAGCAATGAACAAGAACGGGATTGTGACCGAAATCCACACGAAGATAAGAAAAGAGCCGTTCTCTGCCATTTACGAGCTGGTGGGCAAAGAACTGGGCAGGTGAGTTGTTTCTGTTGCGTCTTTTGAACACATCCGCGGCGAAAATCCGTCAGCTGACTCTCTGGCAGTGTAGCCTCAGGGGTCAGAGTTGGAAACAATACATCAATAATCGAAAATCATGTGCACATTTTAGATTTACTCTGTGCACGTGCTTGGAAAGCGCGTTAATTGGACATTTGTTGAGCCGCATTCTGTCTCGTGAGGTTGGAGCGCTTGGCACCGGGCGCGCGCGCACTACTAATGCGCTTTAGTGGATCTCGGCTTAACATTTCCGAACAGATTATTGTTATTATTGAATATTTCAGATGCCTTGTGAAGAAGAATGAACTTAAAGGGTTTCACAAACTGAAATTCTCCCCCAGATTTCTTATGTCAGCGCTGCTGTCAACATTAGAAGGACACTAGCGTAATGTTTCCTACTTACCACTTATTCGCCGCATCACTTTGAGTGTTTGACTCTTCAGCTGTTGTAGTGTGCCCACGTTTGTGGTTGAATATTGTGGTCGTAAAAGTTTCAAATCTGTTGAGGTGGCCAACGGATTTATGCTAAATAATAGTTGTCGCGGTAATTAACAGTTTCATGCAATAAGATAATCCCCAAAACACAAACTATTGGTTGTAGTGCAAACTTAAAAATATGTTCGTGACAGTTTACACTTCCTGTTTCTATCGAGCTTTCATTAGAGAACCTTTTTTATCTTTCATCCTTATGCCTATCTTTCAAGCTTAATGCAAGATTAATGTTTGTTTCAATTAGAATTGGTTTAATGAAGAATGTATATAATGTTTTATTTCAATATCTTTGTGAGCAATATAACATGAACAAAGGACTGCTTACATAGGGGATATCAAATTTCAGATCCCTGTCATTCAATTTGAAAAAACATATTTGATAGACTTTATTTCTTATCAAGATCCTAGTCCCAGTTCTATTGTCAGAGTTACTGTGCTAAAAAAGAAATTTACGAGGTAATTTGGTTAATCATACTATTTTCAGCATTAGAATTGCAACTTCATGTTGTGCACCCTCCCTTCAGACTGTTGGTACTCTGATTGCTAGGACTGGGTCAGTTTTGCTTTCAGACTCTCTGATAACTGAGACACCAGCCACTGCTGGCCTCAGGTTGCCCATGAGGTACAGATTAGAGAAACCTCTAAAACTCCTTCCTCTTCTCATGATTTCAACCCAACAACATCCTGAGATCAGGCCCCATAATCGCATTAGGTGAAGGAATGTATGCAGACACACAGCAGGAAATCAAGTGTAAAGTCTGTACATTAATTTGTTCACCACATTCGAGACAGGTAGTGTCTGTTTCAATGTCTCCACACTTGCCTTCCTTTAACCATGTCCAGTTAAAGAAACCATGAGGCTCAGTGGCTTCTCTTTCAAGCTTCATCATCCTGCTTTAGATTATGAGACTGAGTCAAAACCAGGAACAGGAACTGCTCGTCTGCATGAGAAACAGGAATCTACAAGCTGCAAGAGCTGTCATTTCACATCTGACATGAGTCAGTGCCCTGTTGAGGGAGACACAGCACAGACGCAACAGAAAGCTGATTTCTCAGTCAAATTACCTAAATCTCTCAAGTGGAAGAAGGGGAATTAGTTTTGTGTCACTGTAAAGCTGATGATGGATAACGATTGTTTTAACAGATTCTGTTGGAAGATAAATCTAAAAGTTCATAGTTTCCTCTACATAATGGCTGCTTTAAATGTCAGGGTTTAAAAATTCCTCATACATTTGGAAAAAAATTAAAATACAATGAGTGAAGCAAAACGTATTACCTAAATGTTCTGTGCTTCTGAAACATGAATGTGAACATAGCCAGCTGGAAGATGGCCTTGTTTGGTGACCTCTGACCTGCTGTCAACCTTTGAAAAGGCCTCCTGTTGCTCTTTTATGTTCCCACTTGTCACTTCTTTTCACTCCATATGTAGTTCCCAGCCCACAGATCTGAACTTGGCTAATTAAGTGTAAAAAGGCTGTGACGGCTTTCGTCTTTTTCACGCCGAACGGTGACACATCACCATTCTGTGTGCCTGGTTAACTACACAAGGGATGAAGAGTCTGGGCCTCCCAGCAGCCCGGATGAGAGCCAAAACAGAGCAAAGCCAGAAGAGTTGCTGTTTTTGGTCAGGCGCATAGTGGTCTTGGGTTAAAACTGTGTGGGAATTTGTCTGAAACCATGCTGACTGGTGTTTTCATTTATATTCATTCCTGCTCTTCAACTGTTCACATTCAACTCTTTTTTCCCAGAGACTCAGAGTTATTCCTTGGACATAGATGTTTACAGTGTAGTGTCCACCTTTTTTGCATGCTTATAACACTCCAACAGACCTAGAGCAAATTACCCACCGTCTGACCAGGGTCTGCTGGGTGGTCCTGGTCTGGAGGCTGCTGTTTTTAGCTGACTGGTCAGCTTTTGTATGACTTGTCAAAGGAGAATCAGTGTCTTGCTAAGGGTCTGGGCGGAGGCATCAACACTAATCCATTTGTCTCTGCTGCTGTCAGCTGGGAAGAAAGGGAAGTGGACAAGGCCTTATTATCAGCATGGGAGGGGACAGTGGGTAATTGTGTCAGTTTGACACTTGGTGTCAATTTTGCACACATCGGACATCCTGCCGCAGCCCTGGGTGACCCTTAGTACCTTCTTTGACTTTATGTGCTGAAAAAGTTATCTCAGAGTTTATTTTATTATCATTCAGTTGGGCGTTTTCTATTTTTATTATTTGGATTTCCAACAACTCAATTGTTGCATTTTTGTTGTACTTATACACTTATCAGGTCCTTGCCCACTGTCAGCAGCACTTGCCAAAAGTTTTAGGTTTATCTGCCTCTTGTCAGACCCTTCTGAAGACTGAAGGCAAGGGAGGAGAATAAGAAAATTCAACTGAACATCTGATTCCAGCCTCTTAGCAGACATGACAGCAGTCAGTGACAGTCTGTGCGTTCAAATGATGCTTCTGAACAGCCTTATCTTTGTGTCAGTCCACGACAGTTCCTTTTGTCATGCATAAATTCATAACCTGCTTCATTGGAAACAATCACTCATTGTCATTTGTCTGTCTCGTCGCTAATCACTCCCTTCATATCTCCCCTTTTTGGTTCCCAGGGGAAAATTTGCTGTGGTAAAGAAATGCACTGAGAAGGCAACGGGAAAGCAGTATGCTGCCAAGTTTCTGCGAAAGAGACGAAAGGGAGCAGACTGCTGCATGGACATCTTCAACGAGATAGCAGTGCTGGAGCTGGCCAAGGCCAACCCATATGTGGTGGGACTGCACGAGGTCTACGAAACCAACTCCGAAATTATCCTCGTTCTGGAATGGTAAGTCAGCACTTTTAAACTGTCTGAAAAATGCAGAAACACTGCTTAAGTGTTTCTGTTTGCAAACAAAGTTGGCCCTCCTTGTTCTACTGTTGATGAGATGGATGCTACAGTCCTTTTCTCAATAATTTATCATTTCGGAAAAGCTGCAATCTAATGATGCGGCTTTTCATCACTTAAGATCAGAAAATCTCTTAATCGTCGGCCAACAAAAGCATCCTTTGTCTGGTTGCTCATCCAGTTTCTAGTTGATGTGAAAAATGTTCTTTTTTTAGTTGATCTTTACGTCAGAGCACATTTTGTCATGCAACATCTGTGCTTTGCATGGGGATAGCTTCTGGGTTTGTTTGTGAATAGAGACATGTGTCTAATATGCAGCCTTGAGTTATTGTTGCATATAGTCTCCCTCATATGGAAATTCTCTGTGGTTATTCGCTCTTCCTGCTTTACCATATCAGGTTCTTGCTGAGGCAGATGACAAAAACTGTCGCTTTAAACGCTAATGTTGCAAAAGTGCATGTAGTGTTCTGTGAGTAAATGACTTGTTGAACCACAGATTACTCATTTCAAATTTGCTGATCAGTGCTTAAGGCAGTGTTCTGGCCTCAACTACACATGGGAACTAGCCAGACACTAAAACAGATGAATCCTATTGGCTGTCTGGTTGCTGACTGTTTTGATTGAATGATGTAAGATGTGACTGTCCCTTGGCTGCTACGATGACATTGTGCAATTAGAATTCGGAAAGGCTGCTTAGTGGACGGATTACCTCATTTGACTCGTTAGAAATGGCTAACGCACCTTTTTACAGTTCTGCTCAGTGACCAAACTGAAGCTCTCACTGGTCATTCCCATCCCAGACTTGAAATGCTTCTGCAGAACAAAAGCTGCTCTGTGGCAGCATTTCACTACTTGAATCAAGTCTGAAAGGGGAAGTAACACCACAGTTCAACTCCCCCTGCCTGCAGAGAAAACATAACAGTAGGTCAGTCAGCATAGGTCCTCAGTTACCCTTACTGCACACGAACATTATCATAACACTCAGCAGCAGGGCTTTTAAATGTCAGACATCATCGCCTTCCTTGCACACGAGGCGTCAAACCTGCTGTAACACTAAAGGTGAAACCCATAAACCAGTTCGAAGCTGCATTTCTGAAGTGTCTAACCTCATTTTCAAGAATTGCAAACCATTTTCCATTTCCTGTGGCTTTAAATGTAAGCGTCAAGCGAGGCTACCAAAAGTTGCACAGCCCCATGCTTGTTTAAGATGTCGTGCATGCACTCATGCACACGTCACAGCCTCAACCACATCCGTGCCAATGACAAAGAAATGGCAAGGGCTGATTTCTGATAACCTGAAAGTGCAAGCTGTGTCAGTTCCAAAGAAACCTGCAGCAAGATGATGACACATTTTACAGATTGTCACTTTGATGACAAATGAGTTCTCAAAGTTACTTTTAGCCACTAGATCTCCCAGTCGTAGTGACGTAGCTTTTCATTTCCTTTACTTGTGCACAGACCTAAAACTTTATCAGCTTTTGTTTGCTTTTCTCAAATCACACAAACTCAAAGTAATTATAGTAAATTAAGGATGTAAAATATGCATTTTTACATATGCATATTTGTAAAATATGCATACATAAGCATATTTGTAAAATATGCATATGTAAGTCAATAAGGATTGACTTATTTCTTAAAAAGTCAATCCTTTCATGTTTCCTTTAAAAGGTCTCCTGTTTTTTTTTTGGGTTTTTTTTCTTAAATATCAGTATGTGACATAATACTGACCTCACTGGACTTCAACTGAACCATTACCGGCACAAAGTATTGTCCAGGAAAGTCATCCAACTGTAAGGTTATCCTTGGTGACATGGTTGGCAGAGTGCTGATGTAAATGGGTGTCTTAAGCTCGGAGGTCCGCCAATAGTGGCTTTGATGAAATGGCTTCTGCTGCAGATTATAGCAGAGTTTGTTTTTTCTTAACAAAGTCAATGACTTATTTTCCTCTGTCTCTTTTCCTTATCATTGAAACTGACGTAAGGCTTTTACACATTTTCCCACTGAGTTAGTCACTTTTGCTCCCAAAACAACATCAAATGCGTTTAATAGCTTTCTTGGAAAGAAGGAAAACAAAGCGTTCTTGGTTAAAACATGTTGTCTCTATTGAATTTAAGCAAAACAGACTTTATCGAGATAGGAAATTCCTAGATGGTTCTCTGCTGACAGCTTTATGAAGGCAGTGAAGCACTTTGTTCTTTCAGGTGCTTAGCTGGTGGACTTTGAAAGAACTTGCACTAGAAATTAACGTTGACAGATTTAAGTTTAGGTTTGGAAACTGTGACTCAGGAAGAAAAAAGGTTTTCTTCTTGCCACTGAAGTCAAAAATATTCAGTGAAATTGAAGCATGAAGACTGGAATTGCATCCAGTTGGTGTAGAAATGAAACAAATGTCAGTGTAAACAGTTTAGCTGCTTTGAGAACCTTCATTATTTATGGAGGTTGGATGCTTGTTGATACAGTTAAAATCAATAAACAGTTTATGAATGGTCATGACATGTTATTTTACCAAATTTGTTAAAAGTAGAGGCCAAGAAAGAGACAAGAAAATAATGGTTATGTAACGTCGTGCCCAGAGCTTGCTCCTAAAGCTTTCCCTCTGAGGATGAAAAGTATGTGTGCCTTCTAAATCCCCAGCACATGGTTGTAGTTTCTTTTGGGAGGGGAGACCTTTCAGCTTGAGGCTCTGATTTGACTGATCTTGGGCATCTAACATAAATCCACTATGTCTCCACTCTACTTAACTGGGTTGCACAATAACACCAAGAACCGTCAGGAATCGGACAATTTCTGCCTCGAAAACTTGGGAGTCCAAAATTATTTATTTAGCAAACAAGTCAGCAATTTTGCAGACTGAGGTTACCCTACCCCCTCTTTATGACTTCATACAGGTTTAACATAATTTCCTCTTGTATTCACCAATGTTCTAGGCTTTGATTAGTTTTGCATTGTTGGCCTCTGCTTCTTCCTCCTATTTTACTAAACTCAATAGCTATATATCAGGCTGTAATAGATTTTATCTCAGCCTTTTACCTCATGTAACATTCTTATCTCAATCATTTTTTTCTCAGAGTAGGAAGGTACACTCACAGGCAGGATGCATAAAATGTTATTGATTTATGTTCAGACCTCCTATATGTGTAGATGTGGACGAACTTTGATCTTTAAAACCAAAGTACAGTAATGAATATAACTTTTGCAGAAATGTAGGTTCCTATATGTTGCTGGTAACTAAGGTAATTAATTTATTCCAATGTTTCCATCTTGTGCTGTCGCTGCAGCGCTGCAGGTGGGGAGATCTTTGACCAGTGCGTGGCTGATAACGACGACGGCTTCACAGAGAAAGATGTGATACGACTAGCCAAGCAGATCCTGAATGGAGTCGCCTTCCTGCATCGAAACAATGTTGTCCATCTGGATCTGAAAGTAAGGACACAATTTCTAGGACATGGGAGGACAAATTATGCCCTTGAGGCGCACAGTGAGAAAGAGGGTTTTTCTGTTATGCAACCAGAGCTCATTCGGTGTGTGGTGACTGTGTTCCTTTGAAGAATGAGTTCAGTGGTCTTAACATAGCTATTGTTTAGTTCAATGCATTCAACCTTTTTTTGGTTTCTTACAAAACCACACATTCATTGAACTTTACCACTTACCCATCCCCAGAAGTAGACTATTCACACTTTGTTTTTTTCCAACCGCTAAACAAGCCTAGTGGTGTAGCCATGAGGAACCCAACAGGCTCAGTGAATGATCCAAGATCAGAACAGCAGCCTGTAAGCTAATGAACTACACCCTAATCTTGTCAGAAGTGTCTAGCCAGAATACCCTGAAATCATTCACACGGACAGCTGATGACGCTGGCTGTAAGAGCTCAGGTCACTTCAAGTGTGTATATATAGTCATTATGTAACAGAACTTTGCCTAATCTTTGTGTGTTTTTTCTCCAGCCCCAGAACATCTTGTTGACCAGTGCCAAACCCCTGGGGGATATTCGTATTGTGGACTTTGGCTTGTCCAGAAGGATGGACAAGATCACAGAGGTCAGGGAGATTCTGGGTACCCCAGAATATGTGGGTGAGTTCTGGAGTCAGATTTTAAGTTCTCAGATTCGCATATATCTGTTCACATTTGAGGGCTCATAATTCATGACTAATTGGGTTTGTGCTTCTCATTTTCAGCACCAGAAATCCTGAACTATGAACCCATCAGCATTGCTACAGACATGTGGTAAGGGTGCTACTTTGCTATTTATTTTAATACAATAGAATAAAAACATCACTGATTCAGCATGAATGAAATAATTAGAACATTGTCAGGCTTGCAAGTCAAAGAGGTAATGCAGTCATTCGATTAGAGTTTATTGTTTAATGGCGTAGGCTATTAGCCTTCAAAGACTGAAGGTTCGAAACCCCTGCCATACAACAACTGGATTCTGATACTAAATGAAAATATCTATTAGATAATTGGTTGAAGAATAGAATTTAATTATGATTTATCTTTTATTAGAAGGCTAAATGTTCAAGCTTAAAGTTGGAAAAATCCTTTGAATAATTATAAAATTATTCAATACGGCTCCCTTGTACATAAAACTTTGTAAAATTTGTCACGAAATAGTTTTATTTGCACTTTTAGCAGTTTTCTGTTTTGATGTTTCAAAATGTGGGAAAATAAGTTGGTATTTCCAGTAGTGTTTAGTTTAGACAACATTTTGCAAATTCTTCTGTGTTTATCAACTTGGTGCAGGATCATGGTTAGGATCATGGCTCAAAGGAAGTCAGACAGATTAGTCATTGTGAATTGTGTGAAACCATGTAAGAAGACACCGTTGCCCCATAACATCCTCCTTCCTCTTTCTTTTCCAGGAGTATTGGGGTCCTGATCTACGTCATGCTGACGCACGAGTCTCCATTTCTGGGTGATGACAAGCAGGAGACATTCCTCAACATTTCCCAAGTCAATGTAGATTATTCGCAGGACACGTTTGAAGGGATCTCCTCCCTGGCAGTTGACTTCATCAAGTCCTTATTGGTGAAAAACCCCAGGTGAGGATTTTATTTGGAAACAATTATTTTTTTATACGTATGAAAGCATTTTATTTCTTCCCTTTAGGCGTCTAGTACTGTTGGTCTGGCTTCCTTGAACTGAGTGGCAGATTTGCTCTACAGCAAAATAAGAATTGAAAATATTCCTTGGTTGTGCAATTGACTTAAAGACGAAGTTAATCTGATACTTTGAGCTAAATCAATAATCTGCGTCTATCTGCATCACCTTAAATGGATTTTCACACCAAGGAAGTGAGTCACGTTCGCAGCAAGCGGAACTACATGCGTGAGGTTATGTGATTCACGTTACTGTGGGACAAAGTCATTTCCTCTTTCTGCAAATTTTAACTGCAAACTTGCATCATTTACAAAAAAAAATTATTTTATTGATTTGGACACAAAATTAACAGCCTTGCAAGTCTGTTGAAAGAAAAGAAAAAGTTCTGATTAATCTCACTTCTACCCTAATTAGACTGCTCCAGCAAAGAGGCCTTCATTTGCAGCTGTAATTTGTCTGTCTCACGGCCAAAGCCACAATCTCGAGTCAGTATCATTTAATTGCAACAGATTAGCGGTTGCAATAGGGGGGAAATGCAAGTTTTTCTTATGATTTTGGGTCTTAATGAGACAAAGGGAACAACATTTTTTAGAGCTGAAAGTACTGTTTATGTGGTTTTGCGAAACCAGTGATGAAAAGGAACATACCCGACGTCTGAGAGAATTGATTGAATTCGGAAGACCCAGGCCATCCAATGATTATACAAACTGTTTGGGAATTTCCACTCATCCACAGTGTTATTGTGTTTGTGTGTACAGGAAGAGAGCCACAGCAGAAGAATGTCTCAATCACCCCTGGCTGAACCCCCACTCCCCCTCCCACCCGCACCTCCACGCGATGTCGGCCTCCTCGCTCGACGAGCCCGAGATGAGCCAGTCGGAGTCGGAGCCCGAGAGCCCGGCTCCCTCTCCAGAGCTGGCCTTTGAATCGTTCCTCATATGCCCGGTTCAGGGCGAGCTGAAGACGGGCCGCCACGCCTTCTCCTTCAGCGAGCCGCCTTTCCGCACGCGGTCCGAAATAAAGCAGGAGCTGATATGCTGACCCAAGTTTCACTTGTGGTGAGAGACAAGATGGATCCAAACTGAACGGAGCAGAGGCTGAGGAGCCAGTGAGCCTGCAGCTGCAGGGCCGTGCTCTGCGGCTGCTTTACGCCTGGCTGCCTTTACTGCTGTGATGTCTTTGAGCTGAACTATTTGTGGCTTCATACCTCTGCCTGTTTTTGTGTGACTGTGCTTTTGAACGGATTTGGAAAAACTGCACAGCAGGAAAAGCATTTGAGGACGGACGAAACAGAAAAAAATGTGGGAGATGACACACGAGGACCTTGTTGCACGACTGCACTGCTGCCTTAAGAGTGACAGAACTGAACTCGGCTGCACACTGTCCCCTGCACTGGTTTCTTTTTACCTATCCAGCCTATTGGACTGGGTTGCAGTTCATTTGTTCTTCGCGCATCAGAATAATTTATCCCTCTGTTGACTTGTAAATACTTTCTCTGCAATCTTTTGAAGACGGTAAAGAACTGAAACCTGGTTAAGAAAAAAAGGAAATGCAACAGAGGGCAGCACCTATGCTGAAGCCAGACATTAAATGTTTTTTTTATGTTTATTTATGTTTGACTCATTTTGCCTCAGCCCCTTAATATTCAAGCCACATAAATGCCTGAGATTAAGGCTGGTATAGTAGCATTCTTATTTTTTAAGACAATCTTGAGCACTTTTTTATTTTGTTTGTTGAATTAAAGGCTCATGAAGCATAATCCACTGTTGCACAGTGTACTGTACAAATAAACAGTTTTTCATCCCTGTTTTTGCCACATGACCTGAATATAATGTGCCATGTTTTTTTTGGGGGGGGGTTCAGTCACTCTTATTAAATTCAGTTCAACCTTATATTTTGGGCTTTTGCACAGGTTGCACAAGGTGTTTTGTACCACCATGTAAGGTTGCTTCTAGATTCATGCTTTTTGTCCAAGAAACCATAGAAGTCTGAGAGCATCCAATTACTAAACTTAACAACACAATCTGTATTTGTATAAATACGTGATTCCTGCTTTCAGATTTTTCAGGAGCAGATCAGAATCAGAAAGCATTTCTCAAAACTAAGAAAGTACTAAAGTGTATATTGTGAGCTGTAAGAATTAATCTGAAAAAAAAAGACAATTTTCTACCAGTTGTCAACGTTTAGCATCAATATGATATTCCTTTTTCTACAGTAACTTAGATTATTCCTGTTTTCCTTTTTGAATTTCAGAAAGGTTTGCACTTGTCCTTGTGGACATCATGTTAATATAAATACATGTTTGATATGGCATGCATTGTGAAAAGTACTAAGAAAAAAAGAAAATACATGTGCTTTTGTATCAAACAGTGTTGTCATATACTTATTGAAATAGATCTACATTTAATTTTAAATTAACTAAAGAATTGAAGCACCTTATTTGTATAGGACAGGTCATCAACCTTTACAATTCAGAGCCAAGTTTTCCTCTTGCTTCTGCTACATTACATTTATCTTGAGTCGTAAAAACTACTTGACCCCCTTTGATTAAACGTAGCTTATCAAGTTTATACATGCAATATAACATTTAATTGTCTTGGAACAGTGAACTTTTGCATACACATTTCCTTTAATTAGACATTCGACACAACTGGCATGCGGACTTAATGTCGAAAACATTGCAACATTAAAATAACTTTGTAGTGAGAATAGAGCAGAACTGCATAGAGAGGCAACGGCCAGGCTAGGATAACTATAATGTCTAATGTAATAGAAAACTTTCTATGAGACTGTTTATTACTTTCAAAATAATGTTCTGTTTACTCTGTATTAATTAGCCTAACGTATTGGGAACCACTCTGCAGAGACTAAAGAGACCCGTGCACATCGACAGCTTGAGGTCACAGACCTGTTAGACAGCATAGGGCATTTCCTATAGTGCCAAAATAAGAGCAGCACCGATGTCATCAAAGAGAAGAAAAAATAGAAGTGTAAATGTCTGCAACCTGATCAGAACAGATCTCTTATAAAAAGACACATTTCTTGTTTCTGGGTTCTCTAAATTCCTCCCACAGTTCAAAATCATCACTGTTAAATTAATTGGTTAACCAAATAAGTCCTTAGTTACTTATGAGTGTGTGGATGCCTGGTTATGGGTCCTCTGTCACCTTTTCATAATTTAGTGGCCTGGCTAGGGTGCACCTTGACTCTCGCCCTGTTACCACTAGAGACAGGCAGACAACTGGTAGCTCCTGGGATCTATAGTCGGTAAAGTCTTAGTGCTAAGTCTGGAAATTTGGATGAAACACAAAAATACAAGTAGAGATCTGCACTTGTGCAGGAAAACATGCCATTACACATTTCACTACATCACTCATTATAACTGAGGGGGGCTTATGTTCGAGCACACAAGCACCAGAGACATGCTATAAAATACAACAGTTTGCCCTCCTTTGAAAATGAATAAAAATTGAGATAAATAAGTAAGTAAACATCCTTTAAAAACTTAATCAGGAAGTCTGTACTGCATTTCATACATTTTCCAACAAACATAACTGTGAGTTTTGGACTAAGATGAGCTAAATTCTTCCTTGCCACTTTGGCATCACTGCTTGTGCTATCAAAAACAAAATGAAGATAAATTCTTTGAAAGGGAAAAAGAAAAACTCAAATTCTCAGACTTTTTAGCTAACACCTAGCATCTAAATTTATTGTTTCCATCTGTTGCTTCTATTTAATTGCAGAGGAAAAATGTCTGGAGGAGGCTCCCAACACATATATTTATGAAGTATTTAACAATCTTGGCATGATTATACAAGGAAACAGAGAAAATCTTCCTACTGGAATGCACTTTTATAGAACACTTAATTGTAAGCTTAAAACACCTTCACATTTATTGGTACCTCTGGCAAAGGTGTGTTGAAACATTTTCATTTCAGTAGCGCAGTCTTACACTAAGCATTTTAGAGAAGCAGCACCCTTAACTTGAGGGCTATAATGACAAGAAGAAGAAATGTTCACTCTAAAAATACAACACAACTGGTGAATAAACGTCACTGAACCAGCTTCAGGTTCTGCTTTCTTTTAAAGAATACATTCTAGTTTCCAGCATTTTTCAGACTCTCATCAAAACAGTAAAAGCAAGAGAACATGGCCTCTAGCAAGGTAGCTGCATGTTGCAGTAACTCAAGATAAGGCTGCAAGAAAACATTTTCTCAACAAAACTCAGTCTATGGTTAAAAAATGTAAAGAACAAGTCAAAACAACTGGAACTGTGATCTTCAAGTCTAAGCAGAGAGTTAATCTTGCCACCTCATAGAGTGAAAGGAAAGGTAAAAGAAGGAGAGAGATTAATCTAGGACTCTAGAAACTGCATCTGATTTTTCTGGTGGAGAAAATTTTCTTAAAGAATTTCAGTAAAGATTTTAAACAAATCTTCACCAATGGGGAGGATGCTGTAGATTTTTGGTCTAATGTTTGACCCTTTGACTGCTTTAAATGAGTCAAAAAAGTCTTCTGGACAAAAGTTTGAAATGATCCTTGGTGTTCTTAAAGAAGCTTCTCCTCATTCTGTACTTAGAGCATCTAAGCAGAAACTAAAATAGCACCTTAAGGTCATAAAATATCCCAAGAGATTTGCATCAACAAGCAGGAATTCAACCTTATTTTGATCTTAAACACGGGAAGCCCCAATAAATACAAAAACACCAATAATATGCTGCATGCTACATGAACTAGTCATTGTTCTAGTATAGACTTTATTTTAAAGGGATAACAATGTTCTAATCTTTTCTGTGTCTCAGTTTGCCTTCCTGTGTGTGTTTGACTCTAACTGCTGAAAGACAAGGGAGATCTCAACCCCGAACACACAGCTCTGGTCGGCTCTGCTCGTAAAGCATCTGTTTTTCGAGTCAACATACCTATTTACAGAATCTGAGTATCACAGAGGGAAAAAAAAATGTGCTCTCTTGGGCCAGACTTCCATAAATATCCAACAGTTTCTCTGAACAGGAAATGCCAGCATCCTTTAAAGAGGAAGCAGCAGTAATACTTAGGTAGCAAAGTTTCTTTCTCTTTCATGTTTACTTGTGTCAGGTTAAACAATATCAGAGCCTGAATTCTTGCTTTAATGTGCTCTTCCTCCTGTTTTTGGCTCTGAGCTGCTTCAGCATTGGTGCTGCAGCCAATGAGGAGAAAGCTGAACTTCCTGCAGGGTCCTAATCTGGTGGCTCTTTGCTGGATGGGCTGCTTCCCCTGAAGAAAATCCTGCTGCTGCATGGAGCTGAGGAATGCCAGAAATGTTCATAACTGGCCTCCTTTCTTCTTCTTCTATTTTTTTTAAAACTGTGTCCTTTATGCCTTCCTTCCCCCCCCGCACCTCTTCCATGTGAGGTTTGTTTTCTCAGCACCAGATGGTATTGTTTCCATTCTGCATCCACACACAAACAGATGCGGTTACAGAAGAGGCTCATTTAGCCACTCTTTCTTAGAAAACTCGGATATGAGACGACCAGTAGAAAATGATTTATAACAGATGTAGCCACAGTTTGTCTGATACTTGCATGTGCAGCAAAGTTTGTGATATAAAAAACTTGGCTCATGCAGATTCAACAAATCCCGCTATGCATTTCAACCAGATATGCTGCTTTAGTCAGATTCTTTGGACTAAAATTAATAGTATTGGTGTTTTTCAAAGTGACGTTGATGTGAGATACTAAAAAGTCCAGTAGTTTGTATTGGGTGAAGTTAACATTAATATGTAAAGATTATTCCCTTATTGTATAAAGAATTAAAAGTAAAGTTTTATTTCACACTGACTGCACCTACAAGGGTTGATCTGGGTGAAGCTCTTACATAACAGTTTCAGGTCAGGTGTCATCATAACTGTAATCAAACATTTGTTTATGTAAATCACTTTCCTTCGTCACAGTCAAATAATAAAACACTTTTGGATGGACGATAAGAAGGAGGAGTCATTTTGAAAGGCTATAAAGAAAGAGCACTGCTACAATTTTATTTTTACATGCACTGTCACAAAGAAGAAAATAAAATATGACTTAAATGGCTATGCACATCTGTTGTTATCTGTTGTTATACCTCTGCCTCGTCTAATATTCATTGTAACTCCCTCTATGTACACAAAATACGTTCTGGAATGTCAATTTGGTTTTACTAAAAATATGCGACGCTGTCAGCTCTGACTTCATTTCAAATGGAAGTCAGTTTTCTCAGAAATCCGATTATGAGCCGATTTTATTTTTCATTACCGTGAAAATTGTGAGCCCAGATCCATGTAGGCGTTATTTTCCCCTAAGACTTGATTCAGGTTTTCACCTAACATCTGTCCTACTTGCTATCTCTCAAGCTTAGTCACATTATCTCTACATCACTTTCTGTGCACCGGTTTTCTTGGTAACTTCGCTTGCATCTTGCATGATGGGAAATTCCTTTACACCTGTGTTCCTGCATGGGGACATTGTCACTGTAAGGAGGATTTTAATAACAGAGTATTAAGAAAACAAGTTTTCTCTAATGATCGCTCCTTATTTTCTTTTCTATTATCTGCTTAATAAATACATTGTTAAATACAAATTTGAATTTAAAAGATCGTGTGATTTCTACTAACTTATTTATTCACTACTACAATTCAGGATGTAAAATGGTATTTCTACAAAGAAGTTGCCAGTTTTTTATAAATATTAGCCAGCCAAGAAAACATATTTAAACTGTTAAACAAGTCTTGGGCCACATTTCACTATTGTTGATCTAAAGGCTTCGACTCAAACTTTTGAAGCACTAAAAATAATTGGTATTACTGCAGCAATGTCATAACTAAAGTGATGATGACAAGTCTCCAGCTCAAATTAAGGGTTATGCAATGGAGAAGAAAAAAGCCAAAACAAATGTTGAACAATAGGGCGTAGCTTAATGTTACGGATCAGCAATTCAAACATGCGAAGGGTGTGTCGGGAACAAACCCGGCTGAGGAGATGGATCAAGCCAAACACATCATCATTTATCATTTTCACATGAGGAATTGGCAGTCTTGTTCTCAGATGCATTCAAATCAGCAGTGGCATAAGAACTTTCACAAGTTTTGAACTTCAAAATGTTCCTTTTTTGATAAACTCAGTGCAGCTAAAAAAAGCTTGACATCACTATAGTTATTTTTGACTGCAAGTGGCTGCTATAAACTGATGTGTAGGATAAATGTTTATTGCATATAGAAAGGAGAAAGATTTCATATTGCAAATATAAAGTTCTTTCCTTAAAGAGGCAAGAAATGTGAAGAACAGAACAGAAATGTTGGAGCATTAAAAGTGTGTTCCCTTCATTTTTACAACCTATCTTTCCTGCATATCTTTCCCCAGGGTAAATAAGCTTTTTCCACTCTTCATCACTGAAAGAAGAGACTACATAACTAGGCAAATATTTGAATTTCTGTCATTATAAATGGCAAGTCAAAGCCGGCATGCTCTGTCCGAATCAGTACTAGATACATTGTTTAGAAAACATCTTCATCCAAAAGCTCTAGTTGTTCAAGGAAAATGTATGTTACTTGCATTACTTATCTGCTTCAAAAAGCAGCAACAAGGCAGGTTTTGAGTTATTTCTGTTCAGATGATCAGAATTCAATAGATTTCTCACATAAATACTCTTGAAGTTTAGAGAAAGTCCAGTGATTGTGTGCTGTTAGGGTTAAGGGGTATGAGTTGATATGGTTGCCAGCAGAATCTTGGGATCAAAACATAGAAAAACAATCCGAACATCACCTGACATTGTTTGCTGGACTCAAATTCTTCAAGTATTTCACAGAAACGAGGCCGACTGTGACGAATCAGACCCCGCTTGAAATTCTTCATGTTTAATTTGAGGAAGTTGACCAGGACAAAGAAGAGAGAACATTTCTTTCACGTGTCCCAGAAGTGCTTGCAAAAGAAAAACAGACGGGGAAGGAGAAACTTTCCAGCCGGGCCTGAACACCCGTAACCGCTGGTAATGCCTTTCTTATGGCAGCGAGGGAAGCAGAATCCTTTGGTTAGGCAGAGCTATTTATTCCCTCCTTGGAAACGGATGAAGAACAATAAAAGCATTCTAAACAAAGAGTAGCTCAACCTGATGCTACTGCCTGTTTTCCCTCCCATCTGCGGTGGCAGTGCTCCCTCAGCATGGGGGCACTTCTCGCACACAAGACATTCAGAAAACCACACAACTGGCCCGCTCAGCTCCAGGAGAACTTTTCAACTCAAAAGCTGGGAAAGAAACCAGACCATAACAAGAGACGCCGCTAAGTTATTCCACTGGAGGCTCGTTTTCAGCTAAGAGAAAGGAATAATACCATTGCCAGTTCCACTGTTTGGACCCGCTGGTTCCAGTCCACATGCATGCCCACTCATATTTGCTTAAACTCTAGCTATAAACACACTTGACCAAGGACCCATGGTGAACCTGAAGTGGTAACAAACCTGGGAGGTGGTCCAGGTTTCAGGCTGACAGGAATCGAAGTCTAGCGGTTTGGATCTCTGGGGATCTTTCCCAACCCACAGCACTCTCTGTGTTTACTACTATTGTGGATTAGGGAGTTTGGAGTGAAAACACACAAACTCAAGTACCTCCTTGTGAGACATCGGACCTTATTGCCATTACACATGAAGCTTAAACGTCAAACAATAATATTTTTTTTTGTTGAAACCGGATAATCAGTTACTTCCCTTAGAACATAACAAATATCACACAAACTAGATCTTCTCCATAGTCTCTTCTACAGAGACTTTATCATATAAGAAATGTAGTATTTACTGGCAAATTTTGATCATCTTAAGTATTTTACTGCTCATGAGTCAATTTACTGTCCTGAGAGAACACCACACCCGGTTGCTTGGATGACACAAAACGTTTAACTGCTAAATGAGATAAGATATGTGAACTTTACTGTCATTTATGCGATAAACGTAGCTGAACAAAATTTTCTCCATGCTCAGTGTAATAGATGTAAAAGACAGCACATGCAAAAACAACATGCAGGCATTGCCCACATTACAAATGATGCAAACTACTGTAGATGTAAAACCAGTGAATAAATTAAGCATATAAGAGAGCAAAGACTTAGCAGAAAATAGTAGCATTATTGAATAGTTAACAATCCATGTAAGGTTGAGACATTTAAACCCATGTGATTAAACAGTCTGCGTATGAAACGTGTGTACAGAACATACAGTTATGTAAGAGTTTGGTATCCTGATGGCCTGGAGGAAGAAGCTCCTGCTAAATCTGATTGTTCTGCCATGCGCTTTTCCAGAGGGCAGAAGTTCAAACAACCCATCTGCAGGGTGTGTGAGATCCAGAGTCATAACTGTCTCAAATCATTTTCCAGCAACTGAACAGCTGCTTCATTATGAGCAACCTTTATCCGTGGCAAAGGTTTCTAATTCTCCTTGCACTTTCTCTTGTTTAGTTGCGCTCATTGTGATTTTACGTGGTAGATGGACACAATGCAGCGCACAATTGTGCTCCCACATAAATTGTTTCAAAATTAATATTTTAAGTAATAGCTGAAATATGCGGTGTTCATTTCAGACACTGAAATGTACACTGAAACCTTCTCCAGGTGAGGTTTTTATATTACCACCAATTTCCAACTAAATATAGGATTTTTGCGTCCCTGTTAAAGCAAAGCATGGTTTGTTTCTATCAGGGATAGGAAGTTGAATGTAGATAAAAATGTTATGTCTGCAAACTGGGCTGCATATGCATATTTCTTTCTTGCCACTTTACATAAAGGACAGATGTGTGGACTGCACAACTAGCACTTTCCTTCTCAACAGATTCTCGTACACACATAAAATCTCAAATTCATTGACAATTTGATGTTTGCAGATCTGGAATATGAGGAAATGTTTAAAAGATATAAATAATTTTGCAAGGAGTAGAAAAATATTTTAAATGAAGAAAAATTGCAAACATGACTGTCAGACATTGTCACTTCAGTGGAACAAGCTCACAGGAATATCTCAATTTTTTTTGTTGAAGTCAGGAGCAATTGAGCAGATCAGTCTGCTGTCGCATCATTTTTATGCAATTACCATTTTCCTTTTTTGGCTTCTTCTCTCTTTTCTTTTTGAGTTAAGCAAATCTTTTACACAGAAATGAAACTTATTTATTTGAAGAACAATCTTACTTAAACATGTGGTCGTAAAAATACCTTCAGTATAGTTTCACTTTCTCTAGCTCCATTAAAGAAATACTATCTTAATATTAAATACAGATATTAATCAATTTACACAAAGTAAGGCTGGTTAGAAATCACAATTATCATCAAGTTTGTGTTTGTTTAGCTAATATTGTTAATTTTTGGGGTTAATGCTGTTCTTTAAACAGAATCGTCATGTATTTAAATTCTTTTAACTTCTTAATAAACTTTTATTGGGATCTAAATTCATTAAAAGGTAAAACAAAAAAAGAACAAAAGGAAAAGTCACATAAGTACAAAAGTGTTTTGTATTCATCATGTATTCTCTAGACTAAAAAGTAAGGTTGGAAGAAAAAATATTTTCACAGAAAGAACATCATACCCCGACGAAAGGGGATGGCAGCATCGTGCTTTCTCCAGACGGAGGTGGATTAAGTTATGAATTCGTCTAAAAATCAACACCTTCAAAGTGTCTGTCAAAAAGCTTAAGATTGTATTTTCACCATCACTGCATAGCAAGCATACATTCAAGTCAACAAAAATAATTTCTCTGTAAGAGGCAGAAAGTGTTTTAGCAGAAGTATTTCACCACAACATGCACCTGTTGTATTTTTTTCATGGTAAAAAGTTTCATGGTAACTTTTTTCATGGTAAGACAATTTAAATTAGTTAAATTGTCTAAGATAATATGCTTAGTTTGTGCCTTTGCATCATAGTACTGTTGACTTAATGTGATAAGCTCAAATCTTCATTGGATAATCCAAACAAGCAGCTTCATTTGAGAAAGTTAGACTACTATTTTGTGGAAAATGGGTAATTGGAAAGTAAAAATAAATGTTTTTATATATTCTAGTTTCCATTTTCCAACCAATACTTCTTCCACACATTGAAAATGCACTACAATCTTTTAAAGCTAAGCAAAAAATCTGCCAAGGAATTAAGCCTTGAAAGAATAATGCAGTTCATATTCAGGTGGCCTCTTATGTAAAATTTAGATAAATGCATAATATTTAGAAGTGGTGATTCCTGTAAATTGCATGTTTTGCATTTGAGACACATTTATTTCCATAACAACAGAGGCAGAAACTTTATATCTGCTCTTAGTTCCTTTGCTTAGAAATCTGACCATAAACAGAGAGAAATAATTGTGGGTAAAACTGTGAAGAATGAGGAACATTATTTCACAACTTCAGTTTAGCATAGAAAGACAATCTGTCATCGCACAATGAAGTGCAAGATGTTCAAATCATGCCAGCAAAAATAAAGCCGGTTCATGGGACATTCAGTATTTTTGGACTTTCCTGGCTGGAGAGACTCAGCATGTTGGTGTAGCTGCTTCTGGCTTATTGAAAAGCACAGACTCCTCTATCTTCTGCGCCTAGATCAAGAAAGCACCAAAGCTCGAAGCCACAGAACAGCTGCAAAAGCATCCATTATCCCAAAGAAAAATCTACTATAAACTTAGAAAAACTGGACATTCCTGTATTTTGTCCTGCCAAGTTAAAGTGCACTCAGTCAGATAACGGGGCACAATAATAAAGCTTGCTGTTAATGGGATTTTTCCTTTGAAAAAGCAGATTTAAGGTGTCGGAAAGCATAAACATGGCAGAATATCTGGAACTCTTATGCAAGCTTGCTCCCAGCCCTACTTATACATGACACACTGGGAATTATCAAATTAAATGAGCTTTTCTAAGAAAAAAACTAAAAGATAAATACAGAGGTCTATTATTACCTTGGGCTGTTGTAAAGTAGAAGCCCCCCTCTGGAGACATGTGACTGGAGAACATGATGTTCCTCATTCCAGAGTGGCTGAAGATTTTAATAGTCAGGCCTCCCAAGATGCCAGGAGGAAGAAGTCCTTTTTTTAGACTTTCTGATTGCTCCACTTTCACCTTTTAGTGGGTTGAATTATTTCCGTTTTTTAAGGCCAATACTTCCACTTTGCTTTTATGTTACAAATGACAATAAAATTATCCCTTGTGGTAAAGGACTTAGATAAACAAGATCCATATTAGCCTATTTATTTCTAACACTGAATCGGTGCACAGGTGAATTTGTCAGCTGGTGCATTGAGTGAACCGTTCTGCACAATGCATTTTCTGCTTTGTGCAGAATTCACTTTCTGCACAAAGCAGAAAGTGGATTTCACTTTCTCGAATTGTTTTGATGCCAAATTGAATGTTTCCTGTAAAATTGAGTCAAAGTCATAAAACAATAAATAATTATACATTTATTTTCTGCTCTGTAGATACAACCTTTAAGTAACTTAAATAAGAGGACCTCTGGTTTAAACGCAAACTACATATATAAGGTAGATTTGTTTTATTACAACCAAAACACTGGGACGAAGATGATACATTTTTGGCAGAGCAGAAAATGTTGAACAGCGCCCCCAAGAGGAACAACAACACAGCAAGACCTAAAGCAAGTTTTTATTGACATTCAAAACTACATCTCGTTTATTTATATAAACTTCTAACTTTGTAAAGTGACTTTAATTTGGTGGTTAAATTAAATAATGAAACTCAATGCATTTATTTCTGCTCATATTTGATTATTATGACATACATCTAATGAAAACCCCAAATGTAGTTGTTCGCAAAATTGAAATATTACATAAAAACAATAACTAGGAAAAGTGTCCAACAGGAAGTCACTGACACCGTACACAAGAAAGGTAAGCTTCAAATGACCATTGCTAAACGAGCTACCTATTCAGAGTGAAGCATCCAATCACATCCATGGAAAGTTGAGCAGAGGGAAAAACGTTTGGCACCAAAACAAATTAAGTAAAACCATAGCCTTTAGGTGGTAATGAGGTAGAGCCCACTCAGGAGTCTGAAGGTGATTT
Organism: Poeciliopsis gracilis; assembly: GCA_911649635.1. Classification (NCBI taxonomy): domain Eukaryota; kingdom Metazoa; phylum Chordata; class Actinopteri; order Cyprinodontiformes; family Poeciliidae; genus Poeciliopsis; species Poeciliopsis gracilis. The sequence goes on from CAJVRI010001527.1 coordinate 4,665,680, forward strand.
ACAAAGTGTGGAGTAAAGCTCCAACTGTATCATTTACTTGTACTGAGCCACTTTTGGCCTAGATACGAAATCTCAAGTGTCTTCAGAATAAAAATATCTTGACTGTCCAACACAGGCTTAAATTCATCTTTTTAAATAAAAGTATATTTTGTACTAGATTTAAAATTCAAGATCAAACAGTGTGAAGGAAAAACAGAGAAACGAATCCAAACTGCTTCAGTCAATGATCTGAGTTGCAGTGCCATCTGCTGGTCAACTGAAGGAAAGCACAGGTCTGTTTAGTACATTCCACTGTCTCAGTCAGCAGACAGAGGGAACAGTCAGGAGACAGTGGGAACAGTCAGCAGACAGTGGGAACAGTCAGCAGACAGAGGGAACAGTCAGGAGACAGAGGGAACAGTCAGGAGACAGAGGGAACAGTCAGCAGACAGAGGGAACAGTCAGCAGACAGAGGGAACAGTAGCATGGAAACGCTTAATTTTCAGTTTGAGTCGTATTTGGAAGAATTTAGAACTTCCAAGCTGCTGTCACCATCAAAGCGCCTGCTTTAACAAACAGGACTTGATTGACCGTTACAACTGTAAGCCATGTAGAAAACTAACATCTATGATTTTAAGGAACAAATAAGTCGAGTTTAAAAAGTCTTATACTTGTGGTGTTATTATTTCACAATTTCAAAAGGGTTTGAAAGCAGGAAGTGGTCTGGCAAGCAGACATTCAGTTGCAACAGGATACGGACGTCTTGAGTAGTGATGACAAAAACAACTTAAACCAGTTCTTCCCAGTTTATTGACATATTTATGGACAAGGTCAACCATTTCTAAAAAATGACTTGAACATGTCTGCTTGCTGCTTTAAATCCCTTCTAAGGCTACAGAAATGTGTAATGAAATACTGCAGATTACTACAAATGAGCTGTGTGCAGATTATTGATCTCTTTCATGTACACCAACCAGAAAACACTAAGTACTATGTTATATGCATTTGCCTTCATATTCAGAGTTTTGCAATTCTGTGTGAGTTTTCTCTGCAATAACAAAAACTTCAAATACAAACACAGGAGACGACACAAGGACGAACATTTCTATCGCTGTCTAAACTTCAGCACAGGGGATAGTATGTTGAGGACTCCAACAAAGAACAGCAGTGCAGGTTTTATAAAGAAAAAGACAATATAAATAATATTAAAGGAAATAAGAGATTAAATAGAGCTACTATAGGATCACCAAGTCATGAGTCGTTACCAGAGTTGTTCTAGTAACCTGGAGATTTAATCACACACGCACAAAAAAGTACAAAGAAAAACACTTTTGGACAACACACAGACTCAAGTTATGAGAGAACCAGACGTAAAAAAGCCATTTCATTCTTCAAATCTTCCCTCTAAGATGCTTTCAAAGGTGAACGGGAGAAATTTGAAGCCCTGACCTGCGTAGAATTTGTTCTGGAACTCAACCCTGTGGGAGGAAATAGGAGATACAGTGAAAAACCATTAAGCAAAAAGTGTTTCAGATAATAACCTTGTCAGGAATACAGTGGTGATGGATAGCAGGCTGGGGTAAAACTGAATGGAGCAGTCAAAGCCCGTGACCCCTGCTCCTGATTCCAACCTGCAGTCACTCTTGTTTATATCATGAATCTGGCTCTGGAGCCAGAGACACCCAATACTCCTCGCTTCAGGAAAATGATCAGGAGCCATTTTTAAACGTCCAGTCTGAAACGACAGCTGGATGACCTTTTAGCGAAGGAGTCAGGAATACCCATCATTCCTAAGTCTGACTGTTGTAAAAAAAAAAAAACTAAACAAAATAAAAAATAAAGTAGATGAACATTTAAAACATTGTTCTGATTATTAAAAAAAATCTGATTATGATTTTCTGTGCTCCCCAGAAAATCAAAATCAGATTTTCTGGGGAGCACAACATACACTCTTTGACTATATAGCAAACATCTAAATAGATTCAGGCTTTATCTAAGGAACAAAATGTTATTTTTCTGCTCTGACCTCATTGTCTGGTAAGATAACCCAAACACATTCCCTACAAGGGAAATCAATCCTGAGACAGTGATGGGATTCCAAGAAATGATGTACCTGCACAAAACAATACCTTTTACTGCAGTACTTCCATAAATAACTATTCAGAATTTCTGCGTAATGCTATGCACTAACAATTTTTTTCTATCTGCGTTCCAACTTGGAAATTATGACTTCTGAGTTGGAAAAAAAAAATCATCTGGAATGCCGCTCTGAGTTTGGACTTCCAGCCGAGAGCCAGAGATCCACTGTGGCAGCTTCTCGCATCAACAATATTAAGATGTAGTGAAAACAGTTTTATTTTACAACACACACTTGTAAAAGTGAATCTAAAAGTCAGTGTTACATGGAACATCTGCATTTATAAACAAAACCAATAAAAAGTGGAAAAAGTGGGTGCTGTGGTATTGGAATCCTGTCATTTAAAAGTTGCTGACTCGGTTTTATCTTCGAGTTCAAACTTCTGACAGAAATGGAACGCAGCTTTACTCATGAAATAATTTAGCCAGACACATTATGAATTTACCAGAAGGAACTCAGTAGCCACCAGGTGGAGCCATCGCTCTGAAATTAATTTACACTCGAAAATGAAGGAGTAAAAAAATAAATGATAAATTCATTTATTTAATAAGTGATTAATGTCACAATGAAACAGAAAATATAAATATTGTAGCGTTCATGAATGTCAAAGCATTAGCAGTATTAGGTAAATTGTTACACAAAACATCGATGATAGAAAACTTACCAGTGCAGTCGAAGTGCATGCAGAAAGGCAGACAGTCCTTCCATAATGAGCAGAATGGCAACTGAGAGAACAGCAAAGAAGTAAAAGATGATGGCCAGAAGGATGAAACCGCCAAAGTTTCGAGATGAAAGGCCGAGGCGCATCACCATGGACCAAAGCACCTCTGACAGCTCTGTTCATAAAAACATGCAAGACATTTAAAAAAAAGATTCAAAAATAAAAAATGCCTGTTTATGTTTCTAAAAATGTGTACGTGTGATACTTGTGTTGTTACTTACGGGCATGAGCGAGACTGAGGGCCCAGAGCCGCAGATAGGAAGCAGTGTTAGAGATGCAACCAAGGCAGTACTCAATGGTGTGAATGGCCTGATGCACAGCCATATCTGCAAAGTTAAACTGTGGAAACACAGACAAACATGTCAGCAAGACAGTGAAAGCAGAATGTCTATAAGTCCTGAGGCCCACAAAAGAAAGAATCTGGCCCACTGTACGTGCATGATCGTTAGAGTAACTAACAGGGGAGCTGTTGTTATAAATGAAGCAACCTCCAAATTAGTAGAGGAATTGTCCTCTTTGGACCCTGTGAACCCAAAGTATCAGCTGCTCTACTGAAGCGTCATGCACGTCACCGAGACCTCAGGGAAGCATTGATCTACTGATGCCCCACGTCTGATGAAACACCTACAACGCACCGGCATACTCAAACATACCCACAACCAACAAACCTAAGGGCAAAAGCCGACGAGGCGAGTTGCAGTGAGAAAAGAAAACCGAGACATGCATGCTTTACAGGAAGTGAAAAAGATGCAGCATTAACTCCAATCCTACCTCTTCCTCCTCAGGGGCCTTGAAAGCAGGTAACAAAAGGGAACTCTTGGTTATTGAAAACAAATTAAGAGAGAAACATCAAGAAAAGTAGAAGAAAACCGTTACACATTTGGGCATTTCAGCATCCTGCCCACACAAACACGCAAAACTAGGTTATCCGTTTAAATTTAAATAGATAACTAGGCTATAAGAGCAGCAGGATGACTGAACAGCATGTCACAGAAAGTTGCACGCATAGATAAAAAGCACATAAGCATTAAGAAAAATATGAAAAGAAGGAACAACAATCCACGCTTATCCATAATTGATGTTTAGTTTTACCACAGTGGAAGTGGAAACATGAGATTAGGTTCCAGCTATGGCTGAGCGGCTGAATTATTCAAACATGTGAGGGGATCATTTTACTGCCATCTGCTCTCTCAACAAACTGCTTAACTGCTGTTCCTTCTGCATAGTAAGGAAATCCATATGGAAATCATTTCAAATATAAATATGAATTGTCCTTGGAACGACATTGAACTTACCTCTGGTTCATCCTCAGACTGCTGCGCGAGCTGGTCGTGCTGGATGATTTCCGCCTCGTCCTCGGTGGGACCGTTGCCCACTCGGACTCCTCCAAAGTTCTGTGTGCCCTGAAGAACAAAGAGTTAAAAAGGGACAAATTAGGGCTGCAACTAATTATTAAAGATTAATCACATAAAAAAAAAAATGGGCACATACAGCAGATTTTTCATTCAAGTCTGGGTATCAATATCTGTATAGCCAAGGTTGCATAATATATATATATATTTTTTAAGAATTTGAACCGTGTAAAGCTAAAACTACATATGTACATTTGTACAGTTTTTCTTCAAGTGTATTGTTCTTTCAACAAATGGTCTTTTTGAGTCTGTTCATTCAAATGAACAATTACCACAATTAATCATTTTAGCCCAAGAATAGATGATCCTCAACTCCAAGACAGTTTGATCTTACCAGATGTTTTTGCCACAAATACTGTCTCCGTAAAACCAGAGTTTTCACGACCAACATGCATGGAACACATGCTAAGGCAATTATGACCAAGAATGTTTGCAGCCCCATCTACAGAGACAACAGAGAAATAAAAAAATAAATAAAAAAATCAGCTTCCTATGCATATCCCTAATCTAAAAGTCATCATTTTTACATAGTAGGTCTAACCTGCCCCCTGTAAAGAGGTTTGGTACTGGGGTCATTGTAGTTGAAGAGAAACATGTTAATGAAGGCAATGAGGAGACTGGGAGCATCTCTGGAGGTGCGGGCGTCATAAGACACCCATTTATAGAAAATCAGAATGACCAAGTAGCCAAACAGACTGGACATGAAGACAATCTCTGGGATGAATCCCAAGTAGATGTTCAGTGGCTTTTTGAAATACCTGCAAAAATGCACATCATTCCATCAGTTTGTTCTTTTATCTGACGAAACAGAAACCGAACAAAGACTTCAACTCACAGATGATTGAAGAGACTTAGAGTGACTCCAAAAAGCATGTGGATGACTCCTAGGATAACAGACATCTTCATCTTGAAGGAGTTCAAAAATGTCAACTTGTTGATAGAAATACTCCATATCTGAGAAAAATTCAAAAAAATAGTTATAGAACCAAGTGTAGCAGATTAAATTTCATAATGATTAGAGATCCACCAATCAGGTGACAAAATGAGTTGCAGATTTGACAGACCAATAAACCATTAAAAAAAAAACAATCACATTATATTTGTATTTTTGTGGATCAGAAAATGACATCGAAAATTATAAAAGGTATAAAATTAAATAAGTTTGACATTGCATGTGGCTTATCAGGTAGTATGTGCAGAAACAGCTAATTAAGCATTTTTACTGAATCGTAAACCTGATTTGCATTACGTTATGCTTGTGCTGAAACCGATTTCCACTCTAAAACAGTAATGCTAATTATTTTGAACCAGCAATGTATTGTGATTTTAGAAAATGTCCCACATTGCTTCAGAGAATTGTGCATTTAGGTCATTGGAATAATGAAAAATAATTCTCAATACTTAATATTAATAGTAATTTGTTCTTTTAGTTTATGCTGAAACAGATGGTGCCCTAAAAACAAACAATTTCTGATGATTTCTAAATCCATTCAATAAACAAAAATAGATCTTTTTTGTAGTTGTATCTTTCCGTGATATTTCCATTCAACTTCAAAAATGTGCATCAAGTATATAATAATGATGCATTTTGTGCCTAATAATTGTGGTAATTCTTAGTTTTTCTGCATTTACTGCAAAATCTGAAAACTTTTTCTGCATTTACTGCAAAATCTGAAAACTTTCACATTTTGTCAGTTTCTGGTCTACAAATTGAAGATCAGACAGAAGGGAAAACTTTGCCCAGTTAACTGGTGCATCTCAAGTATGTAAACCTAGTTAAAGTAGGAAATGTTCATTTTAAAGAAGCACCGTACAGAAAGTTAAAAAGAAAACAAACAAAAGAAATTGTTAAATAAATCCTAAAAATTTACTGGATCAATTCCAACGGGGTATGGCCCTTTAAAAACTCCCTCCACTGCAGGATCCAACTGCAAGGCTGTGTTGCCTTCAAGTGTGTCAGTTCTAAAGAAAAGCAAGAAACACAGATATGTTTAGTTTACTTCAAGTGAAGCAAAAAAAAAAAAGTGACAACAGCAGTCTAATAAATATTTTCTTTGTTCTAAAGAATTACAGTTTTGGCTCCTAGCATCAGCTGGAAAACAGTAAATGCACATCAGTGATGTTACTTTTAATGCAATGCTGAGTACATTTCTATCTGTGATACTTACGTCCAGTTGCCTCCTTTAAACATGGGTCTCACACTCCATCCAGAGCCAAAGAGATTGAGGGACTTTGAGAAGCAGTCGTTGTAAATAACACCAGTGTACATTGAGAATATTCCCATCAGCAGTATGATATAGCGTCCTGCAAATACCATGTTGAATATCTGCAACAAAAAAGTGTCAATGAGGAATCAATTCCGGGAAAAAAAAAAAACATGTAAATGAGGATTTAAAACAAGCATGTTGACTCAAGTGATCAGGTTTAGTAAAATATTACAGATTCTCTGTGGTTCAGCAGACTGGGATTGATGAGGTAACGGCGAAACGAACAATACCTCATTATCATTCTTCTGGGCCATCAGCCTGCTTTCTCTTATCACAAGGTAGAGAGCAGCGCAGGTCATGAGTGTCCCATGGCCCAAGTCACCAAACATGACAGCAAATAGGAAGGGGAAGGTAATAATGGTGTATGGCGCTGAAGACATGAAGGCAGGCATCAAACGAAGAGGACGGGGGTGATGGATGTGGTTGTACATGAAACGAGTGAAACATGTCAATGAGCATGTGCCAACAAGGTGAGAATGGATAACCAAAAATGAATGAGGACAGAAAGTGTAAGAAACCATCTGAACCTGGGTTTATTTCACGGTAGCTGCCAATCCCATAAGCATCCACAATGTTCTGGAATCCAGAGGTGAACTTGTTTGTCTTGTTATACGTGGGTGGGGTCTGTTTGGTTTGCATTCGATTGAGAATGGAAGGCACAGTGGAGCCACTCTTCTCCTAAGGAAAACAAAACCCAAGACAAACGCTTACACTCAAGTTTAAAAATATACACCAGAATGCAGAAATACACGCAACCCTCAAGTTTACTCACTGTCCCTCTTCGAAGCGCAAACTGGATGGAGTCCATGTCAGACACAGGACACCACACCTCGGCAATCAGACACTTCTGTGTGACGTCAATGTTGCAGAGGTTGAGGGTGTGGTAGATGGCCTTCATCTTCCTCACCTTAATGAACCACACCCTGACGGTCTTGGCCGCAGCCTGCAGGACCCTCTGCCTGTGATCTTCAGTCTGGTTCAGAACCTTTATGAGCAGAAGCAGACATTTCCCACATGAGTGAATCGACTCTAATCATATACTTAGACATATGAGCTACAGGAAGCTTAAATGACATGTAAAGGTATACCACAGCTTGCTTTGTTGGAACCCACAAATGAATATTGAGTATTTTATCATAAAAAGGTTTTCATTACAACTTTCTGCAACTACTGAATTTAAAGTAAACTTGTTGTTAGGAAACATCCATTTGGATGAACTGAATTCACCGAGCTCATTTCTGCAAAGAATATGTCCATTGCAAAACAAAATGAACAAAAAACTAATTATTATTTTTTTTCATATCAGTGGTGAGGTGAGATGGCTGAGATCAAGATGCATCCTTAGTCCCTCCCTAGGGAAGATTTCCCCTTTTGCCCTGAAAAACTTGTATTTTGCACCAAACAGGATAAAACATTAACATCGAGATGTGTTTACAATTAACCAGCTGTCTCATCCACTGGATGTTTCCATAGTAGATAGCAAAAATACCCTCGTGTGTTGCCGTATGAATCACATTCAACACTAAGCCCTGATCAGCAAATAGCAGGACATTTAAGCACTGTGCGCACACCTGTTGTCGAGGCGATGTCTCATTCTGCAGACAGCACTCTAAATAACTTCTGCTCACATGTACTAAGAAGAATATCAGTCCATCCACAAAGTTTCCCAGCAGGTGTTCAGTTTCGCCCAATATTTTATGTCATGCTGGAATTCTGTGTTATTCCATATTGTGATCATGTTATTCTTAAAGTAAATTATCAGACTATCTGCTAAGACTTATGTCAAAAAATATTGTAATGAATGTATATAAAAAATAAAAAAAAAAGTGATTAATCTTTATTCAGTAAAGAAAATTATAGATTTTCCCAGGCTACTTTACTTAGGAGGAGCAACCTATACAACAAAATGTGCTTCCAGTGGACAAATTTAGAAGTTATCATTTAGTGCAAAGAAAGAAGGTTTAGTAATATCAGCTAGCTAGCTAGAATACAAACAAGTTTAAAATCTGAACAGAAATAGAAACAAAAACAGACAGCAAAAAAGTCTGTTTTTCTGAAGGTTTAATCACCATTTGCAGGTCATCAATGCGAGCATTCACTCCTGCAAGCATCTCTTTCCTCTCCTGGGGGGTTTCTGGACATGGGTATAACGTTGCTCTGAATCTAAGGACGAATTAAAAAGCAAGAGAAATCTATTAGTTATGAAAAGGTCATCCCTCACATTGCTGCGATGCTGAGTCACGTACCCTTCACAGATTTTCTTAACTCTATTCTTCAGCTGGTCTCCCTGAAAAAATATGATGAAGACGGACTTGTGGACCTGGTCACCCTGAAAAAACATTGCTAGGTTAGAAATCAGAGTAAAAACTCTAAACATCTGATAAAATTGTTTATGAACAGCACTGACTGAGGTGGGATCCTCTAGGGGATCTTCTATATCTGCCTGCCGCAGGAACACGTTTCCTCTGCAAACTCTCCACAACATCCTCTCAAATGTGGGGATACGTTCTCTGCCTATGACTCCAGCAACAAATCTGCAGCACACACATTGAAAAACAATGTTCTGTTTCATTTTTCTCCATTTGGTTTTTATTTACTTCTTTACTTATGCTTAAAACAGATATAAATGAGTGGAATTTGCTATTTAGAGTGATATTTTTTGCTTTAGAGGATTATCCCTCCTGTCTGGAAAAGAGCTTAAAAACGTAATGTGTGGGGGGTGTTTGCGACCCAAAAGGAACAAGCTGGAAATCCTCCAAATGAGACGGAGAAAACATCTTAATCCTTTTAAATTACACAAGTGTAGAAATCTGACTCACCCAAGTCTGAGAGGAGCTACTCTGGCTGGCTCATTGGGATCCAGGAGAATGGAGGACTCTTCAAGCAAACTGGGATCTTCCATCTGTCAAACAAAAAAACCAAACCACATTACAATTTAGTCATCATACTTACTCCCAGATCTGATTTAATGTGCACACATTTATTAGATCCCACTTTTATAAAAAACCTTATTAAAAGAAACTTAGTCAGAGGAGTTTCTATTCAATTAGCAGTTGACCATCTACTTGTTATGAGCTCTGATTTAGGTGAATGATTCATCTAAAGAAGTTGTAAAAGATTCCTCTACGCTGTCAGTTGACACAATTTTGCTTGTCCAGGCAGTGAAGTGGAAATAATGTTGGCCAAAGGTTGCTTAAGAACATACAGGATCTGGCATTTAATACCACTGGGTTGACACACCAAACAGTGCATTTACTATAATGACTGACTAGGCTAGATGCTGCAGTCATGTGAACAACTATGAAAGCTTATGACTGAAAACACCTTTTGTTAATATTGAGTAGAAATAAGTGATTTTTTTATGAGAGCAGTGCTGACAGCTGTGAAATGTGGTACAGACAAAAAACAGTAAAAAAGTCAATAAGGGAACACAACTTATTAATATATTGAGGTAGTTAAAATACTGATGATATCATATCTTAGTTTTTGAGTATTGAAGTTCTATATAAATAAAACATGAGCAATTGAAGCTCCATGTAGATTTAATTTAAGGTGTTGCAATATTCAACAGAAACAACTACCAAATTCACAATCATCTGTTTCTTAATAAAAAGTAATGTTGAAAACCAAGAAGCAGAAAACAACACTTCAAAAGTCTGCAACAGAAATAAAACCGACCTCATTGAAAAACTGCTGAGTACGGTGCAAAATGTGCTTGAGTTCAGTCAATTCCAGGAAGTTCTTCTTCAGGGCCTCCTGGTTGGTGTTTATTTCCTTCAGCTCATTCTCGAGCTTCTCAAATGTAGCCTGTGAGGGACAATATAAAAAGAGAGAGTAAGGCTCCAGACCTCCATTTGTAAGAACTCTGAAGTCCATAACTATATTTTAAAGGCAATTTTTAAACCTGAAAAAAATTAAGAAACTAGTAATAGTAATCAAAAGCTCAATTATTTTTGTTAACTGACTCAACCTGTATCGTATGCTTACTCTGTATTCAAAACATGATTTTAGTTTTTTTTATAAATCTTGCTATAAACTTATGAAACTCATCCTCCACTTATTGTGTTCTAATAGCCATCTTTATTGTTTTGAATTCAGCTAATGAAATGCAATGGACTCCAACCTTTATCATATGATTAATTGTAAAAAAAAAAAAAGGTAAGAAATAAACTATTGCTGTGTGACGGCTTCTAAAAACAGAAGAAATCAATTACCTCCAGATCAATCATGTCCCTTGGAAAAGGAACTTCAGGGTTTTCTCCTGTGTCCATTATCGGAATGTTAGCCTTCTTAATTTCTTTTTCAACAAATCCTGTCAAACAATCGTTATAGCCGAATAAGTAAACTTAAAAACAATGGAATCTCACCCAAAGCAGAAGCTTTAAAGCATGTCAAACAGTGTTTTTAATGTTAAAACTGACAGAATCAATTGCTCCTGAATTTCTAAAAAGTTTATTGTACAAGAAGAAAAGCTCACTCAGTTTGCGATCCATCTCCTCACATCGCCGCACTTCATTAACAAACTTTCTCTGGAAGACGTTTACATCAGGATTGAGCTTCAAAACAAAAAAAGAAGAAGAACAGAGTTCAGTGACAAAACATACTTGCTCAACTGATAATTTCTTATAACTGCTGCAGGGTGTTAAAGCCTGATAAGGTCTCAAGCTGTTGCAGAGGATTTTTCTGTTACACTCATCCTATATTCACAGACAACAGACTGCCTTGAGACTAGTGAGAAAAGGATTTTCTCATGCCTGGAACGAATAGTCAGCTGTGAGCACATGACCCAAAGGTCATCCATCATCTAAACAGCACTACTAATGTAGCCAAATTTTCAACAAAACAAAGATGAATAGTTTTTCTGCAACATTGAAAACTGCACTTCCTTTCTTTGGATAGGAAAATCCAAAGACAAAAAGTATTGTGTACTTACATCACGGAACTGCACCATCCCAATCTCTCCCAGTTCACTGACACAGCAGTAGGCAGCTTCTGATTGGAGGAAGAGCTGGGCCAGGGTCATCTCTTCACTTCTAAAGAGTTCCCCCATGGTGTTGATGGCTGGGAGTGCCCAGCACTCTAAACTCAATCAAGAGCTATGGAAAGAGAGCGTTCATTATTGACTGTGAATATTAAATGAAATAATTTTACAGATCAGCCATTCATAGAATTTCTACACTCCATCTCTAATGGCAGAGGTCCGTAAGCAGCCGAGTGTCACTTTTACACTGTTGTGCTGCACCCAAATCATATACCCATAACAACACTGTTAGTGGACATGTGACAAAACATAAAAAAGGCTCAAAGAATCTGGTTGAAGTGAAATGTGTTAGCACTTACTGATTGGTTCTTGCTAATTTTATTGTTAAAATTAACTTAGTAGATATTAATACTTTAGCATGCCGCAGCTTCTTACACAAAATCCACTTTAAATGTCAGGATTATTTGAATACCTTGAAGCTAAAATGCATAAGGACCACACAGTGCTAATCCGGGGATTACAATGAGTCAGCTGACTTGTTCAAGACTCAACAGCAGCCCCATCAACGCGATATAAACCCGTCAACTCTTTATTTTTTATATAGTTACCTGAATAATGCCTCTTTTTTATTTACTCAGTAAGTACTGAAAAATATTAGGACTTTGTCCCAATTTCTCAACCCTCCGAATAGCCGTGACCCAACAGGTACTACCCAACAAACTAATCTGACATGATTTTTTTTTTTTTTACAGCGACTTCCACAAAGAAAGCTGTTTAACTAACGTCAAGAGAGTAAACCTAAAGCTAATTTTATTAGCCAATTAGCCACAGCTAAAATTGACAGCTCGGCTTCACTAGCCTTATCCGTCTTTGCTAAACCGAAAAGTAAACATCAGTTTCACTCAAGCTAATGTTAACTTTGTCGTGTACTTCACTTACCTACAACACTTTAAATATCAATTAAAACTAGCTAACTCTGATAAAAGCTATGGACTATTTAGCACACCTGTTGAGCAACATCTAGCAACTTTTGCCACCGTAGCACGTCAACACTACATTAGAGTAGTTTCAAACCGCTTATAGTCACATTGGTCGGTATTCTTACTATTAAAATATGGACTGTATCCTTATTCCTCTTTGCTCCCCCGTTCACTTTCCCCTCGGTTGTTTGTAGAGGAGTGCTCCGAGGAAAGAAGGAGTAAACGCAACACACCAAGGCGGAAGGATCTTCCTGGTAACGAGTATCGATTGATGCGTTCACAAGTCACCTGACCACGAACTGTAGGCTCCATTGGTTCAAAAGTAGTGCCTCAAGATGTCTCTTAGTTTAGCTTTTATTTTGAAAAACCTTACGAAAAATTACGGCGTAGCGCATTTTGTTTTGTTACATCTGTTGAGTCGAATAAAATCATGGAGCAACTTCTGCGTTATAATCGCAGTATTTTCTTTGGCCAATAACAATACAAATATATACAGTTGAGGTGCTGCAAAAATATGAAAAACAAAACAAAAAACCTCAAGGGCTTTAAAATCTCTATACTACTCTCTAGGGAACAGATCGTGTAACTACATTCGTGCGTTAATATTTTCTACCGTATATTTAAATATTATACGGTATATAATACCGTATAGTACAAATTGAAACCAATTTGTTTCAGCTACAAATTGGGAGGTCTTGACTATAATACCGATTTCCCTACTATGTGACTTTGACCTCTAAAATTGTCGTAAAACTTTAAACACAGAATCTTTAAACTTATTTCTCAAATCCACAAGTTGAAAAGCTTAAATGCTATATTGGATTTATTGCTGACATGTACTACTATATAATGTCATTGACATGACGGCGAATTTAATTTACAAATAATTGTCAATTGTTTAAGTTAGTTTACCTTATTTTGAAAATATTTTTCGGAATTCACAATGTTCTTCTTGGTCACTAACTTACATTTGATCAACTATTACCGAAGTATATTTTGAGCTCTATCTGGCATAGAAGAGCCCATACTTTTAGAGAAAATGTAATCATTTTTATTAAATACACTAAGCAACTGACATTCTTGTTTGTAAAAATAATGTATGACTATTGTTGTTTAAAGCTACACTTGTTACTGTATCAAGCTCATCAGTTATTTTGTCTGAGACATATTTGCAGATGGTTTTTTTTACTTGTATGATTCATGATCACAAAACAATATGCCAATGCAGTTGCTCTCAGATGCTTTGGGGCATTTCTCAAATTTGAAATTCTCGAAACTACATGTTCAATCGTCAAACCGTTCTGACTCTTGTGCTCATCTAAAAAGCAATTTCTTATTCTTTTGCACATCAAGTGCTTATACACAATTCTCTGCTTTTTTTAAAATTTTTAATTGCTTATTTCATGTTGATCAAAATATATTATATAAGTGTCAGTTGAATTGCAGCATCCTCCACAACATTCAAAACACTTAACAATCAAACCTGACTGTCTCATTCATACACAATGAAACAAGAATTTGTCATTCTGAGGCACTGACAAGATATTTAATTTTGAGAGATGAACTAAAGATTTAGAGAAAGAAACTGAGTTTGAAGGTAATCAACAGTGTTTTGCTGTTTGTATGAACTGTTTTGAGAAATGCAATTATCGTTTGGAAAATGTCAAAAATGATTTGAGAAATGTACCAAGACAAATGAGAAAAACTGTGAATGCACTAAATGTTACTGTAAGCTCACAACAAACCATTTTATATGAGATATTTATTTGCAGATGTGTTTTATCCAGCTCTTGATCTCAAAATAATATGCCAAAACCATGATTTGAATAGCCCCAAACACACTATTTTATTTAAAGTGTACACAAACACTGAAGTAAACTGAAGCCAGTTTAAAATGATAGACAGACAGATAAACAGATGAACAGCTGTCGCTATTGGAGCTTCATCAAGCTTCTTTTCATGTTGTAGATATTTTCTGTGATGTTTCCATTAGAGAGCCTCACCTTGCCGTTTTATTTGGGAGTGTTATGCCACTAAGAGGAGGGGGGCTGCAGACGTTCTGCTTCGGCACAGAATGGGGTGGAGCTGCAGCAGTAGGCTGGTACTGGGTGGAGGCTGAGTGCATGAAGGGAAATGTTTGGCTGGGTGGTTTTGCAGTGAGCAGAGGCATTTGAGTCAGGGCACACATGCTTCAGCTGTGAGAGGCCCCACTCCCCTTGGCTGGCTGGCATCCCAGAGCAAAGGCAGAGAGAGGTAGAGAGTATTGACTGAAAGGAATCTAGAGAGGTAACAAAGTAGGTTAGGAAGTTGTCTAAAAGAAAGAAAAACAGACTAGGGCTTATCTGAATAGCTTATTTTGGTAAAGAGGTAGTATATTTAGTTGGTAGGTATGGCAGACACAGGAGCCAAAAAGGAACATGGACCCCATGCTGATGTACCCTATGATGATGAAGAGGTTGCTCTTGTTGGTGCTGCTACAGAGCCAGCAGTAGATGACGATGACCCAGCTGAAGAAGTGGACCTGGTGCTGGATGCTGGAGGCAAGAGTGAAGCTCAGATGAATGGTGTCATGGTTCTGTCTCTGCTAGACAAGATCATAGGGGTGGTAGACAAGATCCAGCAGACCCAGAATGGACTCGAGGCTCGGCAGGAGGCCATGGAGAAGTCTGTGTCAACCATCCAAGGGGAGCTGGCGAAGCTGTCCAAGAACCACGTCGACACTGCCAACACAGTCAATAAAATGCTGGACAAGGTGCGCAAAGTCAGCGTCAACGTCAAGACGGTGCGCAGTAACCTGGAAAAGCAGGCGGGCCAGATCAAGAAGCTGGAGAGCAACGAGCACGAGCTGCTCAAGAGACGGAACTTCAAAGTCCTCATTTACCAGGTGAAATGTGGAAGAGATGTCTTTTTATAAGTTTATAGCATACCTGTAGTCATAACAGATTCAAATGAATATATCTTTGAAATCGCTATTGACATAAGTAAAGCTTCACAGTAATGTGTTAATCTACTACTTGGTATGTTGCATTCCCCACATCCTGAAGGGAGGTTTGGTAAAGATGTGTGAAATTAACCTGAAAGGCTGTCACAGCAATCTACTAACCTCATCTCTGCAGAGAGAAAAGTCAAATTGACATATATCTCAGAATCACTCATTCCTAAAACTTCAGCAAGGCTGTGATGTTTACAAAGTATTCAACAAAAGCTCTCCTGTCCTCAAAAGCTTCTGTGCAGCTTCTGTTCAGACTAGAACCTGTGACTTTCATGGAAAACTTGGGGCAGGTAGCAATTTCTTCCATTCCACAGGCATACGTGATCGCCCAATAAAATCTATATAAAGACTCCTGGTTGTAAATGAAAATATAAGCCCTATAAATACTGGCATGTAGAGCTATTTGAGACGGAACCAACGCCCCACTACTGAGGACAGAGTGGTGTTTGGAGAAATGAAAGGCGAAAATATGTTTCATTTTTTTTATCTCGATGATGACTTAAGACAAAGCTAAAATTTATGGCACATAATACTGTACTTGAGTTAATGGTCGGACCAATGTAAGCATAGGCAGGCTCTGTTTTAAAGGTACAAAACAGAAGAATTGTCTTCAAACTAGAAATACCTTGAACATGTGGGCCAGAAAAAAAAACAAAAAAAAAATCAAAGCAAGAAAATAAGAAGTGTTAGTTGCACTAGTCAAAAGACTATAGCTACCTCAGTGAGCGGTTCTTTTTTTAGTTGGACATGCCGTCATGTCTAAAACATGTTGAAGTTATTCTGTAAAAAAAAAAAATTTACTTGAATACACAGCAGTAATTTCCTATATAAAGTCAGATCCTTCACTTGCTGGAAAAACGATGAGTTAATCTCGAATACATCTGCAGCGAGGGATCTTATGGTGACGAGCCTCACATGTGTGGAGCTTACTTGGGGATCTATATTGGCAGGCACAGACTCTTTGCACCGCAAGAGCATGTTACACTGTTGGCATCCAGCAGAAATCCAATCATAGGCACTTCACCCCAATAAATTACTCAGTAAAGCAGGTGCCTCCTGCTGTTTTGGAGAAGCCACTGTAAGCCTTTCAGTTATGTTGCAGTGGTTGCCCCTGGCTTCCGGCCTACTTTTTTTAATCAAAAGGATGACTGTACTGTGTCCAGTTTATATGACCAAGTGATAGATAGGTCACATATCGGCAGCAATGCAAATCAGCACTGGCTCTCAGCCAGTTTTCACCACTTTCCACTTTCTCTGTTTGCGTGTTGATCTGTTAGAGTGGTTTAGAATTAGAAATACAGTTAGACTAATGTAAGGGTTAAAGTACAGCGTGTAGAGGTTAAGGCAAGACTCCATGGAATTGCTTTGCCGCTATCCACTTGTGTGCGTTGGGTTTCACCTACAATGTCAAAGTCGTTCTTGCTCAGATTTCAGTAAAATAAGTGAAATAGGTTGCTGTGTGCTACAGGACGTCATGCTTTTCTTTGTTCAGCTGAGTGCAGGTGCCGTATTCTTATGTTGTGTCACACTACTGGATGTGCTCTCCGAGAATAGCCGCACAGTTGAGAGTTTCCGGGTTGGGAAACCTGGGATGGAAGATTTATATTTAAACTCGATGTGCTGCAGCATTGCCAGGCAACAGCAGGGCTTAGAAATAAAGACATAATTACCTCATGCAAATTGCATATCACTATACATAAGAGGATTTTAAATATTCTTTGCGTTGTGGGTGTCCTCACTGCATTGCAGTGCAAGGTTTTCCCCTCAGCATGAATCACATTTACACCGTCATCAGGACACTGCTGGTAGCAGCCAACACAGTGAGTCAATGGAGTCTTTACTTCATATTCTTCTTGCATATTTTCCCTATGACCATTTTATTAATGACAACGCTGTGAATCGTGTTAAAGTGTATGTCATTTAAAATGATTTATTTTTTCTCCTCATTTCCATGTATCTCATTTATAAGACCAAGTTTCTATTTCATGAGAGGCAAAAAAGAAACTCAAATAAATAGGATACTGTAATTATGTGGGCAAAGTTTACAATAAGAATTCATGTGCAAGTCTTTTGGTTGACAGTGAATAAGGAATTTAAACATGAACTCATTACAGTTGATCAAAATTAGGGAATCGGTCTGAAGGAAGAACCTTGCAGTGAGCTTGTCCTTCAAATCAGCTAAAATGTCTAAAACCTTTGATCTGTCACCCAGTTTAAGTTGTCTGTGGATGAAATCTGCCCAGGCAACAGCAGAAGCTGCTTCTGCTTTTTCACTGAGGTTATTAATGTAGTCCCAGCATTCTTGCCACAAATATTACAACTGACATTCAACCACCCAGGATTAGTCACTGTCAACATTTAAACTCAGAACAGAAAATAGGCTTTTAAATATTTAGACTGGACATAACATAGATATTCTGCACTTTGTTCACAGTGTTATTTATAAAATCATGTTTTCTCTTCATTTAAAATTCCACTTATGGCAATTATCTGCATGTAGATACTTGTTTAGTGTGAAACTGTTAGTGAATGATGAATTTCTGGAGCAAAAAATAACATTGCTTTGAAAGCTGTTGCATGGGATTTGATCTGGCTGTTTCAAAATTTTCATTTTTTTAAAAAATGTCAGTGACCTGAATGTTGCAGCTCAGAAATATCAAATATATATATGATATTCATCTGCCATAATAATTTTGTAAGCCATGCTCAAATTTTGAAGCAAGGACTTAAAAAAATAAATGTATTTAATGTTGTTCTAAGCTAACCTTGTCTTTAGTGATGAAGATGTAGTAATTTTGGCATGCCAAATGCTTGGAGTGGCTGATATGCCAAGAGAGACCCACTCATTCATTTGTCTTGTACTTATTTGACCACCATATAAAGTGATCATTAAATATGAAAAAGTTAGTCTAATATCAAAGGATAATAATAACAGCTGGAAACCCATATTTACAAAAGGAGAACTTCAACCAGAAAAAGCTCCAGGCTAAGATTTGAGTCTGAGACCTTCTTGCTGCTAATCCATAGTGTTAATCACTTATTTTTTAGATTTGAACTGTAGCAAACAGACCATAGTTTGTGACCCTGAAGGGTGTGTCCGTCTGACTAGGAGGTCAGTAGCCCAGGAGTACCACAGGAAACTGTACTCTCACCATTTGCTTTAACATTGTAAAAGTTAGACTTCCAGTTCAAATTTAAGACGTATCAACTCCAGAAATATTTGAATGACTTTGCAGTTTGCAGATTATAATGACGAACCATAGAATCACTTTGTGGAAGCGATTCATTTCATCCAGAATATGAACAAAACAAAGATTTCTATTATGAGTGAAGAAGTTAAGGTGGTGGCATAAATAAAAAGAGCAGAGCAATCTTTGCTTCTTGTGGGAGATTAGATCCTTTGGTGGTTACAGCAAGATGCTTTATCGTCTCTAAGTTTGTTGTTGAGAGTTTAGTCTCTTCTGATGTTGCCTACTGTAGACAATCCAGAGCATATACTTTATAAGACTGTTTTTCAGACTCACTGCAAAAGTCTGAAAAACTTTTGCAGTGAGTCTGCAAAAAGTCTCACAGAACAGATTGTTACAGAAGTTGTAAAGTCTTGTTTTTGAAGAAACTTTGAGTTTTTAATTTTTGACATTTGGGTTTTCTTTAGTATTAATAAAGTGTTTGTAACTGAATTGGGCTGAATTGAGTTTCATTAGTTCTAAAGTGAGAAAGATGTGTATTGGCAGTATTTAGAGTTAGGCATGGCATGACACAAATATTTGGCAAGACACAAATATCTGGTCTCATGCACAGAAAAAAGTGATGATTTTCAAAATTTGTGCAATTTAAACTTTAATGACTCACTGAGTTTGATCAAAAACTTGTATGAATCAATTTTATGAAAAGCTACATGCGTCTTCATCTAGTTTATGCAATATAATCTACCAGTCTGTGACATGGTGATATGATATTCCTGCGTCTGGAATCAGGGTGTGTTTGGATCCTCCTCAAAAACAGCGTTAGCTATGTGGTCATTCTATCAGGGGGTTAGAGGACTTCTCAGTTCCAGACTACTCTATCAACTCTATGCAGAGCTCCAATCACAGCCAGAGAGTGCTCCCTGTAGACTACTGCTCACTTCTCTGTAATAGATTTTCAACGTGCCCATCTCTGTAACAGCATAGTTTCTCTTACTCCAGACGTAGAATTCCAACCATGGGAAGCCCTTTGGCCTCTTTACTGAATTGTTGTTTCCCTGCATAGTCTGCATGTCAGCACCTCTACAATGAAGTGTTTTCAATTACCTATCAGGTCATAGCAAGTAAAACCAAGTAACTTCAGCAAAAGGAAGTCAACAAGTAGCACAAAGATAGAGCTCTGATTCATTCTGTTGGCATCTCTGCACCCCCATTTCAGACTCCACTCCTCCTTATCGCTCCCACAATCGAGATGGCCTATTTTAATTCCAATCAGACGTCTAATCCAGAACTAACAGCATAGCTCTTCCAATATTACACACAGCCCTTTGCACACACTCCTTGTCTCCGTTTTCTGTCTATAGAGAGATTGCACTAAGATTAAATAACAATTGTTTCCCATGTTCATTCATTTTTAAGTTGAACTCAAAGTTGTACGATAAATACCCAAAATGTAAACACCTCAAGTTACCCAGTTTTAGTGATGTAGAGCAGATGGATATTTTCATTAACTTCACCTGATGTTTTTCTTTTATTTATTTATTTTTTTTAACATTTGCTTTGCACAGTTAAACTGAAAGACAATCAAGTCTATTTAAAGGTAAAATGTAAAACAAGAAAAA
This sequence comes from Poeciliopsis gracilis, assembly GCA_911649635.1. NCBI lineage: Eukaryota > Metazoa > Chordata > Actinopteri > Cyprinodontiformes > Poeciliidae > Poeciliopsis > Poeciliopsis gracilis. Next base: position 4,685,956 of record CAJVRI010001527.1, read on the forward strand.
GGTACATACAATGATAGAAAAAAACTTAATTTTATACAATTTTTGATAAAGATTTTATCTTGTTGGAACACATATCAGTTATGGCCAATAGAAAAGAAATCACATCACAATTGAACAGATTTGAAGAACTTTAGATAAAGATGGCGTTAAGTTTTCAAAACATTTTCATTTGATTTGTACAACATATGACGCATTCAAAAAATTAATTTTAGGAAAATTGTATAAAGAGCCATTCTCTCCAACATTGCATTTCTGAACATGGAAACAATAGTTTCTGTCATCAGTACTTTATCTGACCTGGACTACTTCCTTCAGTCCTCTGGATGTTTATTGTAATTCTAAATAATACCGTCTGTATACAGATTAACTTAAAAATAAGTGTATGTTTATACTTAAATTATGTCTTAATCCTTTTATTTAATTTTAAGTAAGAAATATAAGTGTTTTTCAAAATGTAGCACTATCCTAATACTATGAAGATATCTGTTATGTTTGTGTTCCAGTGTTATCTTTTATTTTAGCAGAGAGCGGAGAGCGCCATCATGGAGCCCGAGTGTTGTTTCTTTTGGCTCATTTAAATGCAGGTCACTGTTTGGGGGGGGGGGGTTCCCTTTTTTCTTTTACCACATGTATATTTTGTTGATAACAAAGAGGAAATGAGTCACCCTGAAGCAAATACAGCCCTTTCCCCTCCTTTTGTTTGGAATTCTTTCATATTTTAAAAAATGCAGACCATTGTTTTTTCTCTAAAAGCTGTTCCATCAATGTCCCTCTGAAGCAAACCTCATTTGCCACTGCATTGTTTTTCTTTTCTCTTTCCTTTTCCAAAGCAAAAATAACAAATCTGAGTAAGCAGAGATGTGGAACATTTCAAACACTTACCTGTCAGTCAGGACTATGGACCATACAGGCAAACAAAACAAGTGTAATTTGATAAACTAGCTCAAAGTGCTGCCTGTAAGGTCTTTTGAGCCGTTGTTTGCCTCCGTAAAAGTGGATGTTGGTGCAAATGGATTTACTGGTAATGTTATTTCATCCTATTCAATTCATTTAGTTGTAGAACATACAGAGAGAAATAAACTTTTAAGCATATTCCACAAATGTGGCTGAAGTCTTGATTTTGAGAAAACAATTCCTGAAGTTTTATGTTATCTTACTTTATCCGCCCTGAAATGTATTTGATGGGTTTCTGGATCCTTCTCCTCATTGGAAGTCGCAACCAACTGACCAACACTATTACCATACAAACTAAATCTGTAACATAGCATTTGTGTATTGCACTGTGATAAATTGTACAATGAAAATAATACAAAAACTAACAAAAAATGCTGCTTTATGACATGGCTCCATCCCTAATTGGGTCTTCAATTTTACTGATGTAACATATTCATTTCATCAGCAAAATATACCCAGCCAAAAATAATTAACATTGTCTTAAACAATGCCAGAAGGAGGTCTTAAGTTACTCCTGGTAAATTTAAATTCCTTCTTATTTCTCCACACATGCCCATCCCACATCTCGTGGCAGCAAACAGGATGTACCAACTGGAAGACGGATCAGGTCAACATCTAGTTTGAACAGTTGTAGCTGTCATCCAGCTACTTGGCCAGCGAACAAATATGTGTCCTCATACCACTTTCCAACTCTGGGCAATGCTCCTGATACTCTCCAAGCTTATTCGGCACATTGTCCCTATATGAATGAGAACATAATCAGAGTGTAACACGAGCTAAATGTTTGACTTTGTACCAATTTTGAATATTTCTTTCTCAATAAAAGTTATTCCCAAGTTATGTTTATTATTTAATCCAACCTTTGAGTTGAATAACATCTAAACTGACACCCTATATATTGATTTTAGAATCGATTACGTTAGCTAACAGAAGAAGATGAAAAAAGCAATCTTGGTCAATAAATAAATTGATTTATAATGATCATTGCCCAAGAAAATGGTTCTAGATATTGATTTGAAGCGAAAAAATAGACAAAAAAGATTGAGAGTGTATATGTTCATTGAAAAAATATATTATATATTCATTGTGTGAAAAAAAAATGTCTTGTTTCAAATTTTGCTCTTTTTGTAGTGCTGAAATCTTTCAGATTATCAAACTAATTTTAATATCACAGATGACCAGCGTAAAGTAAAAATGCCACACAAATTTAATTTATGTACCACCAAAATCAGCCTCACTTTTGTAAAAAATAAATAAATAAATAAATAAATAAATAAATAAATAAATAAATAAATAAATAAATAAATAAATAACAATTTAAAAAACATAATTAATCCCTACATCTAAGTTAAGAATTTTTGAGCAGTAATGGACAAAGAGTCTCTGGCAGATTTGTAGTCTGGACCTTAAAGAGTTGTTGAAATGTTCTTGTAGTGATTTTAAAATTGCTTTCTAACATGTTTCTAGACATATAGATGTCAGTAATTCTGTTCTTGTTATACTAAAATTTTCTCAGAGCCGTAGATTTTTTTTTTCTTCATCTTCATAAAAGTAATAAGTGAAACAGAACCAGAAAAAACTTCAGCAAAAGCAAAACTTTAGATGACCTAGCAACAACTTTTCTTATAAATAGCTGTTTAATTGCTTTAAATTAACAATTTGGTAATGAAAGCAATATGTTTTTGGTGAGCATTCACAGTCAGATTCATCTATGTGGTTTATTCCAATGCTTGTGTGACATGTGAATCTTTTGCTCTGTGCTTGTGAGTACACCGGGGGATTTATAGTAGCCTTGGCATTAGGTTTTGCATGCTCTCAAATATTTTTGGAAGATTAATCTATTACTAATATAAATAATAGCCATGTTAGGTTCGGTGGGAGCAACATTTTGTAAGCTGGGTTAGTATTAGCCTATAAACTATTTAGCAACAGTGACATGTTTGTCTTTTATGTTCAAGTAAAACAAATTAAATAAGTTACTATGTTACAAACCTACAATATGAAGTTAGAGAAATGTTTTCCCTGCACACAAACACTTATATGTATGCGAGTAAGCACATGTACTCATGCATTTACAAAAGTTAAGACTGAACTGTTGCTTTCAAAAATTACGAAACAGGACTCCGTTGTAAGCAAAATGCTCTCAACTTCATTCAATTTCAACACAGATTTTTTTGCTGACAGTGGAAATCTATGAGTCATAGTAGATATTTCAGCTTTTCCACTGAAAATGCCCCAGCTCCTTCACACATATTAACAATGACTTGATTCAGAGCCTGGAGGGCAAGATTTTCAATGGGTGAAAATAACTTTCTGAAGTAGGGCTCTGGCTTAAGACCACAGAAAACATTTACACTCCCTCTTTATTAAGTTATGCATAAAAAGAGAAAATGATACAACCACATGAATAATATTTGACATCCTTTTTATGTAAATGAAAATGATTTAAATTAGATATTTCCAGAATATGTATATTTATCACAACTCTTTTTTAATCTTAGGTGAGCTAGTCTATAGGGAATACAAACATATAAACTAAGCTGAAGTAAGACTGAAAAAAATATAATTAAAAAGTCTACTTGATGTATCACTTTGTCAGTACAGATTGTACTATTGAAGAGAATGAAGTCATTATATAATACCTTCACATACTGTTTCCAGAGTTCTTGGCAGCTCACATCAACACAGGAATGGAAAACTCAATTTTACACCATCAAGTGTGAATAACCATGCTGAGATTTCAGTGGTTTCAGAGTCATGAGCTGTGGAAAGCCTGAGCTATAGAAATCAAAGAACTCCATTTGATGCTGACTTTCTGGTATATAAAACCTCTCACTTTGAATGAATCTGTATTTAAGCTGTGGTTTCATCCAGCGCCAGTAGCACTGGGGATTCTAATTATATCTTAAAAACTTCATGCCCTAGAATTTGCATTTTCCCATAAGTCATCTGACTCACCTTCGAAATACCTAAAGCAGTAGTAGGCGGGTAGCCAATCCCCTGGGAATTGTCTAAGGTTTATTTTGGACAATGTAGGAAGCTTTAGAATTGATGACCAGAGTACATTAGTGGTTTTATTATAGCCTGCAAGCAGTCTCAGGACATCTAAGCATCCTGATGCAGGTTCATGCAGAGATGTAACACGCAAACCTCCAACCCATGTCAATCTTTCCCTTGGCCTTCTCCCACTCTAAAGCGACATATTGGTCCGAGACATCACTCACTGTGAATGCTAGCAGCACAGCTGCAAGGAGTGAACAGGGTAAGACAGCTGCTCCTGTGACTCATTGAAGAGGCCTTTCATCACACTGCCTCTAAAGGAATAGTGTGTGTGTCTGTTTATCTTCCAGCCTGTTAAATGGTTGCATGGATGTAGGTGGATTAAGAGCAACTGTTAACAGTGTGCAGACTCATCTGAACAGTGAGTCTGACATTTTCCAACGCTTGTACCTTCAGTTTTAATTTAGCTTGATATTTTTTTTCTATTTATTTATGATGCAAACTGGAAAGTATTAACATGACATTGGCAGGGAGTGAGAGCTGAATCTAACTATAATTACCACTAATATAACAGTTTTAAGATATTTCGCTATAATTTTCTTTTAGTAGTTGTTTGAATGAGGCTTATGTCAATTAAGGATATTTTTAGTTAACTTGTTTAAATATTTCTCAGATTAGTGTAGGTATTCACAACAACATCTGGATAAATAATCTTGGTAATGGAGTCAGAAAGAAGCCAGCAGTTTATGGTACCATCTTCATTGTTGTCCATGGTGACAATGTATCATATTAAACCGTTAGCTGACAGAATTTTACCCATCTGGCACAGAAAATAAAACAGCCTTTGGTTGTCATGAGAAGGTATGATAATGTTTTGCTTGTAAGAGCTTTCATTAAATATTTACAAAATTAACATTTCCCCCAAAAGGAGAGACCTCATCTCAGAGTGGTGGCCAGTCTGCTTTGAAAAGCATCTTTTTATGTCTCCAAACCTGTTTTCTATTCCTGAATCATTTAATTTTGTTTTAAAGCCTACCTGTTTTACTCTTCACAGATACCCAACTGTATGTAAACATTCAAAAACAGGGTGCTTAAGAGAAACTTTTCCATGTGGACCACTTAGCTACTCTTCTTGGAAAGAGCCATCAACAAGGGAGGTTTATGTTATTTAACAGAAGATTCTTAGTCCCCGCTCCCTTGGCACCTGTCAGTGAAGACATTCACACAGCGGGCAAACTTTTCCGCTGCTGTGAAGTAGTAAATCTGTGGCGTGTGGAAGGTAACATGGGGACGCTAATGGATTTAACATATTCAAACAGAGGCTCTCAGTACTGTGTTTTGTTATCAGGGCTGGAAACCCAAACAGATTTCACTGCTGTCATCACAATTTCCTTAGCGTTCAATGGACTGTAAACAGGAACGTTTTCTACCCACATTCCTTTGAGCCTCAGACTTCTTACATATTTATTTTATATCTATCTGTAATTAAATATGTTTTAGTCACTTTTGAGAGATGCCTGTCTCATTTCAGCAACATCGTTACTCAGTGTTGTTCACAAATACATCCATAATATATCTATATCTATATATATATAGATATATCTATATATATCTATATATATATAGATATAGATATATTATATCTATACATATAGATATAATATATCTATATCTATATCTATATATATATATATCTATATATAAAAATATGTGCTATTTATGCAGCTCCGCTCAATCTTCAGTAGCCAGCATGGCCTGCATGATGAGGTGGTTACTATGGTTGCAGCATGCTGTGTTTATCTGTTGCTGTACTGCAGGGGATGGTGTTGTTCAGCTGGGCGAGGGGTGGGCTGTCTGTAGGGCCGAGCTATGCAGTGGCTGATGGCCAGAGGAGGGTAGATGGAATCCAGAAAGCAGAAAAGGGCAGCTCAAAATAAACGCACACACAGCAGGTCGGCCAGTGCCATCATATATACTCCACCAGATACAGAGGCAATGTATGTTTTCTGGTCCTGCACATTTAAACAGTGTAGAACATTCTGACAGGTGCTTCTCTAATATAAGGCATATTATCTTTCTCTATCGATAGAAACAACATTATTAATGAGTTGCTGACCATCCATATCTTATATTTCTCAGTTGTTCTCTTCTGTGTGCTTATTTATTCCTGCTATCAAAATACTTGCTTGAAAGATATTTCAAGCGTATAGGGGACCTTCAGAAATAAATAGTTCTCTGATCTATGCACTGGCTGCCTGTTGCTCAAAGAATTGACTTAAAAATTTCCTTAATAGTTTATAAAGCACTTCATAATAGAAATTCAAACTACATTTCCGGTCTTCTGCAACCCTACGTACCACTCAGACCGTTAAGATCATCAGAATCAAACCTATTAACTATACCAAGAGTCAGAAGTAAACACAGAGAAGCAGCTTTTAGTTTTTATGCTCCAACACTATGGAATAAACTTCCTGCTCATTGTAAGTCTGCCCCTACCTTGAGTTTATTTAAAACAAGGTTAAAAACTTTTATATTTGAAGTTGTCTATTCTTAATTTTTTAATCTCACTCACTTACTATAATTACAATTTTCATGTTTACTTTGTCTATTTTTTTCTGCTTGCTCTTTTTTTCCCTCCTTTTTTCATCTTCTAACAGCATGTAGTCCTTATTTTTCTTGTACAAGCACTTTGAATTGTCTTTGGCTGAAAGGTGCTATATTAATAAAGTTGCCTTGCCTTGCCTTCAGAAATAAACATCTTTTTCATCAGAAGACATTTAGTCTGTTTACTTTTATGATAATGGTTAATAAGACATCAGCGCTGTCATGAACTGTATATTTTAAGAGAATTGCTAAGGAAGTAACATTACAGCAAAGAACATAAACAAACATAAACTAATTTGCTACCAATTAGTGCTTTACTTCTGTTTCAACTGTACGGGTGACAATAAAAATAGTTGTCTGTCTTTGGCAACATGTTACAGGATACATTATTGAAAAATATGACCATACTCCCTTGTAGTTGAGCTTTTACTATTCACCGCGAGTTAATATTGAGGTTTTTTTTAATTAAGATCAAATAACACTGTAAGATACTTATTTCAAAACTTATGTACAGTAACATAAAAAGTAAACAAAAAGGACATAGTCCACCTGTCATCTCTTCAGCACTTGTTTATTTCCTTGTGTCCTCAAGGTTACTGGCATAACAGTTTATGAATAAAAGATAAACTTTCTTTTCCTCTCTCGTTGTCGTGGTTAAAAGAAAAACAAGGTGGGAGTTTCTGAACCTGTTCATCTCTCTTCACTAAATGCTTACTTTCTACACTCAACACAAAGCAGTCCCTGTTAGTTTTTCCGTCATTTGCATATGAAGACTTGTTCAACCAAGTTTGAATCTGCTGTGCTTTCGTGCTGTGGGTTATAAGTGAAACTCCATACATTATAAGCAGAAGTGATGAAATCAAAATAGCCTTTGAATTACAAAACATTAATAGTTTGCATGTAATTGCAAATGGTTCAAGAGTTTATTTTTTGTTTTTTTGTTTTGGCTGTAAAATTTATTTAGGATTTCTGTCATTCACCTCTCCTAAAATGTGTCTATCAAAAGACTTGGTTTAGGGTTTGAAACAAAAATGATACCAAATGACAGGAAGTAATGTGGTTTGATGCAAGACGCTCTTGGCTTTCATTTCAGGTTGATTACAGTAGCAGAAAATATGCTCTCAAGTTAAATTTTACTTAAATCAAAAGTTAAGTCATATTTAATATATAGGTCACACAGTACAAATTATGCTTATTGGGTTGAAATTTATGCAAATTTTATTAGAGATGTTCATTTTACACCACTAGGTGGCATTCTGCACCAGCTGCAGCTTTGTGTTGCATATTAAGATAATGCGTCACTCTGCAAACTATCATGCTCACATTTTCCATCTCAGTTTTGGTTCATCGGGGACATGGGGGGGGGGTTGCTTGTTTGTTTTTCTGAAGCAGATAGCTTTCATTGCAGAATAAATCAAATAACATTGTTGTATTGTTTTTAAAAAAAAGTAGTTATCATGTTGCAATCTGGTTAAATTCACACTCAGGTTCAACAATTTAATAGTTCCTTTTTTTCTTCTTCCTTCCTTTTTTACTGTCAGGACCAAGTGAAGACACCAAAGGAATCCAAGCCCAGGACAGCAGAGACAGCTGAAAACAAAGCAGTGGATGGCCTAGAGCAAATACCTGAGGATGGACAAGAAGGAGTTAAAGAAAATCTAAATTCTGATGAAGAAATTGAGGTTGAAGAAATTATCGAAGAGTCTCGTACAAAACGTCTCCAACGCACAACCAAGCAGCAAGTAGACAACATAAAGAAGGCCTTCTCCAAAGAAAAAATGGAGAAAACCAAACTAAAGACCAAGGAAAACTTGGAAAAGACCAAGCAAAGGACCCGTGAGAACCTGGAGAAGACGAGGCAGAAAACCCGTGACAATCTTGAGAAGACGAAGAACAACCTCGAGAAAAAGATCAACAAACTTGGAACCCGCATGACCCCCAACCAGGAGCGGAGGGCAAAGATGAAAAGCTCCAAAGATAAGTTCAAGAAATCCCTCACTCCTGAACACACAGAGTATGCTCGCTCCAAGACAACCGTGTACCGCGTTCCCCCCTTTACTTTCCATGTGAAGAAGATCCGGGAAGGGGAGGAGGAGGTGGTGCAAAACACAGAGATGGTTGAGGTGACAGAAGGAGAGGCACAGTCAGAAGGAGAGAACGGGCTGGGAATGCATGTGGAGGTGGAGGAAGGAGAGCTTGTGAATGTAGGTGGCCCAGAGATGCGGGGTCTGGTAGAGATAACTGAGGACTCTCAGGTGGTCAGGGTGGAACCAGAGCATCTAAAGAAGGTTGGAAGTGAATAAAGGCATCCAGAGGACAAGTAAAGAATGAGAAGGAAACAATGTCGAAGAATGAGTCTAATCGAAAGGACACTTTAATGATCCTAGAGACTTTACTGAGGTGACTACAGTCTGACACCTCATTTGCTCTTTTGTCATTTTATTGTACTCAGCGGCAACAATGATTTCCATGTTTGCTCATATCTGTTATGCAAATAATAGATATGTATATATATAAAATAATGCTAGCTTTTGAAATAGATTGTTATGCAAGACATATGTGTATCAAGTGTTTCAAGTGTTTGATTTTCTTTTTTTTCGGTTTTTGGTTTGACTAACTGCCTGTCTGACGCAAAGACACAGTAAAAAAAAAAAAAGTTTTAATACCTCATAATAAACAAATTAAGTTAAGCCTTTCACTTGTTTGGCATGCAAGTTGTTATGAATGACCAGCGGTGGTTTTGATATGGGTGATGTGACTTTGTACCCAGGTGCCGAACAGCCTGGGGGTAACCTGAAGCCAAACAAATAAATAAATAATTTGATATTTGCACCCTGAACACCGTTTTCTATTGTATATTTGTATTCTATGTCAGCAGGAGTGGTAGTTTCTCTGAGATGTGGAAAAATACATTTTGGTGGTTTGCTAATGCTGAGATTATTCTGATTTGGCACTAAATAAAAGTGATATTGACGTGTTTTTAATGGACTCTGGATTGCATTTTACCATCTCCAGTTAAAAATGACGTATTCAGTCTATTTGTGAAAAGACAGAAGTCTTTCTTGGCAGTAGAACCATTCTATGTAAAGATCAGCACAATAATGCGCAGACTGGTTATTTCTGAACGGAATCATTCTGCACTATTACAGATCTTTAAAGTTTTTGATTTGTTAAACATTTAGTCTATTAGTAAAAAAAAAACATAGAGATTAAATTAGGGTCTCTTATTTTTTTCGAAACATAGTGTCCACATATGGCTAGTGTCAGATCTTGATTCACTTTGCAGGAGGTAAATCAGAGAGAACCTATTAAAGTTGCTCTTTTCTTCGGTTCTGTTTGTAACATCTATGGACAGAATTTCTGGGCACAGTCAAAGTGTTGAGGTGTTAAGATCCTAAATGAATCCTAAGATCAACATCTCCATACTATTGGCTTTGTCAAACCCTGATCTACAGCTTTCACTGGATTGGTTCGTAGCCAAGGGCGAAATGGCTGGGAGAATCAATGAGTGCAAGACTTCAGTCTTGAACCAGAAAAGGGTAGAGTGTCCTCTTTGTGATATGCAAAAGGTCCTGCTCCAGAAGAGGTATTTAAGTATCTTGGGGTCTTGTTTGACAAATGAGCAAAAAAAAGTGCAAAAAAGAGTCAATAGACAGAATAGTGCAGAATCCGGTGTAATGCCGAGCCAAGCCAAATGGTGAAGCACTTGATTTACCAGTCCTCCTATGTTCTTACCCTCATCTATGGTTATAAACTCTGAATGGTGATTGAAAGAACAAGATAACAGATACAAGAGACCAAAATGAATTTCTTTCACAAGGTGTCTGGGCTCTCCTTCTGGGAATGTCCCACTAAGAGGGGGCCCAAAGGAAGACCCAGGATACACTGGAGAGGACTTCAGTTGTCCTGAGAATGCTTTGGGATTCCCCTGGAGGAGGTGTCCCATTTTTCTGGTAAGTTACAGTTCTGTTTAAGAAAGTATTTGTATCTTCCCCTTAACACAGTTCATCTGTCGTTGCTTTATTGTTACATTTAGATGTTTCTGTTGTGAAGTTTTTCCGTTTATTGGACCAAAATGCAGATGAAACGCTGTGGCAAGTAAATGATGAGAATTAATTAAATACAGGAGAACACCAGGAGAGAGCAGGAACAAGCAGGGAGAACGCATGAAGAAACAGAGTTTAATGGGAGAAGAGGTATATAAATACTGAGAGAGTGAATATTGGAGTAACAAGCTGAGACTGATTAACTAGCAGGCTGCAGGTGTGAGGGGAGAGAGCAGAAGGGATGCTGAGGAGAGAGACAGAGAAAAAGAGAGAGAGAGTGGCACAAGGGAACAAGGAGGAATATCAAATCAAACTGGGATTTAATTTCCCAGTTGCCACAAGCAACTGGCAACTAGACCAAGACAAAAACATAAGCATACGAAATAAATAATAATAAACATAGTCTAATTATAATAACTATGAACAGATTCAACTAATGTGTAAGAGAAACAAGACTGATCTGATAATGATAAATAGTAACTAAGACAAACACAGACAACAAATAATCAAAATGATATGACCCAAGACAATTTTATATTTTGAAACAAATATTATTAATTGACTACTATCAAAGATAACTAGAGTAACTAAAAATGTTTCAAACAACCATTTCATTTATTGAAGCAACAAAGCTGTCTAAATCAAACTGGCTCTGTATCAAAATGAAATTGCCACCCGAGTGAAATCGCAAATTAAATATTGACTCACTAAAGAGATTTTTGTAAAACGGAGTTTGATTTCACTACCTGCATTCAAGTTTGATCACTGCATGACGTATATAGTCAAAATACACTTAAACTTAACCTGTGTGGCTCCATAAAGTGGCTAAAAGAGCTCAGTTGTTCCTAGTGCCTTAGTTAAGGTTCAAGATTCCACAATAAGAAAGACCTGACAAAAATGCTGCCCATGAGAGAGATTCAAGGTCAAAATCACTGCTTACATGGACACAAAAAATCATCACAAATTTGCCGAAAATAAAATTTTGTCCAACATTTTTTGGAAAAATATTATTATTATTATTATTATTATTATTATTATTATTATTATTATTATTATTATTATTATTATTATTATTATTATTATTACATCAAAATCACTCAAAGGAAAAGTATGCAAATTATTTTTTCCTCCATTAAGTGCGAGTCCACAACAAAGAAGTGAGAAGCAATATATAAATATATGTATATATATATATTTTTTTGCTTATATTTTTGCTTTAACAGTGTATGATCTGCAGTGTCAAATGCGTTAAAAGGTAAATGAAAAGGGCTGCACAGTTTTTGTTATTGTTTATTATGTTGAAGGTAATAACTTATTGATATTGAGACTTGATGTAATTGTGACATAATATTATGACTTATGAGATACATAAAGTAATGTAATGAGAATGTGAGCAGCAAAGAATGTGATCTTTTAGAAGAAGTAAATTAACTGGGTCAGAGTGCAGAAGCAGACTATTTGCTAACACTTTTATAATAAATACCATGGATTGTTCATCAAAGTAGAGAAATATATTATACGTCTCTAGTTTCTCAAAAAGTGTTATTAAAACTGAACTGAAAAATGTTAAAAATGACAGTCAGTAGCTTGAAACAATGGAACATTTTTTACATTAAATTCAAATATATGAATTTAATGTATCACCAAACTGTAAGCAAAACTGTTACTCTATTCAGCCATTGACCTATGTGCTGTATTTGATTTTATGCCGCACTTTGTTGATGGACTGTTCAGAACTCGGCAGTATGTATAATCATGATTATTTTCTGAGTTTGTCTGAAACAATAAAAAAGAATTGTAACTTGTACTGAATTACAAGCTCTACTGTGTGTCCTTGCTTCCTCTATGAAAGTAAAACACTTAAAGTGAAGTTTACAATGTTTTGTAAAACCTATGCGGTCAAACATTTATGGTTTCATCCATTTGTGTGGTGTTTATCATGCATTTAAGATGCATTTAGATATGAACCCACAAAGGTTCTCTGAGCCCACATTTTCACACAGAAGTACATTTGAATGTCCTCTTTCTGAAATTGCAGATAAAAAGAAAATAGTCTAAAGAAACAATGATTGACTAACTATGGATGTTAAAATTACAGTCCTAAATTAAGCTGAATAAAATCAGCACATCAGTAAGACTTATATAAGATGTGCAATTGCAGTTAATGTCAGAACATTGCAACAATATCCTGCTAAAAAAAATTTCAGACACCAACTGTAATAATGTGCAGATCCACTGAATAATGAAAAGAATGTCTGCTCAGATGGAAAAAGCTATCTGCTCATAAATCTTAAAATATAGCTGTCATCTTTTGACAGGAAAAAAGGGCAAAGTAGGATGAAAGGGTGCTGCTGTAATTGCAATATGTTCATGACTTGATGCCAATGGACAATGACAGTGTTCAACAACTGCCATATTAGATCATGAAAGGAAATCACACAAGGCACCAGACAGTAACATGAGGAGTGTTTCTATTTTCCCTCCCTGCAGACTTGTCTGACCTTGGTCTGTTGTAGATGCACATGCCCATGTGGCAAGAAGCATCATTGAAATAATCAATGGATGGGGAAATGCAATTAAGGAGAGTGCTCTCTAACCACTGACCAGAGAAGAAAACAGAGAGAGCACACACAATGGGTGCATATTTGTGATATTGTATATGAGCAAACTAAGCGCTCAAAAGTGATATTGTTGTAAATTAGAAAAATAATCATACATAGTTCAGTGAAATTTGTGTTTTTTATTATTATTATTATTTTTTGTTTGTTTGTTTTATACTAGATATTTGACTAAACAGGTCTTAAGTGACTTGACATTGGGATTGTGAAAATAACATGCTTTCGCCACAACTGAAAATGCGGACATTTATAGATACAATAATGTGTTTTTGATTCAAACTTGCTAGCTTGTTTTTAAATGCATTAAAAAAACACCAACATAAAAAAGAACTTGATAATTACAAGTCCGCTCCTTTTTTTTCTCACCACCATTTAAGCTGTCAAATTTTCCAATTGTGTGTCAGTTTAATTGTTTATTAAATCAGCGAACTGTTAAGACGTTTTATCAATTCTGTTAATTAATTTTTGCTTTCTGAGGTCAGTAGAGAAAAGCACTTTTGTTATTAACCTCGATGACGACAGCATTGCCAGTAACTCAGATGACTTCCAGACTGGCTGTTCCGTTTAGTAACTCAGCCTCCCTCCGGAACAGCAGAATGTTTCGCCCTAAATATGGTCTTCAAGCCGGGAGGTTGACTTTGACAGAAGAGCTCAATTGCGACAGCAGTAAACATAGCAACCTCAACCTAACCGCTCTTAAGTCCCGCCTATTTTCCCGCAAAAACGGAATTCTTATTGGTTTTAACAGCAGTTGCTCACCACTATTGGTGGTTCTCGCTGTCAGTAGTGACGAAACTGTAATATGTTTGGCTGGAGCGATTGCAACCTGCTCGATGGGTTGGGCGCTAAGGAGTTGCGTCGGAGAAGAGTTTCTCGTGTTGGGGAGAGAGAAGCGATGGTTGTAATCTTTTTGTAAGCTCCAACTCTCGCTTATGCCAGTTGTTTTTTTCCCCCCCAAAGATATTCAACTGACCGCTATTGTCAGTTTACTTAGTTGATAGCTAACGGTTTTCGTCGGGAAAACTTTCCATAAAAGTGACAACGACTGAGGTAAGAGACCGTAATTCGACTTCTGCATTTGCCTTTTTCTTAACAAAAGTAATTCGTTTTGGAAAGCAAAATCTTCTTTCTAGTGCTTTAAAGAGCAGGTAATTAATGCTCGATTGTTTATTTAGTTCTGTTACAAGCCTGCTAAACTACTGCAGAGCAACTAGGTCATCAGGCGTTCGGTGTGGAGAAACCTCTGTATCCGCAGTATTACATAAGTTATTAATGTGTTGCCCCAATCATTCCTGAGTCACAACTTGGCGTTTTAAACCAACCACTCTTAAAATCAAAACACCCAGCTTTACACGTGTTATTTTATGTTCGATCTTTTCACACGTCTTTTGGATTGCCTATTTGTCAACATCTTATCCTTTCACGGTTAGGCCTAAAAATTAAGTCCTCACCAACAATGATATTTGGACCCTGTTAAGCTCAGCTCACTATGCTGTTTGCCTTGATTTTCCACGCCCATTTACATCCCATCTATAGGCCAAAATATCAAATATCATTTAGTCATTTTTAATCTCTATACCTTCACACAGACTAAAGTCTTAGGGGAATGTTTTTTTTTCTCAAAAATAATTCAAATATATAAGGAATGGATGTCTAAAAAGTAGCACTCCTTTCGTCTTCCAGGTGTTTGTGTGAAAAAAGAAAACTTGGCAAGGTTACTGTTGTCTTTTGTTCAAGGAAGTACTTCCTGGAATATCACTGAAATGGTTTAAGGAATCACATTGTGCTTTTACCGGTAAGAGGCAGGGTGTTAACTGGTATTTGGTAGCTACACAAAAACAGCTGACTTTAGTGTTTGCTGATTCATGTTGATTAATGAAAATCTAATTTTAGAGTTGTCTGCTATTGGTAATATGTTTGACCCATGTTCAGACTCATGGGGTTTCCATTCATGCATTCTTTTACCATAGAATTTTGTGCTTTCACCTTTTGACCCAGACTGTTCATATCTTAAAAACACTGGTAATAATGAAACAGTGACAGTTTTCTTTCTCTCTTTCTCGCTGTTGACTGTATGCTGAGTTATTTATCTTATTAGTCGACCCTTCACATATGTCTGTAGATTCCTAAGAGAGTTTAAAGAAACAATAACAATAATGAAAACAGAAAAAAAAACAAAAAAACAAACAACATAGTGTGTGGATCTTCTAATGCAGAGGTTAATCTGGAGTAAGGAATAAAAATCATACTCAGTGGGGATTCTGTTTGAAATTTCTGAGGGTTCAGGAACTTTAATTGTATATTTAACAAAATAGAGGTTCTTTGAAGTGATGCTGCCAGGGGTTTCACTTGCCCAGAATGTCAAATCATGTGTTCTGAAGCATCTTTTTAGTTGGTGGGTGAAAGAGGAACAGAGGTCATGATTGAGAGCCAAGCAGTTTGCTTGGAGGAGAGAGCGAGAAAAAAACCCATGCATATTTGAGAACATCTGTTCTTAGAGGTCCCTTGATTCCAGGAAAACTAATGAGAAGCCTGCAAGTTATGCTTTCATTGGTTATTCAGACACCAGATGACAAACTAGATTAAAGCCCAAAGACCTGTAGAATCTGATTAACTTTTATTTCTCTAAAGGTTCAGGTAATGATGGTTCTAACTCTATTCCTTATAGAGATAATGTCATGGTACAATCACACCTAAATGATATTGATATCACTGTGAAATACTCATTATTTAGAATTATTGCACTAACATTACGACAGTGTCGTCGGTGACTAAGGATCACAGCTTCAGTAATCTCGATTTCCCTAAGGCGTACCCTGCTAAATCAATTCGTAACATTAAGCACCAATCAAATGTTTTTACTCTTATATTTCTTTTGTGTGCTATAAGAGACACCTTTTTGTTGTCTCTTTTGAATCTCTGGTGTTCCCCCGGGGAAAAGTGTTGCCTGTTTCTGGTGAAACAAGAATCCCCGCTGAACCTGCTAAATAGATCACATGTGTTACACTTGTCTTTGTCTGCAGACAATTAATGACACAACTTGGCTTAAGTTGCACTTTCTCCAATAAAAAGAAATGAAACCAGTTATTTAATATGACCCTTTATCAGGGAAAAGAAAGCTGTTTTTTTTAGTTTCAAGTCCATACGATGTGATGTTTTCAGACAGCTGAGAAAAGGAAGTGCGGTTTTACGCCGTTTCCAGAAAGCAGCATTGGGGCAAATCCTTGGTATAAGATCTTTCACTCTTCTGTGCCTGGAGAGTGAACAGCTGATTAAGATGGCCTATATTTCTTCTTGGAAGCTCTGCTTTTCAGAGCACAGGAAGTGACTGTGCTGAAAAGGAGGCCCCACGTCGGCCTATCTACATTTTCAGAGCAAACGCGGTATTTAGCCATTTCCTGTCGATAAATTGGAGAGGTGTTCCGTTGAAGCTGTGTGGCAGGTTTTGTTTCGAATTATGTTCTTGTTTCTCATCAGGGAAGTGAATGTCTTTGCCTGTCCTGTTTTATCATTACTGCTCCTTTTTGTGTGTGTGAACCAGAAGCAGCGTGTGACAGGATGGCCCAGTGGAACCAGTTACAGCAGCTGGAGACCAGGTATCTGGAGCAACTCTACCACCTTTACAGCGACAGCTTCCCAATGGAGCTGCGGCAATTCCTGGCCCCATGGATTGAGAGTCAGGACTGGTGAGAAAATTCTCAAATGTTTGGGTTTACTTTTATTTTTTGGTTTTACTGATTAAACACATTACAGTAAAGTGCTTTTATAATTATGTCACCTTTTACTAGTTGTGAATTATTATTTCATTATAGCCTTTTTTGTCATTTAAAAAAAAATAATGCAAAAAAAATATAGGAAATCTTTGTGTTTTAATGCTAATTATGTCTATAAAAACTGTTCATATTTCATTGGAAGTGGTTGAGATGTGATCCTTTTTAGGAAGCATCTCCTTGTTCTTATTTTTTATTATTACATATTTTTTCCCAACAAGGGCTTACGCTGCCAACAAGGAATCCCATGCCACGCTGGTGTTCCATAACCTGCTAGGAGAAATAGACCAGCAATACAGCCGCTTCCTGCAGGAGAATAACGTACTCTACCAGCATAACTTGCGCAGGATTAAGCAGCATCTGCAAAGTAAATATCTGGAGAAGCCAATGGAAATTGCTCGGATTGTTGCCCGTTGTTTGTGGGAGGAACAAAGACTGTTGCAGACTGCCACCTCGACTACACAGGTATGCAATTCTTTACCCAACTTTAGATGTGATGCTTTTTTTTTAAAAAAGAAAATAATAACAAATTCTAATGTCTGACAGGATGGCCAAGCAGCTCATCCCACTGGAACAGTCGTGACAGAGAAGCAGCAAATCCTGGAGCATAATCTTCAAGACATCAGAAAGCGTGTGCAGGTGAGGGAGCTTTCACACTAGATATTGTCTTAGATTGTTTTCTTTAGCTCAAACTAAGCAAACTTGTTTGCTAGAACATGCGAGCCTCTGTTCACTTGGAATTTAATCGTGGAGAAAGCATAGATGCTTTCAAAGGGAAGAAGTGATGACGCTTGTGCACATGATTTATGGGCATATATGTGAACAGAGCACTTTTAAATCATTTCTCAATAGTACTCTCCCTTGGTTACGGCAAGCAAATGTAACACTATTTTTCAAGAAAGATTGTTGAACAAAATGTCTACAAATAATTACTTTCATTAAAGGTAGACATTTCAGATGTGCTAAATGACATTTTTTCTGACCACAGAAACATTTCTGCTATCTCTAACATCATATTTGCTCAGACAATGAAGACACATTTTCTGTCTGTGTGTATCAGGTTTGCAGCTGAACCCGTCAACAGTCGTTCTTTCTACTTTCTGTGAATATTGTGGGTAGTTGAAATTGAGCTTTTATAGGATTAAAATCTAACTTCAGACATCTCATTCCCACATTTCTCATTCTATAAGTTGAATGAGAAATGGTAAAAAGTGTTCTTTATGATTAAATGTTAAAATGGTTTGCTGCCATTTTCACTTGCTGCTCACACATGGGAGGTTCTTGTTGAAGAACCAAACGAGCAACTCTGTGTCACGGCAGAGCTCATTTTTGAAAATGAGCCAAACTAATGAAGTGTGAAGTTTTTCAACTTTCACCGCCCACTGGAACAGAGTAGCCCAGACTATTGTGACATGAAAACACTCTTATTTATTTCTTTTTTAAATAGTCATCAATAAAGCTGTCTTTACCTTTTTATCATCTGACTATTAAACTATATTCTGCTTTTCTACAGGACATGGAACAGAAGATGAAGATGCTTGAAAACCTGCAAGATGATTTTGACTTTAACTACAAAACCTTGAAAAGCCAAGGAGGTATAAAATAAAATGTTTTTGAATGTCATTTTCAGTTTTAATAGAGTTGTTGATTAGTATGCATATATCTAGCCGTTATCTGATGGACCATGTGTTCGATGTGTCTTTAGAGTTGTCCCAGGACCTCAATGGAAATAGCCAGGCAGCTGCCACAAGGCAAAAGATGGCTCAGCTTGAGCAAATGCTTAGTGCCCTTGACCAGCTCAGGAGGGTAAGCAGAATTTAAATCATGAATGTTTGCAGGGGTTATCTAATTCAGCAATTACTAATCTGGATTACAGATTGTTGTTAGTATCTACTTACATCCTTGTTTAATGTGTGCTCTGTGGATTTTATAGCAAATCGTGACAGAGATGGGAGGCCTTTTGACAGCCATGGATTATGTGCAGAAGAATCTGACGGATGAGGAACTGGCAGACTGGAAGAGAAGACAGCAAATTGCCTGCATTGGAGGCCCACCCAACATTTGCCTCGACCGCCTTGAGACATGGTACCCAATTTTAAAAAGACTTGCAGTGTTATTCCTAGAAAAGTCCTCAGACATAAGTAAAATAAATCAGTCAAGCTAATTATGTTTAGATCGCAGCCTCAACCTCTTTATCTTGAAAATGTTAAGTGATGTACAATGCATCCATCTGTATTTGCCCCACAAAACGTTTGACGTCAACAAATTTCCTACTCAGGATCACATCCTTGGCTGAGTCCCAGCTCCAGATCCGTCAGCAGATTAAGAAACTCGAGGAACTTCAACAGAAAGTGTCCTACAAAGGAGACCCCTATCATTCAGCATCGGCCAGCATTGGAGGAGAAGATAGTGGATCTGTTCAGAAATCTCATGAAGAGGTAGTTATTTTTCTTTTCTTAGTTATTGTGTGTTTGTTGGATAAATGATGTTGCATGGCTTTTCTGAAACTTTCTTTGCTTTTTAGCGCCTTTGTGGTTGAAAGACAGCCTTGTATGCCCATGCATCCAGACAGACCACTGGTCATCAAAACAGGAGTGCAGTTCACAACAAAAGTCCGGTAAGATTCTGTTCTCCATCAAAAACAAAACCCCACTTCTGATCCATTATGTGTGTCGCCATTTACCGTGATAGATTGCTTATAAAGAAAGTCATTCACCGCTCAACGTGATGATACTCTTCTCATCTGTTTTTTGCTTTGATTTTTCAAGGTTGCTTGTAAAGTTTCCTGAACTCAATTATCAGCTCAAGATTAAAGTTTGCATTGACAAGTGAGTTCTTTTGGTTATTCATTGAAAATATTGCATCTGCCTTTATTGCATGCCACAATTTTATTGAAGGACCATTGCAAAAATAACTTTTGTTTCATTTTATTTTTCAGAGAATCTGGGGATGTTGCTGCAATTAGAGGGTAAGCTTTTAAGAACACCACTTTAAACCTGAGCAGTTGAGATCTGAGTGTTCACTCTGGTACAGAGGATGCTGAGTTACCTTTTTTGGTTTGCTCCCATTAGATCTCGAAAGTTTAACATCCTCGGTACCAACACAAAAGTCATGAACATGGAGGAATCCAACAATGGCAGCCTTTCAGCAGAGTTTAAACACTTGGTAAGTTGAGAAGGTCAACTTCTCTTAAATGTAATGAATAGATTGTAAAATTATCTGCTGTGGAGAGCTGACATACTGTGTTTTGCAGACCCTACGAGAACAAAGGTGTGGCAACGGTGGCCGGACTAACAGCGATGTAAGACTCATTTATCAAAAGTATTCTCTGTGTTTTCTGTATTTAGTTGAAATAGTTAAAATTTTGTTAGCATTTTTATTTTTTCACATGTTGACAGATTTAAATCATCCTGTTTTTTCCAGGCATCCCTCATTGTAACAGAGGAACTCCATCTTATCACTTTTGAGACAGAAGTCTATCACCAGGGCCTAAAGATAGATCTGGAGGTGAGTAAATCTACTTTGTTTCAAAAGCTTGAGCTATCAAGAAAATCGAATGCCTGATCTGAAGTTCATTGCAAGAAAATTGAGTAATCCGCAAAATCGCACCAGAACTTTTTTCATACTTTTGTGATGGCTATTCGTGCAACTTGTTATAGTGATTATTTTGTGAATTGAGTTTAGGTGAAACATTCAGTTTTTGGTTTCAGAAAATCACATAGGAAATCTGGAATGGTGGAAATTAAAGCCAAGTATAGTTGTGCCCTTAAGGCTCGGATGATACTATTTCATGTTGTTTTGTTTAATGCATGTGTTCAGATTCTGTGGGAATGTCAACATTTCCTCTACAATTCAGCAGATCTTGAGCACGGCTCACGCAGTGATAGGAAAAATTTAGGTTTTCTTTGACACAGTTTACTATTTGACTCACAAATTTCTTTTGGACTTGTTTGAAGTATCATAGAAGAAGGATAAAGAAAGACCTTTACAGTCTTAAAAAAAAATTTTTTTAAAAATGGCCACATGATTATTGAGATTTCTAACTCAGAAAATGGTAATGGGGAATCCTGTTAAAATCCAGATATGCTGTCTACATAAAAACATCTTCACTTTTGAAACTACTTGCTCCAGTTTAGATCATACATTACTCCTGTTATTATGCTCTTTGTGCCTCAAGATAAAATGACATGGACTGGTACCAACATTATAATCTGTGACTATTACAAACTACAATGGATAAAACTGGATTCAGTGCAAAGACAACATCAGCTGTGTGGTCCACAGACGCATTGCAGAGCAGAGACACTAGATTTTCTAGTATCGGTCTCATCTTAAAATAGATTGGTCAGTAGAAACTATTACAGAAAATAACATATTGAAGATGCTGCTTATTGAATGCATTAGGACTGCAGGAAGATTGCGACAGAGATATCACATATCTTATTACTCAGGTGACTCTTGCAGGTTTTAATCCAATCCACTTTTGTTCGACAATCCCAGCTGAATTCTTTAACGACACACACCCTGTGATCTCAGGGGATCGACTTGCTTGATGTGAAAGGTCAGAGTGATCCATAACAGAGGGTTGTTGTGTTGCATGTTTATTGTGTAGTGATAATCTGAGAAAAGCCTTTGTTAAAAAATCTGTTTTTCAGTTTGCCTGTGAATGAGAGGTGCACAAACAGGAAGTCTCTGAAGGGGGAAATATGTTAGTGTGAAGGAAGGCACTTATTTCTGTAAATATTATAGGGGTATAAGCTTTAACAAGAGGGCAATTTAAATTATTGTTTTTTGTTTCCAAAATAAAACTGATCATAAAGCTGCTTGTATTTGCAGACTCATTCTCTGCCAGTGGTTGTCATTTCAAACATCTGCCAGATGCCCAACGCCTGGGCTTCCATCCTGTGGTACAACATGCTCACAAATCACCCAAAGGTGAGACAGCACCCTCTTGTGGAAAGGGTCTGATCTCTGCAGAAAGCAGACATTTGTAAAGCTGTTGCCTCCTTTGTTCTTCCACAGAATGTGAACTTCTTCACAAAGCCTCCAGTGGGAACCTGGGACCAGGTGGCTGAGGTGTTGAGCTGGCAGTTCTCCTCGACCACTAAGAGAGGCCTCACCATCGAGCAGCTGACCACGCTGGCTGAGAAATTACTTGGTAAAACAATAAGTCTAAAAAGTCTCTGAGCATCTTCAGTGTGCCTTAATACTTACGCTATCTGTTTCTATTTTTTTAATACAGGACCTTGTGTAAACTATTCTGGATGCCAAATAACATGGGCCAAGTTCTGCAAGGTACAACACTTGACCACTATAAAAAGATCACTCTGCCTTCTTCACATTGTTTCGCTTTGTATGAATAATTTTTTTCCTTCCTCTTGTACAGGAAAACATGGCTGGCAAGGGCTTCTCCTTCTGGGTGTGGCTGGACAATATCATTGACCTGGTGAAGAAGTACATCCTCGCTCTGTGGAACGAAGGGTGAGAAGTCACCCTTTGTTTAGACTCGAATCTCCTGGCTGTGTCTGGAACTGCTTGTTCGCTTCCTGTTCTGGTGTAGAACCCATTTAGACATGCAATATTGTCTTAACGTGGATTTAACTAGTTATTAGTTTGGCATGTTGTTTCTCTGTTTGCAGATACATCATGGGTTTTATC
Source organism: Poeciliopsis gracilis (assembly GCA_911649635.1). Classification (NCBI taxonomy): domain Eukaryota; kingdom Metazoa; phylum Chordata; class Actinopteri; order Cyprinodontiformes; family Poeciliidae; genus Poeciliopsis; species Poeciliopsis gracilis. Next base: position 4,708,606 of record CAJVRI010001527.1, read on the forward strand.
AGCAAGGAGCGGGAGAGAGCCATTCTGAGTCCGAAGCCTCCTGGCACATTTCTTCTGCGCTTCAGCGAGAGCAGCAAAGAGGGCGGCATTACATTTACATGGGTAGAGAAAGATATTGGAGGTGAGTCATTTTAAAGCCTGCTGTTTATATAATGTCTTTAGGACGATCATATTTTGTTGTCATACTGTTTATTGTTCTTTGTAGGAAAGACCCAGATCCAGTCTGTAGAGCCATACACCAAGCAGCAGCTCAGCAGCATGTCATTTGCAGACATCATCATGAGTTATAAAATCATGGATGCCACCAATATCCTGGTGTCACCACTTGTTTATCTCTATCCTGATATCCCCAAAGAGGAGGCTTTTGGAAAATACTGCAGGCCAGAGGCAGCGCATGAGCCCGAGCCAGCAGGAGACTCGACAAGCAGTAAGTCACCCCCATGTTCATTACGTGCTTTTAATGCTGTCCGTTTGGTTTGGAGCTTATGTGCTCAATATTGTCCATAATGTATGCTTTCTCTTTCAGCTATCCAGCCTTATTTGAAGACGAAGTTCATCTGTGTGACCCCGTAAGTATTCATTACTGTCTTTAGGCTGTAATATTCAGTGCCTCCCACCGAGAAGTGTCAATACTCACTGTGGAGATTTTCTTCTATGTCAAAAGTATTGATACCTGTTGAATCTTTTCACATTTTGTCACAACCACAAACCTCAGACCCACACAAGTAGCACATAATTGTCAAATGAGGGGAAAGAAACAGTATTCCAGTTTGCCTGAGGCAATACTTTGTTTATTGACTCCCCACTGCAGGTGTTTTGTTATACGACTCTACCAGCTTTGCTAAACTAGTAATAAAATTTTTCTTAATTTATCTCTGCAAAATAACTCATCAGCCAGACTGACTAGGAGATGTAGGTATGGACTTTGAGTAGGCCATTTTTGCAAATTTGCAATGTTCTGAATCATTCTGTTGTAGCTTTGGTTGTGTTTTTACAGTCACAATGTTTCCAGCTGGAAGCTGAACCTCTGCCCTGGTCTTTTAGAGGCTCAAACAGGTTTTGTTCCGTAATTGGTCTATATTTAGCTCTCTCTACTTTCAACTCTGACCAGGTTCCCTGTTGAAGATGTTAGAGATGGTGTTTTTATTGTTATGTGCACAGAGTCTTCAGAGAACCTTCTTCCACATGTTTACCGCTCTCCTTTCACCAGCCAGCCAGTTCAGGCGGGCGGCAATGTCTTGTTAGGGTTGCTGTTATGCAACACTCTTCCTGAGTTTGAACGATGTAATGAATTTTCCGTAAAGTGTTCAAGGTTTGGAATTTTTCTTTTTCAACATCTCAACTTTCTTCCTGGCTGGTCTGCTGTATTTTCTTGGTCTTCATGATGATATTTGATCTCTAATGTTCTTTAACAAACGTCACTGTTACACACAGGTGGATTTTTTATATTAAATATATTAGTTCATTTTAGGCTATTGGTTGCAATGGATTTTTGTCAAGGACTCATTCATTTAAAGAGGAAGAACACAAACTCATACCCTGGTTTTTGTATTTTTAGATTAAAAAATGTTTAAAATCATGTACTGTTTCAGTTATGTGCTACTTTGTGTTTGTCACACAATCTCAATAACGTATATTGAAGTTTGTATTGGAAACGTGACATGTTGTGTTAAAGTTCTAGGAGCATAAATACATTAGCAAGGTGTTGTAAATATTTACAGATTCAGATTAGAAACCGTCAAAGAATGCCTGCCTGTACTGCAGCATCTGTGACTTGTTTTTCTGATTTCTTATGAAGTCACTTAACTATTTGAGCAGGAAGGTGCTACACTTAAAACTTACAGCTGTAATAACAAAGTATTATTCTAACATTACAAATAAAAGCAAAGATCATACATTCTTAAATCAAACAAATTTAATGGAGTTGCACATTTTGAATAGTAGTTGTTTAGATCTGATCACTATTGGAAATTATACACTTCAGAGGAAAAATAAGTGAGAATGGCAAATAACGAGGACAAAAGCTGATGGCGATAAAGGCCTTAAGCCATGTTGTAGGTTTGATAGCTTGCCCGTGGGTTTTGAGGTTTTCTCAGTCAGATCCTGACCTGTCTCCGTAGGTGCCCCTCCGTGTTCATGGACTTGCAAGACAGTGAGCTGCTTGGGAACGGATTCCCAGGGTAGGCCTCATGGGGGGGAGGTCGCATGTAGAGATGTGTGTACATGACCTTTTTATTTGTTTGACAGATGTGCTTCAGATATCAGTACCATTGATCACATCTGCATAACTTCCGTTTTTATGTCCATCTCACAGACGTCACAGTCCTCGTTTTGCACTAATGCAATTGATTATAGAACAGCATGTCCTTACCATTCGTCAGTGCTTTTGTTCATTCTCAGCTACATTATCATTGCCCTCCATTTAAAGCCAGTCACCGGTGAGTGTAATTGTTAGATAGAAAGACGTACCAATTCCAGATAGTTGTACTATGTTTAAAGATTATTCCACAATCATTTCTTTTTAATCAAGTGAGAAGGGGAGGCAAAAGAAGGAACTGAGGAAATAAACTGCCTTTAGCTTAGTTTGAAAAAAGATTGATTGAAATTACTGAATACACACTGCTGCCTTTTACTAAAGAAATGTTTAAATGAATTCATCCATTCAGTGTTTTTATTTTGTTTTAATTTTTTTGTTGTTTTTTTATTTTTGCATTTTGCTTTACAATTCTTAATACAACAAGCAAGTGGAGTCCAAAACAAGTTGAAGATACTTGATTTGGAGTATGTTCAACTACAAAATGAACATACAAAATGGCTACAAAATGTTTGTTTTTTTTCTTAAATTGAAAATGAAAAAAAAAATAATATTATATATATATATAAATATATATATATAGATCAAAAATTTTTATATATATATTATATATATATGGTTTTACTATTGCAACTTAATAGTTGCAATAGGGTGTGTTGAGTCCAGCACACCCTGGACTCAACAAAAAGCTAATGACGCAATACTTTATTGAATGAAAGTTGTCTGATTTGTGTAGGAAAGGAATCTGTAACTCATAGCTCTTCAAAGTCTCGCATCAAAAGGAAAACATACAAGTCTACATTTTTATGAGGAATTATTTTCTACTCTTTTGCTCTAGAAAAAAAAATCTCTTCAACACTTGCGAGTATACAGTTAACTTTTTTCTTTGTCAAAGGAAGGAGCTAAATTTATTTATGTTTTTGAATGGCTGTGCCTAGTTTTTACTTTTTAATAAAAAAAACAAAACATGTTAATAAACAACAAGTACTTTATATTGAGCCTAATGTTTTCAATTTTATGCAGATTTTCAACTGTAGGTGAAATCGTGCCCTAAAAAACAACAAAAGGGGCATCTCCAGCCTGTTCTTCCAGCTGAAATTTGTATCATTCCAAATTATTCTCAGGATACTCCGGGCCCAGCTTCTACCAGAATTGGCATGTCTGCCTATTTATCTGCAGCTGAACACAGGAATTTTGTACACTGAGCTGCTTACTGACCCAAAAATCAGGTTATTTACTATATTAATAACGGGCCGGTGATGTAAGATGACTAATTTCATCATTAAAACTGCTCAGTTGTTGTAGGCTACTTGTGGTAAAGTGGGATGATGACAACGATTATCTATAATTATTATAATTGATCTAAAAATGGCATAGGCATGTTTGATAAGAATAAGTTTTACTTTGCACTGTTATGCAGTCTCTTTTTTTTTTCTATTTGTGTGTATGTGTGTGTGTGTTTTTACAGCACAAACTCTGGAAACACCAGTGACCTGTTCCTCATGTCGCCGCACACCCTGGACTCCCTGGACTCCCTGATGCCTGGCGAAGCTGAAGCGAACCAAGGGCATTTGGGTGAGTTGCAATCTCTTCACACATCTGTTTTGTTCTGACTGGGTTCTCCTCTGGTTTTACTATTGCAACTTAAGGCCAGCTTTATTTAATAAATAATTTTACAGCAGCATTAATTGCTTGTTTTTTTTTCTCTTTTTTTCTAGATTCAATTACTCTGAACATGGATGTAGCATCTCCTATGTGAAAGAAAATATCACTTTTTTCTCTTGTTGGGATTTGACCTTGTGTGAGGCTCAAAGAATGAGTTATCTCTCTCTCTGTAAACACAGTCTGCCTGTATAGATATTTTTGTTTCTTGTGTAAAATTATTCGCCATCAATTTCAAAGATTTGTTTTAAATTTTTTTAAACTATGGTTTAAAAAAAAAAAAAAACCTCCTTATACATTTGGGTCATTCTTTGTGAACCTATTGTTTTTAGACAACAATTTTCCTTCCTTGTTTTTGTTGAACTATCTAAAAACATGCAAACATAGGGAAATGTTGTTTTTTTGAGAATACTGTCTGTTTATTGACATTTTAACGGTTTTATGGTTTTGTGGATTGATAGATGTACAACATAAGTTTTGATATAAGCTATATGATGCTTCTTAGTTGTGCTGAAAAATGCTTTTTTTTTTTCTTACGTTTTGAGCATGACCTTACGTGAGTTATGGCAAATTGGCTTCCCTTTTTTTTTTAGTTTGTTTTTTCCAACAAAAGGATTTATTTCTGTTATTTTTTAGGGTGATCTCAGATTTTTATAATGGTGAAAATGAAAGAAGGACAAAAAAATGTCTGCCAATTAGAGGTTATTTCTGTAAGCTTTTTTTCGCTGATATTGTTGTGTAAAATGTGTATTTTAAGTAGGGCACAGCTTTTCCACTAAAATACTGTAAGATGTGATCATGTTAATTGGGCTGGCATTTTAAAATCAACATTTTATTTTTGTTGTACTGATCAATCATGAAATGTATCATTTATTACCAATTAAATATGTTTCACACAATGCATATTGTGAGCTGCGTGATCATTTTCTTTCCTCATATATGTTAAATTAGTTATTATAAAAGAAAGATTGACTCAGGTTTTTTGGATTGTTTCTTTGTTTGCTTTTGTGTTGCTAAAATAAGGCACTTTATTTTTCTGCTGTTTCGATGATCATGCTTAGTGCTGGGTTCTTACACATTATGTAACGTGTACAATATACTTTTACGTCTTCCAAGCTTTATGTAAAGAATAAAACTCACAAACATGTATGTTTGAACAGTTTTACTACAAAGTCAGATTTTGTTAATTTGCCACATCAAACCTAATCAGTAAACATTTTAGTAACCTGTATCAGTTTTTGTCTTCCAAGCTTTTTGTGTAGTTTGATATTTACAAATATGAATTCCAATAACTACAGAGCTTTTTAGAATTAAAATGTTAAAAATAGGACAGATATTTGCCCGTTTGAATCAAGAAAACCAGATATTTAAAATGTGCAGAATGTCTGACTGTTTCTACTTGCAGTGCAGGCGTTCTTTTGCTGATGCACAGTACCATCGATTGTACTGTGCATCAGCAAAAGAACGCTATACCCAGAGTAAAGCATGCCGTTTCAATGAAATTAATGGTCTTGTCAATGTTAAATAAATTCTGAACTTTTTCCAAGTACCAGTTAACTCAACCTTCAGCTGAAGGAGAGGAGCACTTTTGTCCAAGTGTGAATTCATATCACAGTCAAGATGACACACCTGTGCCCTTTCCCCACGTTACTGTCCTACTGTAAAGTATGTTGCTCTTGAAAGGCTTTATATATAAAGATGGTAACTGTAGCAGAAAGTTTTAAAATAACTACAGATTTACTGCCAAACTGTAAAAGTGTTTATTTGATCTTTTTTGGTTCTGCATGGGCAAAGGTTCTCTAAGCATATTGATGTTTGCAGCTGCATAAATAGTTATAATTAATTTATATAAATATTTTAGACTGACCTTCAGTTTGGAATAAGCTGCATATTCATTGTACTGAAACTGCTTTACTCCTTGAAACTCTTGCTTCAGGCTATGGCCTCTGAAGATCAAACACACAGTAACCCATATTAATGGTGCTTTAGGAATTCAATCACCTTTGAAATGAGCTGTCACTGTGCTTCCTGCTTTCCCCTTGAGAGTTTCTCTGAAGCTTTGATGATAAATCTCATTCTTTCGGTGGACTTCCCTCACTGGAAACACCCAGTTGTGTGTGTTTGTGTGCGTGTGTAAATGCACCACCTCTTTATCTGCATCTTTAGCACAGAAATTATGCGATCAGCAGCTTCGGGCCTTCTGGTATACCCATGAGTCCCATTATGAAAACAAGAGCACTGAGGTGAAACTGGTAAACAAACAGGAAGCAGTCAGCTTCTGTGTCACGGATTCTCTGCCTTTCTCTGCAGCACCACCTCGCTTCGGCTAATGCACGTCTTGTTTTGGATATAGGAAGTTAAAAGGGACTGCTGTGAGGACGCGAGGGGGTGTTGAGATGCACAGCTATTACCGTCAGCAGCTGCTGACTCAGCTGCCTTGGGAAGCAACTGTCACCTTTCAATTTTGGTCCGCAGCCAATCAAAGTGGAGAATGAGACTGCAGCTGTGCTAAGGGCTTATGTGTCTGACAGCGAGAGCATGACTGCTACTGAACAAGATCACTTTTAACTCAGAAGATGATGTAATTGTGATTACTTTTGTCAACAGAAACAAACTTTGGACTTTTTTAAGGCCAGGTTTGGAAAATCTTAAGCTATCTCTGTACCATATGTTGTTGTATCTGCCTGATTCAGTCTACTTATTTTCAGGTTTCATGCACACAGTGAAAGTAGAATGAAGGATAGAAGAATAAAATCTTGCTACTACGTAAATTAAACAGACTTGTTTATCCCTTAACAACTATTAATTGTGGCCTTCTGTTTTCTGAGTATTGTAGTTCAATTAATTTTGTTCAAAAAATGTATTTTGTATCCTCTGTTTTTAGATTTTCTCTTCTGCTATGCATGTCTCTAATTTGCAAAAAAAACAACCCAACAAAAAAACAACAATATTGATTTAAAAAAAAAAAACACACACAGCTCCAGTTAATTACTTTTGCAACAGGACATTAATTGGTCCCTCTGGGTATTTCCTAAAATAGAAAACTAATTAAAAACAACGTAATTACATATTAATACATAGAAAGGCAGGAAACACAATTATAAAAGTGGCAGTTGCCACGATTTAGTGATAAGCTGAAGGATAACACCAGGGGGCGCCGCCGTACACTCTCTTGCAGGGATGAAAGTTTTGAAAGTAGGCTACTGAATATATTATTTGTCTTTTTGTTCAGTCCGTTACAAAAGTTATAATTATAATAATTCTTATTTTATTATTAGTATTAATAATAAAATAATTAATCATTAATAATTTACTTATTTGGTGGACACCGTTTCATAACATAAGTTTTACAATTTATTTATTGAGTTTGATATTTTCTAATGTGTTGCATAAGACTGAGCTTAAAAAACTACTCTCAGGTAAAAGGCCTCAGCACGTCTTGGTTTTATTTTTGCGGCATTTTAAAAAATTAGCCATCTTATAATAAGTGACCATTTTATTATGTGCTGACCCGAGGTTAATAACTAACATCAGGCCACCACTTCTCGAGAGTCAGTCGTCAGCGATCCGTAGAAACCGTCAGACGTAGAGGAACCGCCGGAAGTGGGCGGTGTGTCTGACAGAGAGAGAAACAGAGAGCCGTGAACTGTACGGCGAACTGTTGGGAACTGACTAACGGAGAAATTCCTGCCGGAGGCTGATCACTTCGCTGTAGACTCTTCCCCTCATTTTATGAAAAAGAAAAACAACTTTCGTCGCTCCACAGAGGTGAGTGCTGCTGTTCTTCCAGTCGCATTTAAACGCGTTTTTTATGCTTTATTTGAGGAGGAGATAGACGTCCTCGCTTCGTGCCCCTCTTTTCTTTTTTGACGCTCTTCGTTGCGAAATGATATTCTGACAGCGCTTTGTAAACAAACTGCGCCTGCGACAGCGCTTCTCCATCTGGAGACGCTGCGAAACAGCCTCCGTGCGTGTGGTACGGACTGTGTTTGGGTTTGTTTACGGAGTACTTTTGCTTCTCTGTGCTTGCTGAATCAACAGGCAGGTTCTCCTGAGAGCCGAATCCCACTCATATTCTCGCAGGCTGACCGTGTGGCTGCGCAGCCAGTGACTTTACTATCACTCTGTCAGGGCTGACACATTTTCTATCACATTGACGACTCTGTAATCTTTTGGAGAAACAATACGAAGCTTTTTTGGGACTATCTTGACTTGCCGATGTCGCTGTATCATGTGTTTGTACTTCGTTTTTCTAATATTTATCCAAAAGTTTTCATTAACGGACAAGCCTTTCCCCCCAGCCTCACAGCTCCAACAGCTCAGCCTCCATGATAGGGGACGTCAGGTCTGAAAATGAAATATGAACATAAAGCTCCTACATGTGTAACGGGCAAAAAAAGTGCCCGTCACACTGCATGCTTCAAAAGTAACTTTATTTGTACCACCCTGTTGCATTAATAGATTGCTTTTTAAAGTAATATTTCAGGTTAATTTATCCAAACGGAAGATAAAGTTTCAATCTTATATCACTTTATGTATGAACATCAATTAGCTAATATTTACTAATAAGCTATTGCATGCCAATGTTTGGGAAGTTAGTGTTTCAAAACAGCTTCATTTTCCTAAAGTTTAATTTTCTTTCAATTACATGCCTGTGATACAGTTCTCTCCAGAATCACTTGGTTCTTCCCCTCCTCCACATGTTGCTGTGTCACTGCCAAGCTAATTGAAAGAGGGTTACTCCACATCATTAGAAATATTTAAGTTTGCAAAAACATAGTTGGTGATGCCATGCAGTCAAATAGACCTCTGAACTCTGAAATGTGTTTTAAAGGTATGCTTCAGTTACATGTGAGCTGTGAGCAGTTTGTCTGTTGAGCAGCAGAATGCAGGCTAGCACCTAAATGATAGCCTGACTCAGTAACGTGTGTGAATCTTTAAAGAGCAGAGCTGGAAAATATATATTATATTGTGTAATGAACACATTTGCTTATGTTTTTAGTTATATTGACCACTCAAAGTGCAACTGAGCACCGTCAAATATTCACACACAGACATATAAATATGTTTGTCTTGCTGACGGACTCTTTGATGGGCAGGGGGAGGGGGAGCTGGAATTAAACCCACAGTCTTTCAACTGCAAGACAACTGACCTCATAACATCAGTTCTGAGTCGCCTTAACTATAACAGTAACCATCAGTAGTAATCAATTTTTATAAATACTGTTATTTTTTAAAAATGTAACGTTTTGACCCAATTTTATCATACAATATTAACATAATGACAATTATTGAAATGTGTAAGACCGATGCAACAACTCTTGGTGCCTTTGTCACTGCGTAAATCATTTCAACTCTAACTGCCAGTAACATTGCGACACAAACTCCTCCTTGTCTGTTTGCACTTTTTAATTGAAAATGTGGTGTGTGTAAAAGTATGAAAGGATTTCTTGTAAAAGTCAAAACAGAACAGGTTGTCAAAGCTGTTTAGTGCAACTAGTGAATGCAGACCTTGGCACTGGTGCCAGCTCACAGACATAATTTTAAATGTCATACAGGCTTTGAAGTTCACTGTCATTTGCAACAAAAAAAAAAAAAAAAAAAAAAAAAAACTCGTGTTCTGTGAGAGAGCATATGCGCTTGTTTTATTTGAGAAAACCTCTCCCAGATTTTTACATATTTTTTGTGGCTCTATGAATATATTTTCCTGCATTGCTACAGACAGGATGGCATTGCTTTGCACATTCAGGTAGTAAAAAGTCATAAAAAATATTGATTTCATTCTTTCAACCCACGTTTCAATTATTGCCTTTTTAATAATGGGGTTCCTCTGATTACACTAGTCAAGATAGGGAGAATATGTTTTGGTTCATTTGATTTTGCTCAAAAAAATTAGCACCAAGCACAGAATTTTTTCGTTATGCACAATTTGGCTGCTACCTGTTTGATTTCATAACGATCTGGACAAATCACAGCAGGCGTATAGACTTATTTTTTAAAAATTGCGCTTTTGTCTTTATAGTTGTTTTAACTTACTCTTGCACTTAATGGACAATTTCACTAACTGCATTCTCTAGGAAAGGATGTTCTCTGCCTTCAGTAGCATTTAACCCTGTTGGCAAGCGCTGTTTTCCCCTTTTGCTGCAGTACATAGTGCAATGGGATGTAGGGTTTTCATTGGTCTCCGCTCAAAAAAAAAAAAGGTTGATATGGGAACATAGCTTGTCTGACTGACCTGAGTTGACTGGCACATTTTGTCCCTGACAGCAAGATCCAGATGAAGAAGGAATAGCAGAAAAAAAAGGACAAGCTGGTTGTTACATGTGTTCACAGCATGAGATGTCTTTTAGTTTCTAAGTGCTTCTCACTTTTTCAACTTCTCTCTGCCAGACAAATGTTGGAACCAGTCCCGCTGGAAAAGGTTGAAAATTTTTGTCACATTATGTAGCGATGTTCACTGTAACATGGTTGTTTATTTATTGAATATTTTGTGATGACTCCGTTTGGGTCATACATTTGAATATTTTCCTACTAAACATTACTAAATATGTTTATTTTTGCGCTGTGTGAATCATGTCACAAATACACTTCTTTTTCTTTGAGATTACGTGTAACTTGAAGTTAGTAGATTACAGCAGAGGTTTTGATCTGACTGAATGATGAGTCATGTGTCAGAACCATTAATGACAGGATCTGCTGCTTCCTGGCCCTCCAACCTGCTATGTAAGAGGATAGACATTCTCACTCCCTAAAGGTCTCCTGTGGGAAGTTCAAAGGATATTAAAAAACTCACTGGTACCAGAGAATATAAGATCAACAAGAATAAGACCTTTGTGGACTGAAACAGAAAGGGAAACATACTTAAGGGGAAGTGATCAGGAAGCATGTGGTGCAATGCACACTAACCTCCTCCCCCTTTCAGTTGGGTTAATACTAATCCACTGGTCATGTGACCAAGAGCTTTCAGTCCGGTCTAGGCCAGGAGTGCTCTGATCCATCTGTCAAATAAGGTTGCTGATTGTTGGCATTCACAGTGTAAACTGCTGTCCAGTGACCCCTGCCCGGCTCCGCATGAAACTCCGCTTTGATTTCCACTAGATAAATAATTCTCCATAGTATTGTTACCTTGTCTATAAGTTTAGCACCCCTTGCCCCCACCTGTCTCAGTCTCTCCTCTTTAATTTGATGTTTTCCTTTTGTGTCTACCTTTGGCTCCCTGCTGTGAACTGAGCACAGGTGTGGGTGGATGAGTAGGGAAGTTATCATCCCTCAGATGCTGTTGTTAAAATGACTATTGCTACAATTTCTTCTACCTTGCTTTGATTTACTCCTGTGTAAGGGGATGCTAAATAAAAGTCTGCTCTCATTAGACTCAAAGTAGATAGCATCTGAACTTGTAATGTTTCATATTTACACACATCTCCTCTGTAATTTTATGGAATCTTCATGCAGTCATTTTTTCCCAACTACACTTAAGAGTGGTGGTTCTAATGGTCCGACTTGTGGTATATCTTCACATGCACAGCTGAAGAATCAAACTTATTAGAAATTGTCGGAAAATTCATAAGGAGCTATGATACAGGCAATGTTTTACTCTGGAATGCCTCAGATATTTTTATTTAAAATTTTGACCTTATAAAAATATGTTCGGTCAATTTAAAGTTGATTCGCAACATAATAACTATTCTAAACGTATTATGAGAGCAACACTGAACAACTTAGTGACTATTTTATTCAAACCGAAGCCTGTGAGTCATCTCCCTGCATTAATTGTGTGAATGAGTGGCTTCATCAGTGCCCTGAAAGAAATAATGTGGACGGTTTAATAAAAGCAAGAGAAAGGAGTGAGACTTGAAAAAGCACAAAAAATACTCAGCTGTCAGTGTTGTTGACAAGTGGTGCAATTACGGTTGCTGTGCTTGTAAAGACTCTCTTACAGTGAAATGGACAAAGGAACATCGTGATACTTGAAATATTCACATTTCAGTATCAAAAGGTGGTGAGTGCATGCAGTTGCATTGTCTTTTGCTCTCAAGATACAATGACACTGCAGGTCATGACTTGGTGTAGGTGACCCACTAGCCTAGTTTTGAGTCAGTGTGTTTATCATGCAAAGACGCACCAGAAAGTAAATTGATATTTTTATTATTTGGTTTGATATAGCACCAACTGCCTTCATTCTACTATAAAACTTTAAATACTTTTAATAAATATGCATTAATCAGAGATTTGTAGACGATTCAAGCCTCTGGTGCTGGCATCAATTCTAGCAGATTTTCATTTATCTTCAAATTACATTTAACTGTGTTGAAAACAGTTTTTTTTTAGAGATTTATATTAGTATCCATTTCTAATGTGAATATGAAATGAATAAAAACTCAAATTTCCCTTGATGAAGTATACAGTAAACACCAGTGTCTGTGTTTTGCCAGCATGTACCGGGCTTATGCAGGGTATGATATTTCCAGTTTAAAGAAAAATATAAGCATTAGTTAGTTGCAATGGATTGCCTTCTGTGACTTCATTCTTTGTTGAAAAAAAAAATTACTGCAGGTGGGTATGCTGTGTTGCTATGCCTTAGTTGGCTAGCTAGTAACTTTTTACACATTTCTGTCTGTGCAACTACACACTTCAGTTCATTTTATTTGTATTTTATGTGATGAACAAGCACAAAGTGGCACCGTAAGGAAAAATAAGACATTTTCATTTGTTGTTCTCCATACAGGGAGCCATGAAGATGGCAGCATGATGGAATGGGGATGTTTTATATATATATATATATATATATATATATATATATATATATATATATATATATATATATATATATATATATATATATATATATATTTTTAAACAGGGACATGAATGCTTTGGGAGTTGATGGAAAGTTGGAACTGTCAGACCTAAACGTACAGCCAGAACTTCATTGGACTGGTTTATATTTAAGCATATTCATGTATAAAATGACCCAGTCAAAGTGCAAACCTCAGTCCATTTGAGTCTACGTCTAGACTAGAAATATATCAAAGGTTGTGGTTGTAGGGTTAATATTACACAATATGAAGGGGTTTAAAGGAATATAACTACTTTTACAAGACTCTCCATGTCTAATATTGCAGGTTAACTGTAGCGTGAAGAAAATCAACTGGCCTTGTCTATTTTTAAAGAGGTATATGTGGTGAAACTTTGAAGCCAATTTGTAATCCAGTCTTGCCATCCCCACCTTCATGCATTTTCACACCCAGCACTTGTTCAGTGAGGTTTCTACCCTGATAGCGTAATGTAACCTGAGGCGATGTCACTTCATCTGCCAGCTCAGGTAGAGGAAGCAGGCAGCAAAGAAAACGGCAAAAGATGCTAATGCTTGGTTATCTTTCCTATTGCTGTTTGACTGTTTGTCATCCCGAGGGGACATCGTGCCGAATGTTAACATGTAGGTCGTGAAATGCACACTTAGTGTCTGCACTGTCTAAAGAGCATCAAGAGAATTGATGGTGGCAATAGTACAGCTCAAGGGAACACACAAATGAAGCAGCCATCAGCACGGGAGTTTTAACCAAACAATCAGGTCCCAGATCTTTTTTTTTTACTTTGTTGTTGTAGTTATTATTTTATATGCTAGTTGCAAATAGTATAAAGCAGGAAAACACTTTTTTTTTTAGAAGCACAATGCCTTTGTTGTTTGTACAAGACAGATGAATCTAAAATAGTTTTCAGTGAGATTAGCATAGAGTTTCTGGTGTTTTAATTGATCAGGATGAGTGTCATCTCTTCCTGCTGCCTCTGCTGCAGGGAAGCCTATTACAGGCTTACACCAAATGAGATAGAACCAATGAACAGATCCCCTGCAAAACAAATACGCATGTGTTTTGTGTTAAATAGGAGGACGAACTAAACTGAAAGTAAAATCAAATGCTCCTCAAAGAATATAAAAATTGTGTTTTACCCCGCTTCTTAGTGTTCTTTTGTTGATTTTTGCTTGTACTATATGATGGTTTGGAAGGTCAAAAAAAGTTCAAATCTGAGTAGATTTTTGAAAAATCTTTTGATAGAATGCAATTTAGTTTACATTTTAAAAAGAAACAAAAAGTATATTTCCACTTATGGTACTTTGATTTATTTGTCTTTGTTGTACGACAGATTAAATCTGACGGATTAAGGCTGAATGATATAAATACTGGCTTTGTCAAACTAATCCTCACTTGCTCGCTCTCTCTCTCTCCCCCTGTTATTATTTTACGAATGCATGTGAATGCAGCAGCATTCTCAGCAAATTTGTTTTATACACTGGAGAATTAGGGAAGTACATGTTCTTTCTAGCTTTTTTTGTTTGTAGAGACACTTGCACAACATAATTCAAAGTCAGTGTTTGGATTTGTGGTGCTATTACCCAGTATTGATCTTGTGAGCTCATCTGCGCCTATTGCAGCTGGTGCCTAACAATATTCTCAGATGAGCTGTCACAATGACAGCCACAGACATACCTTTTTTTGTAACTAAACAAATATATTCATCTTTTCATAAAGAGCAACGTATTGGTATGATTGCAGTTTTAGAAGTCAATTTAATCAAGGTCTGTTCATTGTTTCTTTGAAATCCTGTCTCCAAGTTCAGGTGTTTTACCAGCAAAAAGATAGATTCACTTCCCCTTTTTCCTTGTGGTATTTATCCAGTTGTTCATACACTTTGTGTGTGTTCGTGGAAAAGTCTGTAAATGTTTACTCAGCTTCTAGTTTCAGTCTGTACAATAAAAAAAAATCCCTTCATCCATAATGGTGAAGTTTAAAAAATAGATTAACATTAATTAGATTAGCACAATGTCTTTCTTCAAGCCTCTAGCAACACAAAAAAACGACAAAATATTAGGGATTCTAATTGGTTTTACATCTTTGATTCAGATCTCATCCATTGTTGACTGTTTTTAGCCTACAATCCCTTTAATTCAGTTTCCTTCAAAAAATGTTGAGTAAAAGTACGTTTTTGGGGCTCCAGCCCCTCAAACTCTTTGACCCTGAATTGGCAAATAGGTAGACAATGGATGGATGGATAAAATTATACATCTGATTTAAACATTTTTATGATTATGTGTTTATATGGCCTATCCAAATAATTCACTTAAAAAATGCACAATGATTTATTTATTTCATCTCGCTAGGTGAATTCTTACGAGATAAAATGAAGTACAACATGGGAATATGAGTGGGCGAAGAGGCATGTTGACCTGCAGCTAGGGTCAACCCCATGATATGACTGATAAACAGATCATATCAGTCAATATCAATATTTATTGATTAGTTTTTCTTGTTGTTTAAATATCTGAAATACTGCCAAACTGGTGACGTGATCTTTCCTGTTTTATGCAGTTTCCTCTCAACCTCTTGTTATTAATTTTCTTCTTTCACTTCACGGCATTTATTTTTTAGCAGTTTTGAGGCATGGTGGCGAAATGTGAAACTGCTGCTAAGCAAGTTACTCTACGGGATGTTTCTAGGTTACCAATGTGTGAGTGAGTTAATCGATGCTACCGACCTTTATTAGCTGACCCTGAGAGGTGGAGAGGCTAAAGCCTTTCCACTGCCTACATCCCCCAAAAGGCCACACAGTTCTTGATCAGAGTTTTGTGAAATTATTGCGCATTCTACTTGACATATTTTCTGTTGGACATGATCACATGTCCAGCACAATATGTCCATCAAAATATAATTATTGATTGATTGATCCAACACTACTCACAGCTAACTTTACTCGCAAAATAATGAAGTGTTTTAGGCCAAATAATGTGGACAAAAATAGAAATTAGGTTGAGAAGGTAGCACTGCCTGTCATACCTTCACACTTGGCTGCACCAGATTATCCCCGTTCTGCTACTGTAATCACTCAATATGGCAGAGATGTGTTAGCTTTCTGTTGGTGAAGTTGAGCATTGTTCTGGTTAAAAAAAGAAAAAAAGAAATCCTTGCTTTGTCTTTCAAAAGTAATCTAGTGTAAATGGACAAAATTGTTGTAATACTTTTTAATTCTATTTCTTCTCTTGACAAGTGCCTCATTTGGAGAATAGCCAACAAACACTGTATATTATCATCTGTACATAATGCATTATTTAGGTTTCAATATGCAGATACTGTGTTATTTCAAGCTATTTTGATTTCTGAATATACAGTTTCTGCTTACGGGAAGCTCAAGATTTTCACTCTCACATTGTGACTGCGAGCCTGTCACTATTAAAATGGCCACCAACATAGCATTTGACATCTTTCACTCACCACTTTTGTCTGACAGGTCTCGTGAAAGCTGTCTGCAAGAATAGCCTGTCTACATTTGTGCTGCTGTATTATATGCTGCTTCCAGAAGTTATTGTTGAAGTGCTCAGGCTCATTCCTGGCAGCAGGCATGTGGAGTTAGCAATTATCAGTAGCTTATGTTCAGGAAATTGCTCAAAATGCGACTTCTCAAAGCTGGTCTTAGAGCAGGTATTTATTTAGATCCAAGCTGATGTATGATTCCTGTTAAAGGTTCTTAACAGGGGTGGATGTAGAGATATCGAAGGAAGTTGTTTTACACGGGGAGTCAGTAAAAAAAAATTATATATACATTATATTGATCTTAAAAATTGTATCAAAGGGAGTCTGCTGAAATGACTCAGGATTCTGATTCAGACCTCTCTTTCAAGGACCACCTTGAGATCCTCCAGATAAGCCACCAAAGACATTGACCTTCCTCCAGCAAACTCCTTTCATGTATTCAGATTTCATGTGTTTTGTTGATTGTGTACTTAGAATTTTGATGTCTTTATAGAAAAACACTTTAAGTTGAAGTATGCTGTTTGACTTAGACAAAGCTATCACACATACACTCAACATATTTCTTGCCTCCAGTATCTTAGTATGTGTCTCCAGAATTTCTGAAACATGACCTTTGCAAGAACTCTAAGTGAATCTGGTGCTCTTGGAAAGCAAAGCTTCAAACTTAATCCACAGACACAATTTTGTGAAACCACAAGCACTATGTGTGGATTTGCAAGCATTATCCTCTTACATTTGTCGGTGGAGCTAATTAAAAAAAGCTTCCTGTGATTGAGTAAATTCTTAACATACGGTTTAGATCTTTCAGCAGTATAATAATGCTATTATCCAAGTTCTAAAGAACATTCATTTTTGAAGGACTCATAATGATGACCTTGCATTAGAGTGTGGCTGAATTAGAGGTGAAATACAATTCCAAGTGCACATTATTCAGAAAGTGCATAGATTTATAAGTTAATGGAGTGATAGCTGTGCTGAGATGTATTGTTGTCAAAAAGGCGACTATGGGACTATTTGCAGTCAGTTGACACTAATAAACCTTTTACTGTTTTTTAGGGGGAAATTTCCACTTAAGCAAGACCCTCAGAACTGATTCATTTATTTTTCTGAAAGTAGAATCAAATATTTTTCTCTTATTAACCTATTTAATTGTTTTCCAGAGACAGTTATTTATCTGAAAGCAGACAGAGAAACTTGGTTTGTTGCTGAAACAACACTTAAAAAATACTTGACCCAGAAATTTCCTCAACTCAATAAAATGTAAGATATTTTTGTTTTTAATAAAGCAAACATCCAAACTATTTTTTTTATGTTTAAGGTGTAGAATGATTTACAGTCTGCTCTTTTCAGAAAAATCTGACTTTGTTTTGCTAAATGTGGGTTTATTGTTGAGAAGGTAAACAGAAAATAATTACTGTGTTTTAATAAAATAATAACAGGTCTTTTAAATTGATGATGTTGGCTCATGTAGTAAATGGTAAATGTCAAAATAGTATACAAAAAAAAAAACAACTTTGAAGATTAGCTTTTCAATAGCAGAGGTTTATGCTTTAAAAATTAAATCGGGAGCAAAGCACTAGCGGGACAAACAACCAGTAAGTTTTTTGTTTTTTCTGATTGGAAGTGATGGGCATAATACAAATATGTAGAAGGAGTATTAATTAATGACAATATATATTTTTAAATGGTGTGTCTTAAAGTATTTAAAGCAATCTCAGCAACTGCAACATGTTTATTACAGTACTACAATTAAACTCTTATAACTGTATGTTTCCTCTTGTATTTTGACCATTTCTCTTTGGTGATAAACTCTATCCTTTGACATTGGAAGGCCTCCTTTCCAGCACCCTAATCTTTTCATCCTTCCAACTTATTTCTCACGTCCAAGTCAGGACTTCAGCTAGGCCCTGACTAAAATGTTAATATTGCTTCCAGACAGAAGAGACATGTTGGTTACATTAAAAGAGAAGTTTAACCTAAATATGCCTGGGGTATGAATAATTCTGGGCTTAACTGTAGACTAAATTCTACTTCACGAGTAGTCCCAAGTGTTGCTTTAAAAACAATGAAATTATCTTAAATTAGTCACATATATTAGATACCTTTTTTTTTTTTTTTGTCAATACCTCTTTAGAAAAGACTTTTATATTGATCATATTTACTTTGTGGGAAGCTTTATATAGAGAGAACAAATAGATAAATACACGGTATGTCACAGTACAATGGTTCTCTGTGCCCTGTTTGTTCTCAAAAACATCCATATCTGTCTCAAAATGGTGCCAGTGCTGTGGGGGCAAAGACCTCGGCGGGGTAAAGGTGCAGTTGACCTTTACTGACAGCACTGAGCTTGCCATGAAAGCGTTTGGGGGGTGAGGGGTGGAAGTATGCTGAGGGGAGCAGCCACGCAGTGGGGGATGGGTCCATGAGCTCTGCTAATGGGCTTAGACAGTGTACTTGAGAAACTATAAGTCTCTGACCTCCGACACATCACAAGAGACAGAGATCAAAGGTCAGAGCTCACACAAGCTGCGTGCATTGGTACAGATGGTGGACACGGCTCTTAAACAAGCAAACAGCAGGGTTATATCAAAATCAGTGAAGCATTAAAGGTATGCATGTTAATACAGCTAGATCAGACTTTCATTCAGGTGCTATGTTTCACTGATGTCGTTAGACTCGTTTGAAAATGTTGAAACAATACATACCCTTTATTTGTGGTACCAGTAACGCTCCCCCTTTCATACACAGTCTGCTCATGAGTGCACACAAACTACACGGCTCACACGAAGAATGACAGTCTGCAAGACCAAATCCAGAAAGCCTAAAAAAAGGCTATGTAATGATGAATTATTGCGCAAATAATAAAAAAAATTTAATTAACCCATTAAAACCTTTTTTTTGTTTGTTTTGTACAAGTGTTTTACAATGGTTCCTATAAAATTTTATAGTGTCGGGCGCTGGTTAGTTGCACATTTTTTTATTTGATGAAAAGCGTTGATTTGACCACCGGAATGTGATCATACCTCTCATTGTGGGACTCATGCAGTGCGTTGTTGTCTCCTCCCATCTCCCTGCAGAATACGAAGGCAAAGTCCAAAGCAGGCAGGGGTATGCAGCAAGATCCTCTTACACATGAAGGGCAATGACTTTTTCAGACCGAGCTGTGTTCTACAGAAGTTGGATTCAGAAAAGAAGAAATAGAAATTAAATATATATATTTTTTTTCCTTCAGAATTTTGTGGCCAATTAATAATTTTATTTTTTGTAAACCATTTATCTGGCAATACCAGTTTTGGACAAATTCTGATTTAATTTTAATATCTGATGTAATGTCAGGAGACATGAGAAAGCATTTACTTTGCTAGGCCATTTCTGTGAGCTGTCAAATGTAAATTGGAAATGAGATGACATCATAGTGTGTGTGTGAATGAGCAGTTGCTGTGAAATGAGGTTTTACTATTTTCAAACAATGACACAAAGATTACAACGATTAGTGTAGTTCACATGGCAACCATTACTAAAAGAAAAATCTTTGCCTTTCTGGATTTTTCAGAGTTTCTAAAACTCTGTTGGAAAGCTCACAGATGAAACAGAGGATCTTTGACTATATTATGTTCACCTTCCTGTTACTTATTGAATTCCTGCTCTCTTCTGCCTCAATTAGCTGCAAATTCATCACACAAACGTAGTTTTTTATGTACCGTAATGTCCTTTTACATTTCTGTGTGGATGGTGTGTTCATTGACATGAAAAAGATCCAGTTTTTGAGAGTTGTCAAGCTGAAAATGGACTGATTCCACACTCAGCTGGTTTTCTGTTGTATATCCAGAAAGGAAAATCCAATCTTTACCATTTTTTCTTTTACCACTTGCCCTGGATCAAAGACATAGCTTGCAGAAAAGTGTTTGCTTATGCAACATTGCAGTTTTAAAACTCATGTGTGGTTTGCTATTCTTCCATACCTAATCACTCAGTTTGTGAAGAATTTCTTTCTTCACAAACTGAAATTCATTTAGATATTGAAAGTAAGTGGTTTAACTTTTCTTTTGTACCTAATTTACATAGCTAGAGATCACAAAGTCTAGTGTAAACAAAGTTTGATGGATATCTAGCATGCTGTTTCATGCTTCAGTTAGCACAAAGTGACCAAAATAAGACTCCACTTCTAAAGATAGACAATAGACATAATCAATCTTGTACTGTTTAAACAAATTCCTTTAGGTTGCATGTGTTTATCTTAAAGTGACAGCAAACTATAGTGACCATATGGATGGATATGGCATATGGGCTATGGATATAGAAACAGGTTTACATTGAGGCAGAATGTAAAATCCAGGCCAATGTTTTTTGGTATTTCTACTAAAATTTTAAGTGTAACAATAAAACGGTAAAATCCATAAAAGTAGGGAGTTAACACTTCTTCATGCTACTTTGGAAAAACGATACAAGTAATAAAACAATTCTATATACAAAGTGAATTAACAGAAAGGGGCAACCCGAATGTCAGCAGAACTGGAGGAAATCATTGACCACTGACAGAAAATAGCAGATATAAAATATTGTATGTAATTTGTCAGAGTGTGTGCATCTTGTCAGACATGTTCTTATGTTCCAAGTATTGCTTCTTGTGATTAAAGCATTGCTACTTAAACTCCCAAAGCTGTAACTTCATAGCTTATATAGTGGAGCTTCTTTGTTTGGCTTTCTTCAGGAATATGTAAACAGAACCGTTGTGAGATTACAATCTCCTTGTATCTCATCAAGACCAAATATCCCCTCCTACAAATCATGTAGGAGTTTATGGAAACATTTTTAACAAAGAAAATAAGACTTCCCATCCATCTTGCTTTTTTATTCTGTTGAAACTGGTGAAGATATGCTGAATGCTGTACATGTGCCAGCCACAAATTTGTTTCTGTATTCCATCTGGCAGGGGGGGCGCTGGAAAAGTGACAGGTGGCAGAGAGGCTCGATAGGGAAATTTTTATTTGTTCTTCTTTTCTGGATACATATATTAACATGTATCTTCTCCTCCTTGCCTAGAAAAGATAACTAATAACAATATAAAGACATGAGGGCATTTGATAGTGGGTTGTATATGACTTACAACACTACGTTACTTTTTTAATGAAAAAGAAAATAGGGTTTTAAAAGCAGGTTTTAAAAGTTTGTATTAGGATATTAGTATTCCCATGAGAGGAACATGGGACTTGACGCTGTTCTTCACTGCACCTCATGTTTCCTGCATTCATGATTTAGGAATGGTGGGTTTGAAACTGACCTTGATAACTTTTGGGATGAACTGCTGGCACTTATTTATCAGTATCATTGTTTTCAATGCAGTGGTAAATATTACTTATGTTCAAAATAGATATTTTACAGTACTCTGTGAAGCACAGTACTGCTGACAGAAACCCATTTTTGGCCTTTTTAGCATGTACACCAATAAAAAAAGAGTGGTTTCACCGAGCAACATTTGATGTGAAACTGCATCTTAATCCCAAGCAGTGTGATATTAGGACAAGAACTTAAAGTATCCTCAGCTGACACATGAACAAGTGGACTTATTTATCCGACTCTACTGCTCAATGCCTGGTGTATGTGGGTTAAGCCTCTTGCCTCTCGTTTATTATTTTGGAAAGCTCTTTTTCATTTTCAGCATTCAGCATTATGCTCTCTAGATTTTACCATCCCAGAGTTTGTTGCTAAAATGAAAGGGTTATGGGCTGGTTAATTCCAACATATGTTGTCAAGAGCTTGTATTTTCATTGATAGAAGTGAGTGAAGGACATATATTCAGGCAAGATATCTTTGAAGTCAACTAATGAACATATTTCAAACATGTTCAATATGGTCGTGTCTGAAATATATATTTTTTCTTTTGGCTTTCCATTTCCATTTAAAATTTATTAAAATTGGGAAAACTAGGAGAGTTGCTTTCATTGGTACTAAAAAAAGAAATTGCAATTAATCATTTAAAAGTATTAACACCCTTAAGCTTGGAGTTTAGCAAAGTTTTATATATACATCAGCTCTGGGTTCTGGTGCAGTTATTGTACATAATTCATAACTCTTTTGAACCATTTGTCAGAAATCTTATGAGGAGCAACTTGCCATGCTAGCTTGTGATGAAATTATTGTAGTTCTTTTCACTTCTGGATTATAGTTCTGATGATGCATACTGGAACAAGTGGGATTTGAGAATTGCATGCTACTATTGTGATTAGCATATTTTGCACTGGTATGCCTTTTTTGTGACAGTCTCTTTGCTTTTTACCAATCATATTACTTTGTGCTATGAAAAATCATTTTTACAGGCCATCAGCTAAAGTTTCATCATCTGATATTGGGTTCTGCACAGCAGCTCTTTTTAAATATCAACATATTTTTTGCTTTCTATAATTTTTGCCCATCCGTTTCTTCACATGTTTCACACTTATTCTCTGTGTCATTCGACTTCAATACACATAACTTCATTTATCAGTGTTATGGAGAGCTGTTTTATTCATAAATAAATAAATACTGCTGTTCAGAAATAATTGGTAAACATTCCATTGAATCAAAAATGTCCCCAGAAATAAAAAAACAAAATAGAGGAAGAATAATTTTTTAAAGAGGAGCTTATCTGCTACTCTTATCTTTTAAAGTATCCCCTCTCTTTATCTCTCTCCCTTTCTTGCTTTGTTTATTTTTTCTAAAGCAGCTTTACATATTTATTTTTGTTTATTTTTTAACATTGTTTTTCTTTCTTGTTCAACAATATAGTAGCTTGCTTGCTTGAATGACTGAGTGTAGTGGAAAGCACTCTGAGGTTCTGCGGTTTTGATAAAGCGCTATACCAGCACTTACCAGTTACCGTCAAATATAGCCGAGATGTACATGTTTAATATATATTTTTATTAATATTTATCAAATTGCTATATATATTCTCATCAGTTGCATAAGTAGTGTGTTCCGTATCTAAAGATTTGGCTTTTCAACCCTTGTAATAGTTGTAGAAAAAGAAAGAAAAATAGTTAACTTCATCAGAATAATTGGAATGCCTGCTGTAATGTTTCTGCAAAAGTTGGCATAACTAACAATGCTGACCTTCCTGTCTTCATTGCTGGAGGGAATGATTCAAGGGTAAACATGCAGAAAGAGACAGTTGGCTGAAGTTCTTCAATAAACATCTTGCGCTATTTGCCTATGTGGAAGGTCATAGCCTGGGCTTTTAACTGCTTGTTTTAACCAGACAACTGTTCGCAGTGTGGCTCATTAGATCACACACCAGTGACAATTGGTTGGCTCGTTCTCTATGGTGTCTCTCTGTCTTGGCTCAATTGTTTTTTGGCTGCAGGGTTCTTCTTCAAAAGTGGCTCTCCTTCAACAAGCTGGTTTTTCTGCTGCCCCCTTACGTGAGTTGAGGGGCTTGGTCCACATTTATCTCTCCCTCTAGGTCAGAGATTATGTAATGTCATCCACTGGCTCTGTGTTTGAGATCAGCATGCATGCATAATATGCATGCAAGAAATATAAATACATTTCAAAGCACAAACACAGAAATATGACAGGAGGCATAATCCTCATCATCAGGAGAAGACAAATGAAGCTTTATCCATTGTCATTGCGGTGAATAAATTCAGAATTACTTTTTACCTTTTCAGGTCTCTTGAGGTAAATTATGTTAATGCATAATTCACATAGCATGAATCCTTGATGTGTTGCATGTTCAGTGAATCTAAAAAGTGTACCCAACAGCTTTTGGCTGACATTTTTACAATATTTCCAGAAATCAACGTCTTCACCGTCCCATTTTCTATATAGTTTATTATGTTGCGAAATCTTTAGATCGCTTCAACTTATTGTAACATTTTAACGGACCTGTGAAAAAATGAAAGCACTTTAACCAACATTTGTTCAAAGGAACCAGAATTTACAACTTCTTTATTAATATTTGTTCAATATTTCTGTAATTAGATCAACATTTCTGTAGTTGAACTGTGCAATAAATATATCACATTGAAGGTGGAAAAGATTTATAAATGACTGATCCTAACTTAATTTACATCTTTTAGAAACTTGTGGAGTAAATTAACGTAAGATGCACAAAGTACATAAGCGAATAAGCTTATGCTGTAACCTGGTACAAATAATGAAATATTAACATTTATGTTTGACCTGTGCAATGTCCCTTTTTATATTAAGTTATCTGTCAGCTAACTTAATATAAAAGTTAGCTGAATTTCTAATTTTCTTGGAATAGCAACTATTAGATAGTTAAAACTAAGTGACTATAAAAGTTATGGAGAATGGTTAAAGCTTTTTACAAATTTTAATTTCTAGAAAACATAACCTGAAACTATTAGCGTAACCTTAAGAGTTTTATTTACTTATTGTTATTTTCATTTGTTTTAGGAATGTTGATTTGTAGCTGAGAAACTGGATCTTGCGGCTGAGTCCTGATAGTTTGCTTCACCTGCTCTCCATCTGTTGTTTTATAGTAAACAAATGAACACAAACAAGCTCAGTAATTGGCTGTTATTTCAGGAATTCTACCCACTAAAAGACATTTAGCTGAAAATAACATGTTATTTTCAGACGGTAAAGTTCTTATTGGATATTTTTATTTTGAGATTTCAGATTCTTACTGACATTAAGTCTTCACAAGGATTTTTTTCACTTTTTATATCCGATCTGTCTGTTCAGATATACTGTACAATGAGTGTGAGTTAAGAGACCGAAACAGCACTGATGTTTCAAAAATACTTGTTAGGTGATGGGTTCAGGAACTTAAAGATAAATAAAAACCTATCAGCTCATAACTTAAATGGTATTCATGTTGCGTGAAATGCAGGATGACAGCTTGTTGCTTTCATAAGTTTTCATTCATTTTCTCAGAACATAGACCTCATATATTTAGAGGGACATTTAGAGTTTTACATGATTCAGTGAGTCTAAACTAAATATGACAGTTAAATGAGAAAATGATGCAGTTTTTATTTCTGAAAGATGTTTCTATAATATAATATGTTGCTCTCATGTGACATCATGAAATCAAAAACGCTTTTCCAGCAGTACTCTTCAGAATACACTTCAAAGCTAAACATATAGTTAACTCTCAGGCGTGATTCATATTTATGTTCATTTTTTTAAACTTTTAATCACTTTGGGGTAAACATTCTTCATTGTCAGTGCAAGGGTTTTATCATCAAAGTGTAGATGCTTCAAGGACACAAACTATTCCTGCTAATGAAAGAAAAAAAAAATCACATATTTGTTGGACCACGTGTTTTTGGTTTCTATAGAGAGGATCACATATACATTTGGAACAATTGAAAACTGACTCCTTTCTGGCATACTAGGTAAACTATGCATTGATAAAATAAGAGGAGAAATATGCTCTAAAAATCTTGGAGATGTGCATTGAAAGAGCCATTGTGTGGTTACCAACCCACATGGGGAGTGGTAGAAAATTTGTCTTAATTAGATTGGTTGTGGCTTTAAATGTATCTGTATCTCTTGGTAAGTTAGGCTTTCTCTATTTGGGTTACTTCCAGGCTTTCCATGAATTATATAATTTTGATTTAATTGGTTAAGACGGATGCATCCAAATGCCTCAATATAATAAAGTTTTTACATTTGGTTTGCTGCCTCTCCAGCGCTTCAGGGCAAATCAGGATGGGGACTCTTTATATTAGACACACGTGTGGATCAAAAATATATGATTGCAGGATTTGCTATACATGGTGGTATCTGTCCCACTTGGCAGCGCAACAAATGTCTTCAAACGTCCAGAAATGTAAACATGAAGTATAACCGGAATTTTAAAATATATGTTGAAAATAAAATTTAATTACGTGTTCCATCTCGCAGCAGATTAGTGCATTAAAATGTACTTACTTTTGATTTGTCAAAATCCTTCACGTTTATTTATTATGTATGATGCATACCTTATTATTCATCAGTTTACTTTATTTTTATTTTAGGCTTTACTCTATTTGTCAGGACTATTTGAGGCATCAGATATCTGAACCATGGTTGTCAGCAGACAAAAAAACAAAACAAAACAAAGACTGAGTCGTATTTACTAGGTAACTCTTTTAAAGTAAAATAATATTACTTTTGGATTTGTTCAGATTCAGAAAGTTTGAATAAATCAGTTTTATTTACTCTGCAAACCTCATTAAGTTTGAAACATTTTGCTTGAGAATTACAAATAATGTAAAAAACGGAGTAAGTTTTTTGTTAATTTATAAAAAAAAGAAATCATATGTACTGTATACATTTTTTACCAGGTAATATCAACTGCATTGTTCTTTCATGTCTTTTTTTGACTCTAAAGTGAAATGATCTCCTATGCTGATATATAGTAGTTAGCGCTTATTAACACATTTAATTTATATCGTCAATAAAAGAAAACACCTGCTTTGGCAACTTAAAGTCCTTAGCTAACGAGGAAAAACATCTTCAGGCTCACATGACATACTTTGATTAAGAAGGTACAAGATTTTCTTTTAAGATGACATTTTCTGTATTTTTGTCAAGAAGTGGCTGTCGTTATGCCATTTTTATTCTTTTGGCTCTTTTTCAGATGTTCCATTTAGAAGTTTTCAACCGCGTGACAAGCAAGTCAGATGAAATTTATGCACATGTTTTATTTATAAATAGGTTACTCTTACATTCAGCTTTTTCTTCTGAATGCAGAGCTGGATGGAAGTTGAGTAGCGTTTTCAGCAATGTCTGCAATCTTAAACTTTTTTCGCCCGGCCGTTTGATATTTTCTTTTCATGTTCAGACAATATATACACAATAATCTGCACAGGGTTTTGATCATTTGAGTGACAGGGCGGCATATTACATCTGTCAGACATGATTCTTTGCTTTTATTTGCTGTTGCTCACAATCACAGCCAGTCGACAATGTCCTCAGGTGTCCAGTTAGCACTGCAGGAAACAAGCTACCTAGGGCCATATTTTTCTCCTTAAAGAATTACATCTTGTCTGACACAGTGTGGTGCATCGTGCAAAGGAGAAGGAGGTACACAAAGCAAACATAGTCTCTCTTCAGAATATAACTTTTTCTGTTTGATAGTATAGTATTTTGTTGTCTGACTTGCTGGATCCATTAGTCAACCAATGATTTTGTGTTTATGCAGTCTATTTATTTCAAAATAGAACTGCAACTCTACAACTCTCACATATTGAATTCAACTTTAGAAGTCCTTTCTGTTTCTTTTTTTCAACTTTGAAAAAGAAAGGAAAAAAAGCTCAGTGCAAGGTTTTAGCATCTTTATTAAAAAGACATGTATATTATGTGATTAACAAGAATGCTATTTTTTTCTAATTTTGTCCTGTTGTATTCCTATTTCTGTTATAATAGTGTTAACTGAAGTGATTTTTGTTTTTAAAAAAACAACCACTGATCAAGTGAAATAATTGCTCATAAAATAAACAAATACACTTCAAAAATTACTGGAAACGTTTTGTTTTTCACCGAAACATAGCTGCAGGAACATGTTGGAGACAGAGAAGTAAGTGTAAAGGAGAGCTTTTTAATCCATCTGACTTTCCATTTTCTCAATAACTACAAATGTATTTCACTGTTGATGTTCTGACAAATTATGGGAGTTTATCATGTTTCTAGCAGTTGTTTGTTAGACTACTTAAAAGGCGCTATTATTGTTTATTTTTGGACATAAGTGTCCCTATATATTACATATTACTTTATTTACAGACTTCATACTGTGAGATTGTTATATTACCTTTAGTGCACAAGGTATTTAATGAGATTTCTATCTAAAGACAAGGTGGACAGTTTAGTTTTACCTGGCTGGTGCAGGTTGAAGAATTTGAGTAACCGTGTTTTTAGCTCGGTGCGAGGTTATTGTGTTTTGTTCAGTGTACATAAATAACCTCATTTTGCTAATGTGACGGTGTGATGGTGACAGTATTTTGCTCTATTTCTGGTGTAGCCTGATGCACGGAGAAATCCCAGCAAAAGCTGACAGAGGCTGAAAGAAAGAGCCTGCAGGTCAGAGATGCTTTGCTCTTAATGTGATTTAGCCATCAGATCTGTTCCTTGTTTTTAGTGTTCACTTAGTCTTGTGAGACATATTTAATTAAAGTTTTTCCACAATACAAAAACAACATGGGGCATGTGTCATCACGATAGGCATAAATTTACATGAGCAACATTTGCAGACTCGTACACACGCGCACATTATTGAGCTAATGAGTGAGCCTCATGTTGACAGCGTGATGGGATGTGGGGTTAGAGCATAGCAACATAACCTCCAGGCAGGTTGGACGGCACAAAGATCCCCTTGTAGTCATCTGTCCCTTCCTTAGACCTTCTGGCACAAATGGTTGTCATGTGTTTCTTTATGACACCAAGTCTACCGTGTCCTTTTGTCGCATTACATCGATTTCACTGTGTTTCCAGTGAAATTTTAGTCACAGTTATTTGATCATCAGTAGAACATTGTTAACATTTTTTATAATAGCCTTAGTTTTAAATGTCACTATGTTGTTTTATCACATTTTCTTCTACTTTTAGATCAACCAAACATATAATTCCACAAAAAAATGCCTCTCCTCCTTCGTCATTTGCCACATTTGACACCATATCATTTATGGCATTTAAGTCATGATAAAACAGGCTATTACTGATTTCATTGAACCCACCAAAAACTAACTAGCACCATAGTTTTTGCAGTATAAATTTCACTGAAAATATATACAACCTCAGGGAATGATGGAGCTTGATCACTTACTTTGCAATTACTGTGAATTCCACATCATCAATTCCAGCATACATGCTCTGTTCAAGCCTGGAGCTTTTACTTAAAAAGAGTTGGAAACTCATTAAACTTAACAAGATTGAAATTTCTACTCAAAATGTTGATAAGGAGATAAAGGGATGCTTTCAGGCTGTATCTTTTGATTTTCTTTAGTGTTATATTTCTTTGTAACATGACATTTCAAACACGACATTGTCAATATAAACTTAGCAAGAGAAATATTTGTACTATTATTTTTTTGTTTATTTATGTTTGCATTATAAAGCATCAATCATTAGAAAAGGCTACTGGCACAATGAAAATATGTTGCCATCAGGAGGAACTGCTTGGATGTAATTTTTGGTGGGCTATATTTCAAGTAGACATTTATTCATACTCTGCATGTCCATATAATATTTGGCAAGCTGGAAGGAGTTACGACTCCTATTTACGACGAAAGCAGTTGTAGATTTTTGTGACCAGGACGCCAAGGTCTTTTATAAATGAACTAAATGGTTTAGTATAAATTGATTGTACAATTAATTGATGGATTAACCACCATATGAGAGTTCTGTCTTTGCAGTGAGATCTTGAATGACGTTGATTGTAGACATTATTTAATCCATTAAACAAATTACTTTTCATGAATTGTGCAGGCAGTAATAAGAAGTCCCAAACTATTAGCAATGCCGAGCAAACCTTGACAAAGAATTATTAAAGGTCCAGATCTGTGTAGCAAATAACTCCCTAACTTACACGAAAGGAAGGTAGACGTCATCATTCTCAAGATGAAGTTTCCTCGATGCAGCCCTCCAGCCAGAATGAATAATTGAAGAGGTCGAGACGTTGTCAGACAGGTATCCTATAACCAACTGGTAACAATGAGATAATTGTAATTGCGTCATAAATATGTGAGACCAGAACAGAGTGAAAACATACAAAAGTTCTTATGAACTAACCTTTGCCTAACATGTGGCAAATATTTTGATATTGAACTCAGCAATGCCTAATTATTATCCCTATTGTCTGTTATGGTGTTTAATGCTCTGTAACAGGAAGCCTTTTCAGGAAATCATGGCTGGTGAAAACTACAGAACACCAGGTAAGGCAATCTTGCACAAATATCAGAAACATGTAAGCAAGAAGACAAAGAAAGTTGCCTGCGTCTTCTCACTTCATTGCCATTACTTTATGAATTTCATATCTAATAAGACCTAATTTAATGTCTACAAGTGAACACTTAAGCTGTACATGTGGGTACATAAAAGGCATATCTCTTTGAAAGTCCTTAGTGAAGTTTTTCTTATAGTTGTGTCGTTAATCAATCAAATGTTATACTGTAAGCTACTTGTAGATTCATGTGACATCCTTCTTCGTACACATGGCAAGATTGCTTTCAATGGGTGGGTGGCACTTCAGTTTCCTAACAGGAAGTGCTTGTGCTGATGAATGGCAGTTTTCCTCAGAGGAAAGAGTGGGTGACACGAGTTTGTGTTTATTTAAAAATCAAAGTCAGGTAAATGAAGGCACATAGATATCCTGTGACCCTGAAACCTGTTGGCTAGGCTTTAAAATACACGCGTTACACACCACTAATCCTGTGCTCTCATTGTGGGAAGCTTAAAAAGGGACAGCATAGACATAAGTGTCAATTCAAGGACAGTTGGTCATGTTCCCTGAATGGGTAGCTGTGATTGCTTGCACTTTAGTACATCAGAATATAACTGAAGTAAGGAAGGGACCTGCTGTGTTATGAGTATTTGTCGCAGAGCAACCCACTGAATTGCTCCAAACTATGTACAATGGTTCTCAAAAGTACACTTTGTTAAAAGTTCAAGTTTCTGAGATGTATAAAAATGAGACCATCGTAAAACATTTAAAACCTTTTTAGCCTTTAACATATGACACATGCCCTCAAAAATCCAGACAGAAAAACACATTGTTTTATCGGGGGAAATATTAAAAAAAAGCTGTGGTAACCTGGTTGTATAAGAGTCTACCCCCTTTTAACTATTACTTTGTAGAGCTCTTTTTGGATCAAAATATTTGCCTGCTCTCCCTTGCAAAGGTTCAGCAGGAAATGATGACATATAATGATGATGCAAAGACATATTTGCATCATCATTATACTACAGTTTAATGATGATGCATTATACTACAGTTTATACTACAGTTTCCTCTAACATGAGTTCTGGAGTTTGGGCAGGCTATTATAAAATGTTACTTTCATCCACTGATGGCATCCTGTGGTTGTTTTTGATGTATGCTTGGATTCACTGTGGTTAATAAAAATGGAAACCCTCTTATCTTCAGCCTGATATCTGAAAGTTTCTGGTCAAAATTGTTCACATTTTCATCTGTCCTTACAAACTCCTTACATTATCATTGCTCAGTTGTCAGTTTGCTCAATGTGGAAAAGACTCTTTGCAATAATAGTTGGCTAATATATTTTAATAGTTCCAAAGTTTTATTTTTCATGCTAATGCAATATTTTGTCAGCAGGATAGAGTCTCATGGCAACAAAAACTCACAGCAGACATAAATGACATTGCCAATAATGCTAAAAGTCGGATAGAGTAGGATACACATTTAAAAGAAAGGAAAGAAGAAAATTGGAATATGTCCTCATTGCACTTTTTTCCAACATTGTTACAAATGCAAGACTTTGGTGGCCTTTTTTCATCTGAAGAAAACCAACCTCAGATCAAAATGCTAACACTGTTTCGCAGTGATCAACATATATTTTGAAATTGTCTCAAAAATGTCTGCAGCTTCTTTAAGTGTTACTGACAGCTTCCTGACTGCTTCATTGAGTCTAATTTTTTCATCAGTTTAGAATAAAAGTACAGTTCCTGCAACATCACTGTTCTACTGTTTTTGCATCCCTTTTTACTTTATGTCAAGTTAATCACATTTAGTATAATTCATGCTAGGAGTAAAGACTGAATCATGAAATTGGATCAAAGAGTGCATTAACAATGCATTTATAAAGAAAGAGTGCATACTTATACAGCCAGACTATTGCAACTCTTTAAAAAATATTTTCTTCATCAAACAGAACATTTTGTTTTCACTTTATTTATGTAGGACGTAACCCTATCAAAGTTGGAGAAAGTATTTAATGATTTATTATCCATTTTTTTGCATCACAGAAACCTGGATATTACAGCGATTTTGAGGTGCACTTTAATTTCTATCAGCTGACTGTTTCTAGTGTAGCCAGTTCTTTATCTTAGATCAGACAGCTGACACATTAAAAGCCTGATTCTTTTTGGTATTTGACCTCTTTTCTATAGTTATATCTCTGTCTCACCCTTCAATGACTCACACTTGAAGGCTATCTTATCTACAAAGGTCACCTGACTTGAGGAAGCCATCTGCAATCAGAAGAAGTCTGAATTTAGTAAGCAGTCATTTGCTTTATGTCTTTGAGTCGGTACAACCAGCCTCTACAGCTGCTTGAGAATGGATTTTAGATTAGTTTGTTTTTCTCTCTTGCATAATCCAAGTTGGGATTCAACTCTTGCTTTGTCATCCAGTGAGTCCCTTGCTCATAAATATGCCATGGTTTTACATATCGGCTCCAAGAAAATTCAAATAAGTTGTTCCCTGCATCATTGCCAGTATTGTGAGGATGGAATGAGGAATATTGGCTTGAACTCAAGTCCATAAATATAACACTTTGCACAAGAGAAAGAGGGAGAAAAAACTTGAAGTCGAGTTGAATTTCTTTTGAATGTCATTTCATAAAGTGAGTGAAATGAACTCTGTGTGTTATGAGGATAATGGATAAGTACAGCAGCAGCATATGTTGTTGGTGTGTGAGAGACGAGGAGAAAAATGATAGAATGAAGGGAAAAGTTACTGGCAGAACTGTGTGCAGGTAATTCCTACTGGAAAACAAGAAATATGTTTCTGTGTGAGAATGTGTTTGAAGTAGCTGTCAAGGTTATTTTCATTCTTTCACAAAAGGAAGGCTGTAAAAGATAAAAGAGTTTGTTGGAGTTCTTTTATGGGCCAAAGTAAAAGGTGAGGTAATCTTATTTGCATGTCTGCTTTTAACTTTTCTAGATTTGCCTCGGACTTGGTGGGCGCCTACAGGGGGCCTGAAAAAGGTGCAGTGATGAATTTGAGTGTTTTGGATAAGAACTGTTCATGCTTTGATTGAAGGTCTTTTTTTCACTTTCAGAAATATATTTCCTGAAAGTAGTGCCTCATTGAACCATTGCTAAATTGCACCAACACAGTACTTTTATAACATGTACACAACACCATAGCATGTAATTGTTGTTTCAGAGTGATGTAAGATTAAAAAACAGTGCAATCAAAGCAATAAGGAGTACTTTGACATAAATACTGAAGCTTAAACTTGTCACTAATGAAGTTAAAGCAGAACGTTTGTCTTTATTTCCGACATATCCATTTCCTATCTCCTACTCTAAGATAGTGGAATAATGAAGTGAATCATTTGCTCTGATAAAACTTTGTCGTTTGCCAGTAGATCAAGAGGCTTTATCACTCATTAAGCACCATTGCTCTTGAAAACTGAGCTAATTGTCCTTTTGGTTGGGTTACGGGAAGAAAAACACATTAGCAATCATCAGTTTCAGGCTCACTAATTGCTTTAGCTGCCTCAGTGAACCTTTTTCTACTGCTTTTTGATGCAGCTCTAGAAATAAGTGATTGTGAGTGCCATGGCCTCAGAAGAATATGCTTTTATAGTTTACTCAAAAGAATCTATAATTATTCAAGGTAAAGTAATGAAAGAAACTTTTATCTTAATGCAATTGTTTCCCTTTCCCTTCTAATGTATCTATGGTTATGATATAGGCCACCACTAATATTTTCCATTGGTATACATCAAGCTAACTTTTTGGAAATTCACAGTAAGGCATGACTTCTGCAATTAATAAATAATATGAACAGAACCTGCCTGACAACCTAAAGTTGAACGATCATCAACACTGTAGAATATAACTTCGTCTGAAGACATTCAACAACAGATGAATGAAGCTTTTGACATCTACTGAATGAGCCTCAGAGAGGTTCACTCCAATTAACCACAATGAGAGCCATTATCCACAAACTTACAAAAACATGCAACAGTGGGGAACGTTGCTCAGTCTGTCAAAATTAATCCAAGACCACATTAACGACTCTTCCAGGATGTTATAAAAGTAAGAAGAACAACATCTAAAAAGAAGATCTCTGAGGACCTAACTTGGCTTAGTCAAAGTCAGTGTTCCAGGTTGAATGTTGACTAAAACACTGGGCATAAATTCCATCTTTAGGGTGAAACTTCAAGGCCACCATCAACAACCAAAAAGAACACAAAGCCCCATCTAGCATGGGCCAAAAGAAGCAAAAGTACCTAAAAGTGTATTTTTCTGGGACTGCTTTATTATAAGATCTGCATGGCCTGCCATTACTAATACATCAATTCAATCCGACTTTTAAGCCAGTACCTTGCTAGATTATGACAAAAGACAATGATATAAGACAGACTAGAGACTCTTCTTCTGATTTTCTGAGCCTACAAAATGAAGGTTGTAGTGTGGTTTACTCTTAAGATTTTGCATGGCTTTAAACTGTTCATGTTAAAAAAAAAAATCCTTCAATGTGGGTGAAAGAAAATATTTCTGCAAAAACGTTTTGTTAGTCATGATCACAAATGTTTGATGGCAGTTGTTGCTGCCAACGATGGCCAATCTGTTATTGGAAAAAACTGTATTTGGAAAAAAAAGAAAATTTTGTTTCCCTTGCTAAATTGAGTCACTATATGTCTAAAAAATGTCCTATAATAGGAATAATTTAAATGTGAAACAAAAGCAAAAACAGAGGGGGGTTTTTGATGACCCCGCATTACCAAACTGGAAATAGTTCAACTTACATAAAATACTGCTTACTTTTTTATTGTCATAAGATGCACTTTGACCCTTACAAATTTTTGAGGCAAGTGTGATTTAAAAGAAACAATATTGTTTTTTCCGAAGTGCCGTTTTCACAGTAACAGAGTTAACTGAAATGGGGTCACAGATGTGGTAAAAAGAACGAATCCAAAGGCCCAGACAGAAAAATAAAGATGCTCGTATATTTGTCTGGGGTTTTCTATCAGCATATGGTTTCCTGATGTTCTGTCTCTTTGGAGTCCAGGCAGGAATGAGAACTGGCTGAGTCATGACAACCCCAAATTTCAAAGTCCAATTCTCTTGTTTTTTTATCTTTCATAAGAGACTCGACTTTCTGTCTGGTTGTAGTTTAGATAACGCAGCTCCCTCAAATCATTATGGCTTCTTTCTTTTGTGTGACACAAGTTCAGTTGTTGCAGCAACAAAAACCAGACAAGTCGGTTGTAACTAGAAAACCTAAACCTGATAATAATGCCTTAAGGTCTGTCAAAACACATTTCTAAAGAGAAAATGAAGATTCCGGTAGACCTTTTAATTTAAATGGATAAACATTTTGCTTTGTGATGAAAAATGAAATATGTCCAGCAGGATGCCTGCCCACACCTCTAGCTGTGTGTCTACCTTACGCTGATGGACTGTTGCTATTAATTCGGCGTACTCTCTTCATTTTTCTTCACACCTTCCATAATTATCAGTCACAGCCATTAACAGTGAGTTCTCCAGTAAAGAAAATAACTTTGTCGTGACCTATCCTCTCAGCCACAAGCCAACATATTAAATTACTTCCTGTTCAAAGAAGTGATTTATCTCCACTGTCACCACATGCCTGCTGTGGAGAGGAATTACTCAATCAGCAACTTTTTACAGTCTATTAGGCTTTCTAGAAATACTTTTCACTAATTACAACTGAATGTTTGAATGTGAGTGAACTGATATAGCTTACATTGAATCTGATTGTGTCATTGATTTTGAATCTGGGTTTCTGATTTAATTGTATTGGAATGATATTAATGAATGGAAATTTAAATGGGCTAAACATTTTTCTATATTATCAGAATTAGTGCTACTAATAAGTATTTGTTTTCAGTATGGGTTTGGGTTGCAGGGTTTTATGTTAAGGTAAGCAAAGTTATCTCCAGAAAGTTTTCAGTAGCCGTTGTTCATCTGGGAGTTGCACGTTGAAACTGAAAGTCAACACAGGAGTTTTATGATATTGATGTCACATATAGAAGGGAGAAGGCCATAGGTAAGGGGTGAGTGATGTAACACAGGCCTGTAAAGGACACAAAAAATGACATAATTTGAGTGAATCAGGAAATAAATTACTCTGGTAGCTCATTAAAACTCACCGAAAGATGTAGACATCCTTTGTTGGAGTGGACGACCCCATGACCCCATCAAATCCTCCATGGGTGGAGACAAGATGCGATACAAGACACTATTAACTTGCAATACAACATTAGTAAGGTCATGGGAAATCGTATTATTTGTGTAATGCAATTCACACATTTACTTTGTATGAAACTACTCTAAAAAAAGAATATAAATTTACATAATTTTTCAAAATAAACTACACCTTTTAGAGCAATTATAAAATAGTTTTCCATAGAAATAGAAATCCAGAGATATTTCAAGTAATTGTAATCATTCTTGAGTTTCACAAATAAGCACATTAAAGTTCTCTAGTAATTGCTCAGAATTATTTTGTTTCATTCTTTTAAAATAAGACAGCTTCCAGTCCCCATTTCTAACATCGTTGTGGCTTTTGCTGTTTTCCCACACGTCTTAATTGCTGCATCTTTTGAATTCCTGTATAATAACACTTCGATGAATTTGCCTGATGAAGAGTTATTTTTTTTTAAAGAATTTATCCTTTTCATAATTATTTTAGCTTATTGTCAAGACATGGAGAACTGAAATAAAGAGAAATCCATTCACTGGACTTTTCCTTTCACCCTTTTCTTAACCTCCCCAGGCCTTTTGTTGAAGTTCTCTTCCCTGTGAGAAATAGAAACCTTCCTCAGAAGCACCCAAGGTTGACTCACTTCCTCCATTTGGTCTCTCTATCTCTTTTGTCTTTCTTTCTCTAGTTGTCTGTCTCTTTCACTCTCTCACTTTCTGTCTGTCACAGGTTAGTGGTGCTCCACTTTAGAGTTTCCTGCTGTTACATAGTAGCGCAAACCTGAAGGTAAGTTTTTTTTTCTCCTCCTCCTCTAGAGCCATGCCATATTGCAGAAGTTGTCTTGTACCTGTTGTGAGAAGGAAAAAACTAGGGACGTTTGATGTCTTGTGTTCATTTCAAGGTATTTAGAAATCGTGGAAATAGTGAAGCTTTTTGCTGGGAAAGATGTTACTTTCCTGTTAGAGGTGAGAATGGAAGTGTTTGTGGTGAGCAGTCCCAGGAGCCTGCACCTTTAACAGCTGTTAAAGTGTCTGGCAGATTTTTAAAGCAGCACAACAAAACGTTTTAACTTCAGTTCCCACCAGTTCTTTGTGGGCATGTGTCTGATGCAAGGATGGTTCAGAAACAAAGCTACACACAGTGGGTGTCACAGAAAGAGCTGGTAGAAAGGTTTTTCTGCTCTTCCTGTTGGTTTCGTCCTCCAATCAGCTGATAGCTCATGTGCTGATGCTCGCTGCTGATTCCCTGACAGATAAAATGTCTATGTCGCACATTTGAATTTCACTTATTTTGTCTTTTTGGGATTCACTTGGTTTTCATTCATTTGAACAATTGAGCGAGATAAAAGATGTTAAGTTTAACAGGAACAACTCTAGTGAAATGAAAGTGTATTTGCTCCCTTACAGATTTGTTTTCACAGTGACAGGTTTCAGTTTAGCAAGCACATTTTATGATCAGGCAAAGATAACCTGAGTAAACGTAAAATACAGTTGACAGTTATTTCA
Organism: Poeciliopsis gracilis; assembly: GCA_911649635.1. Taxonomy (NCBI): domain Eukaryota; kingdom Metazoa; phylum Chordata; class Actinopteri; order Cyprinodontiformes; family Poeciliidae; genus Poeciliopsis; species Poeciliopsis gracilis. The sequence goes on from CAJVRI010001527.1 coordinate 4,746,463, forward strand.
CTTGTTGAAGAAATAAAAAAGTGAATTATATTGCTTCTTACGTCACTATAGAGGAACTGTGTCATGTTTTCAAAAATCTCAATTGGTTTTCAAACATCTCAGTGAAGCTATGTGTCAGATTTATTTTGATACATGAGACATTTCTGGATCCCCACTGTCCTAAAGTCTTAAAAACAGCCAAGTAAAGCTTTTTGGACTTATGTGTGACTTTGTATTTCAACTGTTCTTGAATTTCTTTAGATCGGGTGCATCGCGTGTTGCTTTTTTAAAGTTTATAGCCTAACTCATGTTGTTCGACTTTTCTGCTTCATTAGCGCCTTTATAAAAAGAAGCATAAACCAACCAACTATTATGTATTTCATTAAAAAAAAAAATATTAAGAGGTGAGCTTCACATTGAATCCTGAATACTTCAGCAGTGCAAACATCTCTGGTCTCTAGAAATTAACCTTTAGTAAAAGTCTTTCATCAATATATTCAAGGTGATACAAATGCAAAGATTTGAGCAATGCTAGAGATAGCATCTAAGGATGTGCAGTGACCGCTAAGCCTGATGGTACCCATGCTGAGGATGGGAAAAAGGCTTTAAATAAATGTGCTTGTTGTAATGCGTTCAGCTTAGATTGAAGAATTTAGATAAAAACAGTAAGTGAACCATACTTCTATTAAAAAAAAAAAGTTAAAATAATTTATTCATCTTTAAGAAATGTTGATTTCAAACAATCATCCACCCCCCTTTCAATAGTTTCTATAAAATAAACGCAACTAAAGTTGCACATATCTAAAGCAATTATGAAAACAAAATAATATTGGAGACCAGGCTAGAAGACGAGACAAGTTTAAATTGAGGAGATTCAATTTAATCTCACTGTTACAGAACTGCAGCAAAGCATGCCTTCTTAGGGTCACCAGATCTCCATAACAACCATCTATTCTAAGTCTTTTGTGCACATCTTTACCAGGGTTATCAATAATTGTGAAGGGTGCTTTGAGTTGCCCTTAGTAGAAATTGATTAGCACATGTAGGCTATATTAGGCCCAGCTGCCATTTGAGGGGTAAATTGCAACACAGCACACATCTTTCAAAAGGTCACATGAGATGAAGAACAGAGTTTTGAGTTTTATATTAAATAAATTTATTTACCAGCTGGCTAATAACTCATTTGACGTATGACAGAAAGTCATGTGTTGAAGTCATGAGATGTTCTTTTCAGAACAAAGTTGTTTTGTTATCGGCAGTAAAGCAGCTTTTTTCAGGCATTATTAGCAGCCATGTGCAGCATTTTTCGTAACTGAATCGCTCAATTTTTTTTACTTAGTCCTTAAAAGGAATTGTATTTAAAGAAGAAGAAAGTCTCAAAAACTACCAGACGTGTATAAATGGAAGTTAAGATTTTGGAAATAAGCTGCTGAGAAACAAAAGTGAAAGAGACGTGCGAGAGACACAGGATCTAGAACTTCCCTTTGTGTTTGGTTGTTTTCTTATAGTAAAGAAGCTATGTGTAGGTCTCTTTGTGTGAATTAGACATGCACATATACACAAAAGATGCACACAATGTCAAGCAGAACCACTGACACCACAAACACCTACAAATATACTCATGCACACACAAACATGACAAATGTACACCACAAACTTCCCGCATACTCATTTCTCTTTGCCTTTTACTGACAGTGACTGAGCCACTTTTGAGAAAGCTGAGTGGGTGTGTTGACTGGAAACAAGTGGCATTGACCCAACACAACAGCTTTTAACCTAAGGATAACTGAAGAACATGTTTAAGCCTTGTTCAAAGTGAAAGCAGGCGTCTCGCAGAGATATCAGGAGCTTGCTGCTATGGTTTAAGATGGAAAAACTAAACAACTTTGAGGAAGTTTTTGCTCCTCAGGAAGTTTAGTCATTTGTGTTCCAATTTTAGTCAAATCTCCATGCATACAGTTTTTGAGATTCTTCTTCATTTTTAAGTCTATGTTCTTTTAACATTTTTGCGTGCAAACCAGAGAATTACTATCTTGTTGCCAATCTGGCACGGTCTCAGTCCTACTTCATGCAATCAATCAAAGGCTTCTCTAGATGCATCAGGTGTTCTTCAGATGGAATACCTTAAAAGTGTGGTAATTTGTTGCTTGTTTAAAATATAGCTGAATCAAATTAATTGTCAAAGTGCTCAATTGAGTACTCAAGACAAAGACCCTGAACTGGTTTGACACACAATTGGAATCATACTTCAAAAGGTTAAAGGTAAAGGCACGATGACAAAACCTCTTGGAAATGGCAGACAAATACAGTAGTCAAATGTTGTCACCATTTCTGAGAGGTTCTTGACTTTCTCATTTCCATCATTGTTATAGATGTAAAAAAAAAAAAAAACAGTCATCAATTTCTAAAATGTGATGCTAATAACTACATATAAATAATAAAACCAAATGATTGCACTTAGATTTTAAACGACTTGTCTGTTGCGGCCTGAAATTTAAGTCTCAAATTTTCCTCCTTGTCCACATGAACTTGAATTGCACACCCGCTAGTGCAGGGGTGGGCACTCCTGGTCCTCAAGGGGCGGTCTCCTGTAGCTTTTAGATATATCTGAGTCAAATAATGAGGTCATTAGCAAGACTCTGGAGAACTTGACTGCATTAGCATTCCAGAGTCCTGCTAATGACCTCATTATTTGACTCAGGTGTGTTGAAGTAGAGATTCATCTAAAAGTTGCAGGAGACCGGCCCTCGAGCACCAGGAGTCCCCACCCCTGATCTAGATTCTAGAGGATGAATCCAGTCTGCTGTCTCACTGGAGACTGGAATTACAAGCACCACTTCAGCTTAAATTTTGAAATCAGAGGACATTTCTCCAATTGAAGTGATCAGACTCTCTGAATAGGGGCTTCCTGGTCCTGCAAGAATTCGCTTCAGCTGGAGGAAATTCTGCAACAGAGGTTCAGCTGCAACAGACACACTTCAAATAGCTCCCAAATAGTCCAGATTAGAGATGATTTTTTTTTTTCTTTGACTGATTTAGTTACCTCTATGATGTGCTATTGAAAATGTCTGCTGTTATGCACCAAGTTGTGAATTGTAATATCCTCTTCATCAGCTCCTTTGTCGTTTGGAGTCATGGTTCACAAATTATTTGAGATTTTTAGATGCTAATGATAAAGCTCTAAAAAATATCTTGTTGCCAAGGTTATTCATCATGGTAACTATCCAAAAGTAAAAATTAAAAGCAATAGGGAAGCAAAGGGAATGGTTATCTAAACATGAACACCTGAGCCAAAAATAATAATAAATGAAAGTCTACAAATAAAACAAATAGAACTAAAGTAACTGAGATGCTTTGACATGTTGCCACCATGAATGGCACAATTTGTGTGAAGCGTCTTTACCATACTTTATGTTGCGTGATGAATATGCTCAAACAGGGTCTACTGAATTATGACACTTTGTCAATATTTTCAAATTTCTTAGCCAAACTAAGGTTTCAAAGAAATGTACAAATTTTGAGAGGAATTTTTAGTGAATTTTTACTCCACCTCCTTAACTTTATTTTCTTCATTTTTGGTCTATTAGCATCTCTTTCTTTGTAAATAATTTGTAACACACTCCTGAGTTGAGAATTCTTTGCCAGCATTTATCAATATGGGTAAGAACAAACGCATATCTTTTCTTGTTTTCTCTATTTTTTTGCTGTATTTTGACATTTTCACTAGGTTTAAGAGTGAGAAAATGCTTAATTTGTTAAAAACAACAAAGTTTAATATTTTATTACAGTTACGCTAAAAATAAAGTTTAACTGAGTGTGGCAGCAGCCATGCTTGAAATAAGAGAAATAACCTCATGCACTGTAAACCTGTACTTTTTTGAACGTATCCCATGGATTTGAATGGTGAAACCTCAAAAAGTATAATTATTATTTTCCTCTCAGAACCAGGGAACAGAAACAGCATGCATCAACACCAAACAATTTGTTGGTGACCATTCAAAAACTGTGTTACAGTTAAATCAGTGACATTGTCCAGAGATTGCACTCCACAGGTGGTGCCTCTTGGTCAAAAGCATTGCACATTTCTGTTTGTTTGTTTGTTTCAGAAAACATGTAAATGTACAGACATACCACTCCTTATTGCAAAAGTATCAAAGAAAGTAGAAATCCAACATTGGCTGCTTATTATGCCAACTTCTTCAGGAGTCATTTGCACAGTTGTCTTTGCAAACTGTTTAATTGTCAAACACAATTAGACAGTGTTTAGACAATCTGCTTTGTTTGACCTCAGCTTTAAGCTTTGTCATTGACTGTACTAATTATCTGATTCCTTTGCAGCTTCAGGGTGTTGATGATGGCAGTGTGGATCCAGGCCCAGCAGCTTCAGGGAGATGCTCTTCACCAGATGCAGTCACTGTATGGCCAGCACTTCCCCATTGAAGTCCGTCATTATCTATCCCATTGGATAGAGAGCCAGCTCTGGTGAATTTTGTTTCCGTTCAAGGCTTCAGGAGTCCTTCTGCCAGTGGTGCATGAATTTCACTTTTCTTTTGTGTGCATGTATGTGTGTTGTTAGGGATGCTGTAGATTTGGAGAATCCACAGGAGGAGTTCAAGGCTAAACGCCTCTTGGACAGTCTGATACAAGAGCTGCAAAACAAGGCTGAGCACCAGGTTGGAGAAGATGGCTTCCTTCTTAAAATCAAACTGGGTCACTACGCTAACCAACTCAAGGTAATTTTAGTTTTTAGTTTTGTTTATCTATTGAGTTGCTCCTGTTTGTCATGCTTTAAAAGAACCCAGAGTTTTTATATATGTTGGAGTGAAATATCCTCTGGGTTTTCTGGAGGTCTTATCAAAGGATCTCATTTGTTTTTTATATTGCACTACTTGACATTTTGCTTGTTAAGTCAATTACCACTGACATGTAAACCATTTAGGCATAACAAAAAAAAGACTCTGAAACTCAATTAATGATCTGGTGTTTTTGTCTACACATTAACATGCAACTTACCAAAGGAGAGGTATAAGTTGGGTTTTATTGTGACTCACATAAAATAGTGTTTTGGCATCAACATTATTCTGCAAGAAGTGTGAGCTGAAGACATGACATCAAATTATGAACAGCTAAAGGATAATGTGCCTTAAAGATCTTCTGTGACGACTTTACTAAATTTTCTTCCCTATTTTTTAAAATGTGTCTTTCAGTTCTGATCATCGTCTTTTGACATTTTTAGACTTGTAAGTTCTTCCTCTGCTTGTGCTCTTCCTCAAAGATATGCTATTGCTAAACACTATTTTCAAAAATTTAAGGAACATTCCTTGAAGCAAGTTTAAAAAGCACACACAAAAAAAGACTGGATAGAACTTTTGTGCAGATGTGTAGATAATAATAAATGCTGATATTAGCCATGGAAGCTGAGTGAGGTTTCATAACAACAAATAAACTGTGCTAATGGAGTTATACTTTCTACAGAGACAGTTAACAAAAGCCTTAGACGCTGAAGATCGCTGATTCTGCCTTGTACCATAATGGATCAGACAACAAATTTGTCACAGTTCCAGCATAACTTTCATCCTCATCAGCATCATCATCTTGACTTTCATGAGTATTTAGTATTTAGCAGGATGGATGGATGTCTTTTTCTAAATGCCTTTTAACTGCAATCATAACTTGGATGTTTTCATTCACGTGAAACATGTATGAAGTGAGCCAGTTGAAGCGGTAACTACTAATGAATAAATAATTTTATTATTTTAATTTTAAAATTGTTTCAGTTAATGAATATACATGTGATCTCCTGTGAGTAAAAAAAAAAAAAAAAGAGAAGCCAACAAGATGCCAGGTTATGTTTTCAGCAAAATATTAGAGTTGCTTACAATGAAACAGGATAGATGTTTAGAAGGCACAGGTGTTCAGCTCAGTTTCCTTCCTTGTAGTGGTTCTTAGAAAGAGCACACAACACAGTGAGTGTTTTGAGAACAGGTTGTATCCGCATGGAGGAAAACAAGAGAACAGCCCAAGTCGGTTACGGTAACCAACCAACACTGCTATTTATGATCAAACTCCCTGCTCACAGAAATATTCCTGTGACTAGCTTCTTCCCAAGCCTGAAATCTGGCATGGAAATACAGATGGAATAACTTATTAACCATGATGCTGGGCTCATATTTAATATAGTGGATTTCAATCTGTTTACTTTTAGATGTTTATTTTAAGTTTTAAAAAATGCAATTTCACAAATTATTTGTCACCATGAAAGTACCACAGTATCCTCTTATCTTTATGGAAAGTTGCGATTTCCGTCACTGAGGTGTGCTAATTGATTTTAGCATGTCTCCAGCATTCACTCCAGATCTTAACAAGCTTCTCTGACGATACTAAATTGGTCTTAACATGGTTCATGCTCTCCTTTTCTTTCAGAGCACGTATGACCGCTGTCCTCTGGAGCTGGTTCGGTGTATCAAACACATCCTTTACACAGAGCAGAGGCTCATCAGAGAGGCTACAAATGTAAGTTTGATGCAGATGGCATTTGCAGTGTGTTGCCTGCACACTCACACACATGCAAACACACTTCCATCCAATGATGATGCCAAAGCCTTGAATGAGTCTAACATTACTAAGTGAAGCCTAAATTACATGATGATCCTGAAATTGGATAATTGGAAAACTGCTCTCTTTTTCCGCTGTTTGTCCACCAAATGTCAGCCCGTTTATTACATTGTTCTAAAAGTGATTCATTAGCACATTAGTGTCTTTTCAATTTTATAGCTGACTTCATTTTAATGCCATATGAACTGTTGCTTTTTTTCAGTTTACACAATGGCCCTGAGTTCTAAATCCCTGAAACCAACAGTGCGTGAAACATCTAACTCCCACTAAGTCCTGTTCTGAATTGATTTTCAGTCACAATATGTTTTTTCTATTTGCGAAATTGACTGCGACCGAATTAGTTTCATGCTGTTTTAGCCTGAACCTTCATGACACCATGGTGCACTCATAGCCTACCAGCGAGCCCACATGCTTTTTTTTTTTTTTCCATGTCGGTTTTCTGTGTTTCCACAGTATTTGCTTTTAGTCGCTGGGGAGTTTGTTGTCAAATACACTAACAGCAACATAGAGCTCCCATCATCCCATCCTGAGGCCTCTAAAATAACAGCTCACCAGTGGCTACCCATTTGTATTAACAATCCTAATAAACCATTCAGTCTTCCACGTGGACAGATATTTGTCTTTCTCATTCCTCCTTCTCTACATTTTCCACATTTTATTTAGTCAAGCTCTCCAGTGGGTGGGATAATGGACAGCATGTCTCAGAAGTACCAGCAGATCAACCAAGCCTTTGAGGAGCTTCGCCTGCTCACACAAGACACTGAGAATGACCTGCGCAAGCTCCAGCACAACCAGGAGTACTTTATCATCCAGTACCAAGAAAGCCTTCGCATCCAGGGTGAGACCGGAGGGCACGCACATCAATCTTGTTGTTGCTGTAAATTAATTATTTGACTTACTAACATTGCAATGAGCAGCTACAGGGTGGGTAATTAGTAAAGAAATCTATAAAGGGGAAACATGTTTAGGTGGCATGGTGTGTGGCTTTTATAAACATTTGATTAATTGAATTGTGTCCTGTTTTGGTCAGTTTAGATTACCAAAATTGGTTTTGTTTGCTAAATGCCAGAATGCATTTGTTCAAAATCGGCAGCAGTGTGCACACACAGAGATTCCTTTGCATTTAAACAAGATGTAAAAACCCAGCTGATGATGTCATGTTTTAGTAAGCAACTGTCGCACCAGTGGCCTCCATTTCAAAATAACCAGACAGGAAATGGGAAAAGAGAGAAGGGAGGTAGACAAGTAGCAAAGGTCCTGAGCTCTGAAATGGAAACCATTTCTTTTGCTCCAGCAAAGACTAATAGCCTCTGTATGTGGGGCACCTGATCTGCTGCTGCACCAAGTCCAGTTAAAGCAGGTCCTGTACCAACATGGCTTGAAAGGCCGCTCAGGTAACAAAGAAGCCATTACCCCAGAAGCAGTATACAAATTCAGTTTACAAAAGCTCTTTAACTTTCAGTCACAAAAGTGAAGTTTATCAATAATAACTATTTTTATTGACGGAAAAGTGATTATGATTGTTGCCTGAAAATTGTCTCTCAACTGTGAAGGACTGTTGGGCACTTCGATAATCTGATAAAATAATTAGCAAATAATTGAATTAAATAAAATGCATGTATGTCAGTAAAAAAATATATTATTAATTTAACCTTTTTGAAAATAGATCTACTTTCAATAATCTTAAATTGATAAAGATTGGAAACATTTAGGTTTTTTAATGCCAGACATTGAGGGGGTAAAAAACGTTTTCATAACATATTTCATAAGAGCTTTTTTTTCTTTTTTTTTTCTACAAGAGTCAACACACAATGGAAGTTTTTAAAGTCTATACTACCCTAAAGGGATTTCTTTTGAGTTAACTATTACGGGCCAGAGGGCAAAACATATTCAGTATTTGCACAAGTTAAAGACTTTCTACCGCCTCTGTTCTCATCAGTCTTTAACTTGTCCACACCCTCCAGCTCAGCTGTCCAGCCTTGCCACTCTGCCCCCTCCTGACCGGCAGCTACGGGAGCCTGCCCTTCTGAGCAAGAGAGCTACTGTGGAGGCATGGCTGACAAGAGAAGCCAACACACTACAGAAATACCGACTGGTGAGAAACCTCAGTAAAAAAACTTCATGTCATTTGTTTTGGTAAAGCATATGATTTTGATTATTTTTTGTTTTGTTTTGTTTGCATCAATTGTGACTAAATTTTTGTGCTCAAGGGTGCATCACTGTGAGCACTAAAATTGCATTGTGATAGTTTGTGGTTGCTTTGACCATTTTTTGTGCAGGACCTGGCAGAGAAGCACCAGAAAACACTGCAGCTGTTGCGAAAGCAGCAGACAATCATTCTGGATGACGAGTTGATCCAGTGGAAGAGACGGCAACAGCTGGCAGGCAATGGGGGCCCACCAGAGGGGGGCTTGGACATCCTTCAGTCCTGGTGGGGTTTTTTTCCATCTCCTGCTGAGAACACAGCCACTAGAACTCCTCACACCGCATGAAATTATAGGTTTATTAGTCTCCAGTAGGCTTCTTGTGGTTTTGTCTGAAGCTTTTAATAAGAGAAATATACAGGGATATAAAGTGCATATATACAGACTCTTTCCTACTCATTGCCTTTGGAATCTTTGATATTCTTATTGTTTACTTACTCTTTATTTTATTCTGAAAAAGGCTTTCTATACGTTTTAAGCTAATTTTATTAAGCAGAATTTAAGCACATCTTTCAGTTGTGATTTAAAAAATATTAATAGTCGTATTTCTAATCTGTGAATTTTTTTTTGCGTGTTTTTATGTCAGGTGTGAGAAACTCGCTGAGACTATTTGGCAAAACAGGCAGCAGATTCGGAGGGCAGAGCACCTTAGGCAACAGCTGCCCATTCCAGGACCCATCGAAGAGCTACTCAATGAACTCAACAGCACTATCACAGATATCATCTCAGCTTTGGTCACCAGGTGTGTGTGCTTTTAAACTTCCTCTAAGTACACATTTCTTCTTTGATTGCTTTTCTGTATTTCTTAGCATCCTGACAACAAACACAAGATAAGATGAGTAAATACAACAGGCAGATTTTAATTATTTCATTTACTCAGTGGCCCCATTTGATGAAATTGTTCCTCCCTGAAACTAATAGCCACTTGTTTCACCCTGGGCAGCTATTAAGTGTTTGCCTTTATATTGCTGTGTTGGATTTTGGCTCACTCTTCTTTGCAGATTTTTATTTTTTTTCCATTTACCCACATTTTATATTTTATATATTTTTTTAGTTATTCTGAGATGAAATTGCTTAAACTCTGATCTTTATTTTAAGGTCACACACTGAACTGGTGTGACATTCTTTTTCTTAGCAGAATTAAATCACACTAAGTTGTCCAGGCTGCATGACAGTTACAGATCTCTGCCACCAAACCATTTGTGTGGAACTGGTCACACACCTACAATGTTTCTCTCATGTCTTGTTAGTCCACAGTTAGTTTGTGGAATCACTGAAAAGTCTTGGGGATCATTTAGGGAGTTTTTTAATGTTTTATATTTTTGTAAATGTGAGAAACCTTGTGGTTTCCTTTTGATCACCAGAGGTTTTGGCCTTAGAATTTTATCATGGAAGCAAATGTTTCCCCGGTTTTGTTTTCTTAATTTCAGATCCTAAACACCGGCCTTAGCTGATTAAACTGCAGCAGATGCTGATCTGGGTCTTTTATGACCTCCTGGATAAATCCTCAGTGAACTCTTGAAACCAGTCCTTGGACAGCCACTCCAAGGAATATTTGCCACTATCTCATGCTTTTTCCATTTTGTGGAAAATTACTATCACTGTTGTCTGCAAGAGTCCAGGGAATAATCTTTTCTCTCTTTCCACACTTTGTTTTTCATCTGTTGTTGAATTTATTTATCTTGGATGTTTACTTAATGTAATCAAGCTGGTTCTGTTTAATTCATTTCCTGACTCTTGCAGGTTGTGGTTACCAAAAGTTAAATCCAAGTTTGAAATGTTTTAGTGAAGGAGGTTATTATATTTTCACTCATGGCCAGGTTGGTTTGGACTGGAAGTCATCATTTAAAATCTTCTTTTTCTTGCTGTCTGCTTCTTTGTCTGACATAAAAACTGGTTTAATGACCTCACATTTTTAAGTGTGACAAAAATAGCAAAAACAAAAGTAATCTGGTATAAAGAAAACAACTTTTAACAGCACTGTAAATGTTCTTTTTCTTATCATTTTACATCATACTTAAACAGTGTTACAGTCTGAAAGAGTCATCACTGGTCCATTAGAATAGCTTGAGATGGAGAATGGAAGATGAACCCACTTAAAGAGGTCTACTGAGACACAAAGCAGACATTGTGAAAGAAAGGGCACATGCAACTTGTTTCACTCCATTACTGTAGTCCCCAAAGGCCCATCTGCCAGGATGCTTTTCGCCTTTCACCATATCTGAGCAGGAGTACGCTAAAGTTTTTGACAGCACCCTCTCATGCTGCCTCATAAGATAGTCCCCACAGGTACTGATAACACACATAGAAGTCGTGTCATTGTCACAGCGATTTATGACAGGCTACAGACAAGCCTGTGACCAGACAGTAATGCATTGTTTCTTGGGCAACATCCTCTTTAGAGTCTCTTAAAGTCTTCTGAGGTTTCGCACTGTCAAAAGGAGAGAACTGTGTTCCCAACGCCACTCACCTCAGCTGCACATCAGAAGCCTTTGCGTCTCATAACAACATAATAATTTTACTCACACTCCCTCTGGGCCTGCAGGATTATGCTGTTGGTTGTATCGTATTCTGTCTGCCTTTTTGCCTTACTTGTTTTTGTGTTACTACATAAATGAATAATGAAATATTTCAAGAGAATATTTCAACCAAAGAGGTATTTTTAGCGTGATCTACCTTTAATTTGCATTGTTGTGCCTAAGGTCATTTAAACATGCTTATAGGAAGCTACAATAAAATTGTGTTTTATTATTAAACCAGAGATATTAAGATTTGCCTGCATGACTGAATCAAAGGAGGAGGATTTCTAAAACTTAAACAAAATGTGTAAGGTAATGAAGATATGCAGGTGGCCATGTACACACTTTATTATTAGAATTACATTGATAATTGAAATTGGGTTTAAAATGAATAATTATAACTGCTGTGGAAGACAGCTTTGAGCTTTACATCATATTCCATTATTCTGTCATCAAAAACATACCTGGAATGTTGCTTTGATTGATTCATGCATATTTGAAGAATCCATTAATCTACTGTGACATCCATTCGAGGTGCTTCAATACTTGGGGGAACCGAGCGCAGCCTTTTCCTTGGTAGTTTCCAATTAGAGTTTTTGCCTCAGACAACTCTCCACTCGGCTCCTTCAAACTAGTCAGCAGCAGTTGGCAAACACTTGGTGGAGCTGCACATCACCTGAGTTCATTTTATGAGCTACTTCTTAGTGCAACGCTGGTAAAAGCGCTGTTAAAAACGCTGGTAAAAGCGCTGTTAAAAACGCTGATAAAAACGCTGGTAAAAACTCTGGTAAAAACTCTGTTAAAAACGCTGGTAAAAACTCTGGTAAAAACGCTGGTAAAGCTTAATGGAGAAGCACTGCTGGGATGACATGCTGATGACACGTTTCAGAAAGAGCAGGAGCTTCTTATAAAGACAGAATCCCAATTTCAAAGTGTTACTTTGCAAAGTCAAATTCTTTTTAGTCATGTTTGATGTAGAGAGCATTTTTATCTCAATAGTAGGTATCATGGTTACTTGATTATGCTATCAAATGGCACTGTATGCCTGAAAAATATATAATACTGATGGCAAAAGAAAAATAGGAAGATTAAAATTTCATAGTTTTTGAACATCCATCTAAGGAGTCAAAAATATGCAGAATTCATTGTATTGGAAGCAGAAATATATTCTAAACTCTATAAAACTTCACTTTAACACGGTGTTAACTATATTACAGGTGACCACCTGTAATACAGTTACTTGTAGTAACTGTATTACATGTAATAATTATTACAGTTACGGTTGCTTTTAGTTAATAAAGGCAGAACTAACCGGTTAGTTCTGCTTTTACCTCCTTGTGTGACCTTCTATTCTGTGTTTACAGCACCTTCATCATTGAGAAACAGCCACCCCAGGTTCTGAAGACCCAAACCAAGTTTGCTGCCACAGTACGCCTCCTAGTGGGAGGGAAATTGAACGTTCACATGAACCCTCCACAGGTCAAAGCAACCATAATTAGCGAGCAGCAAGCCAAGGCACTGCTGAAAAATGAAAACACAAGGAAGTAAGTTTACATGTCACTGGTGTATCTTTTTCTCTGTCAATGCAAATTTAAAAACATAAAAAACATCAATGTGTTATTTGGTAATTATAAATCAGCGATAACAAATATCACATGTGGGGTTTCTCGAGGCTATGCAAGACGTTTCCCACAGAGATCAATAAATGAGAGCTTGTTGATAATTATATTTCTGTGGAAGCCTGTTTCCACAGCTTAGCTCTGAAACAGGCCTCAAACCTGAACAGTTGCTCAGAGGAATCTGTGGCGAAGATGCAGAATCCATTTTTAGCCCCTTTCATAGTCTCACTCCATATTCATCCTAACTTAAATAAATCCTCCACATCTTCTGGTCAACTTGGTAGCTAGTGGCAAAAATGGGGGAATCAATTAAACTGTTGAATAATCATCTGGTCTGTATCATCTGCTGTAAACAACATGCTCAAAGACGTTTGTTCACTGGTCCAAAGTAGATAAGATGGTCTTGGTGATAGCTGCATATTCCAATTATACAGGAAAAACACCATTCTAGGAAGCCAGAGGGGTGGAAGATTAGAAGCACTGCAATTCTTAGCACACGAGTCCATCACATTAGACAGAAGAGTCAATTTACTCACTAATTGTCTTTTTGTTCCAGTGAGAGCAGTGGAGAAATTCTTAACAATAACTGTGTGATGGAGTACCACCAGACTACAGGCACTCTCAGCGCTCACTTCAGAAACATGGTGAGTGGGGGGGCTTTGCTGTCCACAGTGCATCCGGGAAGCATTCATAACGCTGTGGTTGTTTCCACAGCTTACTACTTGTGATAAATTCTGTGGATTGGACTTTATTTGGAGAAACACACACCTTTCTATACAAGGTCCCCACAGCTGATGGTACATGGCAGAGCACAAACACCAAGCATGAGATCGAAGGAATTGTTTGTAGACTACTGAGACTGGATTGTATTGCACCACAAATCTGGTTTTGTGCTGCTTTGAAGGTCACCAGAAAGTGAAAACATGTTATGCTACTTATGCCTTTCAAAGAGTTTAATTCTACCCTGCCGTCGAATTCTAAAAATGAATGTTATTTCTTTTAGATATGTTGAAACTAATATAATGATGAAAGGTATGCAAAACAGATCCATTTATTTACACAGCTCCTAACCTTCTGAGGTCAGTGTCAGGACACACAAATGCCCCACCCTTAACCCACACACCCTACGGTGCCGTGCCTTAACAAGTGAAAACAGTTTTCGTGGAACCAGGTAGATGTACAAAATACTAGGTAGAGCAGTCTATATTGAGAAGTGCTAAAAATAATCTTGTGTTTACATTTTTTTTGTTTACCTTAAATATTCAAAAATACAACTCAACCATATTTGGCAGCTAGAATTTGGAGGAGTAATTTTCTATGTGACTTTATCAGTCTCTCACTTGCCCTCTAAAGAAGATTGAAAGACATCTTAAATGTTTTCCACTTATGAACAACTTTTTAACTATTGAATGATTGATTTCAAAATGTCTTGAATGTCCAATTATGGGACTGTCCACGCGTCTCTCTTGCGGCTCTACATGTGTAACTTTAAATATGACTAAAAATCCCTCGGTCTGAACAAAATCCCATTTCAAAGTCTCAAAGTTGATGTGGTAAGGTTTGAAAAGTGAAGTGGATCAAGAGAAAAATAATCTAAGCAACTCGCAGGAGCTATGAAAATACAGGGAGCAGAAAACTTCAATGATAAAGGAGTTCTCATAGAGACTAGGAGCAAAGCAGAAAAGTGACACTAATGAGTTAAAGTCACTGGTGTATTTATGTGGAGGAGATGAAACTGGAAGCACTGGAATTAAATGCAAAACTCAAGTTAAAACTTATAAAATAAACCCCCAAATGAAGAATCGCTTGAGACTGAATGAACTGAGGGACGAGACTCTTTAAGTTTTTTTTTTTTTGTTTTGTGAAGTTGCTTCTAAAAAAGTGCTGGAGCGTTCAAGGAACCAGTTTGTGTTGGGGAAAAAATTGTTTTTAAAATATGGAATCCAAAAAGATTTCTAAGAATACACGGCTTGCTTTCATACTATTCAAATACCAGGATGTCATTTGATGAGCTGAAAGCTGAATTTGAACATGGTCTGAAATATTATACGTTTGGCCTCAAAGCTTTGTTGGATTAAATTAGAATAATGTTATCATCCAACTTCGCTCTTCACCTTCGGAAAAATTCAGATGAATAATAATGATTACACAAAGGGTATTATCCCAAAGTGCTCCAGTTTTCTATTAGCTTAATCTTCTGAACATTCACAGAAGAAGCTGAATCCCTGGAAAATAAAATCTTCATACTGAAATTTCTGACAAACTCTGGGAAAAGGCTTCTGCCACAATGCAATACCAAAATCAATAAAAGAACACTGCAAATGTAATGCAATATATAAAAGGTTGATGCGCACTTGTTGAACATGCAGAGCTTCATAAATACAACAACAAGATCACCCTGGACTTGTGCATGAAAAGTAAAGTGTTTATTTACTTTCCTTTACATGGAATGTAAATGAATACTGTAGAATTCATGGATGAATTGTGAATCTGTGGATAAAGTGGATCCCTTGTTATCCGTTTGAAAGAATAACATTATTTGGAATGGTAAAACTCATGTTTGTGAATAAAAGAGGAAATATTACTAACAGCAGAAGAACATGGATAATGTGGTGGACATTGTAGTTTTCATCCTTGAGAAAATCTTACCAGCTTTGATTTGTCAAAATGATTTTCTTTTTCAGTATAGTTGGATTTTTTAAATTGTATTTTATATGACATACTTTCCAATATGTAGGGTACCTAATTTATTCAGGTAGCACTGTTTTGTAATTAGTATTTAATTTTTTGTTTTTTTTATTCTGCCACTTAAAAAGGTACAAATCAGAATCACTTTATTGTAATTGCCAGTGAACAAGTTCAAAAGCTAGGAAACTGATTTGATACGATGGTGAAAAAAATGTTAAAAGAATATGAATATGAAAAATATACAATATATAAACGGGTGCGGAGTAGCAGGTGGAAGAGGTGTGTTATGCTAGAGTCTTGTTCAACAGTCTAATGACTGAGGGAAAGAAACTGATCTTGTGAAGGGAAGTTCTGGTCCAAATGGGCTGCAGTCTCCTGCCTGAAATATATATAGTGGTGGGGAAAAAACAAAATGTTCCCAGATTGATAGTCTGCCACTAATGCTTTTTGAAGATCTTGGTTGTGGTTAATCCCCATTGCTTTTTATTGATTATTTATATTTAAAGGTAATTTTGCATGTCCTTACTGTTTATCCTGTGCATAAACTAATTTATCGTATCATATCTTTTTTGTAGTCTTTGAAAAGGATCAAACGGTCGGACAGACGTGGAGCAGAGTCAGTCACAGAAGAGAAGTTCACCATCCTGTTTGAGTCTCAGTTTAGTGTTGGAAGCAATGAACTTGTCTTTCAGGTTAAGGTAAGGTTATACACAGACAAAAGTCAACAATAGAGTTACGTTAACATTTATAGGAAAAGACTGGAATCAGTTGTTTTTTGTAATTGTTGAAATCTGCTTATCCTCAAATCTAAGCTTCTGATAAAACGTACGGTTTGCAGACGTTTCTATGCATTTTTCCTTATGTGCACAATCTTTGTTGCATTCATGTGCCGACTGAATTATTGTTTTTTTTGTTTGTTTGGTTTTTTTCCTCTGAACAGACATTATCACTTCCTGTTGTGGTGATAGTTCATGGTAGTCAAGACAATAATGCCACAGCAACTGTTTTGTGGGACAATGCGTTTGCAGAGGCAGTAAGTAAAATGTTTTTTCTGGGATTGCTTTCCAAATTTTCTGTAGATGTGGTTGCAGTTTTGAAATTTTTGTGCATTTTTAACTCTTCCAGAACACTAGATAAAAAAAGACTAAACCCAATTGTTTGGCTTTCATGTGTCTTGTTATAATCTTTTCTCCTTGAAGGAAACAATAGTTCAAAGTTATAAAATTAACACCCATGTGAATAATTAAATCTATTAAATGAAATATAAAGTGGAGAGAAATCTCACAGCTCTGAAAATGGTAGTAATACAGATTTTAGACACTAAATAGTGAAGTCATTGAAAAAAAAGTTGAGGCATCTTTTCTGCATTTAGTACCAGTATTGTTTAAACATACATGTACTCTACAATAATAGGAACAATTATTTTAGTCAGGCCTGTAATAATCAATGTGAAAGCTTGTTTTCAAGAATATTTTGTAGAGATATACAAATGTAAGAATACATTTGTATTCTTAATAGAGTCCTTACAGTCCTTTACACTTTAATAGAAAGTAAGTTATAAAAGCATTTTATTTTTAAACATTTACCACCTAAGAAAATACTAAGGTTATAAAGTAGCACATTAATGTAACAGGGCTTGGTGTTTAACTTTTTAATAAAGGCAGTAAAAGTTGGGTTAGAATTTTTTTCTTTCCATTTGGTCATAAAGTCACACATGTAGTTGTACAAATGCTGTTAATAAACAGTCAGCTTTTGTCTTATTTACTTGCATTGCTACTGGTAGTTGGCTTGTATATCATAAGATTATTTAGCAATTCCTTTCAATTTCAAATTAGGCATCAAGTCATTGATTAATGCACAATTCATAATGCCATAAACAAAAAAGCTGCTTATATGAATGCATGTTAATTTTTGTCAGTGGTGTCACTAAAAATATTTTACATTTTGTTCCCATCAGGGTCGAGTGCCTTTTCTCGTGCCAGATAAGGTGCTTTGGCCTCAGCTGTGTGAAGCCATCAACATGAAGTACAAGGCGGAGGTGCAGAGCAACAGAGGGCTGTCTGAGGAGAACCTGGTCTTCCTGGCTCAGAAAGCTTTCAGCAGCTCCAGCAACAATCCTGATGACTACCGGAGCATGACGATGACCTGGTCACAGTTTAACAGGGTTAGCACCAGTCTGCCTACCTCGTGATGCTCTGAGCAAACATGTAGCTTTCAAAAGTACTGTTCAGTTTATCTGTTATCATCAGAGTTTTATCACTTTATTTAGATTTTCTTTTTTTAAAGCCCTTAACTCATACTACATAATGTGTTTCAACCACAAGCTTTGCTCTTTTGGTAACTTTTGTTGTCAGTAAGAGATTTGTACACAGAAATATTTCCTGTTTCATTTGTGGCATCCTCACTGCTCTTTTCTGTGGTCATCATGAGTGAGAATTCTTCATTGGCATCTTAATTGTCCTGTTTGTCCACATAGAACAATGCCGGAGGCTCCATTTACTGGCTTAAAACAACCATTATGGGCTGGAAATGTATCTCCATTCACCATACACTATCTTTCTCATTGGCTGATCAAACCACTTTGCGTCAGCCCTTTAGAAAAAAGTGCATCAAGGTCATACACGAACACACAGCTGTAGCCATTCACCCAATGCACATAGACAGTGGAAATTATGTATTAGTGGTAGGGACTCGATTAAAATTTTAACTCAAGTTAATTAATTGCAATTAACATTTTAATTAAAAACTATATATCTACAAAAAGCAACATTTTCAGTTTAAAAACAACTTTAACTGCTAAATCATTGAATAAATAGAAAGGTGAGCTCAACAGCATGTTTCTTGTTTTTGAACAATTATTTACATAACACAACCATAAAATTGGTGCAAAGCACTATTGTGCCCATTCAGCTTTCAAGTATTTCAGAAACTTCTTTGAGAAAATAATTTTTTAGAAACGTAGACACTAACATTGGCACTGGGGATGCCTCTCCTTGAGAACTTTTTTTTTCCTTGACATGCTGACTCCTTTTTGCACAGTACACATGCAACAGCAACAGCAGTCTTTTCCAGGGTCTCATACGACTGGTTTATGAAGCCCCAATAAGCCAAGAGAAGCGATTTTTGTTGTCCAGTGCTGCTGTTTGCGGACGTGCCTTGTGCGTCAGATTAATTAAACACGCAAAGACAGAGATTTTGGGCAGAACCATTTTCAACAAAAAAAATAAGAATAATTTTGTTAATGCTTTAAAATCTATGTAATATGTATTCATCAAAAATTACTTGCTAAAGTCTTGTCCCTAAATAATCTTCATTTAAGTGAACCGAACTGATTTAGAGAAATGTGGAAAAAATAAAAAATAAAATCAGTCAAACTACATCCTGCATGGTTTTCAGGAGATTTTGCCCCAACATATTTTCTGTCCACAGGAAAGCCTTCCAGGAAGGAACTTCACATTTTGGCAGTGGTTCGATGGTGTGATGGAACTTACAAAGAAGCATCTCAAGCCTCACTGGAATGACGGGTAAGGAAGCTGTAAATTCAGTTTTAGTGTTTAGCTGTGGCCGATCAGACACATGAAATAAAACACTACATGAACTTCATCCATTCCATTTTGGATGTTTTATTTCACTTTTTAAGGCACTAAATGTTTTCATACAGTCTCTTTTCATGTTTCCCATGGCAACTAGCAAAACAAAAATGAGTTAAATTAGAAATTCTTTCTTTGTATTTATATACAACATTCTCTTTGTAGAGCAATTCTGGGCTTTGTGAACAAGCAGCAGGCTCAAGATATGCTGATGTCCAAACCCAATGGCACCTTTCTTCTGCGCTTCAGTGACTCTGAAATCGGAGGTATAACAATTGCGTGGGTGGCAGAAAATCCCAACAAAGCAGGTAGGATGTGCTGCATGTCACATTTGAAACTTGTTTTAGCTTTAGAATATGCAAATTAGTCCAACAATGTGTGCATCCCTTTCAGAAATGTTATTCTTTATACAGCTTTGAAGCTAGTGAAGTGTCAAACACAAGAAAAACAGGAAAACAACTTGGTATCACTTATTAGTTGTGTTGACCTCTTCATTTCAAATGTTACGCATTTGAAATGACAAATGCGTAACATTTGTCATTTCTCATAACTTTGGTGTTTGTTGTGGTTTTCTTTGAATCATTTCTAAAGGACCCTTTCCAGCCACATTGCTCTATTCCTGTTAAACATATTTTTTTATTTAGGAGATGTTCTTTTTACAGTTGGTTTTGTTTTAGGTGGAATGTCTGGAGTATTTATGTTCAGTCATTGTCTTACACTGCTCATCATACTGTGTGTGTTCACAGCTCTGAATTAGGTCAGAGCAATCACTGCTCTATAATGCCACCCTGGATCCAAGAGGTCGTCAAATAGTTTTAAGGTTCTCTAAAGCGATCCTCCTGCAAGACTGAATAATTTGCAAATAAGCAACGCTGGTTCTAAAAATGAAATAGAGCTGTGATCTTGCCATTCAGGAGATGGCTTCTTCATTTGGAAAAAAAGTGCCTTTAATCCAGCTGTTTAGGAGATTTGTGTCTTGACTGACCCCACTTTCCAAAAATCTAGACATCTGGAGTCTGGTCCACAGCTGTGGCCAAATCATGGGTTTGGCTGCAGCAGCAAAGACATCTCTGAGGCCCCAGCTTTCCAGAATAGTCAATATCAATTATAAAGTTCAGGGGCTGTTTGAAGAAATGCAAACCACCCTTCAAAAGACTTCTGACCTTTCGATGAAGGTGAAGTCTTTTGATACCCCCTCCCTAAGCTTAAATTTAATGTTGGTAACTTTCCAGGAAGGACCCAAAGTTCTACTGGCTTCTCTTGTGGTTTTGTCTGAAAGCGTATTTCATGCAGCAGGCAGCACAAAGATCCTTCGTTGGAGTTGTCAAGACACTGCTTGGAAAGTCTCACTTAACTTCAGATAGGTGAAATGATGACTTTGTCCCCCAAATCTTTTTTAAAATGTAGAGTAATGACATTAAAAAGTCAGTGCTTGGGGGCAAAAGCTGAATGACCTGTTTTGTTCATTCAGCTCACATGTTGGAAGATATGCGAGTGTCTCAAAGTTTATTTACTTCATCATTTCATTTCATTATTCATTGATTCAACCAGTGGCTGTTTCTGATTACCTACAAACTGGTCCCTGTTGGCAAAGTCCTAATTGGGCTGATAGATTGTTGCGGCACAGATGGTCTCATGGTAATGCATCTTCCTGACTTCACTATGTTTAGACATAGTGAAGTCTAAACATTTACAGGTGCTGGAACATATTTTACCTAAAATTTAATAGAATTTGAAACAGGTGAAGTAAAAACTGTCACTAGAGGAATTCTGGGTAGAGCACATTTACAAAGAAGTCAAACAATAATCAAACCTGGATGTAGCTGGTGAAATTAAGCCAAATAAAATCTAGTTTTTCATTCTCACAATTTAATGATGGTATCATATATGATGAAGTTGGTTGGGATTGTTTTTTTTGTTGGTTTTTTTTTTATCTTGCCAAGTGAATTTTATTCTTGTATTCTTAGGTTAGCCTTAAAATTTGCTTGATGTGTTCTTTTTTTAACCTGTATACAAATAAACAACTGCTGCTTTACCCAGTGAAAACATTTAGTTTCTGTTCTGATACTTTCTCATCATCTGAAATTTTCTCCTTGAAAGAAATGGGAGATTGCTGTTATTGATAGTTGACTCTGTGTGTTTAGGTGAGCGGATGGTTTGGAATCTGATGCCCTACACAACTAAAGACTTCTCCATTCGCTCTCTGGCCGACCGAATTAGTGATCTCAATCACCTCCTGTTCCTCTATCCTGACAGACCCAAGGATGAGGTGTTTGCCAAATATTACACACCACCCCTCTGTAAGAAACTCTGTTCAAATAAGTTCCAAAATCACTGAAACAAGAAGATGTATGTTTTTTGCAAAAGATTTAATTTGTTTTTACAATTTTCCCAAATTTTTTTATAGCTAAAGCGGTGGATGGTTACGTGAAACCACAAATCAGACAAGTAGTGCCTGAGTAAGTATTTCCTGCCTGTACTTTTTCTCTTATTCCACCATTTCTGTTTTGCCTCCCTACTCTTCCTTCTCTGCCATCCACTTGCCTGTTATTATTCTGAAGCAGTATTTAGAGTTAATCACCCAGGGCCAGTCCTTGAATTCAGGTTAGCCATTAGTTAACTGTTACAGTTGGAGGAGGCCAATTAAAGATGGCGGGGGTTCCTGCATGAGCTTGTCTTCCACTCATCATATGAGTTAGGCTTGTTAGTTATGAAGCTGCAGCGCCTGCCTATCTCCATGGTAGGTTTCGCAGCACTTCAGAAAATGGACCCAAAGATACAGAAAAGCACAGGAAGCACGCTGAGAATTGTTGCTTAGGAAACTGCCGAGTCAATTTTTGTCAATCTTTTGTTCCAGATTTTCAGTTTAATTAATTTATTTTTTTTATTGGGGGCGGGGGTTTCTTTTGCAGCTTTGCTACAGCTAATCCAGACCCAATCAGTGGAAATCCAACATATATGGATCAGGGTGCTTCTCCAGCACCTGTTAATCACTCTCAAACTTATGCGATGTACCCTCCGATGTAAGTTAACAAGACTCTCAAAAATATCATCGTTGCCTTGTCCAGACGTGAATGGTCTCTGCTTCCCTTGACAGGGCTGACCCTGTGCTGGATGGAGACGGCGACTTTGACCTCGATGACACCATGGACGTGGCCAGGCATGTGGAGGAGCTTCTGCGAAGGCCTGTGGAGAGTCAGTGGGGTGGCCAGCAGTCTTGACCCTTGACCTCATGACATGCAATGCAACCAAGCAAGCCCTGCCCTAACTTCTGCCCCACCTGTTATTATCATGGTTTAATTCCATTCATCTCTTTTTTTTCTTTCTTTTTTTTTTTTTCCAATGCCGCTATAATGTAAAATTGTTAATAATGGCTGTCTGTTTCCTTTTCCTTTCAGTGTAAGAACATGCATGTCTGTGACTTCCTATAGTTTATTTGTGTCTCATACGTGTTTGTAACAGACTAGATTAAACCAACCTACAATGTTACAGTGTTGTGAAAAACAAAGGAAGAAATATTGTCCATGGAAATTGTGCATGTATTTTCAATTGATCTTAAATTCATTTTGAAAAATATGCTACTGTATGATGTTATTTCAGAAGTTGAATGTTTTGTTTTTTTTATTTTATATTATCTGCTTTGTAAAATTGTTATTGTTCTGCTAGTGACACTGATCTTGCCCTTTGACAAAAGAGAAACTTCAAAGAGGAGTTTTGCCTTCGCTCCTAGAAAAATGATTCATTGCTTGTCAGTTATTCAGATGTCTATACACTAACGTACGGCAGAGTTGCTCTCTGCACTCTGCCCCAGACTGCACACACATCAGAACACGGTACTCGCTCGCAAGCTTAAGATTTATTTGTGTCCGATTATTTTCACCAGCTGCAAAGGAAAGGAGCTCATGCACCTCCTTTGCTCTCACAGGGCTATATGTCTTCTCTTTATACACAGAAATGCAAATCTAAGCATTTACCTAGCGCTGCAAGCTTGTCCTCTCAGGTCCCACTGCTCCCCTCATCGATGCTACCTCGCATTGGTTTCCTGACAGTTGTTTGTATTGGTTCCTTCACTGTTTCTGCACACCCTGTCTCCAGTAGGTACAGTCGTGACTTTTGTGTTCTAGTAATTTCCTTTAATGTTTGTGAAGAAGATCCCGTGCTGCAAAGGGGCAAACTTTTGGCTGTTTTATGCTTGAAACCACTCTTGTGAAGATGTCCGGAGTCATGAAGTGTCTTGCGTCTGATTGGTTATGCCTAAATATTCAGCATTTTCTGCATCCTCATTCATTTATTTTGTGTAACTGCATCAAGACACTGTGGCATGTGCATGTCTCTTTGTGAAAACTTGAACAAGCAAGCAGCAAGTGTTGCAAAGCAAAAAATGAAGGTTTTAAAGGTTTGCAAGACTGAAGGACTGCTGCCAGATTCAGAACCTGTAGGATGTCACTTTGCTTCTATGTTTGACTTCCATCCTCAGAATCAGACTAATTATTGTTGTGCATCCCCCTGTTTGTTTCGCATAGATCAGAATTAAGACAGTGTTGCAACCTCAGGAATAAATTGTTGCAGAACCAGTGTTTAAGCCAAAAAGAAAACGTTGTATACAAAAGATAATGCATTTATTTTATATATTGTTTCTGTGGCACTCCACAGTTGAATGTAACCACTTTTGATCAGACTAAAGATTCACATGCAGTTTGTGGAAATTTACAAGAAGAACCAGAAGTACTTACTTACAAACCATACAGAGCAATCAAAAATAAATATGTATTTTTATTAGCTTCTTGATCACTATATTTAAAGCTTTTCCTGATTTAATTCCTCCTTTTTTGAAGAAGAAATCTCAAGCCACAGGTGACTTTTTGACAGAACCCCATTGCCATCCTTCTCATTCTTTTCAAGATTTGTTTCACTGTAGACCGTTCATGTTTCAGTGAGATAGATGGCGCTGTGTTGTTTGATGTATATGTACTATGTTTGTTGTTTGAGTTTATCACTTGGAGACTGTTCAAAGAGCCACAGCTGTTGAGTTGAGAAGAATAAAATAAAGTTTTATAAATAAATTTGTTTCTATTTTTTTTCAAAACCCTTTTTATTCTTTAAAAAAATAGAAAATTGAATAGGGTACAATTCACAGTTTAGAGTCACAAATTGTTCTGTATCTTTTTTCTTTTCTTTTTTTTTTTTTTTTAGTTGTGCATGAAGAAAAACTAAACTGACAAACTGAATGGAAGGTCCAGATATCCAATTAGGTATTTCCTTCCTGTAATGCTGCTCTGTTAACTGTAAAATCCAATTATGTATTTTTTTACTGGTAATTTGACAAATCATTTGAAAACAAGAAAAACATCATGGGTATAGCTGGTTATTAGGTCCTTAAAAACTGTAATCAAATTATTAAAAGGGACATTGAGTCTGCTTGTGTTTTTTTTTGTTTTTTTTGTTTTGTTTTTTGTGCACTGCAACTTTTATTAAGATTTATAAATCATCTTATAATAAAAATAAGGAGGTTGGTATTAACCCATGCTGGAGAAGGCACCAGCACACCTACTGACCCCACTAGGGACAAGGGTGTATGAAAATGGACAGATGGACGGACGGACGGAATGAATTAACCCATAAATTAGCAAGTATAATCCAGATTGTAATTTTCTCCATGCTTAAAGTAATTGCCTTCTTTTTCCTTTAAACTCACCAGGACACCAAATTGGAGTCATGAGATGGACAGGAATAGATTCCTGTCCATCCAGTGGTAACTTCCTCCCAGCTACTTTCACCTTAAATTCTGGGCCAACCTTTGGTGCTTTGGATGGTCAAGCTTAACATGACGCTCCACCCCATGCAGAAGAAGAGCAAACTTCCAACAAATAAACAGTTATAATGGCAGAGGTAGAAAAACTCAATGCTTTACCTGAAACATTTTTGCTTTAGCCAATGCTGAGGCAAAGACGAGAGGCAGAAATATTCTCCAACGAGTCGCACATCAGGTCTTTAAGGTTATTTGCAAAAAATTACTGAGAAATTAACATTAAAGCCCAAGTCTTTCTCAGCCGAGGGGCACAAAGTCTTATTGGATGTGATAAGAAAATTTTGTCAGGAGCATTTTGCACTTGCAAAAGCAAGTAAGTAATAACTTAAGAGCTTTTGCAAATTTGTCTTCAGGAAAAAAAACATAAAAAGGTACTTAAAATGATTAAATATCCACATTTTCAAGTATTTTCACCTGTTTATCAGAACCATCTAATGCTCAGAAAGTTTGTTTCTACCATCTGGTGGAAAAGAGAAGCACTACATTTGTTTTTATGAGTCTGAGCTGAAGTCCAAATACCAATTAAGTTCTTCATGTCATGCCTGTGAAAGATAAGAGAATCTAATTTACAATCAAATTAAATAAAAGGTAACCGGTTTGTCATTAAATGATTTTCTTTATCAGTTTTGAAAGGTCGGGGATTTCACTGCTTGCATCAACACCATGAAACCTAATTATTTCTATTGGATGAATTGCATTCCAGTCTTATCTTCAGACTTTATAATTTATGTACAGGCCACCATGTCAGAGGCTGAAATTGTGTGTTTGTTAGTGATAGTAATGAAAGAGCAGATGGCTCCTGTACAGCTTTAAAGTCAAGTTACAGCAGAAGTTCCTTGTTTGTGTTGTAAACTGATGCACATACAAGGTTTTCCTGCAGCAGAGAATGCCGCAGCATGAAATCTACCAATTTGCGCAGAAAACTTACAACGGGGTTTCAATTTCAAACTGGAACCAGTTTGAAGTTGTTAGTTCTTAAATTAATAAGTTCTTATTTAAAAAGTCTTTTAAATGTGTGGATTTTTCCCCCGTTTTACAGAGATTCCAAAACATACTCCTAATATTACATAAAATTAAACTAAAACTGCTCAAGGATTTAAATAATTACATGGTAATTTCAAAATAATTTGTAAGCAACCATATTTATGAATTGATTTAGCATTAAGGTTAAGTTGCTGATGAAAATATCACTGACTCGGGTTCATATAATTGATATCATCATCACCAGATGTTCATCATATAATCATCTGGTGTTAAATCCTATAATTCCCCCCTTTCTGTGATTGGCTCACCCTGACTGGCTTTAGAGAAAAGCTCAATTGTTTTTCTAATTCCTGTTAACCACTAGATGTCAGTAAAGTCCATTAAATAAGCTATGCATCAATAGTTCAGTATATATAGAATACATTTAAATGTCTGCCTTTAATCATATTCTTGTGAATGAACTGGTTTTTGTTTGTTTGTTTGTTTGTTTTGCCTCACTATCACTCACTGGTGTTGCTATAAGCATTCTTACTGTTTACCTCCACTGGCTTCTGGAAAAAACAGATACATGTAGCTGTCATGTTCTCCACAGTCTGATCTCAGTAAATAACAACACTAAACGTAAATTATTGTGTGTTTAAATAAGCCACTCCTGTCATACAGCTTGAGGACAGCCAAGCATTGCCAACATATTGACACAAACAATTTAACCTTTTGAGATGATCAGGCCCAGATGTTTAAAATCTTTGCTACCAAGTGGACACTATAATATGTTCTCATACTGCATTTAAAGTGTATTGTAATGATTTATCTATAATTATCTTAGGCCATCGATTTAAATCACTGATGCACCTTCTCACTTCTGTTACTGGAATTTCAGTGTGCAAATTTATTTGGGTGATGGAGAAAGCCTTAGATTTTATTCTAGCAACTGCATTTACACACAAAACAGTCTTTTACATATCCGTTACAAATGATTTTAGTCATGGTTTCAGTTCCTTTTAATCTGAAGAATAACAGAGGCAGGAAGCATGCTGAAAAAAAGCTTAAGAAGACACACCCTATTCTCCGCAGTGATGAGAAACAGCAACTTCCGTTTTAGATATCATCTTTCAAATGTAAAATAGGCGCCTGCCTATGTGTCTTGGTCTTGTGGTTTTATTGCTGCAATCAGTATCAACGCAAACATAAAACTCCCACTACATTCAGTGCTGAGGAACAACTGGGAAACACATGACTTTTTGTCAGCAGCAATGAAAATACAATTCTGAATCATAAGCAGTTGAGGACCATCTATTTTTTCCTCTGATCCTTCTGCATCCACTTGCTGAGGGTTCCGCAAACTTTAAATCCATATTTTGATTGGTGAGATATGAGGAAGGACATATCTGTCCTCATGTCTGAGGACATGTCTGCAAACTCCATTGATCAGAAACCCAACAGAATTTGCATTGGGATAGAGGTTGCCTTACTTTTTGCAGCCATGTTTGACATCCTGCCACAGGAAACAGCCGCAAACCTCAATGGAAAAAAAGCAGGTGTTATTTCCAAAACAATATTTCAGACTTGCTTATGCAGCATATAGTTTTACTACCTTGTTTAAAATCACACAAAAAATATAACATGTTTACTTTCTCCCATGCTTTCCAGTCCAGTTGACACTAAAG
The DNA here is from genome assembly GCA_911649635.1 of Poeciliopsis gracilis. Classification (NCBI taxonomy): domain Eukaryota; kingdom Metazoa; phylum Chordata; class Actinopteri; order Cyprinodontiformes; family Poeciliidae; genus Poeciliopsis; species Poeciliopsis gracilis. Next base: position 4,774,137 of record CAJVRI010001527.1, read on the forward strand.
GATAATCCAGTGTAACATATCCAGTATCTGTGGTTGGATCAATCAAACACACATTTTAAAAGGATTACTGATTGCACTCTGTGGACTCACGCGAACTATGAGTTTGAGGCCTGTTTCATCAGTGGCCTTTCTACATTAAAGTGAGGCAGCTGGGTCGAGTGAGGAGGCTTTTAAAAGCAGAAGTTTTGCTAAATTATTTCTGATAATGCATAATACATGACCCTGGGAGAGCATGAAGGAAAGCAGAGGCAAGCAGAGAGCGAATGAGGGGAAAGAAAGGAGCATAAAATTGCTCCAATCTCCACGTCCAGGAAAACAAAGCCTTGGTAATACATCCTAATGAGTCCTTTTCTTTTTAAACTCTTTCCAATAACATTCATTCTCTAATTTTGTTCACTTTCCCCAACCCTCTTTCATTACCCTTTCTGTACTTGAGAAGGAGCTTGTCTGCACAGGTCCTCTCATGTCTTTAGGATATCATTACCCAAAGGCTGAATATAGAGACATCTCAATGGATTTCAGAAGATGTGAAATGAATTAAAAAAATATCCTTCAATATATTTTTGTCCTCTTAATTTTGGCTGTAAGTGCTTCTAGCTAAGGAAAAGCCAAAATGTCGACATTAATTGAAAGTGGTACAAAGACTGTCAGTATGTGACTCTGTTGAGGTGTTAAAGAAGATCTTTTATGTCGTTGGTAACTTTGCTTGTTGACAAAGAAGTGCTGAGTTTGCTCAGTACTCTGCTGTCACAGTCAGTAAACGATTTGTACTGGTGGCATGTTGGACAGGTGTCAGATTTAGCTGGAAAAGGAAATCAACATCTCCTTCAAGCTTATTTGAAAATGGAAGCATGAAGAATCTCCTAACAAATGACAAGGCATGATTTTGAATTACCGCCAGAAGACATGGCCCGTAAAAAAAAGCAACTAAACACTCTGGAGTCTTTGCTCCAAAAGGAAGTCCTTGGACCACTGAGCAAAAGTACTGTTATTTTTTTTTCCTCAGTCCAGGTTGGATAGTTCTGATGTTATTGTTGGCTCAATTTTGCAATAACAGGTCAGGTTAGCACTCTGTGAACAGTCAGCTTCTTTAGCAATGACCCTCTCTGACTAGCTCTCTTTAGCCCACCCTGTGAGATCATCCATGTAGATCATATAGAGAAATGACAGTCATGTTCTGCTGCTCTGGACTCTGCCCGGGCATGCTGTTTGTGATTTGATTTGCACTCTCAGGTTATAAATGGAGTCTCATTATCTCAGTTTACTGCTCAAGTCACATCTGATGATGCAACATTAAATGCCTTACCCGCCGTTGTTGGGATCTCTGCTAGACTGACTACAGAAATGGAGGCAGATGCTTGGAAAATGTCTCCAGAAATGGGCCATACAATGATGTGTGAGATCAATCTTTCTAATCTCTAAATGTAAACAAAAAGAACTGACAAGGCAAGGTTTACTTCTGCTACAGGTTTTGCTAATTACCTTGCAATCAATGTGTAAGAAGAATGAAAGAGAAGAGATGGAGCAGCATCTTTGCATCTTTGAAAAAGACTGAAGAATAATAGATGAGTAGAAAAGAGTAGACATTAGTTTCCTTTTTTATTAAGTGAACAAACCAAAAGAACCATGTTGATGCTTTATAAAGAAAGTCATGTATAGTTCACTTGTGTCTACATAACTTTTAATCAGACGTAACTGAGATGTTATATATGTTGTCTTTTGCCTGTATGTACATAGAAAACCCTGTTGTTTCTATTTAGTCATGATTTCATAAAAAGCCACAAAATAAATGGTTTATTGCAGGATCACTTTCTCAAACTGAGGAATTAAAAAAATATATATTTGGGTAACTTCACTCAGTAGAGAAAAGAATAATAAAAAATGGAAGGCCTGGTCAGAGTCTAGACTTGCATCTGATTGAGAGGCTGTGGCTTGAAATTCAACAGGCTGGTTATGCTAGAAAATTGTTCAGAGTAGCTGAATTGAAGCAATTCTGCAAAGAGGAGTGATTCAAAACTCCTCCACAGAGATGTAAAAAAAGGATTTGCCAATCATTAAAAATTATTGACTGCACTTGTTCTCGGCAAAGAGTACAAGCAGTGGTCAGGGCAATTACTTTTTCACACGGGGCCAGATTGATTGCACTTTTTTCATTGTCTTGATAAAATATCATTTGAAAGCTGCTTTTTGATCCACATTTTTAATTAATAATTAAGAAAAACTATTAGATTTGAAATTTTTCAGAACTGTAAATCATGGAGACTGTGATTTTGCAAAGGAACAAAAAATAGTGAAGGAGTGATGTGAGATTCGTTTTGTTTCTACTGAGTCGGGAAATGTTTCCAGAGGTATTACAAAGATTATGGGGTAATAAAGCCAAAATGTAAAAAAAACAAAAATAGCAAAATGGACATTAGACTTAACCTGCAAATTTATGAGGGATTGTTATACTCCCTCTTGTGGACAAAAGACAATAGGCTACTCCAAAAAAATCTGAGTTTTGTGATTGACTGCGGAAAATTATAGCACTTTAAAAAACAAAAATACTTAAGTTTATTTTAAAAAATTGCTTTTTCTGATTTCCCCGAAACAATCTCGGTTATAGCAAATACAGAGGAGATTACGCGCGCGCCGGTATCAAACTGTGATTGCGCGCGCCTCGCCTGCTGCATTTAATTAATTGTGGGCATTCTTGCACGCGCCTGCATGGGCGCGAGTCAGTGGTGCGTCTACTGCGATTGCGCTTTTTTGCACAGTGTTGAATTTGTCCCGTGGATGCATCTGAGAGGGGAAGCTCTCCCTCTGTTTTTGCAAGCGCTGCAAAAGTGTTTCAGTCGGTACACAGACGAGCCGACACAAGAGGACGTGGGTGAGGGAAACCGGGGTTTGAGGAAAGGAGGACGAAAGTGCAAGGTGACAAACAAAAGAACGGCATCTTCATACAAACAGTCTGTCAAGATTTGATCTGTTTTTTATTCTTTCTGGAGCGCACGTCCCCCTGGGATCCAGAAGCGGAGGAGGTCTCTCTCTCTCTCTCTCTCTCTCCTGCTCTCCCTCCCTCTCTCTGGCTCCCTGTCTGTTATTATTCCAGGAGAACAGTTGATCCTGAGCAGCCCGGCTCCAGACGCTGCTGCGCGCTGCCCCGGACGACAGCTAATCGACCGCGCTCGAAGAGAATGGGTTGTTTTTACACTGAGGGGGACGGGGCTCTGCTCTAAGTCCGGCAGATCATGTCAGGGGTACACGCTTCAGAAACAGGGCATTTTTTTGATCCTGCCATCAGCGCACCGCCAGCCCAGGGCGCGACCAACGCGGCGGGGATCGGTGGCGACGGGGCCGCGCTGCCTCCGACCGCTTCTCGGACGTACTTGGAGGTGTCGAGCGCTGCCCAAGGCTACGGGGCCGAAGGAGTGTACACCAATGGACGGTACAGGGACCACAGCGACTCGCGGATCGGGAGTGGCAGCCGTGACAATTCCGCGGAGAGAAGTCAGGGAGGTGGAAACACACCTTGTGGTATAATGAAGGTTAGTGACAAAAGCTCATCTTCTTCGCTGTCAGTGATTTCCAAGGTTACACGAAGGAAATCAGTTCCAAAGGAGCAAAGCAAGTCTGATATAACAGGAACCATTCCCAGATATCCATGCCTAGTTTGTCGGCGTTTTGGTGAGCCTGTTTTGATGCACCAAGAGAAAGGGTCAATTACGGTGATCTACGTTCAGCAACTTTCTCCAGAAGTTTATCATAGAGGAGAATGCATGAATAATTCCCAGAGCCCCAAACGAATTGCATGTAAATACTTCCACTGAACTTTTCTATTAATATTTTTGAATTGCGCTGCAAAGTATCAAAATCATGCACATTTAGTAGATCGTCACTCATGTTCTTTTTGCAGAAGCAAAACCAAAACAAAAACAGGAAGTTTAAATAAAGCTGGAATGTTTTTTCCAGCTTAATGATCTAGAATAAAGAATGCATTTGTTGAGCATTTTAGTCTTCGGGTAATCTAGGATTTTAATTGAGAGAGTTGCAAAACACCTTCACTGCTGCGATGTACAGAATCTGAATCTGGCGTCTTTTCAAACTTTTTACTGAATAGAACAGCGACTCCCAACTCTGGAGCAGATGATCTTTCTCCTTTTATCCCTGAGATGATTATATTATTTTTAATGACAGCCCTGCCCTAATTAGTGCTTTCATTACTGGAGGTTAATTAACTGGTCTCCCGCAAACCACTGGCAAGACACCATCTTTTTTATAGTTTAAGCTCATATTATATGCTCTGCCCTGACTGTGTGCAGAATGTTGCCATGTCAGCTGAAGTTTACATGGCAACTGACATGTTTTCTTTTTGTTTTCTGTGATCAGAATCTGCACTCCTTATAAACCATCATATGTTCATGCTAGAATAATTAAACCAGCTGGAGATTAACCTAATGTGGTGCAGGACATTTTCATATTATGTAATGTTGCAGCCACATATTGTTAGGATTTTATGTGATAGACCAACATAGATTAGTGAGTTATTGTGAAGGCTAAAGAAATGATAAAACTGTGGAGTGCTTGTGTTTGTTCCTCTTACTTTTATACCTATTAATAAAATCCAGTGCAACATATTGCCTTTCAAAGTCACCAAATTTATAAACATCAGTATAATTCCAACTGTTTTGTGAAGCCCCCAAAAGTTTGTAGAACTTTAATGAACAAACAGCATCATAGAGACAAATGTACATAGTACACAGGTCAGGGATAACGTTAAGAGTTTTGAAGAAGGTTTAGATCATAAAACAACATCCAATAGGACATAGCTGCAAAATCCAGATTGCCAATCTAATCTTTGGTGCTGTGGAGCTGCAGCAATCCTCAGCTGAAGTGAGAATATTTCTATACATGAAATCTAGAGATACAGAAAAAGTTCTGTTTAAAGTTTTCCACAAGCCATTTAAAGGTCACAGAAAATAACATGAAAGAAAGTACATGAAAAAGGCAATATGTTATGTAAAAAATAACACTGCACATCAACCTGAACCCACCACCCCCTTAAATGATACATGGTGTTGGCATTATGATGCTGTGGGCATGCTTATATATTGTTAATCTAGATCTAGATCAAGAATGAACTTGTTTGGAATAAAACATATCCATGCCCAGTCAAAGTCCAGTTCAAACTTTTGTTGAGAATCCACGTGAAAACTTGTGTTCACAAAAGCTCTTTGTCCAACGTGACAGAGCTTGTGCTATTTCGAAAAGAAGAAAAAAAACAACAAAAAAACCCCAAACAAACCTCTAAATGTAGAAAGCCGTTACTTTAAGAGTTGTCGTTGTAATTGTGGCGAAAATTTACTCAGGACACACATCGTACATCAGAGTTCAAACATTTTATTGTTTAAAATTCTCAAGGCAGCCTTGTTCTTGTCATTCACAATCATTAATTACTTTTGTTGGATTCTATCAATACTCTATCAACTGGGGTTCACTGTATGACTTTTTATGATGTCACTATTCTCTCATTTTATTTTGCTTTTATTACATTACTAAATGCTCAAATAATAATATAAGTGTAGCCTTAACAGACCACATTAATTACTACAACACTCAACTGTTGGATTAGGTAAAAACAGAGTTTTATAAAAGGTGCTTTTTTACTGCTTAATGTTGATCATTGTCATCAGGTTGACCTGGATTTGTCTGAGCACTTGGAACGATGCTTTGACAGGAACCTACTGATCGAGCATCGGTCTCTCAATTGTTCAGTGGAAAACCTTCATGCATAGTTTCAGCACACCTACTCGCATTTCAGTCACACATTGCATGTGCGTTTGAGTTGCAGTTCAGAAGGTGAAGGGGCTTCGGTTCCATGGGAATAGCAGTCATAGTAGCGCATTACCTCATTAATTTGGCTCTCGACATGCAAATGCTGGAAGAGAAGAGTTTGCTTGTCTGTCTCTCTCGCGGGCACCCAGCTTTGTCTTCTTGTAATTCCTTCAGCAGGGTGATGGTGTCACGTCAGAGAGACTTTAAAGTGACTAAAGGCGAGGATTTGTGATGTACATTTGTTATGTAATGCTGAACTGAGGATAGCTGGGAGGTTCATTTATGGTTTCAGGTATCAGCTGAGGAGGAGAAGGAGGAGTTTGACGGTTAATTTACCAATAATCTTTCCTGTCTTCTTTGTCAGTGCTGTAGAGTTAGCAACTGAAATAGGTCAGCATCTAGATCTGTAAAAAAACCCGTTTCTCTTAAATGAGTCAGAGAGGAGAGACAAATGTGTAACAGCGTTGTTATTGTTAAATGTAAATGAAGTTGAGCTACGTTTAAAACAACAGGTTGATTCTGAATCTGTTTAATTTATACACCAACCAATGGTGGGCGATAGGTATGTAACAAGGTCTATCGCACAAGATTTAGCAAATATTAAAACATCACAAAAGTGCTATCACATTGTTGTCAGCATGTGAAGTAAATGGAAGCTATTATTATGAAGGTAGATTTGGGGAGCTTCTTTTCTCAAACAGGGTATATCAGTTCACACATTCATCTATCTGTATTCTTCTGCTTTTTGCGAGATTACGGGATTGTGGGGATAACAGACCCAGCTCAATCTGGGAATCCCTAAACTTTTCCTTTCCACATGGACTCTTCATCGTGTTCTCACTCTGACCGGTTAGTAGCGATGGGCAATTATCTCACCGTCTTACTCGTGGAATCCAATAAGTAAATAAAGTTGCCTTGCCTTATCTAAGAAGAATGGGCTGGTAAAGAAAACCCTGGATGAGAATAATAAAGAAGGAAAACAAACACAAACAAAAAGCAAAACACAAACACCATTGAGTCATGACAGTGGGTTGTTTCATAATGGGAGAGTTTTAGTTTTAATTCAGTATTTGTGTTTGTTGGGCACAGATTAGTTTGATGATTGGAACCCTTGAAGTTTGTCAAAAACAGAAAATAAATTTGTAAGGGGGAAATACTTGTTTTATGAAGCACTCTGTGACCACTTGTGGCGTCTGTTGATTATTTCCTAAGCTAGTGTGAATCTTTAAAGGTTCTCTGACGCTTGAACAAGAATTTTGCAGCAGGAAATCTGTGCAAATGTGGCATCGTAGAAATCTTTCACTCTGCTTTGACAAATTTTTCTTCAAGCCATTGATTCCTTGAAGTGTGATTTCAGTGATCATCCTGAGGATACCTCACAAAACTGAAAGTAAACAGACACTCACTAACTGTATCAGAGCATTATCTGAGATGCTTTGTAGACATTACAGCTCAGACCCCCCCCCCATTAGTGATATAATTAGGATACGTATAACAAAACTCTGGGTGAAATGCCCGTCTTTGCTATGGGATTTCAAAGGGCATAAGTAATTCTCACATCTCCTGCAGCAGCAGGCTGCACTCAAAGCTTGGATATTTTTGGAGAAACAGAGAACTGCACTGCGCAGAATAAGAGACAGCAGAAGATGTGAAATGGTGATTACAGACATCTAGGGCTGCTGAATCATCGCTCCCTGCCTTGGATGGTTTCCACAAAGCAGCAAAGGACAAACATCTGAAATAGATGTCTTTATGCGAATTCACAGTTTAGCACCAAACAGTTTTTGTTTCAGCAAAGGTCACTCATCCACAAGAAACACAAAGCTCACAAAGCCCCGATTGTATTTGACGAGCAGGAGTAATTAACGCCTCAGTGTTGTGAAGTTAAGCTGTGAGAATGAGAGATTTAACGTGAATTATTTTGATTCTGTTGTGAGTTTTTGTGCAGGTTGGTTATACTATGTGGTGAACATGTTTCATCTTCAACCTGCTGGTGTTTTAGACCCAAAGGACAGAGAAGTGAAGCATTCACCAGGCTTGATTATTCCAGTTTTATGGACCACATTGAACTTTACTACAGAAAAAACAAGATAGCTTGATCTAAAAAAAGTCACCTTCCAATGTGAAAGTGTCCTCCAGACAAACAAATGTCTTTCAAACAGGAATTATTTGCCCCTGCATGTCCGTGGTGATCCTTTTCTGCTTCAGTTAACCGCAGGGAACCCGTGCAACAGCAGCGGAAGAATGCCTGAGTTTATGTTATTTGTCTGTATGTCAGAGGAATAACTCTGGGTGAAATAATGTCAACAGGACATTGATCTGGTCAGAAGATGCATTAGAGTCTGGTGGAATGGTCCTAGCCCTTCAAGGCGGCCAGTGTGAGGATGAGTAATGGTCATATTTGTCAGGCTGATGTCACCGAGGAACAGGAGTCTGTTGGATGGGTGGGATAATACATCTTCTCCACCTGGTTTTGCTCCTGCATGTTCCTTACTGTATAAATATGGCACTTTTTCCTTGATCACATTTGTTGTCATGTCAGTCTTCAGTGAGGCAGAACAAGAATGAAACGGTACACAAATAAGGAAGCTGGTGATGAAACCACGTGCAATCGTCAAAGAAAATATATATAAAAAAAGTTTCAGTTGTTGATAATCTTTTTGACAATTTAATGTTTTGTAATAAAAGTCGGTGTCTTTCATGCAGGGTAAGAATTTAAATTGAGTTATTTTGCTGTTTATGAGCAGATGATTAACAGGCATTCTGTTATGTTGCCGTGTTAATTCTGGTGTTTACGGGATGTCAGGGGATGGAGCTCTGCTTCCCCTCGTTTCTTTCATTACACGTCGTAATTAAAAAGGGGAGACAATGATGGTCGCTGGTAAATCCCGCACCAGTATTTGTAACAGCCTCGCTTTATTTACTCAGCTAGTCAATGTGCTCGGTTTTGTCTTCATGTTCACACAGTTTCATTCATCTGTTCCTCCTCATGTAGCCTGGGGCTGTCTGGTGGACTTATCTTTGTGCCGGAGATCAGAAGGGGGAGAAAATGATTAATTCACCACAGGGTGGGCGCACGTGTGCACCAGCACTTACAAAATGGGGAATTTTGCAGGGCTCCTTGCAAAGTGCTACATCAGCTTTTATCACCTAAAGAGGTGGAAATTGGAAAAACAAATGACACTATTCGCCTTTGCAACCTTGCCCTGAGGCAAGAAACTAGAAAACTTGTGACAGGAAATACGAGCAGAGTTTTGCAGGAGGAAGGAAGAGAGGTACTATCTGACCTCCGTGAGAGCATTTGCATGGAGACAAAGTAGATTCATTGCTGTCTTATCAGTCACATTTTATGATAAACCTATGTTTATCATGTAAAATGTGTTTGTAAACTTTCATGTTTACAAACATGAAAGTTTAAACAAGTCAAACTTTCATGAATTCTTAATTTAAAAATCTATTTTTTTTTATAAATGAATTGATAGCCTGGTGCATCACCAAATATAGGCAATCATAGAGAAGAATTAGTATGTTTTTTTTGACAAGTTAGCATTCTTATACAAATGTGGTAGAAAAGAGAAATGACATCGATAAAAGTTTAAGGGCCTTAAATCTAGTTCTTTCAGGCTGATGTCAAGAAAATAAACTGATGCATTTGAGGAAATATTTTCATTAGTATGACTTTCTTTTGTTTCTTTCCTTTTGTGTAGGACTGTAAATTTTTTCACTTGCAATGCCTACTAATAAAAGGGACAGCAGGTACTAGAGGTCATTTCAAGCAAAGGTACATTGTCAGCAAGTCTGCTGTTTGTTGTGCAGGAGTTTTCAGGTGCTTATTTCACAGAATAACATGCCATTTTGCTTTTCTGCTCTTTGTAGCATAATATTGAGTACATAGCAAGCTAATGTATTTTCATTTAGTCAGCTTAGCTTCTCCAGCGGTGTGAATATGAGGCAGCTACAGACATGCCACGTATAAACTCTACAATGCAGTCTTGTAAGACTTTATCAGAGTAAAAGATGGTGAACCTTTTGATTTCAACTATTCTATTAAACCACAGGAATGGTGGTGGAAAACATAACGTTTCAATTTCTTTTAATGAATTAGACAATTTCATCTTTAATCAGATTTAAATTCTCAGATATAACCTAAGCAATAGTATCAAGACAACACCAAAACCTTCTCCTAAATGAACTTCATATCTTGCACAAGTGCTATGCTGTGTTTACATGATCCAAGCACTTTAAAAGTTGACATCTTGCAACCTTTCAGAGAGAAACTGATTAAATTGTTGCCATTTGATGCACAAAAATTCAAATTGGGATGATAACCAGTACAAGAAAGAGAAAGAAGATCTTGCCTACCCAGAACTGAACTCATAAAATCTGTAAGAGAGACATACAACAAAGACATAAGAGCCCATTTAAAAGAGCTGATTGTCTAGGCACTGTGACTGGGGACTCGTGCTTTTATCACAGAACAAGAGGCCTGTTTCTCATGAGATGTAGTCAAGACAGTTATGAATAGGAGCATGTATTTTGGATGAGGTGTTTGCATGACCCATCTTTGCTGTTGATCCTGCTCCTGGTTTTATTTCTTGTGAAGCTGGAACAATAGAGAAGTATCCAATGACAGATACTGCCACAGTACCATCAAACGATTAGATTTAAAACCTGGATTAGAAAGTAGAAAGTGAAATTTAGCTTTCTTGATCTAAGAATCACAAGGAGATGTTTTTTTTTTTTCTAAAACAAAAAACAAGAAAAGGAACATTGTTTCATGTTGCCTGGTTGGTTGCACAGTTATTACTGGAGGGTTCTGAGCTGGATTCATGGACGGGTCTTTCTGGACGGACTTTGCATGTTCTCAGAGTGAATGTGTGGGTCCACTGGCTTCATTATCTGCAAGTCGTAATCTCCTAAACTACTTGGAAGAAAGCCTTGAATTAGTTCACTCTATGTGTATCAAATTTATAATAAATGACTTTCACTTTCTGAAATGAGACACAAAAATATTGACATTTTTGAGCTGTACATATAGGTGGAAAGGAAATTGACGGCGCATGCATGTTCAAGTTTGCACTCCTTGCAGAAACTTTGCAAATATCATACCGCATTATGCATTACTGAAAAAAGTTGCAGCACTATTTTAACTTTTCTCGTTGGTGACTAAATTTCTTTCTAAAATTAACTTCTTGTTCTACTTTGCTTGCACTGTTTTTGTTGGATTTGCTTTGCCCCAATATATTAAAAATGATTCTTCGACTGATTAACGTTCTCAAACTTCTTTAGATATAAACATACTGTTTCTTGTTTTCAACCTTAATTTAATCAGGTAAGCTATGAAGAGCAGGTTCCTGTCTTGATAGGGAGGGGAAACATTTAGTAGACATACAAACATAAAGTTGAAGTTATTTTCACCCACTTCATTTTATTAGACAGATTCTATTTAAGAGATTTATTGACACTGTATGCATAGCTATAGTCAGATCTGGGTGCGGCTTGTCAATCTGAACTATGTATTCCAAAAAAATCCTTGTTAATCAGTGTTTACTCATTAATTAACAAGTCAGGGAAGTTACTTAATTTTATTTAGGGCCAGATTAGTTTGCATAGCAAGTTTTTACTAAGGTTATCTTTAATTTTTCACCGGGTACTCACAGTTGGTCTCATTTCTCTTTTTGGGTTGTCACAGAAAGTTAAAATTGAGAACAATGTAATCTTTCTATAAATAAGGGGGGAATTTTGAAATGAGAACTGATTTGTCTTGTGTGATTCACTTGCTGATCACATAAAAGGTTTTAATTTGGGCCCAAAAAGAAGATATCAAGAAGGGATGAGATGTGCTTCACTGCAATTGTTATATAATTTATTGGTTGTTGTCTTGGCTGCAGAACAATTTAAAAAATACAAGCATCTGACTTTATCAATAATTCACTATTAAACTGAGATGCTCACAGAATTGAAACAAATGTTAATAAATGTATCCTACATTTGTAACTGAGACATTTCTCTTTCTACCAAGATTTAAGTCATATTTTTACTGCATAAATGCTTATTATACTTCACCCCACAGCTTTTACAGCTGGATCAGTGGCCTTCAGCCTGGTTTGCTCTAAAGATGTTGGGCAGCCTGTGTCTTCTGCCGCTGTGTCCTCTCTGAAGCTGGCTGTGACCTAGTGTGTCCTGCCCCGGGGTGTCTGTTTGCAGGTTACAGTGCAAGGACAGGCATGTGACTCAAGCACTCCATGAAACACTCACACATGTACACACATGCAAATACTCAGTAACCCACCGGATCTCACTCTGCGTATTTACTTATGCATACGCCTTATTTGACCTTATTTGCTTAATTAGATTATCATTTATGTGTCTGCACACACTGTATTTGCCTCTCTGTTTTGCATGTGTACACTGACGATAGGAAAAAGAGGACTGGACATTTGCTGTAATCCAAGTTTTCTATCTATGCTGATCTTCTGATCTGAAAATGCTCAGATGTTGAGACAGGATCAGTTTGTAGATTTGTAGTTTCTGAAAGATGAGAATGAAGAAATATTGCATTTTAAAATATTTTTCTATTAAATTGTATCGGTTTTTCCCGATCCGGGGCAATGTGGGCAGTTTAATCACTGGCCAATGCTCAAAATAATAATAGACACTAATTTAATTCAATGTATCGTATCTAGTAACCTTATGTTACCTCTACAACAAGATCTTGAAAATGTAAAGGACAAAAAACTCAAAATGTATTCCAACAAAGATATAGCTAGTAGCAAAACACTAAAATAAACAGTTAATGTTCTTGGGAATCCTTAAGAGCCTACTTTTATCACATGATCTTACATTAATGATCCTTTCAACCATTTGAAAGCTAATGATTTGACTCAAAACTGCAGTGTAAAAATATATTTTTTTAATTAATAGATCAAATGTTTAGTTAACAAGATCTCTATTAAACAGAAGTATGTTATTAATGCTGTTGCATAATGTCAGATCTCAAGCCAGTGCAGGCCATTCACAGTAATTATAAAGTCACAGCACATTGCAGCACAGTGAAAGAAAGGCACATGTCCTCATGAGTCTTCTTGATTCAGCAGGAAGGTAAATGACTTTTAATCCATCTGCAACCCCAATCTATTTTCTCCAGCGTCTTAGTTTGTGCTATGGTGACCTGAGATGGGTGCATGCAGAGACATGAATGGAGGTAACTGTGAGGTTATGATTGATTGTATTAAAAGGTCAGCAACGCTTGCAACAGGGAAGTCGGTTGGATAATCAGAGAGAATTAAGGTCAGTGTGTGGCTTTATTTGGATCTGGATGATCAAGTGTTTCTACGTGAGCAAGGTCATTGATAAATTACAAGTATTCAGATCTATTGCTATTCCAAAAGGTCAGCTAAAGAAAATGGGATTAACTCAATTTTGCAATACATAACATTTACATAGTGAGCTGAAGATGTGGTTTCTTTTGACAGTTACCAGCAATGGAAGATGTTGAAATTGAGCGCCGAATAATTTTTGACAAGCAAAACTCCTCTCCAATACTTTTAATGAAAAACTTTTAAACAATGGTCTTTTCTCCACAAGATAACTCAATTGTTTGGCTTTGACTTCAGTCTTTCATTTTATACTTGCCTGTTTGTGTTGTTCAAGTTTTTATCTGTGCAGTTATTATTTTCTCTATTAAATTTACTACCACAGAAAGTGTTGTAGGTTTTAGATATTTGATTCAGACACAAGTAAGTGGCAATAGTGCAACAATATTCAGTCTGAAGGTTAAAACAGAAAACAGGAAACTGCAAAAACTACAACTTTAATATTCTGGAGTCTCCTGCAATAAAAAAATGGTGTTAGTGAGGCAATCTGTGTGACTTCAGATTGCCTCATTTAGGCTTTCCGATGTTCATGTGCCTGCCAGATGTTTGTGATGGTGCGGAGGAAAGAGGGACAATAATACTCATTCAAAGGGTAGTGGTAAACCACACCAGACAAAGAACATGACAGGTCAAATAACGAGCAAAAGAAGTGTGAGGAAGTCTGCTGTTTCTCCAGGTCAGATCATTTATCTTTCAGTTCTTTTCTTCTTTCTCTTTTCCGCTGAGCAGAAAGTGTACAAACCTTTGCTTCATTGCCTACTGAGAGAGGGTAGTAAAAACTGTAAAACTCTGAGTGGAATATTGGGCTTTAGCTGAGCTAGAAACAATATGAAAAGGGACACATTCATTTTGTCGTGGCCCATCTGACTTGTATTCATGGATGCGGGGATAAGTTTAGAACTGAACTTGTAATGAAGAAAACTGACCTGAGAGTTGCCTCTCCTCTTTGAGAAAGAATTTATGAGGATGTTGCCTTATCCCCTATATTTACATTTTACTAATTAGTATTTATTTGGATTTTCCTCACAGTAAAAATGCCTTTGATTGAATAACTTACTCTGTTAAAAGCTGCACACTAATGGAGTGTGGAAGAGTGATGGAGGGTAGGCAGAGTTGAATTTAGAGAAGAGTTGAAGGGAGGTGAAACAGAAGAATTGAAAGGGCACTTTTGTGTTCTACAGCAGTATGCCATTAGCACCTTAGGCTGGTATTAATCCCAACCAAGAGGGAGTGAAATTTTCTCCTTACAGTCAAGAGACAAATGGATTCAAAGTGAGAGCCAAAGAATGAAGATGTAAAGCCAACAATTTTAAATTTTTAGAGTTTCTTTCTGATCCGATCACAATTGGAAATTTGTCACACCTGCCGCTAAGTTTGAGTTCATGTGATGTTCCCCTGAAGCTCAGGAGGATTCAGTTCTCTGAGCTCTAACGATTTGAATGTTAAATCAAATGCTACACACTAATGGAGGGTACAGCAGAGTGATGGAGGGTAGGCAGAGTTTGAGACACCATCTTTTAGCTTTTAAGCAGCAATTTTACTTACTCACTAATGACCAGGAGAGAAGACAGCTTGTTACCATCCAAGCAGTTCTGTTGCACTATTTAATATCTTTGCTCTGACCCTCAAAATAGTTAGAATATATGTACATATATATGCTACAGACAAAAATGACCAGCTAACCAGCTAACACTACAGCAATACAGATAATGATGGGTATATGTATCCCCTCAAAATATACGCGCTGCCAATTTGTCAAGGAGCTGCAACAGTCTCGACTGAAATCTCAGTTGAAAAGGATGTGGATATGAGTGAGACAGGAAGCATGAAAACATCCTGTTGCTTACGTAATGATACATATGTGAACTGTAAACAGATGTATGCATTGGTGACAACAGACGGTGTTTGATGTCACCGTTTTCATGATTTCTCTCAATATGAGGTAAATTGGGTTTTTGCTTAAGACAAAATGGTACTGTTAAAATAATATTAGCCTCTTAAAGGATTTCTTGTTTCGCGTTTGTGCTTTTCTTTGCTGAATTCTTTTAATTCATTGACATTATAGAGTTTTATTGTATGAGTGGCTTGTTTAAGGTTTCATAACAGTTTTTTGGTCAGATTTGAGTCTGAAATTTGGCTAGGCCAATCTAAAACCTTTAGTTTAGTCCTATAAATGGACTTGCTTTTGCGGATTGGATCATTGTCCTGACTGAGCCTTAAGCTTACTCACAAATTGACGGGTGGACAGCATTGAGGATTTCCTGGTAGATAGCAGAAATAAAGATTACATTAGTTGCAGTAAGTCATACATGTCTTCAAGCAGCAAATCAGCCCCACACTGTTATTACCACCACCATCTTTAACCCTCAAAAAGTACACAAAGTATTTTCCCAAAAGTCTTCCTTTTGTTCTATAGCGGTTTCCACCTGGGATTTCTGCCATGGAAATCATTATTGCCCACTGTCTTTTTTTATTGTGCGATTGTCAAATTATGATCATTGAGGTCATTTAGGGGAATGAAGTCAGCAGACTTTGTTCTGGGGTCTTTTTGTGACCTCCTGGTTCAGCTGTGGATGCATTCCTCATTGTCATGTTTGAATGAGTTTTTTGAGATTGGGACATATAGTAATCTGATTGCTTCTTTTTCCAACCTGTTGTTTTGATTTTTCCACCTTTTACACATCGCTGACATGAAATAGGAAATAAGCACATTTGGAATGTATTAATTTTTTTTTCAAAATCTGTCTCGCTCTCTGAAAGACGCCTCCTTTTTCAACGTGCTGCTTTATGTGCCATCAGTCTTTGAATGCCTTCTGATGGATCGTGAAGTGCAGGAATTCTAGTTTCTAAAAGACATATCAGAGTAAGAGGCTCCTCAATCGGCTGTTTCTGTCAGATGTTCCGATTTGAAGTAAGCAGCTCTACCTCTCTGCATTTTAAGACCTGTTCAGTGGCATTTGGAAGAAATCACGTAGAGCAGCTCTTCAAATCCATTTTTAACCTGCTTCTTTGAACTTTTGTACCTACTATACTACACCATGCAAATATTATGTTTTACTATCAATTCAGAGTTAATCAGTGTTTTCTGCGTTCTACAATGACAATCCCAAACAATGGCTTTTTTGTTGTTGTTATTTTGTTAAATGAGTGGTTGGGCTCGTCACCCAGAGTGACACACTATCGGGGCGGCTCAAAGATAGAAAATATCTGTCATTTGCATGCTGGTTGTTTTTGTTTGACGGCGCAATAAGACAATATGTTATCTAGCTGAAGATGATAAGCTGGCGTATCCATGCAGACTCATGGTGGCTATCTCCAGCTATCATTGGGTGATAGATTATCAGAGTACCCAGAATAAACCTTTGCATGCATGTGTTTTTTAGCAATTTCTGCTGGATTTTGTCATCTTTAGTACAAATCCATTAATCTTGAAATGGACATTCTTATACTTAGCAAATTTTGTTAGACCACAGTATTTGAGTAGAAACTTTTGTACTATTTGTGCAAACACAAAAAGTGTAATTTGTTGCCTTGGCTAACTGGACTAAATTATTCTGTACTGATATTGGTTTACTAAGGAATCCAAGAAGTTTACAAGGTCATCAAAAGCAGAGAACATTTTCAAAGAAAGCTAAAGTACATACCTTTTTAAAAAAAATAAAAAACAAGTTTATTGTAGTGCTTTTTCTTTCTTTCTTCTGTAGCTGCTATTACCAAGTCAGTGAATTCTGAGAGGTGTAGAAATATTCAAGGAAAGTGATGCAGTAGTAAACAAGGCAAACAGAGCAGACAGGGATGTCAGTCTTCCCCATCACTCCAGATAATTAGTATTCACACTATATTCACAAACAGCTCATGCTGGGATTGATAAAGTCCCTTCAGCCCTCCATATGTGTGAGTGTGAAAGTGTTGCAAACAGGTGTATGATTCTCCTCCTGCCTGTCTTTTTATTTATATTGCTTGTGGTTGTGCACAGTGTGTATGTTTGTGTGTTACTTACACTGTGAAAGATGGTGATGTTTCTTCACGCATACCTACCACTTACAAACCACAGTCCAGGATCCCACAGTCCCATAATAAGTGTGTTTGTGTGTGAATATGGGACATCGTCAAAACACTTAGGAACCTTCACAATGACACCTATTAGCTCCTACAATCACACACACCATTGAGGAAGAGAATGGCAGATAAAAAGCACATCTGACTGTAGATTAGGGCTGCATGAAATTATTTTAGTTACCGATTATTGAGAAAATTAATTGAATAAACTGACACATTGTGTAGATATTTCTTTTAAACTTTTTAAAACAATTTTAGAAATACACCAAACAAGGCAAGTGAACAAATAATTCAACTAACTTAACGCCTAACTGTTTCTGCTTAACTTACCATCAATACAGTAGAGGGCTAAACTGTTGACTATTTATTTTGGATTAACAAAAATAATTTGTCGTAAAAGGTGCTTATTAGGATACAGTTTACAGAATTTAAAGCAGGTGAAGGTACGACAATGCCACCTGAGGAGTTCTAGGCCTAGAATTTTTACAGACGAATCTTTTTTTTTATCTTAAGTGGAAAATGTATGTTTCTTATGCAGTTTTGGCATAATTGCTACTCTGAGAATACTATTCTGTCAGCAAATTGCCTTTTTTGAGTCTGTATCCTGACTATTAATTGATTGCTAAATTAGTTATGATTAGTTTAATCATCAATTAATCACAATCAATTGTTTCAGCTCTCATTGGAGAGCAGTATTTTGTGGTGTAAAACATCATATTGATAATTCAAAAAATGAGAAAAACGCAGCTCAGAGAGAGGATATTGAAAAATGCTGGTTGTATTGATGCTCCTGCAGAGGGAACTACCTCAAGAGGCAGCAGGTTAAAAAGCTTGCAGCAAGTGTGTGGCGTTTACAAGACAGAAGAATTCACTGGATGGTAAGAAAGACAAATGGGGAGCAGGAGGGGAAGAACTTAGAATAGGACGGCTGACATGATGATGCGCTAAATCTCAAGGCCGGCCAGGTACCAGTAGATCAGCAGATTGCAACAGAGCAGTCTGATTTGAACCTGGTTTATCAACAGTGATGCAGGAGGCACCGGGGCGGAACACAGATGAACTGCACATCCCTGTTGGGACTTCAGACCGCAAGTACAATCGTGCCGTCAGCCACACATGGACGTGCACGGTTTGCTAATGTTGCTGAATGTCTTCCTTTCTGCACCGAAGTTTGTCCTTGTAGGAGAATGTGAGCGAGTACCGCTTCAGCTGCTCCGCCCCTCCCACCCTTATCCCAACAGACTGGAGATGGATTGAGGAGGAAAGGCAAGAGGATTGCATTTCCCGGAGTCAATGCTGCATAGGTGATATAGAAGCCTGGTAGTGAGCAGTAACTCATAGCAATGACTGGGCATCTCCGCAGACCCTCCCCTGCACTTCAGCTATTGATTTTAGAGTGACAGGAGTTGTGATTGGACACCTAGATGTGCCAGTGCCACTTGTGTGACAGTGATATATGTTGGAGCTGTTGTGTTTGTTGGCTGTTTGGAAACTTGTGTCAAGTCAATCGCTACATCCTTTATTGATGGAGCTGTTCACTAAAAATACATAGAATTTGAGGCATCTGCAGTAGAAATGTGTTATTTACTCACTTGGGACCATCATGTTAAATATACTGTCTACCTTCAGTCCATAAACAGAGGTTTGTTTACATATCTACACTCCTTAACCTAGAAACCAAGCTGGTTCCAATGACTCTCATTATAACCAAATATTTTTTCATAAACTGTGGTAAAATATTTTGCCCAATCAATCAAATCTTTTACTTTCAAACCAAAGGGGAAAGAGTTTGTAGCACTTGAAGCACCAGGGTCAACAGAGCCGATACAGTTTATGGTTTTTGTTTAGACTGTGAAAATGATATAAAAGAGTGAGGTGAATGTAGTTGAGTAATCAGTTTCCTATCAACCACGGTTATAAGCTCACATTTTTTGATAAACTGCAGTCCTCAAATAATATCATCATAGGATTCACTTGATAAAAGGGCATTAAAAAGTATCAATAAAAAAGGATCCAAATTGATGTTTATTTGAAATCTTATGTAGTTAAAAAAAATCTAATGATTTAAAAATAATGTTGAAGTGTTTTATCACTTGTAAAAGTTTTGCAAGTGATTTATGTGCATTTAATAATGCATATATATCAATATTAGTTTCTGAACTAGAATAAGGAAACCTTTTTAAAAGAACTTTTAAACTGGTGTTAAACAAATCTTTCATTAAACTCACATTTCTGTATAAATGTTTTTATTGTTCTGATGTAACATACTTATCTTAAATGTAGTTTTCATCAGCTTTAAGGAGAAAATTATATTTTGCATAAATAAAGGCATTGAAATGTCAATGTATGCATATTTTATCTTTATACTTAGTGAACTGAGTTAATAATAATTTTTTGAGTATGACTATAAATCTATTGGTTGGTCTGACATAGCTGAAAAATATTATCTGCATTGAAAGTAAACAATAATATAATAACACAATTTTTATGAGAGCTTCTATTTTATCTGTAAAATGTGTTTTAATGCCTCAAGGTTTAATGGCACAATTTTGTCAGTCGCATTTGATCCAATTTTATCCCACAGTTTAAAGATTGTTGGTGCAGGAGACACAAAGTCTATAGCCAAGCCTCCGTTGTTCTCCTTGGGTCTTATCAATTCCCATACAAAATTAGATTTATTCCTTCAAGGGAAGCTGGTAGTGCTCATGACTAGTGATTTTCCACTTCAGTCATCCATCAAAATGCATTCCATTCTAATAATTTGCATCTCTTCCAGCGTCTCTATCAGACTTCCATCTTTTTTCCCTTATTAACAATGTTACATTTTCACACTTAGCTGTAAAAGTCTTACATTTGAAGAGACAACTCTCTCCATGTACACTGCTGTGAAAACGCATTTGCAGTCTTTCTCTTTTTGTAATGCTAGCATGTTTTAAATCATTAATAAAATCTTAATATCAGACAAAACCAGAGTTATATTTGCGGTTTTACAATGAAAATTGTATGAATGTATGGAAAAAAAAGCTAATCCGAACTCCAAGGTATTTGCAAAATTGTAGGCTAAAAGATCTTAGTGACTTATACTTTGGCCATAATCTAAAAGAATTCAAGATGAAATGGGTCTGGAAAGGATTTAAAAACCATTTCCAACCATTGTTCTCGTGGATTAAAAAACTAGAGTTACAAACTAAAATAGTTGTAGTTTTTCATAAAACCACAAAATCAAGGCTTAAAAACATTTTGAAAATCACTTTTATAAAGGGCAGAGGATGAATTGGTAAAACATTCTTAATCCTAGAAATAACGCTGACACAGATGGAATCATTATTCAGACCATCTGATTTAGTTTCATCCTTTTCCTGTTACAAATAAACAGCTTTGTCTTGGTTTGGAGCATGATGGAAAGCGAAAGAGGATGTCTTGCTGGGGAACCTTTTTGTCTTCTCCTTAAAAAGCAGAAGCCAAAAGCTGAAACATCAGCTTGAAAAAAGTGGTGAGTTGACTGTACTTTTCTTGTGCATGTTTGTTTCTCAGAAAGACAACCGAAAACGTCGTGGTTTTTGTGCCTCAAGTTTTTTTTTTTCTTCTTTTTTGCTTCTTTTGTGTTAGAGGAATGACGATTGTTTGTTCGGGATGATGGTGGGACTCAGACAAACAGACCCAAATGCAAAAGAAATAGAAAAAAAAAGCGTTTTTGAGCTGATGTTGCCTGTATTTTGCGTTTCATGCTGACTCAGCACTTTAGAAGAATGGGGAGAAAAAGGTGAAACAGAAAAAGCTGCACCCAGGACGTCTCATTGCTCCTGCAAAAGTTGCAAACTGCAAACCAAAATAAATCCCAACAAAGAAAGACAACAGAAGGCAGAGTAAATACACCAACTGCTTTTTAACATGTACAACCCAAGTGAGTTTTCTTCCATTGGAAGCCATCAAAATTTGTCATACTTTCAATATTTCTCCTCTTTCACACGCACATCAACCTTCATACTGATTCTTACACCTTTAGCTGTTTTGGTGAAGCTATATCTGCTGGAGGTACACAGATTGATGTCCTTCAGACCTCCTCTACATGAGCTCACGGCCACTGGTGCACAGCAGTTTTTTAATATAATACCCAATATTAGTGAACTTGGTTTCTCTTTCAGTCACAACAACATTGAAATAACCTCTTAATGGTGTCATCGTGAACTATGTTTTTTTCTGGAAGCAGAATCGATGCTTACACGTTACGTAGTCGTCTGAACATTTTACATATGTTTTGAAATAAAAATGAACAGAATGTACGGCAAACGTGCTTCTCTGGATCATCTTAATGCAGCTGCATGTTTCCATATGTCCAGGCTCCCCTTTTATGTTGGATCAAAGTGATTCCCTCTTCTGCGAGCTCCTGAATCTGTTGACCTTCTTTGAGAGAAAATTAACAAATGAAAGACACTGCAGAGCTGCCAGGCAACCAGGCTACTCTATTAACCTCTATTTTTGCATTTCTGTTCACATTTTATATTAATGAATGAAATGGAAATTTGAATGAGCATGCAAATTCATTCCAGCATTTTGGATGAATGAGTGTGCTAATTTAGATGTTATGTTACAGTTTGCAACTTTTCTATCTCAAGACACCATTAAAATGCCAACAGATGTAATAGTTATCAAGCTGTGAGTCATAAGAACATAATAAGAAAACATCACATTAAATAATTAACTTAATTCTTGCCCCAGATTGAGTCTGTTCAGGTTAAAGTAATTAGGAAATGCTGTTCTCCTAGTACTGCCTAAAACCCCCCTGACTAAGTATTAAATAAATTTAGGATATATTTTAATAAAATGACACAAATAAAATCAGCAATGCTGTGTAGTCCAACAATATCTGGAAACAATATTTTTCATAAATTTATTATCTAAAGAGAGTATAAAAAAACAAACAAACAAACAAACAAAAAAAAAAAACTAACGAAAGTACAATGTAAATCTATTTTTAAAAAGCTAATAATTGGTACATCTAAGATTAAATAAGACAAAGTTTATTTAACCAAGTAAAATTGCTCAGATTTTATTACATCTACCTAAATAAATATAAGCAGCAAATAAAAGTCACTTTTTCTATTAGTTGTACATTTATAAGGGTGACTGTGGCTGTATGGCAGAGTAGTCATCTTGCGATCAGAAGGTTGTAGGTTCAATTCCAGCTTCCCACTGCCACATGTTGATGTGCCTCTGGGAAAGGCACTTAACCCGAAATTGCATATGGCCTGCGTATCGGTGTACAAATGTGTTTGTGAGTGTGAATGGGTGAATGTGACTCTAATGTAAAGTGCTTTGAGTATTCAAAACGACTGGAAAAGCGCTATATAAGTTCAGTCCATTTACCATTTATAACCACAAGCTTAAATTCCTGTAATTTGCATCTTAGTTATTGTGTTGCTTAGTGATGCAGAGATCTTCAAGTACCAAATCTTGCATATCAAGAGATATTGATCCAATCTAGGCTGTTCTACAAAAAAACATCTGTTTCATCCTTTTTTGTTGTTTGCTACATGCTCTCCGTTGCTGCCGGTCATTTTTTACCCTTTGGAGTTTCACACCACTTAAGCATTGGTGGTACGTGCCTCAGTTTTCCTAAGCATGAAACCGTGACGTTCTCTTCGGAAAGTTTTATACTGACAGTCCTTTAACTCATGGATGACGCCACTGCCCCGCTCATCCTTCTCGCCTACCTCTTCCACCTTTCCTTTCTCTCATTTCATCATTTAATAGGCAGCCACAGCGACTTTGCTAATGTCATTGACATTATGTTAAGTCACACCTGCATGCTCCAGACCAGCAAACTTCCAAAACTACAGCTTCTATAGAGGTGGCCAAACATGCTGATGATGAATTACTCAAGTGCATTTGATTAGAAGCACTTGACTGCAAAATCCACTTATAAATCTTATAGAAGCTGCAAGTCTGTACTTAATTATTTTCATGTCTGTATGTATTAGAGTGGCTGGTGTTCTGCTAATAGAGCAATCGTTGATGTTTAAATCTCCTTCCTTCTGACACCTCCTTTCTAATAAAAGAGGTCATAAAGGGTTTTTGGGACCTTTTTTGCTTTAGGTGTGCTATGATGAAGAAAAACACTGCAACACATTTAAGATTACATTACAAATGCTGGCTTGAAAGAATGAATGTGGATGAAGTTTAAACACTTTCAGAGAAGTCAACATTTAAAAAAAGAAAGAAAATGCTTGCAATGTAGTTATCAAGCTTTTTTCATTATAAGCTACCTGCATGGTGTATTTATTGAGAATGTTCTTCTATTTCAGACTTACTCCTTGACTAATTGTGTTAAAAAAAAAAACTGCAGAGCTTCCTTCATTTGTTATTCGTCATGGATGGGTTTGTGTATCCGATCAACAGTCCAATTAAGCAAAGAAGAAAGGTCACAGTCAATGAATGTTGAGTTACTCATTCAGAGAAACATTTTTGTTAAATGTAATTAGAGTTTAAATAGGGTCAACTCTGTTTTGATCACACTGGAAAGTTGTCGATAATAAATCAAATGAATGTGTGATGAGGATGGGGCAGAGAAAACTGATGAGAATGCAGGTTTTCCTGCTGCATTCTGGAAATACATTAGCTCCAAATATATGATTAGTTGTTGGACGAGTAATTACCACACACCAATGTGGTAGGAAAAAAAAAAAGTCACGCAGATTTTATTTTAAAATGAGCAAATCTCTTGCCCCTTTTCCCTATTCCCCCATTGATGGCAATCAAATATCGAATTAATCCGCTAGCTGCCATTTTCTATCTCGCGTATGTTTGATGGGATTAGTTGCAGAGCACTTGCATTATAACACCTTCTGTCCTTCAGCTACCCTCACCATGCAGAGCGAGAGCAGCACACAAGAGCAAGGAAATACAGGTAGAGAGCATCCACTGTGACCGAGCAGTAAAAGTTTCATTGGTTCATTATTACCTCGCTGCAGTGTTACGGCATTGTTAAATCTGTCTTGCACTCTTGAGTCTGCCCATTGAGGAAGTGCAGACCTGGCGTTGCTGTTTGTGCTTAATGAACATAGTAAATCAGGCAGGAAGCTCACAGATGCAGCACATTAAATCACAATAAGCTCTTTGTACAGGAAGTGGGGAAAAAAGAACCTTCCTTGTGTATGGCTCAGTGTTTGAACAGGTTATTGTAAACAGTGGATTGGATGAAAGGAATAGAAAAACAAACAAAACGCTATGATAACTACCTCTGTTAGCTAAGGACTAACATTCAGACAACTTGTTAAAATCTTAAAAAAGTTAATATGAAGGCAACATGATAAATATGTGTGATGGAGACCAGTGGTTCCATCCCTAATAAATGATTATTGATATTATGTTGTGTGTAATTTGGACCAAATTTCAGACCAAACATTTTCTTTATTTCAGTTGCATTATGGCATTTAGTTAGAGAAACTGGCCGTCTTTCCTGTTCAGGGAGAATGTGGGGGGAAACGTCACTTTGTTCCTGATTTCTATTGGTTTAATTTGAGTTTGCTAATTATTTAAGTGCTTTCAGGGTGTGTCTCCTCGGCAGGGTGGAGCAGCAAAGGGAGCTCCAAGTGCTGCTGAAAGCTTCTACAGTTTAGTTCTAATGATTTGCATGCATGTAAATATTTATTGATACCATTTATTGTTTTGTGTTAGGTTTGTGTAAATTATTTCTTGTTTTGTTTTGTCACCCCTTTACTTGATATGAATGTTGGAATTGCCCAAGGTATAAAAGCGAGCTTCTTTGTCTCACTGTGGAAATGTGCGTTGGATCAAATGTGACCAGCAGCTTCAGATTAATCCATCTCGACTACATTTTGTTGCATTGCCTCCTTCCTGAACGCAGAGCCTCCGCCGGTCAAAGTGACAATATGAAAAGAAAGAAATAGTCTTTTTCTGTGTGGCTCCTGTTTGTGCTCAGCACAGCTGGAAAAGGTTGATATTTTCAGTAAAACTGAAGCAAAATCACCCAAACTATTTGCAATGTGAATCTATTAACTTTCCTAGAACAGGAATAAAACCTAAGTATTCTGTTATAATATGGAAAAGCTACTGAAAGCTGTTTTAAAGTAGACTTTGTCACTACAAACACATTTATAAAATTAATTAAGGTTTGTTTTGCGTTTTTCTCTGCGACTTTTTTTCACCCTGAAGCTTTTGACGGTTATTTTGACCCTGCTTCCATTTCTGTGTCACACTCAAACACCCACACTCTCCAGCCTGGTTTTTCACTGCTGCCACTCTGCAACTGGATTTTACTTTTTTCTCTTTCTCTTGAAAGGACATACAATACCATTTTAGGAATTTTTTTCCCTCTACCTTTGAGTGGCTACCTCTCAAGTATCCTGTCTTTGTACGGATTAGTAATGTCGTGACCTTTATTTTGTATGGAATTTTGAGTTCCGCATCTCACATGTAGGTCCTTAACTACATGAATAGTTCTAACCTGTTTATGGAGTTTTTAACTATTCATTGACCAAATTAAAATTTGGTCAAAAAATTAATCTGTTATGTGATAAAGAAACTTCTTTCGCTTAAGGATGTGCTGTTAAGTGTTGCCTTCCAGGCAGTTTTCAGACAGCAGACCTCATTGCTCACCACACAAAGCAGTGATGAGGAAAGATCCTCCTTTAAACACTGATGTGTTTTTGATGCTGGAAACTATTGCCTTTTTAGCTGCTGTCTCGAGGCTTTCAAGACTCTTAACACTTCACAAGCAGATAAAGGATCAACTACATGGAATATGTGTTTATAATTTCTGCATATTAAGATGTGGACAGAAGTTTTTTTGACTGATTAGCACATTTAGGTCTTCATGACAGAGAGACATTTGGAGAAAATGTGGAACAGAAATTCACCAGATCTTTATAAAAACTCGCTAGAGGACTTCTTCACATAATACTGGAACATGGCTATATGTTGATTGTTTTGAGCCTATCCCACATGCAATTGAAATATTGTCACAGGGAGGTGATCCGATAAACTATGGGGTCTTCTTCACCTCTCCTGTGCAGCTGCTTTTTTATCTATCTTATGTTTTTTTTGCATTGTTTGTAGGTGCACATAAAATATTCTATTCTCTTCTAAGTCTTACATGGAGAGGCTGACAGTGGAATGCTGCATTTCTAATGCATTGCCTAGGGGTGTTTGTGTTTGTCGCACCATTTTTAAGAAGAGTTCAAAGGCATGTTGATGAACCAGAAAATTTTGATAGTGTCATGATTGTGTTAGCAGATTTGGGTAGTGGTAAATATCTTTTTTTTTTTTTTTTATAATTAAAACGTTGCTGTTGTGACTGAATAACAATTAATGGGGATTTCCTTGCTGAAGAAACTTCCTCAGAAGATAGCCAAAACCATGCTAAATAACAAGCTTGCTATTTAGCCGCCAGCTAAATTCTGATGCCTGAGTCGTCCTTCGAACAAATAGATTTTGGTCTCCTTTTTGACGAAGTCCTCATATTACTGTTGCTTAATCAAAGTTTGGCTCTCTCCCTGGAAATTTCTTTCTTCACAGAATAAACTGCGTTCTAAAAATAGAAAGCCCAATGCTCCCTGCTCATCGGCCCATACACAATAATTTACTTGTGTCTTTCCAGTGAAAGACCACCCCAGTTTTTACTCTCACGTCTTGCTTCAGCTGTTCCAATGCTTGTATTGGACCGCCAATTTGGTGCCAAATGGATTCTCCTCGCTGCAATCCTGCCAGTCCAGCTTTCCCAGGCAAATACAAAGGTCACCTTCATCCACAGCTCTTCTGTGAAGTGGCCACATTGAACCTTTCTGCTCACATTCCCCTCTTTTCTCCTTCCCTGGTGTAGTTACACAAACACTTACATACACGTGCTTCATTTTGTGCCCATCTCTGAACGAAGTTCTGACTGAAAAAGGTATTGTTTTTAGGCCTTTTCTAAGTTTGTAGTAGAGACAAAATCTGAAATTTGTGGCTGATTTCTGATAAGAGTTTGTAAAGATTTAACACATCGTTACTAATTTCAGACTATTTCATTTCTCTTTAAAAAGCTATTCATTAAGAAAATGTAAAATCTCAATATATTTTTTGAGAATACATTTACTATGTATATCAGGAGAAGTGACATCTATGTTAGAGCAGATGCCGCAAAACACAACTGAACAATTTCAAAACAAAGGCGAAATGATTGATTAAGATAACATTTTAAACTTTGTTCAGCATCTTATGTTAGTAATAACAGCAGGTCTTTGCTTTAGTTTTGAGATTTTCCACTTTTCCAATGTGGTACAAGCCTAGCATTGTCCGTGACAGACTGCAACTGAAATCACAAAAAGGATAACACAGAGTAACTTTGTTATGTGGTTCTGCCTTGCTGTCATCTATACTGTCTCACATATTTTCAGGCAGAACGAATCTGTCAGGGAAAATAAAATTCATTGCAAATGGCATTTTACATTGGTTTACTCTGACTTTATTTAAAAGGGGTGATATTATGCATTTTCTAGACACATAGTGTTATGTAATAGCACAATCAACTAACTGTTACCTTCAGCTGTTATCAAACTGCTGCATACATCAAAATGAACTTTAAAAAAAATATTGAACCTCCTATATTTTCTTCATAATGTCATCACAACAATGTTTTTTAATGCTATCCATTGATGCCAGTTACAGCTGTTCTTGAGAGCGTTGTAGTTTGTATAATAAGCTTCCACCAGGTGTTTGCTCATTGCTGCTGCCACTAGTCTGGTGGAGTTGTGTAGGAGAAGGGTGGTCTTTGAGGCAGGAGCTCAGCTGAGGACTGAAGCTCTGAGGTGGAGCTTTGAGGAGGTAGGTGGTGCATTGCATTAGAAAGCGTTAACACACCCCTGAATGGCTGTCACTTGAGATTCATTGATATAAGCAATTTCCAGATCTTGATACGTAAAATCAAGAAATCCCAATGAAATACTGGACAAAATATTTGTGTTTTCAGACTTTAATCAACATCCACTATTCTCTTCCCATCTGTCCAATCATCCATCCAGTCCTGCAAGTGCTGCAGCAAGAAAAGTCTTCCTCTGACTCTGAAATAGGCATAGCCATAATTGTATGCAAGTTAGAGGCAGCTGCCTGAGCAACATGCAGCAACACTAACTGCCACAGATTTTATTTTTTTTGCTGCACTGTTCTTCAAGTCTGAGTGAATTTATTGTCAGCTGAGCACCATAACATTCCTGCCCCCATCTCTCAGAAACTATGGTGTTTGGAGTGAGCGTTTTGACTAGATTTACAATGGCTATTTCAACCGAAAATGAAATCTCGCATCTGAGTCAATTTTTTCAAAGAGAAATGCTTAGTGATGACTGTAAGTACCTACTGTGAAGTGTGTTCCAGTAATATCTCCCAAACTTTCCTCTCTGCTGGCTGCTGCTACTATTCTACCTCTCTTCATACTATATCGTTTCTAGGAAGCCCTATTCTGTAGCTCAAAAATAGCCATCAAACTCAGCTATCCAAATATTCAAAAATTCACAAAAAATTTCAACTTTGACATGAAAATAAAGAAGTGGTCGGTGTTCATCTGCGTCTGAGACATTTTCTACAATAAAGGGGCATGTCTGACTCGATTCAGCCTAAATTTCTTTTTGGTAAACACCAGCAAAAGTCAGGGAGCCAAAAGAGAGAATGAGAAATTCCTCTTTTAGATGTCTTTTATTGTTAGGGTTTGTTAATTAGAGAAGTAAAAGTGGTCAGTAAAATTGTAGATCTTCTACTGAATGGAGTCTGCTGTTCCATGGGCAGCACTTGGTGTGAAACCAAGACCACCATCTGCACCAGGTAAACTGCTTTCCTCAGGTCGTAGCTTTAGAGCAACATGGGTTGGGAGTAATCGGATAATTAATTTTTTCCTGATGCAATAGCTTCTTTAGCGACATACATGTGGTCTGATTGTGGTTTAGTGATATTTTTGGATTGACCTGTAATGCCTTGTAAAAGCTATTTCTGGAGGACCTGTTGCAAACAATGTTTCCCATCTGGCACAATAAAAGGATGATTATGGTCTTATTCTCCTGCTAAGCAGTCTCAAGGTACCCTTAGCTATTTTGTTTTGTAGCATCTGAGCAAAAGAAAGTGATTAGCATTTAGTTTTCAGATTTTTATTTATAAGAAGTACTGAAAACTGTTAAAATGATCAAGGATTAGTTGAACATGTTGGCCTAAATGTGTTGCAATTTTCCATTTACCTAAAAAAAAGAAAAGCTGTTTGTTAAACGCAGAAACTCATAAATATTTTTTAAAAAATGGACATCTTTTGTTATTTTTTCACCCATGAAGATTGCCATTTTTTCCACTGATGGGTTGATGACACATAATGGTCCATTATGTGTGTACTCTGCATTCTACAGAGTACACACAGGAAGGCTAACTTTACCCGAGTAGTTGATTTTGACTGGTACAATTTTAAACAATGCCACTGTGTCACTATTGGCTGTAATAAACAAACAATATAAACAAAATCAACAACCGGACACAGCGATACAGACGCTGGGAGAAATGTCAAAGACAAGCAGTGCTAATGGAGCTAAATAATAACTTCAGTTTTGTTTCTGTTTAGCTGGAGAAAGTTTTGGCACATCCACACATTTATCTGTTGTGGATGTGTCAAAACTCTTCAGTAATTGGAGAAGTTCAGAGTCACCTGGTGACATCATAATGTAGAGCTGTGAATCATCTGCATAGATATGGTAGCTAATATTATTTCCTGCTATAACCTGAGCTAGTGAGAGCATGTAAATATTCAATAAGAGGGGTCCTAGGGTTGAACCTTGGGGTACCCCACATGTGACTGTTGACCTCTTTGATGAGAAACTTTTGTTGTTGCTACAGAAACATATTTTTTATAGTTTAATTTTAGACATAGCTGAACTGGAATGAGTTGACAGTCTATGCATCATTATTCAGGTAGTTGCATTGAAAAACGAAATCAAAAACAACAGAACACAAGAGATGCATTAAAAGGTTCGTTATGCTGCAGATTGAGGATAACTGGGTTCAGATTACCAAGCAGGAGTTTTTTGTTTTTTTCCCCCTGGCTCTGGAACAGTCCATGAAACGCTTTGCCAGCAGACAGAAGGAGCCAAGCCGAGCATCAAGCTCATAGAGATTATTTATAGAGTTGAGTGGGCTTCACGGACGCAGGCATGAGATGTGTCAGAAAGAAAACGCATCATTGATCAAAGCGTGCTCAGAGACATAGTCCTATTTCCACCAAACACACCGACGGTGGTTTGGGAGCAAACAGTAGCCTTTACCAAAGCCTCCGCGTCCGCTGAGTCGCTGCGTTATAGTAAGCTCGCCTGCTTTCCTGCCCACGCAGAGTCTCCTGCGCCTCCACAGGTGACTGGACTTCACTGAACTCTCGCCAATTTTAGCCTCCATCTCCTCTTTCACTACTCACCATCTAAATAGCCTCTCGGCTCTAGATGTTTAAAATACACACATGGTGGGTGTTTGAACAGTGATCGTGCTGCACAATCCAGTCAGGTGTGTTCTTCTACAATATTACTCAGGTCTAGCAATAATGCAGTGTTTTGTATGTGCGTGTGTGTGTGTGTGTGTAGGTGTGCATGAGGGGGTGCGGAAGAGAAAACAGAACCTTGTAGGGTTTGAATTAGAAATGCACCACAGAGGAGATACAGAAAAGAACACAGAATTGCTATCAAGGACAAGCTGTGTGTGCATGTGCGTCTTTCACTTGCAGCTTGTGAACCTCACAAGGTGCATCTTTCAGAGGACATTGCAGGATGTTTCTCTGCCTTCATTTCCACCTCCCCATGTCCCACTCAGGGAGTAGATAAGTGGGAAAAAGGTGAGGTGTAGGAGAGGAATGTAGCAGAGGTGTGCTGCAGCACTAGTAGTTGTAGCAGAAGTGGAGGGGGGGGTACCTCTCTCTCCCTGTCTCTCTCTACCAGTCGCTGCAATGCAGATGGCCGTCAAGGTTATCCCGTTGTGGCCACAGTCACAAGCTGAAGCGTTGAGGATGCCAGGCCAATGGATACAAAGGTATCGGTTGGCCTGGTTTTAAAAAACTTATTTAGAATTTAGGACTCTCAGGGAAATTAATAGCCAAAAAAGTTTAAGTTATGTAAAATTTGTCTTGATGCTTTGCTGTCTTTACACTGCTCAGTTATTCTCGTGTAATTTACAGAGTAGCCTGAAATATTTTGCCGTCTTTCCATTTGAAGCAACCTTGGAATGTGAGGTGAAGGGTAAACGCCATGAGCTAGCGTGACTCTAGTGTGTCAGGATGGCATTTGTTGTTAATCAGCCTCTTGCTCATCTTCAGTTTCCTCTGTCTGGGTGAGATAAACATGTCAGTCAGAGCCAAACTGCAGCACTGAGTTCCCCAGGCTCTGCATAGTATATTCCAATCAGTATTTAAGTTAAACTTAATGGCACAGTGGACACATTTGATAGCTTAGCACTTGAAGGCCATAGCATTATATTCAGATCCAGTTAAGAGGAAAATAGTGTTCTTTGATGACCATACTTCCTCATTATATGTCTGTCTGTGTTCATATATCCCAAATGATTCCTCTGGCTTCTCTTTTTTATTGCACCTGAGGCTCTTGCAGGCAATTCATTGTGAGCAGGTTTGAAACAGCTGCCTCTGTCAGATAATATTAAGGAAGTGATGGATCATTTCTCTCGAGGTGGACGCATTCAGGAATGTCACTTGTATCCCTACTAATTGCTCCCTGGTATTAATTCAGTTTTGTTTTAATTGGTGCTGATTAAAAAGATTGTAAGTGAGGAAATCCAAACGTACTTTACTTTGGAAGCAAATTAAAGTACAAAAAGTAAAGTTGGAAGCAAATATTTATATATTCTATATAAAACAGTGTATCGTATTTTTTGCCTCACTCTCTGACTAAATGTTTGTTTTTTTTAGTCAGTTAGGATTCACAAAATCATAACATATTGTCAATTATGTTAACAGCATAATTATTTTAGGTTACCTGTACTTAGGCCTGTCACGATAACAAATTTTGGTAGACAATAAATTGTCCCAGAACTCCTTGCGATAAACGATCTTACTGTCATTTTGAGGTCATTTTCAAGTAATAGTAATAAAAATAATAATAATGGCATAATAATGCAAGAACACAATCTCACTGATCAATAAACATTCAATTCTAATTAACATTTAAACATTGGAACTGGAATACATTTGAAACATCCAAAATAAGTAAAGAAAACCACAGAAACAGCAAATAAAATGAATTATGAAGTCCGTGTAAATAAAACAATTATTCAAAAAAAGAAATAGTTGACACCAAGCACCAGATTAAAGACTTTCATCTTTCAGTTTTTGGTAAAAAGAGCAAAAAGAGAAAAACGATAAACCAATCAAATGGAAATTATTGAGTTTCTCTTAATTCATGCAATTAATTGATTTATTGTTTATTGTGACAGCCTTTCTTTTACTTGACCTGAAAGAGGAAATGTTTAGTCTGATTTAACAGTTGCTCTATGGAAAAAAGGGTTATGTTTATACAAAAGATGTAAACATCCAGTCTCAACTGTGTAAAAATAGAGCAGGCAAAAATAAAGTATGGAATGACAAGAAATATTCAAAGCTAACAAGAGTCGGTTGTTAATCGGCTGGTTTTAACTATTATCCTTTCAATGAGCGTCAGAAAACACACTTTAAAGTCCCCTCTCTCCCACATTATCCACTTCTCCAGCACCGCTAACATTTGTGCCGGTGGCAGAAAACAGTTTTTAGGAAATGAAAAGAACAGAATGAGAAAAACTCCTTTGAGGAGAGACACTCAATTTAATTAAAGCAACATTGACCCCAGAGGGTGTTTGAGGGTATTAAACAAATTTATGGGCTACCCAATACGTCAGGGAGTCCTGTAGCAATATCTTTTGAGGAC
This sequence comes from Poeciliopsis gracilis, assembly GCA_911649635.1. Taxonomy (NCBI): domain Eukaryota; kingdom Metazoa; phylum Chordata; class Actinopteri; order Cyprinodontiformes; family Poeciliidae; genus Poeciliopsis; species Poeciliopsis gracilis. The sequence continues at coordinate 4,807,306 of CAJVRI010001527.1, forward strand.
TTGACCTGTTTCTGTCAGTTTATATGCACTAAGCTGCTGTCAGATTATAACCCCAACAAGTTCATTGACTTTTAGGTTTTATTGTTAATAGGAAGGCTGTGTCGTATGTGACGTTCAAATGCATACAAACATAAAACAAAATCCCTTTTGTAGAATAATTGGTTAGAGAGATAAAATCATCTGTTTAAGTAGATTATTCCGTTTACTCATATTAAATTAAATTCAATCTTTTTTAGAGTATTATTTATATTTGCTGGCAATGTTTTGCTCCAATCAAATTTTCTCTGGTAAAAATTTGAAGTACGAAGTGGGAGTTAATTCTATCATCTTCTCATACGTATTAGATTTGAGTTAGGGTCTTAAACCTTTAAGCCCTCCATGGATTTTTCCCCAGCGAACAAAATAATATGATAACGCACCGAAAAATGTTTCTAGTATTATTTAATGTAAATTCTCTTGAAGAAGTATTTATTCCTCTTGGACTTTTCCACATGTTGTCACTGAAGGACATTGCTGTATTGTCCTAAAGACAAAGGGGCAAATAACTGTAAGGAGGAAGGAAGCAGATGTACCGTATTTTCTGGACTATAAAGCGCACCTGCATATAAGCCGCATCCGCTCTATTTTTAAAAAATAAAATAAAAAAAGACATACAAGCCGCACCTGCATATAAGCCGCATCCGCTCTATTTTACATCTGCTTTTTTGTCCCCTGAAAGCTTTCCTCGACTTCGGGCATTGCATAAGCTCTTCCCGCTGCCTCCTCCAGCGTCTCACCATAGACTCATTGACGCTTAGCTTCCGAGCAGCAGCGCGGTTTCCTTTCTGTATAGCGACATCGATGGCCTTCAACTTAAAACTGGCATCATACGAATTTCTTCGTCTGGGTTCCATGATGAAGGGGTGAAGAAGATGAAGATAATAGGATTGGAAATTTGTCGTCCTTCTATCTGCTTCTACCAGTTATATCTGCTAAAGAGGAAGTAGCGTATTCTTCTTTGCATTTATTTTATCTTAGTTTTGATTCTAGTTCCGGTTACAGCGCCCCTAGCGGTGGAAAAAAAAAATCCACAGAATAGCCGCTCCTTTTTATTAGCCGCATGGTTCAAAACCTATGAAAAAAGTAGCGGCTTATAGTCCGAAAATTACGGTAATAGTTTTTACTTTGGAAGTCTAGAAATCAATTTTTGAGTCCTATCACATATTTTCAGTTGTCTTGATATATGTACTTTGACTAGGCCATTCTAAAATATGTACATATCCTGGATTTGGAACGATACCCAGCAATTTTTTTCTGCCACTTCAAACTGGAACCAAAAGTTCACTTTTGGTTCTAGTTGATCAGAGCACCTCTACAAGCTGCAAACTCTTAACTAATTCTGCCAATTTACTTCTACTTTACGTTACTTGTAGCTTCCCTTTTAAAAATGGCTTTTGTGGCCACTTTTTCATAAAGGTTTGCACGTAGAGAACACAACTCACAGTTTTCCTGAGGACAGATTCTTCCATCTAAGCTGTGGATGCCCAAGCACACCATCCAATTTGTGAAATCTGAAAGAGGCATCATCGTGCTATGAGGAGCTTTTGTATCAGGAGCGACTTAGCAAGGACTATTCTGGCAGCATTTTTGTGCACCTTTGTGGAATTAGAAACATAATTTCTCATGTTCACTCAAAGAGAGCAGGAACTGAGAATAACAACAGGGTTGTCGCATAGTTGCATGGGGAAGAGGACAGCAGCTGAGTAATAAACCAGGGAGCACATCCTAAATAAATGCCACTGCAAGTAATTCATTGTGCAAAAAAAGTGTTTTTGCTGTTGTGACTCTGATGATTCTTTTCAAAGCATACCCACATGTTTTCAGTAAACCTGAGTACATTAGTAATGAAATATTTTGCAGAAAATAATAGGCCTCTCGCTGTTGCAAAGGTATTGAAAGCATGAGGAAAGCACCTGTAGAGAATCAGGGTAGTGTGGCAGAACGGCAAGGCAACTCGGCGCTGGTGAGCATTCAGATCAGCCTTGGTATGATCTATAAATAGAATTTACATATATTAAACCTAGTGTACTAAGTGCTTTCTAAATACGAATTGAAAGAGACTCTGCATTTAGGCAGGATAAAAGCACTTTGTCTTTTTTGCCATGGTTCAACAGCTCAATAGCATTGACCCCTTCTCTCTCTGTGGGCCAGTAATTAGTCAGATTGTTAGACGCACTTTGGCTTGTTCAGTGTTCTCTGGAGAATGTCCATGTATTATTTGAGGTTTTACATTTGAGGCAAAACAAAAGTCGTCCACAATGGATATAAAAATATAAATCCAATTTGAGCCATGGGACAAACACTGTTGTCTCTGTTCACTCTTATTTCAGCCATTTCACGTTCCCTTTCAAAACACCTTTTTTGCTAATTCACACATTATGTTCACGTTTTCCCAAAATCACACAGAGATGGTGCAATGAGTTGCAGGATGTGTGGCTGAGACTACCGCTGTGAGAATTCAGGCAAACGCCCACATGAGGGATTACTGAGACAAATCTTGACAGGCCTGACTTCTCTCAGCTTCTTACGCTCATCATCTGCTTCCTTTATTCTTCACATTCTTTCCTATTTCCTATATTCAAAGTTGAGATAGTTTTATTGGTTCAACCAAAAACAATGCAATGCTTCTTAGGTTATTTGTTCAGTATTTCCGTCTGGCTTGAGAACCTCAGGATCTCATTTTTGCACATGATGTGGCTTTATCGGCTTTTTGGCCCTTCATCATGCAGTGGTGTGGTTCCCAGTTGAATGTGAAACAGGCAGAATGACAGTCAGCCTCTCTAAGTTTGAAGCCATGACTCTCCACTGCAAAAAGATGGATTTGTTGGAGAAGAGGACAAGTTGTATTATTTTGGTGTCTTGTTCACAAGCAATATGGAACGGACAGACAAAATGGATGTAGTGATGTAAGAATTGCTTCAAAAAGCAAAGCACTCAATTTACCGGTCCATCTATGGTCCAAATCTCTGCTATGGTCATTAGATATGGATCATGACCGAAAGACCGAGCAGCCAATATGATTGCCAGGAAAGAGAGGGATTACTGGATTTCCCTCCTGAACCTTTTCTTTCTATTTGTCCGTCCATCCATGGCCTGTTGTTTCAGTGACCATAAAAACAAATCTGCCGACCACCTATCAAGGGTCTACCTCAGATTTTTTCCAAATATCACTTTGTTTTATAGCCATTTATAATTTCCAGGATTGCTAAAACATCAAATGAAATTCCTTTTATTCTCAGGTCATTCTTTGTTTTCAATTTCTTTAAGCTTCTCTTCCCTCACATGCTCATCGCACCTGTCTCTGTATTGTTTTTTTTCTACTTTTCGCAGTTTTTTTTTTTTCGTGTAGGCATGCTCTGTTCATGTTTTAGTGAGCCAGGCCTGAATGATATCCGCCTCAAGCTCTGTGTGGCAGGATCTAAATGTCACTCTCAATAAATGTATTATACGTGGGAAGGAGTGGGCAGTGTGGCGTTTTGGTAGGATGAGAAGCTGCGGAGGGGGATGCTCTGCTGATAACCTGCAACATACCTTATTCAAGTCAAATAGGGTTAAGTGAACCATGAAATGCTTTGAGGTACAAGCAAGTTTATAAATGTTTACAGAATGAATTATCTAGAAATGAATAGAATATTAAAAGAAACAAATTGCAACGCACTCTTCTGAAGAAGACACTTTGAGTCATTTTTAATTGTACTCAATAGAAATGTTAGCAACAGATGTCATAGACTGGTGAGGCTATTTGGACAATTAGCATGCTAAGAAATACTCCTGTTGAGAAATTTCCAGTAATTTTTGGCTGCTTTTAGGGTAAGTTATGTTTGCCGACAATGATAACAGATTGTGCATGTCTTTAATGTATTGCGTAAAGTGGAGATGGGGGAGAACTAAACAAGTGTCAGACTTGAACGACATGACAGAGCACCTGCGAACTCCATCTGTTGATGGAGCTGCTTGGAAATCATATTATTTCTCCTAAAATATAAATACATGTGTCTCAAAAAGGTGTTGTTTGGTATTTTTCATATTAATTCAAAGAAAAAGAAACTCATGATTTTTCTTGAGTTGTGAAAGGTCGTAACATAAAGACTCACAATTTAATTTCTCTGAATAAGCCTCATGGCTGCAGTCATTCTTGTTGCTGGTGCGCCTTTTATTCCTCTGTCATACAACATTTTTCCTTCCTCTTCAGTTTTCCCTTTGCACATTTGTATACAGAATATGTAAACGATCAGCTTGTTTAGCATTTGCCTTTTCTAGCTCACTCTCCTTGTGGAGGACGCTAATAACAGTACAATAGTCGATTTTAAAGTGAGAATTTTTCTTTGTGATTGTGCAAGCAGAGTTTTTATATAAAAATAATTTTCATTGATTTGATTCCTTGATTTTGATGTAATTTTTCAAGAAAATGTATTTTGCAGTTTTGATGATTTGATAACTATTACATCTTATTCACCAAAACTAACCCAAAATTTTTTTGAAATGTACAAAATACATCATATTTTTAAAAAAATTTTATTAAGAAGCAAATTGTGAACAGAATTTTTTGTCTACAATAGTTTGACAGACTACTTTTAATCTGGGTCTACAGGACGCTAGTTCTACTTACTATTTATTCATTAGAGACGAATAAATAACGTTATATTATTAATATCATCAATGTTATCATCTTTTCCTAATCTCCTGCAGCCTAGTTAGCATGTAGATGTTTGCATTTGATTAGCTTGTGTCTGTCAGAGTGCACAGATCTGTGGAGACAGCGACCCTGTGATTCTCAAACACACATATGGCCAAACAGACCTCACATGCTGTTACTCCTGTCTTGGAGAGCATGTCATTAAGAAGGCAGTGCGCCGCGCTGTCTTCACTCCCCATTACACGAGCCCCCCTGTTGTCTTGTTCAGCATTTCTCATTGCATACACACAAATGACACAGTAGCTCTGTGGGTGAGAGAAAGCAAGCCGTGGCTGACTGCTTTCGGCAGAGCTGTTTTAAAGCTGAGATATGATAGGAGGCGAGCAGCATGCAGCCGGCACAGCCGTGATGAGGAGGTGGGATTGTTTGAGATTTTCTGGAATGGTGGCAAAAGTGGGCCTCAGTTGTGAAGGAAGCAGTATGTTCAGAGTCCCACAGGAAAGTGTTGAGGGGACAGTTTTGTCGCCTGTGCATTAAAAACTGTCTTTATTAGTTGAGAACTTTGATTATTCAAACACGGTTGCCAATTTATATTCTCTTTATGGCCTTCAGCTGTTACTCTGCAGTGCTGTATTTTTTAGTATGTGTTGTAAAGGTGATGGTCTTTATGTGCTTGTACGAACCATTGGCAGCAAAGGGAAGCAAAGCACACAAGTGAAATTACCATGAGAGCAAGGATGGTACGTTGCACCCACTTTACCTCTAAGAAAGGCGAGAGTTTTTGTTTTGCTGTCCTTATCCAGTTGGGAAAAGATGCAATCAGCAAGCTGTTGCTGTTGCTGTTGCTATACATGAGAACTTAGAGCTAGTTGCATTAATTGCCTCCCAAGTGTCGAGCTTCACATGTCACCTTATGGTGCTAAGTGTCAGGTTGTGACAAAAGTCACAGGAAAAAATAAAAGGGAATATAAAAAAAAAAGGGATGATTTTGGGGAAGCTGTGCCTTTGCCTTGTGCCCACCCCCCAGCATGCTGACCTCTGCATCAGGAAGTGATTGACCCCGCCAAGAGATGCCACTGACCCTGTGGGGAGGAGAATGGGGGAGGTGTGAGTGATTGCGAAAATACCCCCACATCATTGCAGGAACAGAAACAACACAAAGTCCAAAGCACACGACCATAAATTAAAATGTGACATGTTTATGGGATAAAGTAGCTGAAAAAATGTTACAAGTAGACATGAATAATGCACATATATGCTCACCCATACATGCAGACCAAGGAACACAGCAGATAGGCCAGAGACAAACTTGAAGACAGACAAAGCGAAGACTAAAGCAGGGTCAGGTTATAAAACAATATTACAAACTTTGAACACCTCCTGGAGCTCTGAAAATGGAAGGAGTGCGGCAGAACCGCAAACCCATTAAGGCAAAGCTTTCACCTACGGTGAACCAGCAAAGAGACCAGCTAAGAGGCCGAGACCCACAGCGTGGTGGAAGAATCTGGTGAAACATTAGCTATTAGTTGAACACCACACATCTCCCCTTCATGGAAGGATTGTTCAATTGTTGAATTCATAAGAAGTCTCCTCTGCAGTTTTCCACAGTCCATACAGCGGGCACAGCAGACATTTTAGATGAGATAAAAACCGAAGGCTTTTGGCCTACATGCAAAGTTATGCGTGGTATGAAACAAACCTTAACACATGGTCCTCATGCTGAAACATGGTGGTGGCAGCATTTTGCTGTGCTTGTTCTTATCTTCATCAGGACAGGGAGGCTGGTCAGGGTCAAAGGGAAGATGGAACATAGTCCTGGAAGAGAGCCTGTTAGTGGCAACAAAGAACTTAAATCTTTAGCGGAGAATACAAATGCACACCATGGTGCATACTAAACACCCAGAAAAGCATCCCTGTAACTATTGTGCACTACTTATTGTTGTTAGTCTGAAAACTCCCAATAAAAATACAACTAACTTAATGTGACAAAATGCAGATATATTTGAAGGGTCTAAAGATGTTTCCACGGTGGTGTAGAAATGTTAAAAATGAGCATTTTTTTTTTTTACTTTTGAAGTTAAGAAAAAGTCTAAAACAAAGCAAAATTTTTACTTTCAAGAAGTATTCATTTTCATTGAAATGCAATTGTTTTTTTCTCTGCTGAAAATGTAATGTTTGTGGAAATAAGAGTGAAATTGATATTTCAGTTTTGAATCTTTGTATATAAAGTCATAGTAATATGTGCATGAAGCATCTTATTTTTGATTAGATTTATTAGGAATTTGATGCCGTTTTAAAATTAAATTTTTTATTCTTTTTCAGGAAGAAAAAGGTAATCATTGTTGACTGCACAAGCAAATATCCAGTTTACCTGAAAGAAATAAGACTGCATGGATTTAAATATGTGCAAAAATATTCCTGTCACAACCACTGCAAACTGGCTATGCTTTGATTGAAGGCAGAATAGCAACAGGATGTTGTCCTATTTATCTGCCCAGCAAATTGTAGCTAAATGTTAATGAAAAACTAAATTACCTTCATAGCCTTTGGCCTTGTTTTTCCGCAATACCTTTTCAGAAAACGCCTCAAATAATTAGGCTTGATTGGTTATATATTTTGTTTTTTTACAGAGAAACTTACTCAGTATGAGCTCAGTTTCTCCCCAATATCCCTTTCAGTGTGGATTCTTATCTTGTTGATTCAGCAAATGACGGCTTAACTCGTCCTGGGATTATCTTTAGAAGGAAACAAGAACACATCAGTTACCTATGAGAAGTGGGTTCTTAATTTTTTTTTTTCTCCTAAAATGTCTTTATAATAGACTTGGAATTATAACTTTCCCTAGCTGTGCAAGCAGCGTGATCCTTTCCGCCCTTAAACTTGGCAAAGGTATCTGCGTTACCATATGTCTGCAGGTCTTGGCACAATCTCACACACAAGTGCATGCCAACATTTCTCAATCGTACAAGCAGAAAATCTAAGACAAGTTTTTTTTTCTTTCTTCTGAGGACTGAAACATAATGAAATTATAGTGACAGGTGACACAAAGGGAAGAGAGATGAAGGTTGTAAAACAGGGATAAAGCTAAAGACTGATGCCTTTTTCTCACCCCTGGAGCTCAGAAATTATTTTGGATTTATCCCTGACCGTCAGGTGGGAAACAGATTGTCCTGAATTTTTTCACTGAGTGTGGTAGCACTGTTGTTGGAGCTTGACTTTGTTCAATGAAAAATCCATCAGTTGTGGAGAGGCAGCTGCTGACCTGGATGGGGGTCAGGGGAAGCCGTCAGGCAGTCTTTCCTAATTGTCCTTGAAAAGTTTTAAAAAATCACAAAACCAGGGCAAAAGGGCAAATAAATAGCTTGTGTCTTAGCCTTTTTTTTTTTTTATCTTGGAGAAACTTTCAGGACTCATGCTAAGGCTCAAAGCCATTTGTCTAAAGTTTTTCAGAGTTAGATTTGTATTGTACTGGCCTCTCTGGTATGTCTTCAGAAAACCCAGTTTGGACATCTCAAATTAGGCCATCAGAATTCAGGCTATCTAGGAAACTACAGCCTTGTGTGGAAGTGGGGCAGCACAGTCTGCTTTCTGCCAACGAGGCGAGTAAACCCTGAAAGCTGCAAAACCTCAGCCGCGCCAGTGCAGGTGGTTTAGATGGGGTTTTTTTTTTACTCCTTTTAATACTTTTGCTTTTATTATTAACGGAAATGAAGCAAAACATGGCTCGTCTTTGAAGCTGGCTGGCAAAAAATATTGTGTAAGTTTGCCTGCAGCGTTAATATTTTATTTACAAATCCTATTTGCAGTAAAAAGCATTAAATCTCTGCACTTATGAAATGAGAACATTGTGACTTAAACTATGCTAGTGCGCAGAACTTTGAAATGTGTCTGTAAGGGACAATTTACCCTGTGTTTCAAGAAAATGATGCATTCCCAAGAGCTGCAGTAATTTATCTGACTGTGAAGTTATTTTTCTTTTTAATTGGGTTTGTATTATTGCACATTAAATGTGATCTAAAATTAAAAGTAACAAGAGGTTTCCCTGTAATTAAGACAATATTTTTTGCTGTTTCATTTGCAGGATGGCTCCAAACAGAAGCAGGTCAGGAAGAAAACCGTGTCCTTCAGCTCAATGCCGAGTGACCGTAAAATCAACAGCACTGCTGCTTGCATGGCCTTTATGTTGGAGGGTTGTGAAATGAAGAAGGTCCGATCCAACTCACGCATGTACAACCGCTACTTCCTGCTCGATCCAGATATGCACTGGCTAAGATGGGAGCCATCCAAAAAGGATTCAGAAAAGGCAAAACTGGAAATCAAGAGCATTAAGGAAGTCCGTTTGGGGAAGAAAACTCCAGTTCTGCGCAGCAATGGTCTCTCAGATCACTTCCCTGATGAGTGCGCCTTCTCAATCATCTATGGAGATAACTATGAAAGTTTAGATTTGGTAGCCAGTACAGCAGATATCGTCAGCACGTGGGTCATGGGTCTAAGATATTTGGTGTCTTACGGTCGTCACCCTGTGGACATGGCAGAACCAAGTCAATCGAGCTTACGAACGTCCTGGATTGGTTCAGTGTTTGAGCTCGCAGATTTGGAAAAAGGAGGACACATAGACCTATTCAGAGCAACCCAGATAATCAAGGGGCTTAATCCTGGAATGAAAGAGTCCAGGATAGAGCTGAAATTCAAAGAATTACAGAAAGCTAAAGATCAATATGGGGAGGCAATTAATTTGGACACTTTTGTGGAAGCTTATTGTGAGCTCTGCACGCGACCTGAGATTTTCTTTCTGCTGGTTCAGTTCTCCAGTAACAAAGAGTATCTGGACAGTAAAGATCTGATGCTATTTGTAGAGGTCGAGCAGGGAGTGGAGGGAGTAACGGAGGAAATGTGCAGGGATATTGTTCAGAAATTTGAGCCGTCTGCCAAGGGCAGAGAAAGGGGCTACCTCTCCATCGATGGTTTCACACACTACCTCCTGTCCTCAGAATGCCACATTTTCGACCCTCAGCACAAAAAAGTGTGCCAGGATATGACTCAGCCTCTCTCTCATTACTACATCAACTCTTCCCATAATGCCTCCCTGCTTGATGATCATTTCTGGGGTTCATCAGACATAAGCAGCTACATCCGAGCTCTGAGGATGGGGTGTCGAAGTATTGAGGTCATAGTGTGGGACGGCCCTGATAATGAGCCGGTCGTATATGTTGGAAGTTCTGTGGCCTCTCAGCTTGCTTTCTCTAAAGTTCTGGACATCATAAACCAGTATGCTTTTGAAAGTTCTGAGTATCCTCTCATTCTGTGTTTAGTGACCCACTGCTGTATCCCCCAGCAGAAGGTCATGGTTCAACACCTGAAGAAAATTCTTGGGGATAAGCTGTATGCTGAACCGCCCAACAAAGAAGAAAACTACCTACCCTCACCTGAAAAACTTAAAGGCAAAATACTCCTCAAGAGTAAAAAGTTGCCACCAAGCTGCACTGACTCCGAGGGGGATGTAACAGATGAAGAGGAAGGCCTGGAAATGTCACGCCGCGTTGGAGCTGATGAAAAGGACCAACTGAATGGTTTGGGCTGCAAAAGACTCAGGCTGTGCAGGGAGCTTTCTGACCTCGTATGTCTTTGCAAGTCGGTACAGTTCAGGGACTTTGAACTTTCTAAGAGGGAACAAAAATACTGGGAGATATGCTCCTTCAATGAGGTAGATGCAAACAGATTTGCCAATGAATTTCCCGAGGAGTTTGTCTGTTATAATAAGCGCTTCATCTCCAGGGTTTATCCCACATCGATGAGGATTGATGCCAGCAATATGAATCCCCAAGATTTCTGGAAATGCGGCTGCCAGATCGTGGCCATGAACTACCAGACACCAGGCTTGATGATGGATCTTAACCTTGGATGGTTCAGGCAAAATGGAAATTGTGGTTATGTCTTGAGGCCTGCCATTATGAGGGAGGAGGTGTCCTACTTTAGTGCCAATGCTCGGGACTCTCTACCAGGTGTGTCTGCACAGCTTCTCCACATCAAAGTCATCAGTGGGCAGAATTTACCAAAACCTCGGGGCTCTGCTGCTAAGGGTGATGTGGTTGAGCCTTACATATATGTAGAGATCCATGGCATACCAGCTGACTGTGCTGAACAAAGAACCAAGACAGTTTCCCAAAATGGCGATAATCCCATTTTTGACGAGAGTTTTGAGTTCCAGATTAATTTACCAGAACTCGCAGTTTTACGCTTTGTGGTTCTGGATGACGACTACATTGGAGACGAGTTCATTGGTCAGTACACCATCCCATTTGAGTGCCTACAGCCAGGCTATAGACACGTCCCTTTGCAATCTCTCACAGGAGAGTTCCTGCCCAACACCACTCTGTTCGTTCATGTGGCCATCACCAATAGGCGCGGTGGAGGAAAGGCACATAAAAGGGGTCTGTCAGTAAAGAAGGGTAGAAAGGCTCGGGAGTATACCACCACCAAGACCACAGGGATCAAAGTAGTGGATGAGCTCTTCAGAGCTTCTACCCAACCCCTCAGGGAGGCAACAGACCTCAGAGAAAATGTGCAGGTAAGAAACTATGTCACATAAATATGTACAAATTTCTTCAGTGATATGTTTTTACTGTTCTGCTCTGTTATGTTACATTCTTTAGGAACATATGAAATCTTCTAAACAGAGAAACTAATATAAAAGATTATAAAAGAAAATTATTTGTACACCACTTTCCTTTGTTTAAGTCTCTCTTCTTATCCCTTAATCTTCCTCAAGAACTTTTTCATGAACTAGATCTCCTCTGAAGAAAAACAAAATATATATTTATATAACTGCAACACATAACATCGCAGTAGTTTGTGGTTGGGATGAAAATAAAATTAATGAAAATTAGAATAGCATGAATATTCAGTACCTTCATAATGGGCAGGGTTTTTTTTGCTTGTTTGTTTTTTTTTTTTTTTTTGTACAGCTTCTAATTTTGTGTAAAACTGAATCCATAATCTGTAACTTACATATTATGGATTCAAAAGCATTCCAAAAGTTTAATGTCTGCACAGCTATATTGAAAAGATTACTATTTAACCTTTCTGATTCCTTGCGCAAACAGAGAACACTGAACAAGTGTTCACACAAGAAAGAGGAAGCAGATATGAAAAGTGGCTTGTTGCTATAGGTACAGTTGGAACCAGATATTTACATAAAGTATCTTAAAAGACAAACATTTTGCTTCTCATTGTCTGATCTATCTACTGGAAAAATAACCATTTAAAGATGGTTAATTATTATTTTTATTAATACAAATTTATTGAGAGAAATCTTGAACATATGTATTATGTCAATCAATGACCTCTTGAAACTGGATGTTTAACAAATTGTGAAAAAAACAAACTGGCTAAAGTGGTTTAGAGTATTTTGTTGTGAAACTGAACACATTTTTTAAAAGCCTTTAAATTGTTAGACCACGTAACAAATCAGGTATAGCATAGGCAATATCTATTTTTTTTTTTATTTTATTTATTTATTTGCAAAACTCACACAAACTAATTAAATATCATTACTTCTGTGCAACAGCAATCAACTAAGCAATGCTAAATTTGGATTTAATCATAGCCCTGCCCTGTGTGAAAGATGAGAATCTAATCTTTACCATCAATCATCGTTGATAACAAATGTCTTCAGAATCCAATATATGGGCCTGTATGAAAAATGTCGCTGCGTGATTGAGCAGGAATCTGTGTTAACCTGATCAAATAAAGCTGCCGGCTGCACTAAACACTCACAAGCTCGCTTTTTTTTTTAAATGTAAATTTTTCTTTTTGAAATGAAGATAAAAGTTCAGGAAATAAATTAATGTGACAAAGTTGAGAGAGAGGGTGGAAATGAGGATACATGCATGTCTTTCTACAATAAGGACGTGTCCCTTTTAAATGCAAAAATGAAGGGCAGATGTGAAGGCTTCATAGAGCCTACTTGGGAAACCAAAGGACCAACAACACACAAACCTGACTGGGTTAAACCTCCTGACCTTTCTGACTACACAGGGGAAGTAGGTGTTAAAACAAAGTTTTTGAGTTCATGTCATGAAAGCTGCAGACATATTTGTACCTCAGTAACCTGCAGAAAGACTACCTTTGTTTTTGAAAAACAAAAGAAAACATGATTCATTTGCTTATTAAACAGTGTGGGGGAGTCTGTAAACACTGACAAATGAAGACATGTGTTGATTTATATGTTTCCTATGTGGATCCAGGCAGGGGATGAGTTGTTTCTGTAGGAGTTAAGAGTTTTCTGTGAAGCTCATTAAAAACTGAATGAAGCCTTTAGAGCGATGCCAAGCTGGAGTTTCAGTTTTTGTTTGCTGAAACATCTTTGTGCCAGCCATCATTGTCACATTAGTGCTCTAAGCCAGAAGGGAGTGAGAGATGAAGAGACAAAAGCAGGAAAAAAAAAAAGAAAAAGCAACAAGAGAGCTGGGCAATCAGAAACAAAAGCAGTGCTGTAACCGGACACGGAGTTCTCATTTGGGGAATGTTGGAGGAGGAATAAAGAGGGGGGAAGGGAGTAATTAAAAACACAAGCCTCTCATTGGGTTTTCTAAGATTGTGAATTGGAAACAGAATGTCTTTTATTACACGATGATTATCTAAAAACATTTATGCATGTAGTCAAAGACATGCATGTAGGGAATTATGGCTAAGCCTTGTAATAACTTCAGCTCACAGCACACTGAAGTATAAACATCAACCAGTAGACACAGATCACAGATCACACGCACAAAATCAAGTACTGAATTATTCCAGAGCCAGGTCCGGTGGTCCAAGAGGTGTTAACTGAGTTTGAGGCTGTGCACACAGATCCCCTGTCCCCCGGACACTCTTTGTCTTCAGGAAGCTCGTGCCTCACATCCTCAAAGGTTTTTTTAGCAGTCTTGAGGGTCCAGCACAGAGGCACACATGGAGGGGAGTACTGACTAATTCCCTCGTACAGTATCAGTCAGCTCTACAAACATTATTTCTTCTCTTGCGTGAATCCTACATTACTCACTGCTGTAAAAATGTATGTGCTCCTCACAGATGTTTTTCATGTTTTTAATTTACCATTATATCTGGAAAGCGTATTTTAATTTCGCAAGACACGCCTGATTGCTGTGAGACCAGCAATCAGTAAGTCACTAAAATACAAATGACATCAAGTCATTAGAAAAGTGATTAAAAGGCAATACATCATGCCCTGAACTAAAGAAAGTTAACAAAAAATGAGAAACAAAATCACTGCCAGAAGAGAGACTACTCTGAGTGCCATTATCAGCAGATGGAAAAAACATGTGTGAACAGCAGCGCAGAGGGACAAAGAAACAGGTGTCAGCCCTCAGTTTGAGGAGAACAGCACTTATGACTTACAATCTCTGCAGTCAGCAACCAGGGGTTTTTTTTTATTTAATTTTATTTATTTTTTGCTGAACTTCAGTCTTACTCAGCATCCACCTGTGCCAGTGTGCAGACAGAGAGCTCACACTATGTCGCTGCTTGTTCTGTTGCAGACAGGTCCACATTCCCAGCTTTTTTGCTCCTTGGGGCGTTTCTGGACTTGTCCAGGTTGGATACGTTTTCCTCTGCATAAGATGGCATAAGTTCCTGATATATGATCTGGAAATGTTGCTGGTTTAGAAGCCAGGGCATGACTTTAAACACAGAATTCATGTTGGAAACCCCTCCAGTGTTGCTGAATTCTAAAAAAAAAGAGAAGATCAAATTCTACAAAGAGAAGTTGATCCAAATTCTTCCAAAGCGAAAATGTTCCCGTCAAGTTACTGCAAACTCTTGAACGCGAAAGTTGCTGTCAAGGGTGGCTCAACCAGTTATTAGATTTACTTTTATCCACATAATGAAAAAATTATTTTGGATAGCTGTTGTCTATCCAATGCTTGGATCCAGAATTTCAAAAAGAAAAACAACAACAACCTGAAAGTGAGGAGGTGCTCGCCTGAGAGCAAAAACAGTCTTGCTTCCTTGGTTCAGGTAAATTTGGCTTGTGGGTTTGCTTTGTAATCATCAGAACTTCTAACAGGTTTGATTTGTGACCGTACAGTTTGCTGATTAGGAACTGGACGTGAAGTGTCTCAATACACCCTGTATATTGCATAATGCAACATGTGATTTGATTAGGCCAAGATGGAAAATTGTTGCATGACTGGAAAACAACATGAAAGTTTGATATTAAAAATGAATGATCTAGTAAGGGACTAAATACTTTTTCAGAGAGCTATATGTCTCAATACGTTTAATGTCTGATAGTTTTCCCCCCTTTATTTTCTGTGCTACCAAGGAAACAGCTAGTTGCCAGATTCCCACGCTGGCAGTGGCAGTAGAGACTTTGAATCAAGATGTGGGTTGAAAAGTACGTTGGCAGAGGGATTTTGATGAGTAAAACAGAGAAAGCAAGCGAGGCCTGGGGCAGTTCAGATGAGTTTAGTTTAGCTTTCTGCTACGTTTGCTGACTACATATAATAAAAGGCTGAAATCTCAAGATGTAACAGTTTAGATTGATGCCTTGTGCGAAGTTGGTAACAGCTATAAGTGACAAGCACAAATTGTATGACGTAACTACTGTATGCACCCTATTTACATTAAGTGAATTCACACCGCATATATCAAAAGTTGTTGAGATTTTGGCTTTTTGACAAGCTCAGGTTCACAGTGTATCTCAAGGACTCTCGAGCATGTGGAAAGGAGGTGCTTGCTGTGAAAATGACAGCAGACCTATGCCACTTATCTGAGTCACATCTGCCCCTGAGGAAAAATAAGATTCATGGTTGGAGCTAGATTTAGTAGCAAGACATGTTGAGGCAAAGTCTGCATTCCTCTTATAGCAGTGATTTATAATTTTCCAGCTGGTTATGTGTCACCTTTTGTTTTTTATGCAATATATTTACAGCCAATTTACTCATTAAAGAACCAGAGAAAGGATGACAGAAATAAGTGACTTGCTCATTTTATTTAGCATCTTTATGAGTGTGACCAGATATAACTAATAAATTACATTTACAAACAAAGACGAAATTGCTGATGCTGATGTAGTTTCATTAAACTGCAATTACTGAATACAGATCATTTTTCTCTGTTTGCCAATAGCTAAATATTTGCTTTGCTTTTAAATTCATGTTCATTTTATTTTTTACCAGAATGCCATGGTGTCCTTTAAGGAGCTCTGTGGCCTGACGCCCGCCGCCAACATGAAGCAGTGCATCCTGACCGTATCTACGTGGCTGATGAACAGTGAACGGTCACTGAAGGTGATAGTGGACCTGAGCGAGACCTACCCCACCATGGAAGCGCAGGGTCCTGTGCCTGAGCTTCTGCGCAAAGTGCTAAATGCCTATGACATGGTAAGCTGTTATGGCAAACACAGTTTGCTAAAACATTTGCATTGAATTATTACTGCAGAGGAAAATATTCAAAGTAAACAGAAGTAAAGGTGTTATTTAAGGCATAACATCATAGTTTTCTGTTTACTAAATTGCTCTGTTTATTACTTTATTAGAAATGTGGTGTTCTAGGCTAGATGCTGTGCACAAACAGGTTCATTTGAAAACTTTGAACTTACAATGTCAACAATTGTTGCCATGCTTACACTCTAATGATCAAAATATGGATGAAGGTGTACCATTTTCTTTATATATCAGTAGAAGACACATATGTTGAACTTATGTTGACAATATTTTATTTATATTTGTTTATTTAAATATTTTACTCACTTTCTCTTGCCCAGGTTTGTGACTGACATTTACCTCCAGCGTTAAAGGCAGGAAGTAAAGAGGTCTGGTCATGTGACCTTTCACACTAGATACATGAAACTGATAGTGCTTAGAGTAGACTCCCTATTATTTTATTTTACAACTTCAATTAGCTGGCAAAAGCCAAAACAATTCTTTTAGAGCTTCCAGAAGTTAGAAAAAATCTCTGGCAACAATTGTTGCAGGTGGGTTTAAACAGGTTAATATACCACCTTAATGATGATTTCTGAACATGTTATATATAAGGTTGACTTACCACACCACTAGTTATAAAAAACTGTATTGCAAAAAGGACAGTTTCTAAGAGTGAGACCCTTAGGTTTGACTTTGAGTCTGCTTGTGTTGTGTAGGTACAAAATCTCCAATGTTTATTTTATTGGAAGAAGACAAAGAAGGCAAAGTTTTACTAAAATCAAAGTGTTAAAATAAGAGTTTAAAGTTTAGAAAAAAACTCAATAACTATCAATCTAAATCAACTCTTAATGTAACAAAGCTTGATTCAGCACCAGGTTTAATATTTATGCATTTTGTCATGCTGCAATAAAAACCGCTCTTTCCCTCTGCTGAGGTTCACTCTGAGTATGTGTACTGTGCACAGGTAGGAGTCCACAAACTGCTCCACACACCAGACAGACTCACTTCTGCTTCTGCTCTGATGTAAACACACGCAGTGGGTTTCACAGTGAGTGGTGTGCCATATGCCGACACGTAGGACTGATTCGTGCGCATCACTCTTTTACATCGGTGACGTACACACTGTCATACACTTTAAGATGACTGTAGACAGTCTGTCAGCTTGCGTCTTGAGCTCACTTTATCATCTCCTATTTTTAAATATACACTATAGTTTGACATAGTAGAAAGAGAAAACAAACTCCTCTATAAATATTAAGTTTACATTTTTATACTTGTGTGGAACCTTATCAAGGCACATGAAATCAAAACAATCAGAACACAAAAATAAATGCAAACTTCTAAATGAATCTTACTTTATGATGCAATTTGTAATCTGTTTAGTTAAGTCAGAGTTCAGCTGAATGAACTGCTTCTTTATATTATAATTTTTAAGCATATGATTGAAATATTCACACAGCTGGATGAGTTTTCCAAAGCTTCCAGACATTACATATGCACCACATACTGTAATTGACCTGTCAAGTTGTCAAGATGCAGCTGCTTATTGTGTAAAAGTGCTTTTCCTCCTGCCTTGTCTCTCAGAAGAGCTTGATGTTTTTTACAAGTTGACATATGAGAAGTGCAGAGAGGTTTTAAAAGACTCTAATATTAGTAATTACCTGCTGTTTTACAATGTTGCTTTTTTATTTCTATATTTTTTTTAGATGGGAGCAGGGGAAATGAGTCGTTTGTTAGGTTTCAGCCTTTATGTTTCACTTGTGAACTACACACGTTTCCACAGGAGGATCACTAGTTCTTTTTAATAGTAGTTTTATTTTTATCGTTAGCTTTTAAAGGCAAGCAGTACATAGAACATAAGCCAAAGGACACACAGCAAATGAGCTACGTAAGCTTTTGGTCACCATCATACATGTATAAAGAATATTTCAATAAGCCATCTATTTCAACTTGTGATTTTTTTTTCAAGGCATTCACAAGGAATGAAAGCTTTTTCTGGACACCGTATGTCGTGTTACCATGTGAAACAAGACAGCGCCTTCCAAGAGCAGAAATAGCAGCATAAGGATCTAATAGAAGGTTGCATGTATCTTTATTAACACACAGTTTAGTCTTTGATGCTAGGGTCACGGCAGCTAAGTGCTCGTTTCCTGCTGTCACACTCCCTTGCTCAAGAACAGAAGGCCCAGTCTATGGGCATGTGTGTATCTTTGTAGTACATGTGTGTGAAGCCTATGACTTCACTGCTGATTGGCTTGCCAATTCCAGGGCGTTAACTGTTGAAAATCAGTGTGAAGTCTGTGTAATTAGTAACACACATGTAGGTTATTGGCAGCGAACGTCACGATGTCTTCTAAAACTAGACATCAGTGCCATTACATTTTCAGTGCTCCTGCTAGGTTGTGACATGTTTTCACTGCTATGCAGAAGCAAAATTTTCGATTTTCTCAATTCCCAGATAATATGTTGAATGTGGAAACATAAGTGAGCTGACATAGCACAAATAATGGTTGCCTCAATTTAAATTCAAAATTCAAAAATACTTCTTTGATCCCAAAGGGAAATTAAGTGAAGGTCTAGCATTAAGTATTTTCCAGCATTTTAAGGCACAATCAGGTATATTTCCTTCAGTTGTATGTAACAAAGATGACTTAAAAGAAATTTGACTTTGTAATTTGATGCCTTGAAATTGGGTCCATGTTCCTTTAAGAAGCTCCTGCTCCACCTTCAGAATGTTATTGCAACAATGCTTCTCATTATGCTATTAGCAACTGCTCTTAGGAGTGCTGACTGAGAAGCAGTTTGATTTTTGATAAGGTAATAACATTACAAAAAAAAAGTAGATTTTACTTAATAACCCCACTTTAATTTTCTTTAAAAAATAATTTTGTTTATTGATTATGACAAACTCAGAACAAATTTTGGGTTCCAAATACACTCCTTCATAGATTTTATTGTGTTTACATGGAAGGGATTAATCACAAGTTAGACAAATATTCTTCATGTTTTGCATTTGAACAGTATCGTCTCCAGTCGTTGCTTCAGCGGGCGTGCTGCCTATTACAGGAACACTTTGCATTCAAACTAGCTCCCATGAGAAGATTACTTGGAAAAAAGGCATGTACATGCATATACTCATCCAAACAGTGCAGCAGTCCACTTTCTGCCTCCCACAGGAGAGAGAAACTTAATTATCCTTCCCCTCTGTGTTAGAGCTCTCCTCCAGCTGCTCCCGATCAGCCCTGTTGGATGATGTTTGAGCACCACATCAAATACAGTTTTAGCCTCAATTTAAAATTTGAAGCAAAAATCTATTTTCGCCATTTTTATCTTTGTAGCTGTAAGGTGTAGTCAGAATTTGACCAAATATGTGGAGTGACTTCTTTACCTAAAATGTTAATAAATAAATAAATAAATGACTCAGCAAGAGCAACAACTCAATAATAAATGAATTGATTTCATAATACTTAGTTTCACAAGAAGAATTTTTACAGTTGATAACTATCAATAAACATATAATTCCTTACTTTTAGTAGAAACACAAAATAACATTAAAACCAGTTAATTTTACACATGCACGAGTATTATATATACAGTGTGTTATTTTGATATAGACTTAAGCAAGAATTTAGAATGAACATTGAACCAACTAAATTTCTTATTGCAGTCAATATTACACTGTTTTACCAGTTTGCTGTTTAAATATTGCTAATCACAGGTTGCTAACCAACAGTCAGAGTTAGCAACCTCTGAATCTTAGCTACTTTAAAACAGGGTTAAACAGTGATGGGTGGTGCCAGATTGGTTGTGGTTTTTTGCAACAAGAAATGTTGCCATAGAGACAAATTTGTCTTTCTTGTAATCAAAGGGAAAATATACGTACCATTTTTTCAGTCAGCTGACCAGCAGTGAAACAGCAGGAAGTAGAAGCAGGACATGGAGCTTCTTCTCTCCATGCAATACTGCACTCACTCTGGCATGTTCCCTGATATGTTAAGTAAATAAAAGTACTTTCAATTATAGAAACTGTATAAAAGGCTGGACAGTGGTTCATTTGTTCCTGGCTTGTCATGTGTATCTAATTGGATCCTGTACAAAAAAATAAATAAAAAAAAAAAACCTCCACACTTTGTTGTCTGTGCTGTAAATTTACTCAGATCACCTGCTTTTCTCAACTATAATCTTAATCAAATCTAAAAAAAATAAAATAAGTATGTCTGGCATGAGCTTTGGCTAATGAGATGATCAAATTAGAAATTGTTTGTGAGAATAAAACTCACCCTTCTAGCATTTTTATATGAACTCTGCCTCTTTTAATGACTTTTAAAGTCATTAAAAGTTTTTTAATGACTTTTAGTGATTAAGGTAAATTATAAATTAACCTTGTCCTTTTTATTTGTCTTCTAGATGATCCAGACCAGCAAAACCCTGATTGAGTCAGCTGATGTTGTCTACTCCAAGCTCACACAAGCACAACGGGCAGGTATGCAGCATGACTGAATGTATTCAATACTATTCCAGAATACTTCCCAAAGGGAAATTAAATGAATTTGTGCATCCGCTTTACTTGAGCAAACTGCTAGAATCATTGTAATTTCTCCTCAAAGTAAAAGGAGGTTCTACATTTCTCTGCCGCTGCAATGAGACTGACTTACCATTCAGGGCCATGAATTAGATTTTCCCAATTACAGATATTTTTTCTTTTTCTTTAAAACTCAATATTATGAGAAAGCAACTTTTCATTCTCTTGTTATGAGATAGAGAGGGTGTCACATGATGTGCAGTTCTGCAGATAAAGAAATGGAGTTATTCCCCACATCCCTGTCAAAATCAACATTGGTGGCTGCGGTCAATAGAAGTGGCCATCATCAGTGAGTCAACGTGGCGTAGTTATGGGCAGTGAGCAGGTGAAAACAATCAGTGAGCCGCGCAGACAAAAGAGCTGCAGGGGGAAGAGAGAAGGGACAGAAGGCGTAAACATCTTTTGAAAGGAGGAGAGAAATTAAAAGGCTTGACATTGCAGGCTGTGGGGGAGAAAAAGGACAGAATTAAATATGCATTAATCAGTACATCTTTATTTTAAAAAGACGGAATCCCACAGAGGATATATTTATCTGGGATGTGATCATTATTAGAGAAACTGCTTCAAATCAGGAAATTCTTGTGGCTTGTCCTCTCCAGCCCCTTTTGGATTTGGCTCAACTTTTCCTCATTTGCCTCAATTCTATCTTTAAATAGTAATCTGGAATAGTGACATCTCAATTTTGCATGTTTTCACTAACATTGTGCTGCTATAGTCAGCCACAGAACTGCAGATTATGGCCAGCTAAATACTTTGTTATAGCTGGTGTAAACCTAGTTAATTATATTTTATACCCTTCCACTTCTTATTGTTTTGTGTCTAGCAACTAGGACTCAGTCACACACTTCAACCTCATATCCTGAATCAAATAAGAAATTTTAATCCTCCTTCATGCCAAGCTTTACTCTCTGGTGTTACACAATAGGAGGCATATGCTTTCTCCCTTTAACAGAATAAGCTAACCTGATATTCATGCTGTGTAATTACCCTGGGATGTAGGCTGAACACTGGGGCTTCAATCACAGAGCTGTCCCTGAGCTCCATGGTTCCCCAGCCAGGAGCTGGAAGAATGTTCAAAGGCGATGATTTCAGAGTTAAGCAGAGCTTAAACCGCACGCAGCCGGACTCACAGCTGTTTCTGTTACTCCACAGTAATGCCCAGCTTATTGCCTCCGTCAGGTAAAACAACCTGTATGCATCTGTAGGATAATACAGCTTGTACTTGTGGTTCAACTGAGAAGGGAGGGAATCTGGACATTCTTTTATTAAGAGCTGATAGCTTTTCCTGTAAGTGAGAAGAATGATACACCGAGGCAAAGGGGGAGCAGCGACAGCCCTCAGGCGCCTCATGCGCATGCCAAACATAACACTCACCCCGTCGCCCACTCTCTCTGCTGTGCCCCTGGTTCCGACACTCATGCCTCAAATCAAACTATGGCCTTTTACAAATATTATGTCTATTTTACATCCCTTCTATGTATTTCTATTAGTGTTTCCAGACATTTGTTGCTATTTTGACAACAATAAGAAGACTGCCTTTTTTTTTCTTGTAAAATGTACATTAAGGAATGCCTGGAAAGAACGGGGTTTCCTGCTTATTTTGGAAAACTTTGGATTGCAGATTTTCTAGGTTTGGATAAGTATAAAAAAATGGATTTATTTATATTTTTTAAGATTCTGTACTTATATGTCTCTGTAGAAATAGTCAACATAAATCCAAAGCAAACTTTTCACTATTGAATGAAGAAGTTTTAATTGAAAAATATGTCGCAAAAATCCTTAAATTTAGCTTTCCATGTCATTTGGAACCTGGACAATACAAACATCTTTTCCAAATTAATTAATTAAATCAAGATAACATATTTTTAAACATTAAATTAAGTTTAGCGTAAAAGAGTATTGTGCCTGATGGCCATATTTCATCACCTATTAAAACAAATGTTGTTTGTTTTTGTAAAGTATTATTGTTTTCCACATCTATTTCTTTGATGTCACTTGTACCAATGTGCTAATGATGCTACAGTAATAGAAAAAAATGTTACAATATCTTTTTTCTGCTTTATGACTCAACATTCAAGCTTCTAATAATAATCTGAAACTGACTTTTGTTACTATTTCTTTAACACTGTAGTTCTCAGCTTGTTACTTCTGCTCTCCATTCACATCTGATCTCAATGGACCTATAAAAAAATCTGCAGTCTATGACAAGTTTAGTTCATTAAACATAAGCTAATTGAGTAAAGGTAACAAAAAAATGAAACATTCAGGCTCTAGAAGAGCTTAATTAATGATCTCTGTGTAACTATGCCTGCATTGAGTTGTTGTAAACCAACAGTTGAAGCAAACTTTAAGCTCCTTAAATGTAAGTTTTTTAATAACAGTCATTAGATCCAATGACATACACTCATTCCATAATTTGACCCAATTTCTCTAATTGAGATTTTCCTCATCTGGCATGTCTGTTTTATTTAGCTTGTGTTTCCGTCGATTGTAGCCATTTCTTAACCTCTCATAACCAGAGAATCCACAGACAATATTGTGTTTAACCCCTTCTATCGGTACTTGCAGTGAATGCATCTTTTGTGATGCTGTCTGTTCCACTTAGAATCCATCTCATAAAGCATGTGTACAGACTGACAGCATTAGGAGCAACTGGTTGAACACAGAAAGGCAAGCAGAGAGAGGGCTATGAAGAGATGGTGGATTTGCATGGAATTGAGGGTTTTGTCCCTATGATCATTCAAGATGGCAAAGGTAGGATTTTGGCTTAATGGCTGTGTGAGAAATGGAAACAGTGCTATTAGAAGACGGTTTGTCAGTCTTGGGGAAGAGAAGGTGGAGATGGGGTGGAATTTGTTAGTTTAATTTAAACTCTGGTGCTTTTACCCTTTGTGCTTTGCTCATCGGCTAAATGTTGTTGTGGCAAAGACATATATCAAAAACAATGGTTGGGATATGAAATAAGGAAATTTCACTCAACTGTCACCTCTTATGATAAGAGGTATTATGCAAGATCAGCGTGGAACAGGTTTGGATTTGTTCTGTCTGTCCTGCAGGGTCTTCCATTTTCTTCCTCCCCTCAGTTTATGCACAGTCATTGTTGCAGCTAATCAGTTTAATTTGGGCAGTGAAGCTTATGTGTTGATGAGAATGGAGAGGTGCTACATGATTCCCCTGTGGGCCCTATTGGTGGCTCGCCATCACGCACGAGGATAATGGGCGACCAGGAAAACAGCTGGGATGCGCACTCTGGCCCTTCCAGATGCTACCATCATATTTTTTGAGTACACAGACTCTGAGTTGGCTCAGATATCGGAAATCTAAATGTGGAAACCCCAATTCACTCTTCTTTTCATTGCAGTCATTTCTTTGCTTTTTGTAGTGTTTATGTTTTTTAATCATTTAATCAGTTTCCATTGAAGTGCATGCAAACAGAGATTTTGTGGATAATTTAAAAATGAAAATTTGTTATTGCTACATTAGAAATGGGTAGAAACATACAAGGAGTATGCTTTTGTTGTTGTAGCAAGACACATTATGCAGTAGTTCAGTTAACTAATCTTTCTGAACTATAATCAAATTGATTAATATTTAAATGTTCCCCAAAATGGACTTTGCTGACTTTCTTTAAACTAAAATAGTGTGATAATTTGGGTAACACGGCTGGACCAATCATCGTAAAAGAAAAAAGGTATACCTGGAAATGAATAGATGAAAACGCTTGTAAAGAACGCACAGACCTCAAACTGGAATCAAATGTATCATCAATGCAATCCATGTTTTATCAGCTCTCTGTTGTGTTTTTCTAGGCCCCCTCTATTCAAACATGCTTTCTCTGCCTAACGACTGTGTATTTGTTCATTTTGTTTTTGACAGCTTTCTCGCTGTGAATATCCAAGATAAAGACATCTCATTCCCTTTGTCGTCTTTGGCTTTGCAGAGTCATTGTTTTCCTAGCTCATCCACAGCCAGCAAAAAATCTCTCTCTGTGTTTGCAATGATGACACTCCACGTGGACTCTAGAGTCTGTATGAATTGGGATAAATGAAGCAAACATTGATCTGACTGGTGCAAGTCTCCTTTCACCAGCTGCCATTTCTTTTTGTCATGATTTTCGTAATTACACCGCATTTCCTGACACTTTTCAGTGAAACAAGACCTGCTTTAAAGATTCTGTTTTATTTGGTTATTTACCACCATTCACTTTCTCTGACTTAAAATTGTGCTTTTTTTTTAGATCTGCTTATGCATTTGGAACGCTACTCGTTATAAATGCAGAAGATGTTTATCATTTTCAAGGACTATAAGCCATATTTTGTAATTGTGTCGCTACTCAAAAGAGATGTTGTCTCTCGTGTCCTTCCATTTGAGCACCGCTTCTCCAGCTCATACCCATTAGGGAAGCAAACTAAAAAGTCTTGTCTTTCTACAGCACACCATGGGGTCACATTTTGCACAACAGCATGAATTTCTCAGTGTTAAAGTGACAGTAAGGAACAGGAATTGTGTTAATGTTACATGGAGGTGGCTCTTAATCATTGCCAGATTAAATACTCTGAGAAGCTATATTGGAACAAACCGCCACCAGCTAATTTCATATCATTTACATCTCCCTACTTGCTGGTTTCTGCCCCATTCTATATTCGCCTTCTCCCTTTTCTCAGCTCTGCACAGACAGTGGCCCATTAAATGTAGCAGATTATAAAATTAGATCAGTCCTCATCCCTGTTAATGTAAATTTCAGGCTCCTAAGCTAGAATACAGTAGTAACACTACCTCTCATATAGTTAGAAAATTAAGAAAGGGCAGTCAAACATTGTAGATTGAAAATGAAAAAGCAGTACTATGTACTTTGCCTCTGGAAGATGATCTACTCAAGTGGCTACACAGGAGAAAAATTTCAATTGGTTTGAGGTATTGTACAAAATGCGTAAACTATTTGTTTACGGAAGAGGTGCAATACCTCCTCACTTATAAATATGAGGTGCTGAAAAAATGGTTCGAGATGCACAGCTATTCTCTAGTTTATAGTGGAAGCCTGCATTGTTTCTTCAATGCCTGTGCAGAAAATCAAAGCTTCTGTTGCTTTAGGTCATCTTTCAGGGACAGACTGACAAGCAAGCTGAGTCTTACAGATTTAGTGGGAGTTTGTTGCTAAACCCTTTGGAGATTAGGAATACTTTGCCTCGGCTGCAATAAAACCTGACCTACTCTGAAGCCTATTTAGAGGTTCTCCTTGATTGTACTGCTTCAGTTTTAGTCCTGTAAGCAAAGGGCATCCATCCGGTCATCCATTTCTGTACTCATTTAACTCTAGTCGGTTCATGGGAAGATCCTAAATCTCCTGAACGAATAACCATGAGATGATGAAGAAGAACATCTTTGAAACCCACGCATTCCTCACAGAACACCACAAAAAAAAAATACACTGTAGCCTATTAGTTTAAATATGCACACCCTTACTTTGTTGCAGTAGCTTTTGATACAGTTCCAGCATTCGGTCTTCCTAGGTACACAGTTAATTATACAGAAATTAAACTACATTGATTAACTGTAATTAAAATTCTTGCCCAGTGATTGAAGTTCACTGTCCTATTAGGACGTTCTTCAAATTGCTAATTGACATTCATAGTTTGCCGATGTTCAAGACGCTACAATGTGTCAAAATAATGAGATTTATGAAAAAATGCTAATCAGGAGAAGAATTTTTAAAAATCCACAGCAGATAGTATGGCACACTGAAACATTGAGCAACAGTAACATTTCTAAAACCAAATATTTCCCAAAAATGAATACAAAACGGCCAAATGGGAACTTGTCAGGGAGGCTGCTGAGAGGTTGGCAGTAGCTCTAAAGAAAATACCAGAATTTCTCCATTATGTCTGGACTAAGAGTAAGGTTCAAAGGTCAAAGAATTTTCTTCCAAAGTAAACAATAAGGCCCAGTTAAAACTTCCCAAAAACTTGTGGGAGAATAGTTTATGGTCTGATGAAACTAAGCTGGAACTTTTGACCAACATTTTAAAACATAAGTTTGGTACCAAAACAGTACAACACTAAAATAACACTGCACTTTTAGTGAAATGCAGTGGTGGAAGGATCAACCTCTGGGGTTTGTTTTCTTCATGTGAACTAGACTTTTATAAAGGAGAATAAAATCATGCACAGCACCAAATATCAGTTAGTTTTTGACCCAAACCTTATTGTACCTGCATGCTCTTTACAGATTTCACAAAATGATGCCACTTTAAAGAAGGTGTCCACATGTTTTATGACTTCTGTAATATTGAATATGCATTTTCCCCATTTTATTTGATCTTTTATTGCTATATAACAAATGGTAATTGTGTTTCCCTATGTCTCCTTTGGTGAATAATAAATCTCTTGGCAAAGGTGCCTCACCTCTGAAACCTGCTTTACGTAAGATCTTTAAGATCTTAACAGGGCAATACTAATTTGGCTATTCCAGTAGTAAAACAGACTGATATCTGTACTACATGTACTATAATCCATTCTTTAAAAATATTAATTGAATGAATGAGGAAAAACTCTAAGAACCGCAGTAGACTGTAAGCCTTTTAGAAATATTTGTGACTTTTCTGATATTGTTTTTAGGTAAAACATGTCTGTTCATTTCAGGTCTGGACTTCCATGAAGACCTGCATCGCATTGGAGCAAAGGAGGGCCTGAAAGGGAGAAAACTTCAGAAAGCCATGGAGAGTTATGCTTGGAACATCACTGTGCTTAAGGTGAGCAAACCTCCCCAATCACGTGACTTCAAACTCAATGCACTGTATGCAATACATTTAGACATTTAGAGTATACACGACTTATATGAAAGATGGGAAGTTAAAGGATTATCTTATAAACTGCAACCAGCTGGACAAGCAGTCCCAGACACTGTTGCAGAGATTTACCCGCATGATGTCTTAAGAAAGCTTCTTGGGCTAATTGTGTCTCTCTCTTCCCTAATCCCTAAATCTTTTAAGTAGTTAGTGTTCGTTCCAAGCGTTGTTTTATTTATTTGCTCTTGTATCTATTTTGACAAGACTTGATTGGATCGTTCACACTTACTTGGAAGACACACAGCTACATGCAGCTTGGCCATATGTGCATGTGTAAAAGATGGTGCATTCTTATCACTGCTTGCCCTGTCACTTGAGAGATAAGGTCAACCAATACTCTGATATTAGTCCCTCTTTGAATACCGAGGTTAGAAATCTAAACGCGAACAGTATAGTCGGGATTTTATCTCATTGTATCACCTTGACACCTGTTAATTGTAAATGATAGTGATGATTGCATGGTTTATACTGTTTTTCGTTTTATTGACTTTTATATGTTACCACAATTTACTTTAGTCAAAATGAAAGACCTTAAGTCACATTTTTGTGCAGTAGCATAATTTTAATTCTGTATATGTGAAAATATAACTCAATTAGTTATTTTGACTTTTCCTATAAGAAAAGGCATCCTTGCCTTTGCCAATCTAAAAAATGATATAACATCAAAGGAATTTCTTGCACAAACTCTTTAAAATGGTTTATTATTTTAGCTATTCACAGAGCTGTGCACAGTAAAACCCTTGACAGTGGGGTTTTGGTGTACACTCAGTGCTGGAGAATCAGAGAAATTACCACATACACCCACTGCAAAAGTTTTTGTGGTTGGCACCCAGACAAAAAAAAATCAGTGACCAAATCTAAATTGCTACTTAGTAAACCCCAAGTGGCAGTTAGCTCTTCTACAGTTCTAATATTAGTAGCAAATATGTGGAATGCTTTTAGCCGTGTTACTTGTATTTCCTCTTCTCTTCTGTAGCTAGAGCTAACAACGTTGTTATTCTTATCTCCAAGCGTGTGAAGGAAGTACTGCACACATATCTAATCTTCTAAGCAAATATATTTCTAAAGGAGTAGTTTACATGAAAGTTCCACCAATATGTCAGTAATAAACCTATCCAGGCTAAACATAAAAAAAAATTAAAAAAATCAAACCCTGATGTCCATAAATTAACTTATGTTGTATAGGGAAAAAGTAGTGAACACATGATGAAAAGGAGGTTCAAGAAAGCATGGGAAGCCATGACACCTACTGAAGTCGATCAGTTATTAAATAATCCTGCCATTTTTGTAAATAAATATCAACTGGCTCAGTTGATATGATGACCAATGAAAAATATTCTGACTACCAAGGTGTCAAGCTCTCTCAAGACCTTTGCAACCCTATTACAAAACATACTAATGATGTTGGTTGCATAAAATTTTTCCAGAGACAGAAGAGTTAAAGGATTTAACAAAGAGCATAGGAGAATTTATGGGAAGACACTGAACAACATGTAGACAAATTTTAGAAATACTGTAGATCATGGCGAGATCAGGCCAAACTTAAAATATTATTAGATACCATAAAACACACCATATTTGGAGGTGAAAAGGTTCCAAATATCAGTCCTAAACCACAATACCAATAGTGAAGTTTTGAAGTGGTAACATCATAATGTGAGGCTTTTTTAGAATATGGCTCTGTCAACTTTTGTGTAGTTGATGTTGAGTTAATATGTTGTTATTATGCACAAGTAACTAAACAATGTCTTCAGCAATGCCAGTATTAAAACCATAAAACATCCTCACCACAATAACCATCATCAATATATGATACCTGACAATGTTCAAGAATAAAATTTTGAACTGTTATTTTCCAACTTCTTGTACCAGATATTGGTGCTACAGTCTTAAGTACTGTAGGAACCAAGGGGAAATTTGCTTTGATTTGTGTTATTTATATTTCTACTCACCTCTATAATGCCAACATATTTCAGGCATCTGTCTTATTTTTTTTTAAAGTAATGTGTTTTTCGGGTTTAGTTGCTATAGCAGCCAACCACTTCCCGCTCTAACGGTTTCTCTCTTAAGGCTTTTTTGTGTGTGTGCTTCACCTTCTTGTTATTGTTAATATGGCAGAGTATCAGTTTGACTTGCTTTCTGACTTTTTTTTGCCATTTACAGTCATTAAAACAACTTTGATTGAACTAGGCCAGCCTGAAGGCTTCTCTAGGAGGCAATGCTCATGGTTTCAGGTTTTTATGACTATGCACATTGTGGTTTGTGAAGATAAAGCTGATGCATCACTGATTGCATAAAGAACAACCAGATGCTGAGAAGCAATAAGTTCTACTCAGCTCATACAAAATTTATAGTCTTACAGGTTTAGTCATTCTCCAAATTTGTAAAGATTTAAGATAGCAGTGTCAGAAGGTCTTTTTGTTGAATCCCTCCATCATCTCTCACTCTGTTCCATCTATATCTATTGAACTATCCCATCCATCTCCACTCATTTGTGCTTGCCCTTTAAGTTGCCCTCTTCCCTGTTCCTCATTCTCCTTTCATCGATGAGCCATGCTCTCAACTGAAAGGCATCTTGGCATCTACATAACTCCGCCTCCTCTTCCTCCCATTCTTCATCTATAATCTCTCTCTAATACTGAACATTTGGTGAGAGCCTAGCGCCTGTATGCCAAGACTGGCAGTCATGCCTAGTTATTTCACCCCTCAACCTTTTTCAGATTCTCAGCAGGCTGGAAAGTGCTATCTGGTAGAAGCATGGGACAGAGAAATAGGCAGTTGAGTGGAAAAAAAGAGGTGTCCTGTCTTTCTTTCTCAGCTTCCCAAACTCCCACTTCGACTGTACTTTGACAGTGACAGAAAGATCAGAGCTGTCATGGTGGATGATGTTTTTTGCACATTTCTGTCACTCATTGTACCTCTGTCAAACGAAAAGCAGAAGCAGAGAGACAGAAAGGGCGGCTTTGAAATGAATGTCAAGTTCTTCTTAAATAGAATAAAAGCCTCCTTAAAAAAACACATGGAAATGTGTGCTGTAATTAAAAAGTGTCTAATGAATACACATTTAATGAACTCCACAAAACTAGTTCATATTGCAGCTATTGTGGTTTTGACCCTTTTTGTTAAATCAAATATTTTCATCAAGCTCAGTGAACCAATGCGTGCTTTACAATTTATAAATAATATATAGCAAGTTTAAGTTATTTCAAATTAACTGTGCATCAGACAAGAATACTGGACTGGTATTCAATAAGGGCATTGTGTGGGAATTGGTGACTACCCATGTTTTATTTTAGCCCTCCCTGTGGACAGCTTTGGGTCAACTGTTGGAGTGAATACATCACCTAGAAGTGCAATTATGATTTGGTTGTTGCAGCTCAGGACCAGCTTTTTGCTGTCTTGTTTCATAGCTGGTGAGTCATGAGTTACATAATTTTTTTTCTTTTTTAAACATATGAGTTATTCATTCTCCTGTTTTTTTGTGCTGGAATGTCTTGGGTAAAAGGCCACTTGGAGAGCATTAGCATCACCTGGGAGCTGAATATTGACCGTTTAGCAGAGGGCATCACCTTTACTCCCTCTGCAATATGTCAGACAATGTGTGTTGTATTCTTTTTAACATTTGCCCTTCACTGTGCCGTACGATAGGTTAGCATGTGTCACTTCAGTGGGATGTCAGTCCAAAAACGTGTCACAGTGGGCAAGGTAGTATTTGCAGAATGTCAGATTTGATGCTCATTTTCAAGTGAGCAAACTGAAGAAAACAACCTACCAAGAAAGAGTGATGAATTCAATACTGACCCTTTTTTTTATTTTTTTCTCACATATGCATATTTCTGTTACATATGTACCTCTTCCACATAGAAATTACTCCACCGTATAGCAAAGCCAGCTCGCAGTGAGCTGGAAATGCTGTTGGTCCAGATTGTCTTGACAGTGCCGTGAACACAGAAAGGCTGTCCAGATCATCTCCTCCATATATGGCATGCATTCATCTCTGGGGTGCTCGAAAAAAGAGCAGAAACATAGTGGTAACATCATCACCATATGACAGCACAGTTCACCAGCAGAGAGGAGCTGTACAAACTGCTGGCAGACATCCAATCACTTTTCAGTGAGTTTGTACTGCTCCCTTCTGGCTATTTTGGGTTAACACAGGCAAAAAAAGAGACATCTTCAGAGAATAAAAAGGTGTTGAAAACAGAAAAAAAAAATTTAGAAATTAATGCAAACTTACTGCAATTAATTGGCATAAAGTATTTCAATGGAGTTGTTTTATTGAATACCAAATGTTCCACAATACATATTTTCTTGATGCATGTTCTTATTAAATAGGAAATAAAATAAATACATGATTACATGTATTTAATATTTTTTTAAGTGTCCCAGGTAATTCAATACAGACATAATTTTAGAATGTGAAACTAAATAATTAAAATTCCAGTATTTAATTATTTCATGCATGGTGTGCATCAAAGGATTATTTAAAATGTCATAGCATTTGATTGGTTGCACTGTGTAGCAAGTCAATTTCAGACAAATTATATTAACGAGAACTCATCATTCATTGATGTCCCTGTTAGAGTGATGCACAAAGTAAATGCAGGAAGCATGAGAAGATATACGTATAATAAATGTGGGAATAATAGAGTTGCCTTTTTAAGAATACATGTTTATTGACAACATATTTATTCATTATATACTTGATAACAATGTAGTGTTTTATATCTTATATAACTACAACTAATGTTGTACTGAGTGATTTAGAAACAATTTTATAATCAAATACTTAATACATTAAGTAATATATCTATTTAGTAATTGAATTGTGTTTTGGGACTTCCAGTATTTTATGCCTCATCAAAACTGGACATTATCACAATATTTACACATGTCTATCTCTTTTTTTCTTAACCTCAGGGCCAGGCAGACCTACTGAAGCATGCAAAAAGTGAGGCTCTGGACACTTTACGCCAGATCCACTGTGCAGCTCAGTCCTGTGGTCTCAGTAAAAATGGAGCGGCTTCCCCGCAGCTTCCTCACCATCCTCCTCAACAGCCACCACAAGTACAGCAACAGCCTCAGACCAAGCTCCACCCACAGTCTCTGCTGCTGCACCCACCTCACGTTCCTCCACAACCCCAGACGTCACCCCAATCGTACCTCCACACCCATCAACAGCAATACTCCCAGCTGCATTCCCAGTCGTTTCCGTTCCCTCCCATCCAAACTGTTTTAAAACCGCCGGCCTACCCACATCCTCCACCCTTACCCACAAATCAGTTCCAGTCACAAAGCCAGCAGCAGAGGGCGGCAGGACCTCTCGATATCATCCCAGAGAGAGAAAAAGAGATGGTCACCGATGGTCCTGCAGGACCCTGCTGACTAGCAGCCTGCGCCCACAGTGAGTCCCACCCAAAGAGAGACAAAGCGATAGAGAAGCAGAAGGATGTTGAAGGAAAACAGGAGGCTAATAAGGAAGGCGAGGTACAGGATGTTGCAGAGAGACATAAAGAGGTGATGACACTGAAAAGGAGTCACCGTATTCGAAGCGAAACACAAGTCTGAAAATATGGATGAAGTGAAGACAGATGTAACAGTCCAGTTATACATTTCTGAACAGGATGCTTGTTCTCTCAATTTTGAGCATTATCCATTTCAGCAAGAAATTAAAAATATCTTTGTCTTCTATCTTGCAAGAAGTAAAAAAAAAAAAGCAGAAGGGAAAAGCAGGAAATGATGGGAGGAATATTTCAGGCTCTTGTTTCTAGTTAGGAAAGTACATTAAAGGCAGATTGATGACAAAGATATCCATGTCTCTCTCTGGGCATTGCTAGTTACATGCAAATCCACAATGTACACTAGCTCTGTGGGTGCAGGCTTTACCTCACATCAGTGTTTTACGCCACAAATATGCCTTTTTTTTCATTTCAGAGGCACTTTACCATGTCTTTGAGCTTTTATTTGGTCACATTCACACTTCTCTCCCAATATTTTAGTTGTAATGGTCAGCTGAAACCCTCACTCCTTTCCATAATGAGGGTGCAGATTTCATTTTCAATGCACAAATTAGAGCAGCTCTGCTAGGCTGGGCGCTGTAGGACTCACAAATGACCTTTTTAGCACAAACCAGGGAGAATTAGAGTTAGTATAGAGAAAAAAAAAATGCATTTGTTCAGTGTTCATTTATTTATGCATTTTTTTTAAGCTGCTGTCAGCCTCCATCAGGTCCTTCTCTTGGGTTGTGCATTCAGGTTTGAGTTCATTCTTGGATACTCACCATAGGATTTTCTTGTCTCCTACCCAGAGGCTCTGCGTATGATGTTATGTAAGTTGATGTTTTGGTCCCCAGGGTGGAGCTAACCCACATCCTTCAGTGGTGGAGCTCAGCATTCAGTCACAACTGAAATATTTGATCCTCCCTTTTAAAAGTGAAAGGTCAAAATCACCATGGTACTGCTGTCTGTGGAATAACACAGTGACTATAGATGTAAACTCTATGTAAATGTATGAAGGGAACATATATTGCTATAATTCTCAGACATTATTGATTGATATTCTTATTGTTGTAAGTTTTATTGAGATTCAGAGTCTTTTTTTTAACATTACTTCCACATGTACAGTGCTTTGACACCTGTTGTTCTGTGGATCAGATCAAGTCAACCAGTGCATTTGGGACTGAAATTATGGGTTACAGGTTAGTGCCGCAACACAAGGGGTAAATGACGATATGACAGTGAGTGTGCAAACTGTAAGAGCTCCTTTGAGTTGCCCATTAAAGCTGGCTTCATTGGTTATTCTGTCTCCTCTTGTTCATTTCTATCTAATGAGACATAGATACACTATAAAAAAATGTTTAATTTGGGTCTTTTTAAATTGTAATTTGTCTATTCAGATTTTTTTAAACAAGTATGAAGAACCACACTAATATGCTAAACCTACAAAAAAAATCAAAAAAAATATATATATATATATATATATATATATATATATATATATATATATATATATATATATATATATATATATATATATACTAACAACAAAAAGCACAAAGCTGGGCATATTCAGCTTTGTGATGAATATATGAGCACAGATTCATCACTCTTACCAATATTTCAGTATAAATTGAGGAGAACAAGGCAGATGGCTATTTGTGAGGTTAAATATCAAGAGGGATTTCCATCGTGTTGCGCTCAAAGGTCCAGAAATGACATCCAGGTTTTCTGAAATGATTTTGTCCATCTCTCCATGTCTAATACCCAAGGCAATTCTGAGAGGGATTCTTTGAATTGTAGGAACAGCTTCTGTATTCCACAATCTTAAGATCAATCTCTTAGCAATTATAAATTTGAAAATAGTTTTAATCAACAAAGAGACAATTATTATCAAAACCTGGGATCAGGTTTAAACTCACTGCTGCAAATAAAGAGGTAGTTGATTCGATTATTTTTGCAGATCAGAACAGTAATATCCTGGTCTGTGCTATTGGACCATAAAAGCAAAGGTAACCAAATAAACAAATTTACGCAGACCTAGAAAGATATTTATTTCCTTCAACACAGTGATATATTTTGGATAATTGCTTAAACATATAATTCCAACAAATATATGTTGGAATTATATAAAGATGACTATGTTGAACACATACAATCTAATCTAATCAATGGCCTACCCAAATGCTTCATTGATTATTTCTGATGTACGATGATGCTACATTAATAGTCTTGATCTGAAATTATGTTCTTATTGATTTAAACCTATTCCTTCATGAAAGGGTTTGTGTGTTTAAAGCAGTACTTCCTGTTGTCCATAAGATGGCAATGAACATTAGCTAAATGGATGTACAAATGAGTGGCTGCTTTCAAGTTGTTGTCCTGAAACTTTGACATGAATTAGTTTATCCTTTACATAGACCCTTAGATAACCCCACCTAAACTTTTGGATGTTTTTAGTTAAGCAAGAGGATGCTCTTAGAAGCAGCAGAAAATACCAACACTTTTGATGTGTCACTACAGACCTTTAGTATGAGAAATCACAGCACACAGAGCTATTGCTCATTAGCATGCCCTTTCAAAGCTTGTTAGTTTCCTTATGTATTTGTGTTGTATTTTTTTGCTTTACTGGACACAATAGTTTCCGTCTTTGGCTATTCATTGTAATGGAATGTGGTAATAAACCCTCCCTATGCAGCCACAAAGGCATACCTGTAGTTCATCAAATCTCTGTGGAGATGATCTCTAATTAGGGTCTAATTAATAGTCACGAGTGTGACAGCAAACTTTAAATGAGCAGAAATAAAAGATCTGCGGTTTTGTCTGTTTGTGACTGGCTGTGAATGACGCCCAACGCACTGACGATGTGGATATGGTAGTACAATATAAAAGAGACTTCCTCCTGTGGGAAATAGGAAGATCAGATTATAACCCATCACACAAGAGTGAAGATGACATGGTACACCACCAACTTCCACAATACTGCTGGGATGGACACACCTAACAGGGTAAGACCTTTCAGGGTAAGCCTTTGTACAAAGTTTTGTGATTATATATTGATGCTCTGAAGAATTCAAACTTTAGTTTATGTGGAGCACCTTAACTAGCATTTGATGTTCACAATAGAGCCTTGTTTTAAATGTGTAACACTCCTGACCACTGAATGTGAACAAATGATTTAAGATAGTGAGTCAAAGTGACGTGAAAATGCAGATACTCCTAATTTTTGATTTTTTTATTTCTTCATCAGATCTCTAAGAGAAATAAATCAAGGGATAAAAGTGAAATCTATCAGATAATGAATATTAAATTATAAATGTGACACGATCTGGCAGAAAAAAAAAAGAAAGGCAGAATTTAAAAACTAAACATATGTGTAGAATAAGAAGATAAATCTTTAATTGGTTTTTAAAAAGATTGGATTCTTTGTTCCTAATTTGTGGGTTCTATTAAATTATTCACCAGAAGCTTTCATTTTAATTACAAGAACCATCGGAAGAATGATGGAATCTGAACATTCTTACACTGCAGCCATTAATAGCAATAAAATAAAACTTTACTATCAATTCTAAAAATTCATATTTAGCAATTTAGTCATTTTAAAATGTTCATGTTTGCAGATTCATTTGGTAAAACTTGCAGCTGAGCTATGCTTTTCTTGGAAGATTCAAAAAATGGAAAGTTCTGCAGTTGGTAAAAACATTCTCTCGTGAATTGAAGCAGAATCTGCTGAACTCTTGGATTGATCTTTAGATGATAAGATATGGTTATTGTTTAATTTTTAATGATTTTTGACTTGGTGTGAAAAATTAATTGCTGATCTGTACGTTTGAGATTTGAGTTTCTCTGAAGGTCTGTGCCAAGAAGTAAAACTTAAGTTTATCTACTCTTCCATCTATGACTTGATATTCACTACAAACTTTATGTTCATCGGCTGGTTATTATGAAACATGGCAGCTCAGAGTTGTGTTTTATTGTTATCTATTTTTTTCCATTTTTATTACAGTCCTGTGTTTCATCTTATTATAATTAAATTGCACAATAAAAACCCATAGAGCGGGTGTTTAACATACATTTTTAATAGCTAATTAGCTCTGACCATTGATTCCCATGGGTCAGAACTTGACAATCCAAAATTTTCATTTTATGTAACACAAAATGCTGTAATCATCAACTGGCTCATTTAAAATAGTAGACATCCTGCTAGATGAGGAGTTTTATCATTGTATCTCAGTCTGCACAAATGCTAACAATGCAATAAAATGCTGGTGTTTTTTTCAGAAATATTTTGTTGTATTCAGCATAATCTTGGTTTAATTTGTGTATTATGGATACATTACTGGTCAAGGTAAAATTTTTAATACAGAATAATTTGTTCAGAATGGATCAATCTTAGCAATCTAGAATGTGAGCTTGGTGATCAAATTTTATTGCTACCAAAACAGAAAGCAGCTTTGGCCAGCAGGAAGAGAACAGTTACTTTCTCTGTGTACACCGGGGGAAATGGAGGTGACCACTCCTGTAGTTAGTTAAACAATAGAAAACCTGACTGAAAAGCTCACAAAAGTGTTCCACCCTGGGATATGAGTCATAATGCCCAAACCAAAGCAGCATTGCGATGGTTCTATTCCATCAGTTGATCAAAACACAGACTGATCAACATTTAATTGTTCAATGTGTTTCAGTTCTAAACTTGTTAAAACTTATTGCATGTAGAGATGCTCAGTATGAGTTACAAGTACTAAAGTGGGGTTTATCTGAATAAATGTATTCTAAAGCTGCTTTTCTTCCCCTAACAGAAGGCTCTGGCGTTCATGTTGATACTGCTGCTTGCTCAGCTGGGATGTAGCGCGCAGAGTGTGTCTGAGTGCTGCAGACAGCCAGCGCGGTCCTGTCGCCTCCAGGTCCTGCTGTGTCGTTTTGGCAACAACAGCATAGGGGGAACCAACGCAGGAGACGCAGCGGCTGGAATCCTCACCCTGGGTAAACGGAACGAGGATGAGTTACATTTGCAGAGCAGACTCCATCAGCTTCTTCATGGCCGCAAGAACCAAGCAGCTGGGATACTGACAATGGGGAAGAGGACTGCACAGAGGGATAGGGAGCAATAAACAGATTGAGTGAGTCTGTCTAAAAAACAAAAAAAGAAAACACACACAGTTGTAACACGTTTGCCTGGGTAAATAATGTTCATACAATGTTTATAGAAAATAACATCTATATATATAAAAAGGGATGAAAATCAAATGATTTTCTTCAAACTGTATCTTTTTGAAAATAATGTCACAGAGATTAAGAAATTTGTGGTGATGTAATTCAAAGTTTAAGCTGATGACGTTGTGTTTAATAAAGTATTGATAACAAAAAAGTTGTCAAGAATAACTTACTGTATACAGTGCAATCTGAGTATTTTAGAATTTATCATTCACTAAACTGCAATTTTGAGTCTACCAGAAAATCTTAATTTTTTTCCTTGCATCCTTACAACAGGCAGATGAAGGTTGTTTTTCCCTTGTTTCTCCTGTGGATCATATAAAAGACAGAGAATGAAGATTAAAAAGAGGCACAACACATTAAAGACTGTATTAAAAAACATGGGGCTACGAAAGGACAGAAATCATAAAACCAGAAGTGTAGTGGTCAAAGACATGTCTCACAGTATATTTCACAGAAACTGTAGACCAGACTGTAGTTTTATACAGAAGTGTTCTCAAGTGTTCATGTACTTATAGACTCTACTGTGTTTCTATCCTTTTCTCTCTGGTGCATGGGTGTGCCATAGAATTGTAAGAGACTGCAGAATCCTTCAACTAGCTGAATATTAATTATTCTAGCTGTAAACATTTATTTCTATTATAGAAAATAACCTGACTACTTTTTTTTACTTTCTTTAATTTTGTATGCCTATCTGGTCAAAAACATGGGAGGAAAGATTCCCTGTGGCGACTCAGAAAAAGTCTCATTACTTTCTGTGTTTCAGAGTATTCACAGTAACCAGCAGCTCAAAATGGAGGTCTTACCTAATAATTTATACTGCACAAGTACAATTATTTAATGATCTGAAGAGAAAAGCATTGAGAAGCCTCTTTTTACATCTCAATGAGGAGCTTGTAACAGGAAGCAATGTAAAGGTGAGAAAGCTGGAAGATAAGGAGAATGAAGCTAATTTCTGTTAATTTATTTGAGGAAAGATAAGTAGGAGGAGACAGAGTTTTTTTTAGAGAAGGAAAGAGATCTGCATTGAGCTCACGGTGTGTGAAATAGAGAAATGGCTGAGGCTCCCATGATGGGAGGGGACTCAGAGATGGCAGGAACTATGCTTTGTGGAGTTGAGACTGACAGAACAGCTGAGGATATGACAACACTGAGCAAAGTGCAGCTGAACCTGAACAATCCTGATTCAGTTCTGGGAGAAAACCTTTGGAGAACAGCAACGATCCTCATCTAAAAACAGATCAGGTTTATCTGAAAAGCTCTGCTTTTGATTTCTGGATCCAACAAAAGAACTATATGCCAAGGAGCAGCACTTCATTTTGTTTCAGGTCTTATGGATTGGTGACAAACTACTAGAAGCTGAAGTCTCCTTTTAAAAGCTAAAGATGCCTGTGATGAAGGGCCTCCTTGCTCCACAAAATACCTTTTTGGACAGCATTGCAAACCACTTCGATGGAACTCGTAAGTACTTTAAAAAAGATGTTTTACCATTTTTCTCATCAAGCACTGATCAAGAATAGCCCAGTGGCTCATTTGTTAGCCCAAATCAGGTTTGTGGGACAAAATACTCAGTTCTGCATAAAGCAAAACTGAGTATTTCTGCTCTATACTTGTTTTGTTTGCTACAGATTGTGAAGCACATTAACATACAAAATGTGTATTGACATTGGTGAGATGTTTTTTTTAAACCAATAACATAAATGTGAAATTATTTTTTGAGAAATTTTTTTTTTTGATAAATCTATGATTAATATAAAAAATAGAAAAAAATTGCACAGTCATTAACTTAATGAAAATGCTGTGGTTGTTTCCACATGCATAAAAATAAGTATCCTTTCACACTGCTGGTTTTCCTCGTGTTTTGATAGGATTTGGGAATGCATAAAAAGCATGAAAGGCCAACATAAAAAAAGAACATACAGTCCTCTATATGTATGCAATGTTATAAAGATGTTTATTAATTTATTTTTGGGCTAGGGAACTCAATGTTAATATCAATATGAACCTTTATTTAACCAGGATAAAATATTAAAAGTCTCCTTTACAATAGATTCATGGTAACTGGCAGCAGCACAAATCCAGCTATCTTTGAGT
The DNA here is from genome assembly GCA_911649635.1 of Poeciliopsis gracilis. Lineage (NCBI taxonomy): Eukaryota > Metazoa > Chordata > Actinopteri > Cyprinodontiformes > Poeciliidae > Poeciliopsis > Poeciliopsis gracilis. Next base: position 4,847,633 of record CAJVRI010001527.1, read on the forward strand.
GAATTGTCCTTTTTACTTTTAGAATATAGACAATAGGAATGCAAAAAAAACCAAAACACTCTTTTTATGCTAAGTGTCCATTCCAGAACATAAACACAATATAATGTAAACATAGGAGTTAGTAAAAGATAATTGTGTTCTGCAAAACACAATTTCTGCCTTTACCTAACAAGTTTGAGGCAGGAAAATGGATGAAATAATGTACATTTCCCATTTTATAGCTCACATGATTTAAAAAAAAAAGTGGTTTCTTCATATAGATTCTTTATTATTAGATGGTTTGTTTTAGATTGACTGAACAAAGCCTGTCAATCTCCATCAAGTAACATAATAATCTTGCATTTGTCCAACCAACAGAAATTTGTGGCAGTCACCCTTCAAGGGGACAATCAGTTTTCAGCATCAGCTGTCAGATCATTAGATTAAATAGAGCTTCAGCAACAAACACTGCTAAGTCTATGAATTGTCTTGAACTTGTCTTGACTGAAATGTGAGCAGCGGATATTGAAAACACATAGCAAACAGGAATGGAGAGACTATCCACATGATCCTGTTATGAAACCAGGGAGATTGATTAAAATGAATTATGTAGTGGTGGGGAGCTTATCAGATATCAACTGACTTGCTGACTTGCTCAGTGAACCTTTGGAAAGCTGGTAACTCACCTAAATTATTAATCTGATCACCCACCACCTCAAAATGTAGAAAACAGCCATTCAATAGAGTCAGAAATGATGTTTAGCTTAACTTTTTCAGCTTCTGTCATTGATATCTGACCCTTCAGGGACACTCTTTCCTGACCTGATTCTGTATTTCATAACTTTCACACCTTAATCCTTGCTGGACTTTAGGGGCTGCAGGGGCTGGTGCCAGTGGTTAATATGCAAGGTGCATTCCCAGATTGCCAATTTTAAGAATGGGAAGGCTCTTCTTTCTGCAACGCAACTCAGATTTTGGTTTTGCATTTTTGCTGTCAACATTGTTAATTAATCTGATCAGCGGAGGGGAAAAGGGCAGGTTTAATCAAAGAGATAGTCTTCTGCATGATACTTGGTTATTTTACTTTTAATCATGACCAATAAAAATAGAAGAAGCTTTGAATTTCTGGGCAAAAGAATAAGGTGAAGGGTTTTAAAAGGACACAGACTTAATTTGAAGATAATTACAAACGACCATTTTTTAAAGTTATTTTTCCACAATAAAATCATGCCTAGGATGCGTGCTGCTAGATGTGTAGATGTTTTTACAAAAGTATGTGGAGATGAAGTCATAACACTAATAAAAGATCTTTCTGGTTTTGTGTTGCCATGGGGATTCTTGAGAGAGAAAAGAAGAAAAACATATGGCAATGGTGCAGTTTTACAAGAATTTAGTTCTGGGACACAAATCGAATCAGGCAAGCACACTGACTGCAGCAACATCCAATTAGAAATATGTGAAAGATTTTACCTTCCTTAATGTATTATTTCTAAGATAAATATAACAATTGTGCCACTGAATGATGAATGAATTATTTGCTTTGTTTTCAGCAGGAGAATACAAATCTCCTCTCTGACAGTCAACCCAGCAGGTGTTCCATGCCGTCCTTGGAGCTACGGTGTTATTTAAAAGTTTTCTTCATCAAACAAAGAACATTTTAAAATGCTGTTTGCTTATATTCAAAGCCTCACCTGAAAAGGGATGCTTTACTCATTATTTGTAGAGAAACAGAAAGGAGACATGTACCCATTAGGATGCTTTATTGAATCAAGAACAGATTACCACTAATTGTTTTCATAATGCTTTTCTAATATTACTCACCAGCTGGTGAAATAAATCAATATAAAATGTTCTTACAAACATTTCAGTACAAGCTTCTCTAGCACATTGATAGGCTGTAGAGAAAAGCGATCTTTGGCATAACAATTAAAAGGCAGTGGGAATTAATACTGATAGTATTATTATTCTGATATTATTTTGAATAATATATTTAACTAAAGAGGAAAATTTTGTCTTCTTGAATTCAGACTTTGCTTTAGTGGCTCCAGAGCAGTTGGCAGAATCTTATTGTACAAAGGTATCAGTCAGGAGAAGTACAATAAAATCCCACATCATTCTACATTTACCATTGCACAATAAAGACAGTTATGGACAAATGAAGAAAAAAATTAAAAGAGTTACAAGAAGCCATCCTTTAGTTTTTCTGAATGAGCTCTTTAAACAACTATTTTTCTGTCTTCCTGTGATGGCAAGCTGCGCTATTGCTAGCTGTAACATAAAACTAGGAACAGCTTGCATATATCTAGTCTTACCAGTGATATCTTTTTTAAAAAATTGTCTGGCAGTATCTTTGCTGCTGCTTTAGAAAAGGGAATGATGGAATAATGTCTCTTTCTGCTAAGCTCTAATGTTGTTTTTCAACCTCTAATATCAACTATTTGTCTTTTTTACTCATTCACAGACAGCAACTTTCTTCTGGGAAATGCTATGGGTCGATATGATTACCGGATCGTCTATTGTTCGGATGGTTTTTGTGAGCTGACTGGTTTTGTTCGGACGGAGGTCATGCAGAAAACCTGCACCTGCACCTTCCTTCATGGGGCTGAGACCAGTGACAGTGTAATGGAGCAGGTTCTTAAAGCTCTGGAGAGTCAGCAGGAGTATCAGGGAGAGATCTGCTTTTACAGAAAAAATGGTAAGAAAAACAATACTGTTTCTTCTACTAAAGTCATTGTTCATCTACTTATATTTAGCCATCAAGTGAACATTTTAGTCTTTGTCTAATATCTCTCTATAACTTTTTGGTTCTCAAAGGAAATCAGTTCTGGTGTCTCTTGGATATTGTTCCAATTAAAAACGAGAAGGGTGAGGTGGTTCTGTTTCTGCTGTCCTTTAAAGATGTCAGCGAATCTTACGGGAAAAGCCATCACTACATTCATGAAGATGGTGAGCCCTTACTGCATGCTTCTGAAAGCTCTTTTCTGTTCTAAACTATTTCTAAAATCATGTTTAAATTGTAACATGGTTTTTCATTGGCTTGATTTTACCTAAAATTATATGAAAATGACTAATACAACTAATTTTCTTTGACCTTTTTTTGATTTTCCAGAGGCCCCTAGAGAATCCCGAAAAAGCAGCCGATCGTATTTTATTCGAGCTCAAGACAGGGGCAGAAGTGTTCTGCACCGCCTGAGTAACCTGTTTACAAAGAGACGCAAGAGGAAACTGACCAAAGTGAGTTCAAAACTGTCTCAACTCCCACATGATGGAAAACAACCAGAGAATAAGAAAATAAATTAGCATTAATGTGATTTTAAAGTTACTCTGAATACTTTCTTCATTGTTCCTCAATACCGCAGTGCAGATTAAACCTCTTTTTAGAATGACTTTTATTTATCTGAATGTAATTGAGGGCATTATTAGAAATGTGTCATTTCGTGTCATTTTCAGAGCATGTTCCAGAAACCCTCCATACCTGAGTACAAGGTGGCCTCTGTGAAGAAGTCCCGTTTTATTCTCCTGCATTACAGCATTTTCAAGGCCATGTGGGACTGGTTGATTCTGCTGGCGACTTTCTACGTCGCTGTCACCGTACCTTTCAACGTCTGCTTTGTCAGTCACAGCGAAGGCGGCGATCGTCTCTCACTTGTCACTCGTAGCACCACATGGAGTGACATAGCAGTAGAGATGCTCTTCATAGCTGGTATATGGTGGTTTTTGTGCATTAACTTCAAATGTTGGATTTAGTGGAGAAAATGTTTAAGCTTTACAAACCTGTTGACAATCATATTGAAACCCAAGCAATACCATGAAAAGACAAGAGCAGTAAGTTTAAACCACAGCTGTTTCCTTGGTGATGGCTGGCACGTGACTACCTCCCACCATTTCTCACCCACTCAGTGTCAATGTTGCTCCAGGTTATAAATTATACTTAGATTTCTCTCACTTCGTCCCAGTTCTTCTCCAATGGAAGTGTCATAACCCATCTTTCACACATAGGTTTGTCTTTAAAGAGACAGTCATACAAAATTAGCTCACTCGCTGCCTCGTGCATTTCCCTTCAATGCAAGTCTCTGGAGCAAGTCTTCATTCTTTGTGCATTTTCTCTCTATTTCATGTTACGTTTCTGTAACTTTTGCAGACATTATTCTGAATTTCCGCACCACATACGTCAGCCAGTCGGGTCAAGTAGAATATAACACCCGATCCATCTGCCTACATTACTTCACTACCTGGTTCTTTGTGGATCTGATTGCGGCCCTGCCATTTGACCTTCTCTATGCTTTCAACGTCTCAGTGGTAAGACGAGTATGACAATGCAAAGAATGTCATGTTTCTTTGTTTAATATTTTTTGGGTAGTTTCTTTTTTGGTATACCTGGTAAAGTTTTAAAATATAGCAATACTTTATATTTGCATCATAATCTAACACTGAAAATATTTGAAAAGTGAGATGAGTCATTCACTGTTCTTTGCACAAGAACAAAATCTTATATTCATATAACCAAGTTAAAGTCACAGCACAGATGAACAAATTCTGGGTGTTTGTGTTAGTGATAGTCAGACATGAAATAAATTTTTCTGGCATTATTAAGCTCAACCAGTGCCAACAAGTGTGTCCACTTCTATTTCTCAAATGTTGCCCATTTTTTCTTGGTATTCTTATTTTTTTCCACTATTTTAAGTTCTCATTAACTTTTTCCAGTTTCTAACAAATAATATCATCCGTTTAGCTTAAAACACAAAAAAGCAGAAAAATGTAGAACCTTTTAATGTGTGTTTTGTTTTTCAATATCTAGACCTCACTGGTGCACCTTCTAAAGACTGTTCGTCTGCTGCGCTTGCTTCGGCTCTTGCAAAAACTGGATCGTTACTCTCAGTACAGTGCAGTGGTGCTTACACTGCTCATGTCCGTTTTTGCCTTGCTGGCTCACTGGATGGCCTGCATCTGGTACATCATTGGACGCAAGGAGATTGAAAGTAGTGATCCTGTTACCTGGGATATAGGTGAGTTCAGCTAGTCGTGACAGTCTCCTTTAATCAGAAGCCACTTCTTGTTTGTTGTTTGAACATCTTGAGTTGTGACTCAATGCTTTAATACCTGACTTTCCTCTTTAGCCCTATAGGAAGTCTAGATCACAGAGTGTCCAAATTGTATGGTCAATTTGACCAATTATCAAAGCAGAAATATTTGTCTGTTAAAGCACAATAAATCAATAGGACATGAACAATCTTAATGTTACATTTTATTTTCTTCCTCTTGAGTGATTAACAAAATGTACCCATACCATCAGCCTGGCTTCAGGATTTGAGTAAGCGTCTGGAGACACCATACATCAACAGAACCATAGGTGGACCCTCCATCCCCAGCGCCTACATTGCCTCCCTCTACTTCACTCTCAGTAGCCTTACCAGCGTTGGTTTTGGCAATGTGTGTGCCAACACAGATGGAGAGAAAATTTTCTCCATTTGTATTATGCTGATTGGTGGTGAGTTTAAAACCGTGAACAGAAATTTTTCATGTGGGTTAAATTTTCTAAGTGCACCTTTACTATTTCATCCACTGTCAGCTCTGATGCATGCGGTGGTCTTTGGTAATGTGACTGCCATTATCCAGCGCATGTACTCACGGCGCTCGCTCTACCACACCCGTATGAAGGACCTCAAAGACTTCATTTGTGTGCATCAACTCCCTCAGCAGCTGAAGCAGAGAATGCTGGAGAATTTTCAAGCCACATGGTCAGTCAACAATGGCATAAATGCTAATGAGGTAAGTGAGGAACAAAGGAAAATAAAATCAGTCTTTTTATTAATTCTTATAGGGTACAAGACTTTTAGTAATATTAATATTGTGCTCATAATTAGATCTTGTATGTATTTTTAATGAAAGAACTTGTTCATTTTTGTTCAGTAATTGAAACACAAAAAGTTTCAGCATTTTGAGGTATATCAATCAAAACATAACAAATTCAGTGGGTGTTTCTCCTTTCAGACATACAATCCTTTTAAATGTGGGACACTTTATATTCTCTGAAGTCCTATTCCATTTCCTTGAGTAGATTTCAGAATTTCAATGAAAATGTTAGAAGCCATTTTGAAGAAGATGCCAGAGCTGAAATGGGAAGAATTCTCATTAACACACCCACCATCACCTCTCTGGATAATTAATTCAGAGTTGAAAGCAATAGATCCAGCCACTGGTTTTAACAAGATGTATTTTCTTAGCAGCTTGATACATCATGAAAGTGCAGCAACCTCTAAAACCTGGTTTGTTGCATTAAAAAAATCTAAAGAAATACATTTTTTTAATGTTCTTTTTTTAAGGTTTCAAAAAAGAACCTTTAAATAAAATACTGTTTTAGGACTAGCACATAAAATAACAAAATACAACAAAGGAGTGTCAATTCAGTTCCATTGAAGCATTTAAATTTCATTGTTCCGATGGTTTAAAATGTATTATTAAAATGTATATATTTTTCCATTACATTCTGTAAAACAATATAATATCTTACATAATATTCAAAAAGCAATCAAAACACGCTGAAGAGTTTCAAAATTCTTTTGTTATTGTTTTGATATTGGGAAGCCATTACAAATTTGCACATTTTTAATGTTATCTTTGTTCACCACCTTCTTGTTTGCTCATGTTGGTCCTTGACTAAAATCATTTTTATCAAAACAATATGCTTACAGTAAATCAGTAGGTAACTTTATTTCTGAGGTTAAACTGCAGAATGCTGATTTACTTGTAACAAAAGTCTTTTTTTTCCTCATTTACTCTCAGCTGCTTCATGACTTCCCAGATGAACTGCGAGCAGATATCGCCATGCATCTGAACAAAGATATCCTGCAGCTGCCTGTGTTTGAGAGAGCCAGCAGAGGGTGTTTGCGCTCTCTCTCCCTGCACATCAAGACTTCCTTCTGTGCACCAGGGGAGTACCTCATCCGCCATGGAGATGCCCTGCATGCCAATTATTTTGTCTGTTCCGGTTCTCTTGAAGTCTTGAAAGACAGTATGGTCCAAGCTATTCTGGGTGAGTGTGTGCACAGTGTGAAACACTTCCAGCTGTTGATTAACATCTTCATCTAGTAGCATCTTTTTTGCAACTCCTCTCTCTGACTATCACTACAGGCAAAGGTGACCTGATAGGGGCTGACCTGCCAGAGCATGATCAGGTGATCAAGACAAATGCAGATGTGAAGGCGCTCACCTACTGTGACTTGCAGTACATCAGTGTCAAGGCTTTAAGAGAGGTCCTCAGGCTGTATCCAGAGTATGGCAGTCGCTTCAGCTCTGACATCCACCACAACCTTACCTTCAACCTGAGAGAGGGCAGTGAGCCTCATGTAAGACTTAGAACTTTGTGTTACCTCAGAATTAATCTGAACAATTTTACTGATCTTATAAAAAAAAAAAAAATTGACTGACTACTTCATTAGATACACCTTATTGAACATATTGTAACTCACAAGAAAGGTTACTTCAAATACCTAATAGTAGATGTCAGGTAAGTTAATTTACTTCAATGATGAGGGGTAACCACGAGGGGATGATTTGAAATTCAAAACTTGGTGGCTGCTTTTTCTGCAAGAAGTAGCCACCAAAAGATGGATTCAGTATTGTCATGTGGGATGAATGTGGATCACCGCAATTCTTGGGTGGGCTCCGGTATTTAAACATTTTTTTTACTATGAGGTCCAAATGGGTCTAAATTGCTTCCATTGAAGTTCAGTAAGTCTTTTACACAAAATCTAATTGGAACGGTTGGCATGTTTATGATTGGCTGATTCATTGTTTATCTTAACAACTAACTGAAAAGATGTGCCTAATAATGTGATTGGTGAGTGTATATATTCGCTGTGCATAATCATACTTTAAAAATTATGGACATTTTTTTTTTTTTTTTTTTTTTTATTATGTTCTGTCTGCAGGCAGTAAAGAGATTTAGAAGGACTCCCAGGCAGTCTTTGGTATGTGTTGAGATATGCTTCCTCTTTACTTTGACAGAGTTAACACAAGGCACATTAATACAGTGTATGACTACCACTGTCAGTCAGTAGATAAAAATAAGCATATGTTTTTGTTATGTATGCAGCCTTTCAGAGGCCAGAGAGAGAGAAAAAGCTACCAGATATAGTCATATGAGTGTTTTAAATATTGTAAGCGCATGCTTAATTTATGTTTGCCAAATGGACACACACAGTGAGCTCAATAGTAAAATGTAATGTGTTGTCATTACATACTGATAAAATGTAATGACATGTTATTACATGTTGATAATATTACATGTTAACATGTTGATAACATAATAACGTAAAGAACATGTTATTCTCTCAAACATAACTCTCAAACAACAGTTAACTTCATTGACTTTCAATCTCTCTTCCAGGATCACATCTCTCTGGATCACAAACTACCCAACATCAATGAAGCAAATGATGAAGAACATTCAGATGACATGAACCATTTGTGGCAGAGCAGAGTACAAGGTTCTGGAAGTACTCTTCAGTTTTCTCGTCTCAGCACTTTAGGACAGGAGCTCCAACACATCCAAACACCCAATCCCTGCCAGTCACCTGTTTCTCAACGCCAAGGCTGTGGCAGTTCTCCTCAGTCCTTTGCCAATGAGGATCTCACTCTATCACCTTCTGTCAGTCTGAAAAATGAATCTGGTTTAAGTCATCGGCCATCCAAGCTACTTTTTCCATCCTTTCCTTGTGTTAGTCCTCTTAACCTGAGCCCCAGGTGACGTTTTCCGCCTTGTTTTTCTCTTCCTTGCAGTTTGCGCTTTTTAAAATGATGTGATATTCATTTGTTTCATTGTCAGGGTCGTGGATGGTATTGAGGACAACAGTCACACATTTCAGTTCAACATAGAGCAGGATAAGACCAGGATTAGTATGCCAGGTAACTTAAAAAAAGAAAAAAAGATGTGGACAATATTTTTAAGTTAATGAAAAAAAAATGTTTGAAACTGCAAAATTCTTTATCAATTGAATTTGCATAAGATGTAAGACATTTTACTATTTTATTTCTTGTTTTGATTTTTTTCCAATACATAAACGTTCATGTTAGGTAATTAATTAGCATGTTTAGATTACATTACCTAATACTTATCATGTACATTGTCATCACATTAACACTATTTTCTTTTTTATGTGTTTTAGATGAGTTACAGATGAATGCTAACCTTCTAATTGAGACAGAAGAAATGAAACAGAACATGACCAAATTAAATAAAGAGGTGAGATTCAAACATAAATCTTGTCCCCCCTATAAATGTAATACTTTACCCTGGTCAAAAATTATATAGGATATTTATGCCTAGCAATAATTCAAAAGAAAAAAAAATTACAATGTAAGACATGAATGTAACAATAATACAATTTTGGGCCTTCATGGATGAGTTTCAATGAACAATTTTGTTTTCAGAAAAACAATACTGCAAAAAGTTTCACACATTTCAGGGTTTTGAGTAAGCTGCATTTGCCTAATTAATGCAGTGTCTCCTGATCAATATCAATACAAGGAAACATGGTGGTGATAGCATCATGCTAGGACTGGCGTTTCAGTCCTGCACCAGCTGGAAGATTGGTGGAGCTTTTTAAAGGGAGCTCATAGAAAAAAAAAATCAGAAAAGCTTTAAAGTAGTTTTAAATTAGAATGATAGTTTTATGGGGGCTTTAATCATCATCTGAGATATAGCTTTAACTTTTAACTTATTTTCTTCTCGCAGGTGAACAACTTAAATGAAGAAGTCTCCAACCTGACTAAGGAGCTCCATGACATGATGCATTTTCTGCAGTCAAATATACCTATGCTTCATCATGTCTCTCCTTCTCGTGCAACATGTTGTAAAAACTTGCAGCCTCATATCCCGTTAGATTCATCTGGAAATGCACAGGACTGCAGTGGGATTCTGTCCCACAACAGGACTCCCTCTTTGCTGCATTCATCAAGCTCTGTGTCTACCTCTTTGCACCTATGCTGCTCTGATAGAGATGGAAAAATAGCTGATAGGCTGCAGAGTCAGTACAGTCCATTTCAAACACCCAGAGCCACCCCAAGCTCTCCTTATAATCGCAGAGTTGTATCCCTCCTCGGCACTGATTCAGGCCCCGGCATCTTTCCAGTGATTTGTCAAAGCCAACGAGGCATCTACAATACATCTAGTCTTATTAAAAATAACACTATTCCAGTAAATTGTGGACATTCTCATCCTACATTGAATTTTCTAACCAACTCACAAAGTTTCACCTATCCCCAGACCCCAGTTCATTCTCCGGGCAATCCCACTGGACAGCCACAGTATCACACAACCTTCAGCTCTCTGACACCCTCAGGACCTTGCACCTCATTGTCCACAGATCATAACAAGATCCAGCAGAGCTCCACGAGACAAACTGACCCAGTGGGATCTGGCCTTGTCCTTCACTCACAGGACCAAGCATGTTCTTTGCTGCGGCAACTTTCAACCAGAGAGTGCGGAGGATCACTCTACCATGACAGGACAGACAGTTATGGAGAAAATCAAAATGTATCAGAAGACTCACAACGGTGATGACTTCTGTCTGTGTTTTTTTTGTCAAAATGACAAGTATGTGGTAAAGGATTGTTCTTTCTGAAATAATAAATTGCTATTTACCAACTGCTGCAGCCTAATATTATCTATTTGTAAAATAACTCTTTACAAGTTATGTATAAAGTAATGCCTAAAAATTTGAGACTGAAAATTTGGATGGATCAATAAAACTATGGAAATAGAGATTGTAGCTGTAGTATTAGAGGATTAATGCAATATTAATGTATTAGTTGCACAGCAAGACATCAGTGTAAACTGCATTATTTGCCATTTCCACGCAGCTGACATCATTTGCCCTTGAAATAATGCTCGATAAAGAGATGTAGCGCCACTGTGTGGTCACATAAACAAAATGCACAGACTATAATTCATGACTGGGCAGGAAAAACAGATTTCATAGGAAGCCATGTTGTTTGTTTCTCATAAGTTCTGCTTTTATGTAAAAAAAACCAAACAAACAAACAAAAAAAACATTTCCATGACATTGTCAATACAGTTAAGGGTAAAACTAAGTACACATGTGGTGCTTTGAGTTGATGTTCGAGGTAAGGAACCAACAAGGCCTTATTTATGAAATTCACCTGATAAAATGATACTCAAGTTCTGCTATAAAGGCAGATCTTTACAGCAGATGGACCCACATGAAATGGGGCCATCAACAACCCAAACAGACAATCACATTTCCCAACAGAACAGCTAGAAATGAGCATCAGATTGATCAAAATCCTGGACTAAACCCTTGACAAAATGCTCTAAGACAGAGTTGTTAAAAATAGATCAAAAATCTGAATCAACAGAAGAAATCTTATAAAAGACTTGATAAAAAAAATATGTCCATAATTATGTAAAAAAAGAAGGATGGAGCCCTTTACATTCTCAAATTTTAATTTGAGAATTTAATTTTAATTCTGAAGAGAACTAGAAAATAAATTGTGCTTAAATGATTCCAGCCATACTAAAGAGAGGCATACTGCAATTTATTGTCAAAATATCTTTATCACAGCAGCCACATTAATTATGATAAAGTTATCTAGTGATTTATCTAGTGATTATGCTGAGGTATCACCAAATAAAACCTACTGACAATAGAGTTAGGAACCTTTAACAATCTTAAGCTTCTGTTAAAAGAAACAGAAAAAAACAGATGTATTTGATGACTCTTGGTTTCTATTGATTGCAATTAGTTAATTTTAAAAGAGACAGTTCAGGGCTAAAACATGAGAAGAATTCTTGAAAAAGTCTTCACATCTGTTAGCAGATGTCAAAAGTATGGGAAAGTATGGGATTTTACAAAATGTTGGCTTTTTAGACATATTTGATGTTTTTCTTTCTCATTGGGTCTCAAATAAACAGGAAAAAAAAACCCTCAGGATTCTTCAGAGAATAAAAAATATTGGAGAACCCAGCACATTTTCTTCACGAGGCTTCTACTGAATCTCTGTAATACTAGACTTGTACAGGCAATATCCCTGCCTGTAGCCATCAGTAATATCTACAACTCTTTGCAGGATATTTCAGTTCCTTTTAAGATTAATTTGTTTTATTTGAACTGAATTAAATAAATGAACTTTTTAATGATACACTCACTTCTTTAATGGACTGTTTATTGTTTCTAAATTTCTCTAGTGTAACCTTTGTCATCATAAGCTAATTAATTCGAAATTTTCTGTTGTGAACAAGTAACATAGACTGGGATAGCAGAAAGTGTCTTTTAATCAATGTGTAATACTTTCAAACTTATTTCTACTTTCTGAAAAAAAACTGCACACATTTAGGTTCAAGCTTTGAAACTTAACCGGTGTTCTGAATCTACTAGTTTGTGCAGGCTGACGTCGTCATTGGTCAGACAGCCACTGACAAAAACAGTGGGAGGTTCCCGGAAAAATCGCTTAGCGGAAGGGAAGGCCAGACCCCAAGAAGCAGAAGGCAGCCACTGCCGATGAGGCTAACGAAAGAAGAAAAAGTCATGTAAGTCGAGCTGCCTAATATGATCGAACAAGTAAGGAGGGGGAACCCTTAAAGATTGTCAACTCTATGGTATTGAAAAGCTGTTTAGCCGTATGTGGTACAATTTAACCGAACCGACGAGTCAAGTCCGAGCTCAGCCTAAATGTCCATTAGAGTGGATCGACTGAGGCTATGAGCTTCGGGCTCTGAGAGACGGAAAATTGAGAAACAACATTTCAAAGCCAAATAACTGCTGCTTGACAAGGTTTTGATATGGTTTCAATTCCGGAAGAGACGCAGTTAGAAAGACCCCAAGTTTCTTTCGGTCAGCGTGAAACAGCTGACGACGTGCGGCCGAGAAAATGAAAGTTGTCTTAATGACGTTTTTGACCCAGCTGCTAACAATGCTATCAGAAGTTAACCAATTTGTACTTTTTTTTTTCTCCAGAAACAAATTTAGTCGTCGCATTAAACACGTTAAACAAAGTTTCCTTTTCAGTTGCTTAGCATTTATGTTTTGCGGTCGTTTACGCCACTAAGCTAGTGCTAAAATGCTAGGCGAAGAGGAAAGATTAACAGTTGGAGTTTGTTTCAGGCATTTAGTTCGATCTTTATTGCTGACAATATTCTCGTTCACAATCAGGCCTTAACATACCACATTTGAAGGCCTTTATTGTGGATACTTGATCATTTAATTATCTGCTAATGTCGCTCAGCTTGTGCTAGCTGTTGTGGTAAAGCTAGCCACAACCAGAAAGAAGTTTTGCTAACTTGGAAACATTAGAAACTTGAATCATTTCATGTGTTGCGGATGTGTATTTAGACCTCATTTGTTTCGACTATAACAAACTCTGTTAATGGAGACGGTTAAGTATTTGATAACTGTTTTCATCTGAGAGACTCAGCAGTTTAACTGACGGATTCATAAACAATCTGTTGTCTTCAAATGATCATACAGCTAGGAAACTCCTTTCACGTCAATTTTATTTCATTTTGCTTATTTTGTAACCTAACATTTACTTTGGCCTTACAAACTTCACTCAAATCATAAATGCCTTTAAATATCTTCTCATAAAGAGTCATCACAATTGATAGGTGTTATGTTACACTTCTCCCCTTATATTGCTAAAGTTACCTACACGTGTGTCTGCTTACATTAAATCACATGTACCTTCATAGGTCCTGATTATGGCTTAATAACAGGAGCAGAGTTTGGACCTTTGAAACGGACAGGGATAACCAGCTATGTGCATGAGCTGTTCTGGTGTTTATGGTGTTTGGACCTTGGCCTCATAAAGCGGCAATATGTTTTGGCAAATCAGCCCTGATAAAAATGAGGTTTTCCTTTTTTTAAAAGAGTATGCTGAAGTTTGTTTTCCAAAGTTTGCAGTCATATTGTATAAAGTTCAAAGGTCAGAACACCTAAATGGAAACAAGGGTTTGCATTTCTAATCAGGTGTGTTAAAAGCGATCGCTTTGTGTTTGGTGTCGTCATTATTTGATATAAAAAAGATTTGAGTTTTGATGCTAGGAATAAGTACTTAATAGTTTAGCTTTTGACGTATAGAAGGAATCTAGAAGAGAAACCTAGACAGTTCAAGGCCCACTAATCTGAAGAGGTGAGCAATAATTCAAAAAGGAATGCTGTTTTTTCAGTTTCCTTGAAACATTCAACTAAATGAAAGATGGTAACTGGGCTTCTGACTTCTCTGTTTGGTTACTGAGCTTCTCAGATTTCTTATCGGCCTTGAAAGTGATTACTATCTTGTTTGTGTGTCCTGTGTTACATCAATGCATTTACATTTAAACTTTCAAACTAATTTTTGAATTAAAACACAGTTTGAACAACCTTTTATGAAAATAATTTGTCATTTTATTGTAGATTCTAGGTGATAATCTGCCTTTACTGTTTTAACAAATGTATCTGATGTGTAGAACTTGAAATCGCTAAGACTGCATGGTTACTTGGTATAGGGAACAAAGGGAAACCTGTGGTGCAGCCTTTATATCGGGTACAACCAGCTGTCCTGTGACCCCACCCTTTTCTACAACATTTGCCTCTGGTTGCTTTCATAAAACTTGTACTGTTTGCTTATTATATCATTCAGACCTTAGGAGCCATCTAGATAAACATACCAATTTGCCAATATTTTCACTTTCAGATATGTAATACTTTTAGCTAAATTAAAGGTAAGGTTGATGTAATATTTTGCTCTGGGATTGAGCTGAATTTTAACATTCTCTTGAAAAGTAAAGAGGTAAAGAATGTTTTTTTTTTTTGATTAATTACAAGTTCATATTTTGTTTTATTTGTAGAAAGTCCAAATAGATAACATTTATAAGTCAAAAATATGAAGTGGACAAACTTTGTATTTTTACATTTATATAAAAACAAAATAAGTTGAGAACTCGCTGTTGAACCTTGTCTACATCAACATTATTAACAGTTGCTTTATTATTAACAATACATGAAGGCACATATTTTCCTGAAGGACAAAAAGACCTTTTAGTTATAGTACTTATTAATTTCCATACAAATATTTAAAGTTTGCACACACTGCCATATTTTGCATTAAATGTAGTGCAGTCCCTGTTGGTGTCTTGGACATCATGCTGGGTGCAGAGCAAACAGGAGGCCATGATGAATATTTAACAGGCTCTTGTGACTGTGGCTGCTTCTTCCTCCCTTTTCTCCTGACCATGTCCTGCTTTCTTCTCTCTCTATCCCATTTCATTATCAAGGTTCTGGGTGCACTTTAGAGATTCCGCCTCATAATGCATGATTAAGGTTCAAGTGTTACAAAAAATTTTGCAGGTATCTCAGTCATTACCACCAATTCCTTAACTGAGGAATGCAGGTGAGGTGTCATCAGCTGCTTGCGAGCATACAAGTACAGACTTACCTTTGTTTGTCCAAGTGAGCAGAGCACCTTCATTCCTTTCTGATTAAAAAAAATATATATAATTTTTTGTTTGTCTTTTCTGCCAGGTACTTTCACAACACTCTTAGCATCTGCAAAATATGTAAAAGTTTCAGTTTTTTGAAAAAGGAGTAGTGCAGCTTGCTGATGTTTTAATGCTAACACATAAGTAGAACATGGTTGCTGTACTGTCAAATAAAACATGGAAGTCCTGAATATTTTATGGCCAAAGCTGTGATCTGCAGTCACATGCTAAAGATTAAGAATTAGTTCAGTTGCATGCTGGCTGGGGAAAAGCCCTGCTTTTTTTTATTTTATTATTTTTAAAAACTATCTGCACTCATTTCTTCTTTTTAGTACATTACTACACTTTACCAGCAAAAATCTAGCCTTCATATTCAGTGTAAGTATTGAGCGTCAAACTGTCTGTGTTAGAATGCTGGATTTATTGTGTTCAGCAGTTAAGTGTTCTGCAATCTTCACTTCCTGCTTTTAGCTGAGTTGTTTCCTGTCCTTTGACGGAGCAGAAGCTGACTGACCTAATGTTCGTCATCCAGCTGAAAAAAAGATTTGGTGAAGTTTTAAGACAGTCATGTCTAGCAAACATGAAGCAAAATGCGCTGGTATGTTGGTATGCAGTGGTCATAAAAGCCTCTGGTTTATAAATACTGAATTGCAATGAATCAAAAATATTGCTGCCTCCGTTTGAGTTCCCCTTTTTTACTCTTGCCTACACTGAGTCAAATAAATATTTTTAGTTACTCAGTCTTTGCAAAACATGTGAATATTGAAACAGAAGATTTTAAAATCTTAAGTTGAATTTTGGGATTTACGTTCATCTTAAACTGACTGAATACATGAGATACATCAGAAGGCCTTGTTACCAAACGTCCATAGGATTTAATTATATACCTTTTTGTTTATGTGGGACTCTTTGGATGCACTTTAACAACCAATGATGCACAGAAATGTTCAACAGTATTGTTAGTTAGCTGTAAGGAAATTTGGTTTTGTAGGTGCAAACATCTACCAACAGGAAGTTGTTTATGGTTATTTTGGCGTGATTGGTGCTCAACTGGTTTAGATGAGGGTCATCTTTAGAAAAAAAAAAAAACATTTTATCATTATGCATCTGCATAATTAATTTAAAAAATACCAAAGTAAATTAGCACCTGGTCACCTGTCTGACTAGGCCACAGTTTAATCGGCTTCTAGGCAAACTGGCTGCAAGAAAGGACTGAGTTGTGTGTTGCTTAACGTTGCACTTTTTTATTTTGTACGTCCGTCTTGAGACTTTGCCTTTGTCAAGTACTTTCACCTGATATTGACTCATAATCATGTTCAGTGAATACATGCTGCCTCATATGAATCAAAGAAAAGGACTTGTACTCAGTATTTCTAATTTACAAACAATTTTAACTTTAAGTAATTCAGAATTGATTATTTTTGCCTTTTGTTTCAGTCCTTAGTGTATGCAGTAGCATCTCAAAAAACTTAATAGTATGGTCTGAGTGTAGCCTGTGGGAGAAAAACCAAGGGCACAATTTCAAATAAGCCAGGAAGTGTTCTCCTTTAGCACTTGTTTATACTAAACATGGTTAAATGAATAACTCTCAAACTGGGTAATGAGTCTGATGGTGGTGTTTTGCGTCAACAACTTCAGTCTTAAGGTTTTTGAAGCTGACAACAAAGCTTTAGAGCAGAAGTATAAGGATGATTTTTGTTTTTGGTGGATTTCAACTTTGATTGTACTAAATGACTGTGGTTGTTTAGTAGAAACGCAATAAACTTAAATGCTTTTCTCTTTTCTTTTACAGCTCTCAGTAGTGAGGTGTCGTCTTCCTCCAGGAAAGCTACCTGCATGACCTGAGCTCACCTGCGTTTACCTCAGCTTCACCATCCTCCTGCAAAAAATACTTAAGCCTTTACTCATTCATCCTCTTCTCCCCCTCCCACACCCGGCCTCTTTTTTTTTTTTTGTGTAATTTCCAACGCTGCAATATGGCAGGGCGAGGTGGACCAGCACGGACCAACGGCACTGCTGCTAGCAACAAGATCTGTCAGTTCAAACTAGTGCTGCTGGGAGAATCTGCAGTAGGAAAGTCCAGCCTGGTGCTGCGCTTCGTCAAGGGCCAGTTTCATGAGTATCAAGAGAGCACCATCGGAGGTAAGGACTCCAGGATTTCTGCATGTTTTCCATGACAGGCACTTCTGTGAAGCACTGTATTTGTAATCTGTAATATCAGTGAGTTCTGATGTAGTGATTTAAAGATGCATAGCATATTCCAAAAACAAATCAACATAAAAAGGCCTCGGATTTCAGAAATTTTCACTTTTATTCTTTAGATTACAAAACACGGAATAAAATTTGACTAAAACTAGATTAGCTAGATTAGTTTAGATTTCTAAGATGATCAATAAATGGAAAGTTAATAAATTAAATTGTATGGCTTTTAAAACTTTTCACAACTGCAAATCCTTGTTTTTCTTTCTCAATTTCTGTCTGTTTTTTGTGCTGCATTCTTCTGGAATACAGAAGTCATAAAAAAATCATTTGGGCTATCTAAAAGGTTCAAAAAGCTGATAGATGTTTAAGTATTTCTGCACATGAAGTTATTTGGTTCTAGTCAAACATCTGTGTGGGTATTTAGGTTCTGAACTGAGTGTGCACTCTTGATCTAAAACATCAGACTTCAGCCCTGAAGCAGAAGACTTGTCCATGCCATATCTGTTGTCAGTTTAGTCAGGAGGTGGACCGGTAAAACTAGTTCTTCCAAGACCAAAGGATGACTTCAACTGGCTTCAGGCTCTTCACACAAAGTAGGCAGACATCTTTACCAAAATTGGTCAAATTGCAGAAAGTGACAATGTCTCTTGACTGTTTAAATGGACCTAGATTGTAGCATCAAATCAAAATGAGGGCAAATATCAGTTAAATGGAGCTTTGAATTAAAGGAGGAATGTTACAAATTGAATTGCTAAATAGAAATATGTTAATCCATCTGAAACTGGATTAACAACTGGAAACTTTCCACCTTTCTTGTATGCCACAGGTTTTTGTGTTTTCCACATTTTTGCCTTTTTCAGAAGATACAAACACTTCACTGGGTAGCAGTTTTAGAAATGTTTTTTTTGTTTTTATATATATATATATATATATATATATATATATATTTATAAATGTTCAGTATTTTTAGGGCAGTCAAGTGAAACTTCAAGATTGTACATATATGAAATAAATCATTTCATAGTCACTTTTTCTGTCTTTCCTGCTGTATCTGGTTTCTGATGAATCAACTTGCATAAGAATGTAGGAACAGGATACTCGCCAAAGAATGGGTGAAAATAAAACGAGTCAGCACTTTTCTTTTTTGTTTTCTATTGAACTTGTGGTCAACGGCATGCCTGGCCAAAGATTACAAAGCTGTAAAATGTGTACTATGCAAGAAGGAGCTGAGCTTTAGGTGTCATGTGAGAGATGGCTGATTGTGTGAGTGTGCATTTCATAAACTAACATTTCCTCCTGGTAAAGTGAGTTGCTTTCTTTTATGTTTTCTACTTTTTTTTTTCTTCTGATTTGTAGTGTTTTCAGGAGATTATGAATGTGAATCATAGATTTCATATCATTAATGTGTCCTAATTTAGTGACTTATGTTTTTGTCTTTATCATTACACCAAACCTTATTCTGAAGAGAAGTCAAATATTCTCTGTTTTTAATCTGTTTAAAATTCTATTTCTAATTACCTTTTTAGCTGCCTTCCTCACACAGACGGTATGTTTGGATGACACAACAGTCAAGTTTGAGATCTGGGACACTGCAGGACAGGAACGGTATCACAGCTTGGCACCTATGTACTACAGAGGAGCCCAGGCTGCCATTGTGGTCTTTGACATCACCAACACAGTGAGTAACAACTGTTACAAAATGCTCTGGTTGTCTATTCACGCAAGTCAGATTTAAGTGTAGCATCACACTGTTTTGCATCTTTCCGTTGTAAAGGATACATTCACACGTGCAAAGAACTGGGTGAAGGAGCTGCAGCGACAAGCCAGCCCCAACATCGTTATTGCACTGGCAGGAAACAAAGCCGACCTGGCCAGCAAGAGAGCCGTAGATTTCCAGGTAAGGGTAATGAATACAGAATCTACTACAGATTAATTTTCAAGGTCAAAATGTACTGAAATGTTTCCTTTGGTCCTGTAGGAAGCACAAGCATATGCAGATGACAACAGCTTGCTCTTCATGGAAACTTCAGCCAAGACCGCAATGAATGTTAATGAGATTTTTATGGCTATAGGTGAGTGTTTCTCAGAAGTCCAACTATTAATTAATTAATCATTTAGACAGGCTGAGAATAAATTGGTACCGCCTAGTAACAATGGAGGTAAATGTACTTAAATAAATTTTGCTTTTGACTGAAAAAATTAATATTAGAGCCTTCTATCATAGACATTTAAGTGTAAAGGTTTTCTGTTTCTTCTTTCAATATTTATTAGTTTTAATAAATGTGATTGTACTTAAAATTTTGGTCATTTGTCTCCATTTTTTAGCATCATTGGTAGATAATTATTGGTAGAATCCATTGTTGCAATACTTTAAGCCAGAGATTGACCAGTTATCTTTATTCTCTGCAACAGCCAAGAAACTTCCGAAGAACGAGCCTCAGGGCGGAGCGGGACCAGGTGGACGGGCCAGAGGTGCTGTGGACCTGCAGGAAACTGCTCCACAGGGCAGAAGCGGCCAGTGCTGTGGGGGTGGAAACTAACTAACTCAATGAATCAGCTGATCCAGCCGATCAATAACACCAGATATTAGCCAGCTGTAAAACGACGCCCCGTTGGTCCAACCAAACCACCAAAAGACCAACTTATCCTCTCAGCATCAACTAACTGTTTGACAAAATGAGCATACTGGCCTGTAGACTGCCAGATCCCACTGATGGTTCCAGCTTGATGAACCTGCCAAAAATACAAAGAAATCAACCTACAGGCTTATTCACAGAATCGTGTTTTTCACCCTTGGACTTGCCATTCCATGACCTTTCTTTTGATGATGGACACATGACGTCACTTTGGAGGGGAAAAAACAAATCCCATTCATGGAAGGAAAACAAAAAAGTCATTAACAATTGCTCCTAATAGAGGCATCTTGTCCACTGTTCTGTGTTTGTATAGAGGAAATCTAATTAATGGAAAAGGAAGGAAAATGTGTAGGTTTGATGACCCTGTCGTTGCACAACTTGAACTCAGTGTACAAAGCCACCATAAATGTTTCCATCATGGTCTTATGTTAAAAGCAAGGTACATGTAGAGTGTTAAGGAATTGGATCAGGAGGTTTTCACCACGAGAGAACAAATGGGCAGATTTCTTATAGAGCTGAGCTGTGTAGATTGAATGATTATCTCTTATTATTACAGTTTTTCTTTTGGCACAGACTGGTCAGTATGATTTTGGAACCTATCTTAAGGTTTTACAATCATTTATCTATGTTATCCAAACATATACAGTAAATACAACTTTATTAACAATTTCACCCGTATGTAATTTTAGCATTAATGTAATGTTTTTGAATTATCAGTGTAAAATGGGAGATATGTAAAGATTCTTTTTTTTTTTTTTCTTTTCTTGACCAAAATCACAACTGCATTTAAAACACATTTCTGTATTTGTAACAGACATTTGAAGTTTGAAATCAATCTGTAGTTACTGTCAAAAAAAAACAACAACAAATCTTACCAATCTGTTTGTATTCTGTCAAATTTAATTATTTTCCATGTCTTAATTTCTTTTTCCTCTGGAGATTCATGGTATTAAATGCACTGGTTCTGTCTCATCAGCTTTGTGAATTGAGATGTTATCCTCTGCTTCTTTCATTTCAAGGAGAGTTTGAGTAATCTTGTCATCCTGCTGTGGCATCACCATCTTGCACAGAACTTGCACCTGAACAGCGGTCACTGCTGTAAAGAGAGTAACGGGTAGAGAGGATGTGTAGAGAAGGTGAACAAAAAAAATGTAATTTTACAAATAAAAGAGCCGAAGGTATCTTTTTGAGTGACTTTATTTTTTCATATTAAATGTTAACTTGTTTTTCAAAGAATAAATCCACTTTTGATGGTAGATTTATTTAGGGTATGCAGTAAATCCATCCTCTAAATGTAGCATTAAAAAATATCAGCATGACATTAATACCTCACCTTCATAGCTATATGATTCGTAAAGGTGTTTGAATAGCCAGAGTTGACGCAGGCTGTTTTAGTGAAATGCCGTGATGCCCCGCCCTCACTTCTGGTCAGGTGGCTGGAAAAAAAGGCCACCAACTTCCCCAGCAAAGATTGTTTCAGAAAAAAACAGTCAGGCTAAGAAAGAGGCTAATATTGTCCTAATACTCCCAGCGCTGTGTGGTGAAATGCAGAACAGTTCAAATGGAGGCTACTTCTCGCATTATACTTCGAAAAAAGCTACATTTTGCATTTTAATGTTTTGCCAATTAAAATATAAAACTTTAAAGAAACACATGTGCCTATTTTTGCAGCAGTTTGAAAATTTTGCTTTCCTGTTTTAAAGAAAAGCCATCCGTTCACGCACACGATTTCCATACTGAAAACGGTGTTTGTGTTGCTGTTTCCCTCTTTTCCCACTAGGGGTCGGTAAGGACTTAAAAACCTGCAGATTTCTTCAAATCTCCATTTATAGGATAAATATTTTTTACAAATAAAATTTGACTTTTTTTTTTTAATTAAGCGTGAGATTCCGTTATTATCTGAATCTAACACAATCTCCAGGTACACGTTACTTTAGATCTGTACTGCATATGGAAAACTCATTTTTCTGACTGCACCTAAACGCAGCGCATGAGCTAATCGTAAGCGGAGGGAGTCAGTACCCGCAGCGTGGATATGTCGGACCCGGCTACACAGGCCTTACAGCCCCGGCTTCTCCAAGCCCAGTCGAGTGGCTCAGCGGGGTCCGGTTCTGCAGCAGCAGGCTCCGGTACAGGGAACAGCGACCCGGTTAGACCAGGACTTAGCCAGCAGCAGCGTGCGAGCCAAAAGAAAGCCCAAGTCCGAGCTTTTCCACGGGCGAAAAAGCTTGAAAAACTTGGCGTATTCTCCGCGTGCAAGGTAGCTAACATGGCTAGCCAAAGTTTACAACAACAAAGCAATGATGTGATTGTATTATATTTAATGTACCATATATAATAACGAACTGTTATCACAGTTTATCGGTGTAGCTGTACAGCGTTGTAGCTAGCTACTTTGGCAGAGAAATGGGCATTTAACAAACGCAAACCAGTGGAAGGGTATTTTTCCTCGGTTAGCTTAATTGATATCAGTTATTGGTTTGCAGAAACGTGAATTGGTGTGCAATTTAAATCGCCCATGTGGTTTGTTTTGCTTTTATTCTCAGGCCAGTGACACATGCAAGTGCAATGGATGGAAAAACCCGAACCCCCCTTCAGCTACACGGATTGATCTGCAGCAGCAAGCAGCAAGCCTGAGCGAGCCCTGCCGCAGCTGTGGACATGCACTGGGTACAAACTAACCAGACCCCTTCTCAGAATACCATGCAGAGCGCTGTGCATTTAAACACCAGTTACATTTCTGAAATTATAATTGGTCAACCTGCAATGTCGATTTGGTAATCTTTCCCCTGCCAAGCCATACACAAGAAATTGTATTTCTATTTTTTGCAGAGATTATCTGTTTTAAGTGGGTTCCACAGTTTAAATCGCTCCCACGTATTCATTGATTATCCCAAATTACTACTGTAGTTTCATGGACTTGGAAACAAAACACAACAAACAGCATATTCTTACTGTCTACATATAGACAGTGTCTTTGGAGGATTGTATTTCTTTTTTAATTTTGCATTTTATAACCAGAAATGTCTCATATGGATACACATCTTTTATGAGGGTGTAATGCAGAAGTTTAGGACATATAAACACACACACACACATATATATATATATATATATATATATATATATATATATATATATATATATATATATATGTGTGTGTGTGTGTGCGTAAACAAAAAAATTATAAAATTATTTATGCCCATTTCATAGCAAACATCATGTCAAGGTACCTCCCTCAAAGTTCCTAATAAGTTGTTCTTGTGTTGGGATGAAGTGGAATCCACATTGAACTTGAAATAGATTAGAAATGTTCTTAATTTCAGAACATAATACTATGGAGTTTACAAGTGTTGGATTTCATAGTGAGGACCATTTATTGAAAGGTTGGGCTGACATCAGATGCAGCTTGGATTGGTTTGAATCTAATATAATATTTATTATTGCCATAGTTGGCAATAAGTTGAAACTTAATATAGTCTTTGATAAATCTTAAGGAAAGTCTTAAGGATGGTTCTGTTCATTTTACTTACATTTCATTTGCTTCATTATGTCATCTTCCAGAATTGTTCTGAGATAGTGATCATTCAAGCCATATTACAAAAATAGTGTCAAATGGACAACCTGAGATGGATTTTATATTCAAGATAAAAAAAGAATATCTACTCACAAAACTGTGAACTTTGCAGATATTCAGTAAGGAGACTGAATACTTATACTGATGTTTTTTTCCACAGCTGATCATGTGTCCCATCTGGAGAATGTGTCTGAGGATGAGATTAACAGGCTGTTGGGGATGGTGGTTGACGTCGAGAACCTTTTCATGTCTGTACACAAAGAAGAGGACACTGATACCAAACAAGTGTACTTCTACCTTTTCAAGGTAAGCCAGTGCTTTAGTTCAGCTGCAGTGATATTAATTGCCACAGTAGATCACATCATTGCTTTGTTGTTGTAGCTTTGTGATCAATGTATTCCCTTGTTTCCCTTAAGCTACTGAGGAAATGCATCCTGCAGATGAGTCAGCCTGTTGTGGAGGGATCCCTGGGAAGTCCACCGTTTGAAAAGCCCAACATCGAGCAGGTAATACAAAGTTTATTATAACAAACAAACTTTCAAGAACATTTTTGTTATGCTAATTTTGTCCTCTTTTTCGTTGTGCAGGGCGTTTTGAATTTTGTACAGTACAAGTTCAGCCACCTTGCGCCAAGGGAGAGACAGACCATGTTTGAACTATCAAAGATGTTTCTCATATGTTTGAATTACTGGAAGCTTGAGACACCAACGCAGTATCGTCAGCGCACTCAGAAAGACGATGCAACAGCATACAAGTTGGACTACACCAGGTGTGTGCAGGAGTTTACAAAAAGAAACCATGTGTTTTCTTGATGTATATTAGGTTCTATGCTTAACAGAAGTTTTGATCTCCATTGCTGCCAGGTGGTTGTGCTACTGCCACGTCCCACAAAGTAACGACAGCCTGCCTCGCTATGAGACCACGCAGGTGTTTGGCCGAAACTTACTCAAGTCCATCTTTACTGTTACTCGCCGCCAGCTCCTGGAAAAGTTTAGAGTGGAGAAGGACAAACTGCTGCCAGAGAAACGCACACTTATCCTTACGCACTTTCCCAAGTAAGCGCAGCTTCTCCGATGCCACCATTTAATGTGGCTTCTGTTATGGCTGTGAATGTAGATGCAACAGGGTTGTTCATGAGTGTTTGTATAATTTCACATTTTCAAAAATCAATCTATTTACAAATGAATTTAATCTTGAATATTTACATTGCAGTGTCTTTATTATCCTCTATTGAACAGTTATTCATGCATGCTTGCTTGTTTCTAGGTTCTTGTCAATGCTGGAGGAGGAAATCTATGGGGAAAATTCACCGATATGGGAGGCTGACTTCACCATGCCTGCCTCAGAAAGCACACAGATTGGACATCAGACAGGTGAGGCGGTGTGGGAGTTGCTTATTTTATTAAAATGGACATTATAAGAATAAAGCACATTTTTAAAAACACACATATTGTCCTGTGATGACATGTCAAGGTTTTCTGCTTTTTGTTGGATGGTCAAACCTGTGCATCCTAAAAGTTGTTAATTCTCCTCAATTGTAGATTTTTTTTTCCACTTTGTAAAATTGCTTATTTCAAATTCTCTTGAGACCTCTTTAAATTGCTTCCCTCATTTTTCAGTATCATCAAATTTGATTTTGAGTATTCATTGGTTTGAATACATTAGAAAAACAGAAGCTATGTGGAAATTATATATTTGGTCTAACATACATAAAGTGCAGAGTTATGCTGTTCTCAAAGTTGTGTGGATTTGTAACTGTGTGTTTTGTGTTTGCAGTGATCAGTCCTGCTTCTGCGTCCGGGTCTCCTGCTTTGTCCAAATGTCTGAACAGCTCCTCCTCTCTGGGCAGTACGGATACAGGAGGCGTAGAACCCATCACAGGTCAGTGACTGACTCTCCTTGGGTTTACTTTTTGAGCTAAAAGCTCCACTCTGCCTGCCTAAAAAAAAAGTGCAGATAAATGTTTACTCTGCTTGATGCCGATGATTTGACCCGTCTTAAAGAGTCTTAACACCTTTTCCAAGACCACAGGATTTCGCTTTAGAGGTGATTGTTAAAGAAATTAGAAATAGTTAGCCTTGTAATTATATAGTTAGTTAAATTCAGATGGCAACTTTATTTTTTGGAAAGGCAGTGTGCACTTAATTGTATTTGATTTCATAAAATATAGACGTCTGGCCTAAAATATAAAAATATTTTCACAAAAATTAACAATATCAAAAGGTCTAATCGTTGTTTTAACCTGAAAAAATATCACTTCCTCTTTAGGGGACAAACGCAAACTTCCAGAGGCATTGACACTGGAAGATGCTAAGAGGATCCGTGTGATGGGGGACATTCCTATGGAGTTGGTGAATGAAGTCATGATGACGATCACTGATCCTGCTGCTATGCTCGGACCGGAGGTCTGTCCCACTAAACCTGCTCAGCAAATCGTATTATTTAATTTACAGTAATCTACTAAATATTTCTCCCTTTGTGTTAAATGACTGCAATCCAGTGTAGTTTTCATGTATACAAGAAAACAAAAATACTAAAAGATAATTAATGGTTCTAGACTAATCTGCTGACACCCAATGCTGCTCGTGACGAGACAGCCAGACTAGAAGAGAGACGGGGCATCATTGAGTTCCACGTTATCGGAAACTCCCTTTCCCAAAAGTCCAACAAGAAGATTCTGATGTGGCTTGTTGGCCTTCAGAACGTATTTTCCCATCAGTTACCTCGCATGCCCAAAGAGTACATCACACGACTCGTATTTGACCCGTAAGTGACCCCTACTTTATTTTTTGCCATCTTTTTTTATTTTCCTGACAAACCTTCCCTAACAATCCCTGTTTTCACAGGAAGCACAAAACCTTAGCCCTCATTAAAGATGGCCGTGTCATTGGAGGCATCTGTTTTAGGATGTTCCCAACTCAGGGCTTCACAGAGATAGTGTTCTGTGCTGTCACATCCAACGAACAAGTCAAGGTAACTATGACCTGACCTAACTTCCACATTGCTTGTGTTTTTCTGGCACTCTTTAAAGTTTCTGTAGTTTATGTTTTTTTTTAGCTTCCTTGGAGAGTTTTTCTGTTAACAATCACGTTGTAGCATGTCAATCAGATTTAAATCCAGACTTTAACAAGATCAGTAAAAAAAAACATTGATTTTAGAGAAGAAAAATAAGACATTTGGTCTATTCAAAGTTGGAGTTGCTGGTGTTTGCTTGGACAGAGTTGGCCCAAGTCATAAGCAAACTAGGTTGCTCCATATGTCCCACAAAACATCAGGAATCTCCTATTGATACAGTTTATTGAAAATGAGAATACTGATTATATCAGTATAGATAAATTATTACATTTTTAAGATTTAAAGAAATTGGCAGGTTTAGTTTGTTAAAGCACTATGTGAATACAGTTTGGGAAGATCTGCAAGATATTTTGTTTGACTTCTGTTTGTCATACATCTCAGGAAATAAGAGTAACTTATCTGTGTTTACCTTTTTTAAAGGGCTATGGCACCCACCTGATGAACCACCTGAAGGAATATCACATCAAACACAACATCCTTTATTTCCTCACTTATGCTGATGAGTATGCTATTGGCTACTTCAAAAAGCAGGTAATGGAGGCACAGCAAGTCCATTATCAGTGCTTCTGTTGATTCATGTCTCCTTTAATCCTTAATATTACTTTTTTCTACACAGGGTTTTTCCAAAGATATCAAAGTGCCCAAGGGTCGATACCTGGGCTACATCAAAGACTATGAGGGAGCAACCTTGATGGAGTGTGAGCTAAATCCAAGGATCCCCTACACAGAGCTTTCTCACATTATTAAAAGACAGAAGGAGGTGTGTAAGAATGATGATAATTTTATTGCAAAAAAAAGACCAGTTTTGAGCCTATCTGTGTTTGTAATATGTTTATTATATCCAAATTTGGCTTGCTCATTCTAGATTATAAAGAAGCTGATTGAGAGAAAACAGAGTCAGATCAGAAAGGTTTACCCAGGTCTGACCTGCTTCAAAGAGGGCGTGCGACAGATCCCAGTGGAAAGCATCCCTGGAATAAGTGAGTGTGTATAAGGTGTTAGCTGACATGTACAATTAAATTATTCATCATCGGACTAAGATCTGTATTCGTTTCAGGGGAGACGGGCTGGAAACCCAGTAGCAAGGACAAAGGGTAAACACCTTATAGGCTTCATTGATTATTTTACCCACTTTTTGTCTTTTATTTGTATATAGATAGTCTTTTGGTTCATTTATAGTTGATCCATTGATCTTTTGCAGGAAAGAGGTGAAGGACCCTGATGTTCTTTACAACATGCTGAAGAACCTTCTGGCACAAATAAAGGTTAGAATCACCTGCCAACAGAAAACATATATAATCAAACTGGGACCAATAAAAATGGTTTTACGTTTGCTTGAAAAGTGTAGAATTTTTATGAATCATTTTCTGTAACTGGTTCAGTGTTAGAAACAAGAAAATATAGAATATAAGGTATGCTTTTTCTGAGCATAATTTTTCTCCCTTGCTCAAAGCAAACTTGAAAAGCATTTTATGCTTATATCACCGCTTTCCTTTAAAGTTTTATCATCAGTATTTTGTTTTCTGAATTATAAAAAAAACATGCAGACAATGCATTTTTTGCATTTTGATTGGATAGAAGGCCTCAGAATTGTATACCTTAACAACAATGAATATTTCCTCTGTTTTGTCAAATCCATTGTTGGCCAATTTTAGTGTTTTGCAGCAGCCTGAAAATTGAAACCTCAGCAGTTTCAGAAACAGTTGAGAAGTTGCAAAGGTTTTGTTTCTAGAGTAAAGCACACAATTTTATCATTTAACCAATGAATAATTAATAAGGACAGCTAGTGCATAAAAGCTGCTTTGTGGTAGCATTAGCACATTATCAGTAATGCATCACAGTAACCAATAGTGTGCCACTTACAGATGCAGTACCCTAGCTTTTTCAGTTTGTTGTGTTTAGTGATGAAGCACAAGGAAAAGGAAAAAACCTTTCTTATGCAATTACACTGCATTAAAAATGTAAAATGTAGAGGAAGTGTTACATTTTTCCTTAGATAAAAAATTTTTCTGGGTTTAAAGTTGGAAAGTCTGAACCAACCCTTTGGTTGGTTCCATATGTATGCCTGACATACATATGGAGCTTTGTGATTGCCACAGTAAAGTGATATTTCAAAATAATTTGAATGTGTCACTTTGTTTCAATAAATCTTTTACATATTATGTAATTCTTATAAAGTGAAAATCCTTGTGTTTTGAATAATTTGTTTTTGCTTTTAATTCTTTTTTTTTTACTATAACACATGCATTTAAGGGTAAATGTTTTATATTTGTTGGTCCAAAATGTTCTTAAAGCCATAGAGAAAGTCTGGAATTTTGGGTCTAGAAATGTGTGGCGTTATGAAGCTAACTGTTTTATGAAGCTATGTAGTAAATTGATTTTATTCTGTTTTCTTGTCAGACTCATCCTGATGCTTGGCCTTTCATGGAACCAGTGAAGAAATCTGAAGCTCCCGATTACTATGAAGTCATCCGCTTTCCTATTGGTAAGAGAGCATCTCTCTCTTTTTAATAGATTAACACCATCTATATGTCTATTCTTATTTTAAATGTCCAACGCCTGGTATTTCCTGAAATATAAATTATATCAAATTTAAAACAGCATATCGTATTGGTTTATTTGATAAATCCTTCACTATTTCCTTTGATTCTATTTTTATGTAATAAATAGATCTTGTAGTCATTTTTTTTTTTTTCAAAAATATTTTAATCCACATCTTACCTGGACTGGCTTAGAATTACCAAATGTATAAATGCTGTGTCTTATTTTGGAATTCCTTGATTTCCTTAGCACTATTAAGTGTTTTTCTTTATCTTTACTTTGAGACCTGAAGACCATGACAGAAAAACTGAAGAACAGATACTATGTAACCAAGAAGCTCTTTATTGCGGATCTTCAGCGAATCATCAGCAACTGTCGCGAGTACAACCCTCCAGACAGCGAGTACTGCAAGTGTGCCAACACGTTGGAGAAGTTCTTCTACTTCAAATTAAAAGATGGAGGCCTGATAGAGAAATGAACTATAGCTTAAAAATATTGCCAGCTTTCGTCATATCTGGGGTAAGAAAAATGTATGAAAACAATACATTTTGGAAAGGATTTATGGGACTTAAGAAAAGAAAGGCTTCAGAGTCAGCTGAGCATTAACGGTGTCAAACTGGCATCTTCTTCAAGTCATCTTGTGGCATTTCCCAGAACTCAGTGAGAGAATAATGTGAATTATTCATGCCTCATTGAGTGTACCAAAGTTTTACAGGTCCAAGATTTAAAACTGCTTCTGTTGTGTTATTTACTGGTTCATATTTATTGTCATTGAATGATGGTTTAGTTGCATAAAACAAGTCACAGGAGCCAGTTTATGTTAGAAAACTGGACTTTGGGACCTAAAGCCATGTTGCCTTCTGTTACTGAAAGACACTTGAACATCCCAGCCAGTTCACAGGTGTGAAGATTGCCCTACTCAGAGGGTTTGTTTGGAGAGAGCGAAAGTTCGCTCAAAATACCAAGTCCACTTGAATCAGTCATTAATTGAAAAATGTAAATAGATTTTCATTTGCTATAACATAGAAAAAAGTGTTTGTTTTTTTTTCCTCAAGTACTGGTGGTCTTTTTTTGTTTGTTTGATTATAGAGAAATAAGTTTTCATCATTTAGGGAAACAGCTTTTTAAGGCATTTTTACTCCAGACAAATAAATCTTCTTCTGAAGTTAAAGGACATGTTTGGCCTCACTTCCAGGCATGGAATTGGTTTTTCCTGTGCCAAACAAAGCAGTTTCCAGAAAACAAACATTTTTGTCATCACATCATCACGCACTTTCATGATATTAAAGAAGCTCTCTGAGCATCATTCCATTAGCAAGGTTTTGTACCAGATACTTCACTTCAAGGTCTCATTATTAGCTTTAAAAAAAATCCCTGTATTGGTGAATAGCAGGTGATGGCACCGGCTAGTTTTTTTTTTTTCGTGGTCAGTTTTCTAAAACTTGTTTTAAATAGTAATGTGTTTAACATAACACAGAATTTTTTTGTTGGATTATTGAGATGAAGATGTAAACAAAGTGGGGAGAAGAGATCCAGGAAGACTTCACTTTGGTTTAATTCTCACATCATATTGACTGCACACAACCAGAAGTAGATGTTAGTGCATAACAGTTTACATTTTTTCTTTTTTATAAAATAACCCACTTGTTTTTGCTGTTTATGCATTTGCTATTTACCTATAAGACATTTTTTTTAATATTGGTCAGTGTCAACGTGCTTCCTGAGCTGCATCTAGTTTTTCAGGGAAGTAAATGTCAAATGCTGACTGATTCAGCGTATTGAATGTTTCATTGACACTGTATGTGTGTGATAATCTTTTATTTTGTACTTGAATGACTTAAGAGCTTTGTTGAAGTGATGTCAGTGCTGCATTATTCAGGGTTTTCAATAACGCAATTTCACCTTAAATCCACCTATGCTGCATTTCAATCTCTTAAAAAAAAAAAAAGCTTCAGTTGGAGTGAAGCTTCCGGCTGTTGAATTGAATGCCATTTACTGTAAAACTGTTCACGACAATAAATACGTTTTTATGTAAGTATTTGATCATTTCTGACTCACTCCAGAATTACCCTGAAGAAAAGAATCAACTTGTCTGATTTAACTTAGAGGTAATCCAAGAGGTTATCATCGATGGAAATTCTGGTTATAAAAAGTATAGAAGGTAATCTTTTCTTTCTACTGTAGAAGTGAAATCATTGAATCTAAACCATTTATCATCCATTTTAAGTTGTAGTCCGGGCCTCAAGTGTGAGAGATTGAATATGACTGGGTGAGGTCTGGGTTAGCTGTAAAGTTGGTCCTGTCTTTGGAGAAAGAGTGTCTATATCTCAACATATTGTTGCAAGATATGGATTCTGTCCAAATGTTTCACATACCACATTTATGCAGCTAAAAGTTACCTTCACCATTTCTAGGTTAATTAAAACAATAGATGAGAAGCCCCATCTTGGTTTTGACAGAAAACTTGTATGGATATTGACTGGATTTCACTGGATTTAATTTATGAAGCTTGCTAGCAAAAAATGACAATGTGTACTTG
The DNA here is from genome assembly GCA_911649635.1 of Poeciliopsis gracilis. Lineage (NCBI taxonomy): Eukaryota > Metazoa > Chordata > Actinopteri > Cyprinodontiformes > Poeciliidae > Poeciliopsis > Poeciliopsis gracilis. The sequence goes on from CAJVRI010001527.1 coordinate 4,879,657, forward strand.
ATTTAATTAAAAAGGCATTAATATCTGCCCAAGGTTTCAAAAGAACACATTAGATGCCATTAAGTTTTATTGATTTTTTGACTTGGGCAGCATAAATTAACTTCACTGCTGATGGGTCTGGTCTTTCACAGTTAGCTGCTTTCCTACAGATTAGTTTGCAAATAGTTCTGGTTTAACTAAGCATTAAAGAGTCTTTATTGGACATAAAGTGATCCCAATAAGCTAATATCCGACACAAAATTACTTTGTGCTAAATTTTTTACGGCTGGACAATGTATCAAGTATATTTTGATACATATGTTGATACACATGTTGATGAGTGATATATATTTGGGATATTGTGTATAACTATAGAAAAAAATATCGGGATAATAAATTTTCCTCATATTGTGCCAATGGAAAGTACAAAATGATCCAGCGTCATTTGCGCTTAAACAAATGTTGCAGCATTTGTGAATCAGAAACTCCAACTACTATCTAAATAGGTGTGTCTTCTCTGCTGCAAGGCTTCAAGTTTCACTTTCCCAAAAGGAAAAACAAATATGCACTGCTGTAAAAGGGTCTGCATGCAAAGTCTTACTGTTTGTTGTGGCCATTCAGATATGATGGCAATTTTAAACATTTGAAGCACCCCAGGTTGGATTAAATCAAGTTTGTGCGAGAACTACTCCACATGCTTAGGATTTTGTTTTTTACTTTTTTTTTTTCATTTGGCTCTCCATACAGCTTTTATTGTAATTACGCTATAAAACAACTGTTCTAAACATTGTGCATTCAGGAAGATATTTATTTTTGAACATCATGGTCTAAGTAGAACTAGGTGCTAAGTAAATATAGTATATTTATATCATGATTACAGATTTGTCTGTGATATTAATCAAAAAAGGAAAAATCAGTTTACTCAGTGCAGTTTGTTTATAAATGTACCCAAATATTTCTATTTTGTTATTGCTGTTTATACTTATTCTGACTATTCTTTGAACTTGATTCTACTTAATATAACTATTTTTCTTTATATTAATGATGTTTTATATTACCTACTTCAAGCTTAATTGTGAACAATAATGTAATCAGAAAGTAACTGTGTAACCAAAGCAAATAAAAACAATTTCCAGGAACAAGCAGAGACTTGAATATTTTATGTATGAGGAGAAATGTTGCTGTAAGTTTTGTTTTCCTGCGTGAACAAGAGAGGGGCCCGGTTAGGGTACATCGAACTGACCAGGAAGTAGAACTTTTCATAGATTTGTTCTTCTGGCGACAAACATAATGAATAAATAGATGTAGATCGAATTCATAGGTACATGTGAGGAAATTATTTTATTTCAAATGGAGGTTGTAAAAAATGTTCGTCTGTGTTAGGATCAGGTTTCTTGTGTCATTGCATAAAGACTGTACAGTGTTGCTCTTCCAGAAACTCCCTCAGTAGGGCCACACTTGGTGGCTCAGATGTTTTTTACTTTCGTTTTCCAGTTTTAACGTCACACCTCAAAACTATTTAAAACCCCAGCACCTGCCTTGTTGAAGACAAAGAAGCTGAAAGGACAGAACTGTCCTCTATTACATCTAACTGGTAAGTTTAAAAGCTTCTCTTACTTTCTAACATAGATTAATGAGAATAATTTAACCTTTTATGCTCACCTTGTAAAATGCTTCTGTTTAGCAGCTTCCTAAGACTTAGCACAGGATGGCAGAGTTTGAACTACGTTCCTACCAGAAGGAAATAGTTGAAAGGGCACTGAAGGGAGAAAATGTTATCATTTGGCTTCCAACTGGAGGTGGAAAGACCCGAGCAGCTGTGTATATAGCCAGGAAGCATTTGGAGACCACAGCAAAAGCTAAAGTGATGGTGCTGGTCAACAAGGTACTGAAGCAATGAAAAGAGAGAAAGAGAAACACAAGTTATGTATGTATCTATTTGAACATTTCTTTTGGGGTTACTTACTAGTCTAATCCACTCATAATTACAGGTTCATCTCGTGGACCAACATTACACCAAAGAGTTTAATCCTTACCTGGGAAATAGTTATAGACTCATGAAAGTCAGTGGTGACAGCCAGGAGAAGGATTTCTTCGGGATCGTGGTGCAGGACAATGATGTGATCATCTGCACAGCCCAGATCCTGTACAATGCTCTGATCAACAAGGAGGAAGCAAAACACGTAGAGCTCTCAGGTCTGTGAAGATGAGCAGAAAACTTCATCCTCGTGCTTATTGTGCTGAAAAACCTAACCACATGCTCCATTTATGTTTGCACTCAGATATCACTCTACTGATAATAGACGAGTGCCATCACACCCACAAGGAGTCAGTCTACAACAAAATAATGAGATGCTACGTGGAGAAAAAGCTGAAAGGACAACGACAGATTCCACAGATCCTGGGTCTCACTGCATCACCTGGGACAGGAGGTGCAAAGGTCCTGGAAGATGCTGTGGATCATGTGCTGGAGGTCAGATGAACTAAAATTCAGGATTTTACCTCTTTTATCGTCAGTAACTTCTACTGACACTCTTTTTCCTCTCCATTTTTCAGATCTGTGCCAACTTAGACTCAGTTATTGTCTCAACTAAAAACTACACACCTGAGCTGGAGGAGAAGGTGCCTCGGCCTCAAAAGACCTTTGACATTGTGGAGAAGAGAGCATCAGTAAGCACTTTTTCTGATATGTAATATAACAGATAAACAGTATTTTAGTATTTGGCTAAGCACAAGGTTAGATTTAGGACATCGTGGTCCTAAACTGAAATCAGCACTTCTTTTCATGGGGACTGGGCTTTGGGCCCCAGGAGGCACACTCCATCCTCACAAATTTATATTTGTTTGAAAAATGGGCCTTAATATGTATAAAATACAATGCCACAGACACAAAGGCAGGTTATGTTGACCGAAGATGCACCTGTTTTCTTAAAGGATCCATTTGGAGACCATATCAAGTGGATGATGCAGCAGATCCATGAATTCATGAACCTTCCTTCTGACGTGAGGCTGAGAGAATGTGGCACACAAGAATATGAGGCAGATGTTATGATCCTGGAGCAGCGAGGTAAAACTATTGACTTGAGTTTAATTGTTTCATTGTTTTCTAGACTGATAAAAAGCAATTTGATCCTTGAAGAGGGCATCCCATTTCATTAATTATACTAATACATGTGTATCTTTCTGGATCAGGAGTTAGAGAGGACAACAGACTCTTGGCACAATGCGCACTCCATCTTAGACAGTATAATGACGCTCTGCTCATTAATGACACGCTGCGAATGATGGATGCATATTGCTCTTTGGAGGAATTCTACAAAACAAAGTTCATTACGGCCATTGATGGAACAGATTACTTCCTGGTGGGACTTTTTCAAGGTGGGAATTCTGAGCTTGTTTTGTTCCTTTCTATGCTCCTTTCTATTCTAAAACAAAAAACATATCTGTCTTATGTTTTTATTCTGCTACAGAGAATCAGGTGGAGCTGAAGAAGTTTGCTACAGATCCCCGCTATGAGAACCCAAAAATGGCAAAACTTGAGAGCACTCTCCTTGGCCAGTTCCGTCCAGATGTCCAGTCTAGGGGCATTCTCTTTTCCAGAACTCGCAGGAGCACCCACTGCCTCCTCGACTGGGTGCGGAATAAAAGAACATTGCAGAGTGCGGGGATAAAGGCTGCCATCCTTACAGGGGCTGGTAATGGCATCACTCATATGACACAGGTGTGTCCATGAAAGATTCAATCAAACAAAAAGCTTTTCTCTCTCTTTAGCAATTTTTCAAAGATGGATTTTTTTAAACGTATTTTATGTGTTTTTTGTAGAATGAGCAGGCAGACACAATCCGCAACTTCCGAAATGGTACACTGAACCTCCTGATCTCCACCAGTGTGGCTGAGGAAGGCCTCGACATTCCTGAATGCAACCTAGTGGTACGATATGGACTCCTTACGAATGAGATTGCACAGCAGCAGGCCAGTGGACGTGCCCGAGCAAGGGACAGCCAGTATTCAGTGGTGGCCCAAAAAGACGGACCGGAGGTCCGCCGAGAGCGCGTCAACGAATACTTGGAAGAGCTGACTGGAAAAGCCATTGCTAGGGTCCAGCGTATGAGTGAGCATGAGTTTCGCAGAAAGGTGAGGATGAAACAAAAGTTTCTTTTTTTTTTTTTTTTGCTACATTATTCTTTGCTGCTTACAATTTCTGGGGTTTTTTTTCTAAACTTTTAGATCAATGAAATTCAAACACAGGCCATTATTAAAAATAAAGTTTTACAAGATCGTAAAGCCGAGAAGAACAACCGATATGCTGCTTCTCGCATCAGGTTCTTGTGCAGAAACTGTTTTGCACAAGTGGCATCTGGGAGTGACTTTAAACTTCTTGAAAATGCGCACTTTGTCAACGTAAATCCTGACTTTAAGTGAGTTCACCTCTTCCCAAAGATGCATTGTCGAAAGTAAAACCTACTGAAACATCCTTCATGTCCTAAATGTTGCTTCTTTGTTTTCTTAGAAATCACTACAAACGAGGTGTAAAGGTGGTGCTAGAGAGAAGTTTTGAGGACTGGGAGCCTGGATGCACTGTCAGCTGTAATAATGGCAACTGTAACAAGGTACAGATGGCGCTTTGCTGAATAATACAAATCATCATTAGAGCTGATGGTGGTTATTTTGGTTTCTGAGGCTTACTTGAGTTTTCATCTACAGGATTGGGGATTTGAAATGAAATACAGGGAGGTAGCCATACTTCCAAATGTCGCCATCAAGAACTTTGCCTTGGAGACACCTGACGGACGGGTCACAGTCAAAAAGTGGAAGGATGTTCCTTTTATGGTTGAGGAGTTTACATTAGCACAGTATTGCAATGACAACTTCCCAGACTTGTTTGATTAAGACATAGATAAGCTCAGTGTTTCTCTGACTCCATTTTGCTTTTTGTTTTCATTACACGTTTAGAGAGATACGGTAAACATTTGTTGTACTGTCGGAGGTGCTTGAAAATAAGCACATCTTTTTTAAAAAAACATAAAAAAAAATCACTCCACGCATGTTAAGTCATATTAGTGCTGGCGGGCCAGTGAGATAGAAGCTTAAAAACCCATTGCTCATCGATCATGCTTGAAATTAGTGAGACGGCTTTGTTTATGCCCAAGGTCTTCCCTGTGCTGCATGTATGATATGCTTTTCCTCAGCTTCATTGAAAGTCAAAGGAGAAAACTTAACTTTGTGTCACATGAGCTTTGCTGAACATTTTTTACCCACACAGGACTCTACATGAATTTTTTTTCCAGACACTTTAGTAGGAAAAAATATATAGAATTGCGAAAGAATGAATTTGAATGCTTTATATTTCTTCACTCATGTATATGTTTTAAACAAATTCAAAGCTGAAATAAAATGTTTTAAATTTCCTTTGAAGCTATTCTTTCATTTTCCACTAGGTGGCAGTGTCTATTAACCCAAGTTGTTTCCAAACTACGAGAGGTGGATCACTGAGATTCAGAGAGCCTTCAGCAGCAGAAATGGTTCTTAATCCAAACATATGCTATAACAAACATACAAAAAAAGAGGAATGATCACAATCTTACTAGTATTTCCTGAAGAGAGACCCTGAATGTCTCCCTAAGACACAGTACACAAAAGTAGTTCAGTTTGAAGAAAATTAACTTACTCATATTTTTTGTGAATATTTATCACACAAGACTGAAATGAAACCACTGTTGACCTTTTTTAAAATCCTCATTCTTTGATTCAAAGGGGGAAGTTGTGGTTAATATTAACAGCTTGAAATCACAGCAAAGATTCAACTATCAAACTTTAGTCCAGAAGACATGCTGAACAGATTCATCTTTGACCTATGAAATGTCTTTGAGCGTTTCTCCGCGTAGGGACATAAATGGGTCGGCCCTGCAGTATCAAATCTGCCCTAATCCTTTCGAATCTGTCCGAGAGCTGAAATCAGAGCTGCTTTCATGGACATAATCACAATAAAAACAGGCTGTTCTGCTGTCACTCCTGACTTAGATGTTGGTGAGCAGAGGGAAGCCATGCAGGATGATTTTCTCTGATCAAGCTCAAGCTTTTACAATCAGCGCTTATTGCTTCCTTTTTTTTCTCCCCTCAACTCAACGCCCTATGCATCCAAATTGCAATTAGCTGCCTTGTGAAATTAAAGCAGCTTGGAGTACATGAGAAACAGATGACAGTCTCTCTGTAGCTACGTGAGACTGGTTGAGTGTGTTTGTGCTACAAACACAATAGAGTCTACTCTCTGGAATCCAGGATGCACACATGTAGACACACCTCTGTGCAAAGGCACATAGAGAATGTTTTTCCATGTCATCACAGAAATCCTATGAATAGAAAATATGCAGTTTCATCCATCTGATGCCTCAAGCTAGAAAATAGCATAGTAGCTATCGTTGTTATGATTATGTGATGTGTAATTGGACGTTCTTGCTGGAGACAATTTAATTGGATAATTGGTGATTAGAGTTTTGGACTGAAAAATGTGGAGCCTGTTGCCTTGTTCTTTGAACAGGGCCAGGGCCAGTCAATTTTCAATCTCAGAAATTGCAAAAATATTTCAAACCGCAATTTTAAATCATAAATTACAAATAGTATGTGTTTATAAATGATTCTTTTAACAACATTTGCTCCATGTTTACTCAGAATAATCAAGCATCATCTTATATTACAGATCTGATTGTACCTTTTGTTTTCATCAGAACACATAGCTCTGTCTACTGGTCTATAGGTGATTCCTAAATGGTTCTAGAGTTGAATGGGAAGCAGATATTTCAGTTACCAGTTGTGTGAACTGGGATTTAGTTTTCTTCTTGATTTTAACATGATCTACCCTTGTATTAATTTAAGAAATCCCAACATGTGAGACATATTTTTGTCTTTGAAAGTCATTAAGATAGTTTGTTTATTTAAAATGGTTATAACAATATAATTTCAAATCTCACATCTATGGTTTCACTGGAGCGCTATGTTGTTGTTGTTGTTTTGTTGTTGTTGTTGTTGTTGGCTTCTGTCTGTTTGTGGTTGCAGACAGAAGTCACACCTGCTGGGTCATCTGTCAAATTGGTCTCACAAAAGAAACACTCCTGCTGGCTACAGTTTAGAGCACATCATTGTTTTTTTGTTTGTTGGTGTTTTCAATTTTGTCACACACTCCATGGTCCTGGACACAGGCAGCTGCACTCTGCCCAGTTGCCCTCTGTGAGGTTGTCGACCTTCTTGTAGTAGTAAAACGACTTCACCCTTTGGTTTTCACATGATAGCAGACAAGGATGATGTTACCTTCAGAGATGCAATTCTCTGGGACACCTGTATTGTCCTTCTGTTTGTTGGCACGTTTGTTGTTCTGGATATGTTTTTTATTTTAAAGACTAGAGAAGTATCTGATTACTCTGTGAGAAATCCATCTGCAGATCAGCTATGTCTGGAATCTTTGAGTTGGAGAGAATTACTGTCATCTTGGAAATCTTTTGTGAGACTGTTGGTAATGCACTTAGAAAACCACTGATTTCATTTTGTATTTATCTTTACACAACACTATTAAGTAGTAATTAAATTAATGCTTTAATTTGCATCCAGATAATTAAAATCCCACATCTTAAAAGGTGTTTATTTTGTTTTATTTTGTAGTAAAATAAACGAGGATCCAGCTCTCTGAAGTGGCCTGTAAGTCTGGTGTGGGTCAAGAGAGAACCAGCCCATTTCATGCTTCATTATAGAGAAGGTAAACTCACACTTTGTGCTCTAACATGTGCACAAAGTGATTCATGATTAGTTTTTCTCTGCTTTATATGAGGCAGACTTGCCTTCCTAATTATTCTTTACTTCAGAAGGAATTTTCTGTAGCTTTTTTGTCACACTAACTGCCAACCAGCTGTTTAAATCCATTGTAAGATTGTTCAATTTCCAACTGTTTCTCCAGTCAGTTTACTTTGAATTGATATATTTAGATCAAAGCACAAATACTGCTCTGTCCTCTTGCCGGTTATTAATCCATAGTGAGTAATTAACTCAGTCAGCCTGCTGAGGATTATTGTAAGCTCAGAAATCAGACAAATAGTTCTTATTCGTTATGTTGGTAATGATGACTGACTGAATACTTATGTTATTTAAAAAGGAAAAATAAACAGAAATGTTCTGCGGTAAATTTGTCCCCAACCATCAGCATTTGATCCCAATGAAATCTGTTTAAAATGTGTGGGGAAAAAAAAGGTCAGATTTTGAGAGCCGCTGCCTTACAGTAAAGCATAAATCGATTATAGGAAGTTATTTTAAGTCATAGCTGGTCAAAGTGGATAAAACATGTTCTGCGTGGTTTTGAACTTTGGTATGTTTTGTGAAGAATTGCTCCAGGCAGGCAGTTTGTTTTTGTACTAAAAGTGAAAACATTGAAACTCCAAAAGAAAGAAATGGTTGAGGGTTGAAATGAACAGCTCACCCAACTCATTCCTGGTGATATGGGGTATAGTCCGTCCAGAAAGTTGTCTGTCTCCCAGTGTTCATAGAAAACGTCCAAAGACAGGAGACCAGGAGGCATCAAGGTGATGGACTTTCTGCCCTCATTTCTGAGTCCAACTACATTGGTAAGTCCATTTTAATTGCTTGCATGCATCAAAGTGTAAATATTTTGTCAGGTAATTGGAAAACAAAAAATTGAATGAAAATGGATCACATAAAAAAAAAAATATAGAATTAGAGATTTTTGTTTAGTAAAAACCTTATTATTTTTATGTCCTGTTGACTTTTCTTGATGGATTTAAAACCAAAATTGAGAACCAGTGCAGTCAGTGGCTTATGCTATACTGAGAACGCCGTTCTAGTCAGTGAGGGTCATTATAAAGAACTACTTGTGGTTACACACAGTGTAATGTTTGGCTTAACGATAAAAATAATACCTCTTTTATGAAACATTTAACTGCTTTTTAGGAAAAAAAAAAAAAACTTTGATAGAACTAAAAACTAGCCAACCTGAGTTTAAAAACTATAATAAAATTATTCATACTTATACCGACACACACAGTTTTACTTCTACCAATATTGTCTTCCATTCATTTTGATAACTGTATTCCTACTTTTTCTAATGATAACCTTAACTAGAAGCTAATGCCCACCTTACCTTTTAACCTGACCCTAAATCAAAGGGGTACACCATAATAGGACTGCGTTTTGGTACCAATAAGGCCTGTTAGACTTCAGAAGACTAGTAAATGAAAATGGTTCTAAAGAGGCTCAATAAACAAGTACGCACACAAACACACACACAACATAGTGAGAATTGTGAAATAAAAACATGAAAGCTAAGGCAGAGAAGAATGAAAGTAAATGAGACCTTATCAACGGGTGGGGAAATGCAATCTATCATACGAGTGTCAAAACTCAGAACAGAGCCTTAAAAACCCCCAAAGAAACAAAAACAAGACTGTTCTGATAACACAGCCTGGTGAAAACCTTTTTTCTTAGAGTACCAGTGTAGCCATGTAGCATAAAAAGATTTATGCTGCTCAGAGTAAAGTATTGATCTACCTCGCTCATCCGAGATAGACATGTGGTAGAAGATACTACAGAAGAACGGTCTACATACCTTTGATTTTCTTTTCTGTCTCACTTCCAGGAGAGAGAATGATGGCAAAAGTTGAAATATACTATATTTTAGTGAATCTGTACAAACCAAAGTTTCACTTGAGTCATTGTTATAGAGAGAAGCAAAAGATAATTGAGTGTAAAAAAAATAAATAAAATGTAGTGTAAAAAATATATATTTTTTATAATAAAAATGATGTATTGCTGGTGCAAATACATCAGCGAATACACAATTTCTGTAATTGTTCCTTTGGAAAATCATTCTTTTATTTATTATATTTATTTATATATTTGCATCACATTTTCAAAAACAGTTTTTAATAGCTTGTGTGAGTTTGAAAGTTACATTGATAAGAATGAAAACTATTATTCCACTGTAGCTTGCACTTCATAATTATAAAATTAAAATGTAAAGTTCCAATTGACTGAGCTGCACTGTATTTTAAAGGTGGTTATATTTGAAAGAAATGACCTTACTTTGTACTGTCCAGCCCTATTTTACATGACTTTTTTAGCATTCTAAATAATCACACATAGCAGAGAGCTGCCCTACATTGTTCCAAAATTTAAACCTGTTAATATTTATCAGGATATTGAATTGTTTTTTTTTCTCTTGTAATCCCTTTTCCAAAAAAGAAAATAGAAAAAAAAGCACTTTGCTTTTTTTTTGGGTTTCTTTTAATAGTGAAACCATTAAGAAACCATTATCTTGTTGATTGCTTGTCTGAGTGATCATTTTATTGCACTGTAATTTCCCTTTAAAAAAGTGAGACTCCTACTTTGAAGAGTACCGTATTTGTTTGGAGTTTATGCCGTGCAACATCTTCATCATTACTTTAATTAAATGGAAATCCTTTGATGGATACTTTTTCTGATTCAGCTTCTTTTGGAAAATAAACTCACCTTTATTTTGAAACACATATATAAGACTTTTGTTTGTTTTCACAATGATAAATCTTTGGGGTATACAGACCATTAGTGATCTTTTTTTTAGTTGAATCTTCTAGCTTAGAAATGAAAAAAAAAAAAAAAACATAAGAAACTTAAAAATTACATTAAAATATCTAGGTAAGAAGAATAAATCTTCTTCCTTTCTGTATCTTGAGTAAAACTGGCAATAAATTAACATCCTTATCACAGAGATTATCACCAATGACCAAAACAACCCCAGAGAGAACGCCTCACTATTGGATTGTGCCATTTATCACAAAGCTGAACCTTTTCGTAATAGAGGTAGTAAATTAACTGCTGGTGAGTTCGGACAGATTCAATTAAGATGAGGTCCAAGTCACTACCACACCTCTCAATTTCATGCAAGCACCTGCTCTGTAAGCAAAATTGCAACAACAGTTCTTCACCTCAACCTCAGCCTCTTTAATTGCATTAGTTTTCTTACAACAGTATCCTGCGAGTGGTTGCACATCTTGCAGCAAAAGCCCAGGATTACATATTGTGTCACTTTGACTGTTGTCATGAAAAGTAACCATATACTATTCATAAACATTTTATTAGCAGAGAAGGCATGTTTTCATGCTCAATACATTTCATTCTGCTACCACACCCCCTTCTTTTTCAGAGTCCCTCAGAATTTCTATTTCTGTCTTTAGTCTCCCATCTATCCACAAATGTACAAATGATAGGTTTTGTGTTGAATCAGAAAAGGGAGCCTTACTTCACCAGATGGAGAATGGCAGAACATCTGACTCCTGCTAGGGAGAGGAAACAAAGCAGGCTCATTTCTGCAAAGTGTGTCCTTTCTCTTCCTCTTCCCTGGCCAGCTTTCTTTGTCTACCCCTCACTCTCCCTTCAGCCCTTGTAATTATAAAAAAAAAAACACTTGTCAATCTTTTCTTTGAATAGCTAATGGTCTATCTATCCTCATCTGTCCCGACAGTAAAGCCAATTAATTTGATCAAGCTATTTGAAAGTTATTTTCAGGCACAGCAGGAGCGCAATGTTAGACAGACAGTGCTGACAGGATGTATCTATTGTTAAAAAAACCCCCAGCAATACTAAGAAAACCAAAAGAAGTGAGTCTGACTGGATCCAGCTGTAATTTTATACCTTCGGGATAATTCTATTATCTTGTTGTGAGCATCATTTCCCTGTTATTTTGTTATTTTGTCTGTACAAAAAGAAAATAAATAAACGTGGGCTTACTTTCTCCATCATATTCAGTACAGATTGTCAACAATGTTATGAAATCAGTGTAAATCCAGAGGATAAATATAGAATATATGCAACACATGTATGTTCGATGTCCATTACAAGTTTGAACTCTCTCAGCTAGCTCTTAACAAAGAGTAGCTCTGGATACAGTATCAGAAATAGATCAGCCACCTTTTCTCCATTAGTTTCCATCCAGTCATCAGAATTTAACTCACTGATCCACATAACCAGAACACACATGGGACCCTAGGATTTATTTTAGATTGGATAGCTATGGTGTACAAGAAAGGAAAAACACTAGAGGCAACTACTGTTTCCACAAAGGGCCATAAAGGTTTGGATTTTTGTTTTGTTAATAACAAACACCTTTATTTAATAACTGCATTTTGTATCAAAATAAGGTCTCCCTGGTCAAGAACAAAAAATTATCATGCAACATCAAGAAGAAGGAAGATAATAAACTTGAGAAATACCAAGGGCTCAAAACACCTGAATGGTGCCACTGATCATCAGTGAATAAATAATTAGCTACAGGAAGAACCTGTGAGATCTCTGCCCAGAAGATCAGTTGTATCAACTCCTCCGTTAGAGCAACAGAAATTGAAGTTGAACAACTCAGGGTGTCCAGTAGGTTTTCTATTATTGTTTTGATGGGTTGTATCTGGAAGTCTCACAGGATCTTAGCATAGCCCGTTGTTTGACTTAGATGTCTCCTCTGCCTTCAGGTTTGTATTCTGCACAGATGTTTCTGTTAAAAAAAAAGTATACGTATGCGTGGGTCATTTGGTGCCTTTCCACGGTTCATTTTGAGGTCCTCACAGCATACTGTCTGAATTTTGAAGCCCACATTAGAGAACTTGCAGAATATGAAAACTCCAAGATAATACTGTACTGTCTAAATAAAACAGGACGAGAGTCTGTTAGAATTATTTTTCTTCCGTTTTTTGCTGAAGTGAGCTATCAGATGGCTGATGCAGGCCTTAGATGGAGCACTCCATTGTCTTGCAGAGCTGCAGGAAATTGAAAAGCGGAGATCTTGAGATTGTTAGTGAAAGGAGGAGCGGAGGTGGAGGACAGGAGTGACATGGAACCCATCAGGGCTTTTGCTGGGACATTGAGCACGGAAATGAATGAGCCTTGCTTCACCCAAGGGTGGGGGATTTGTACTCAGAGTGTGGATGTTGAGAGCACAGGAACAAGAGGAGTTAAAAAAAAAAAATCAATAGAAAAAGGTGACCACATTTGTTATGTGTTTGCTAAAATTCAGTTTCAAGATTTCTGCAGCATGTTTTCAAGTTGACACATTCTATCGCACTTGCATCCGAGGTTCTGTTCTTGTTCAGAGAAAATTGTGAATTACACAGAGCTCTCTCTCTCAGCCCTAAAAGAGCATTTGTTACTTTATAGTTAAGAGTAAAATTTTAATGGAAACAAAATTGGATTTGCTTTTTCCTTCTGCCTTGAGAAACATAAATCCTTTTATTTTTTTTATCATTGAATGTGCTGTTTCATATTTGTAAAAGGATGTACTTTCCCATGTTATTCTTCCCTGTGCAGATGAATTATAATACAGCATGAACATCCTGTTGTAGGTTGGAAACTACAAAGTAGTTTTAGGCAAGGTTAACAAGTCAATTTCTGCTCTTTTGTTAGACCTGGAAAACAGAATTAGCATTTTTCAGTTGCGCTGTTGCATACTTTGTGAATATATTAGAATATTCCGGCACTACTTCAAATCTTGCTAAAGTGCTTCTTTTAAGAAGAAAACCGATGAGATATTTTACCTGTTTTGTTCTTGGTTTTTAAGTAGCTCCTCCAGGGAGTCATTCAGATTTTCAGATAATTATTATATAATATTTGAATTTGGATAGTTCTGCCTATCCATGTTTATTCCTGCCTTTGATCTGCACCTGTCTTCAAATCAAGCTGTATTAAATGTACTTTGGAAATGGAAAAACACAACTATATTAATTGCAAAAAATAAGACATGACTTTATCATAGAAAAAGCAGTAGTTTTTATTGTTCCTTTGTTATCTAGGATCCCCCTCCCCCCACTTTATGCCTTTTTTCTTTAGAAATTATAAGTTTTCTCCAGGGTAAAAGTTAGAATGCAAAATACATTGTTCATTACGAATATACAACACCTGTACAACAAAGCTATTTATTAAGACTGATTTTGCGGACTGGAAAAGTAGACAAGCCATCTAAATACCTACTGTTTTGGGTCACTTTTATGCCACTTAATGCTCCTCAAGTTCAGCACATTTTGTTCCTGGATTGCACCTAAGAGAATGATTAGTAATAGCCTAACTGCCTCAATGAAACAGCAGGATATAGAAATCTACACTTGTTAAATATTTTGATACATTTTACTGTATCATGTTTTTGTTTTCATTCATGCACTAAACGCTTTTTAAAGTGTGCTCTACATTTAAATGGTTCTGCAAAATATAAAAATTACTCCTGAAAGTCTCACACCCCATGACGAAGAGGGTTTTATGGTGCACCCCGAAGTAAAACACAAAAGACAGGGTGGTTATTTCAAAAACCCTGTTGTGTTTTTACTTTCAAATACTGCAGAAAATTCTTTTCCAAATATGAATTCCTCAGAAAACAAGCATGTTTTGATAAGAGAACACTGTTCATAATTTTGCTCTCCATTAAATATAGTAAATACAGCATTTTAGTAAATCTTGTCCTGTTTCGAGCCAAATCTTTTTTTTTTTCTACATTTTTGTTGGGCCCAACAATTTATAAAACTGTTTTATATTACAAAAATAATACATATATTTTCAGTGATAAAATCTTTGTTTTCCAGCCAAACATTTTGCTTTCTGACGGAAAAATAAAAATCACATTTAACTGTTTCATGGATAGATTTGACAATGCTGAGCTATTGTTTACGTCGCACTACTGATATTAATAAATTTAAAAAAATACCTAGTTTTTCAATATGAATGTTTCAAAAACTATACTGGTCTTAGGTTTGTTTACATTTTGTGACTGTGAGGACCCAAATCTCTGTTGAAAATAATAGATGTTCTAAAAGATCATTAACTTCTGATTCGGAGTAGGTTTTGGATTTTTAATTTTAATGAGTTATTGATTTGAAATAATGCATATCCTACTTTCGAAAGCTCTTTGAACAGTCATTAAAAGTCTTTGAGTTTGAATCATATCTCCAGACATACATTGTAATCCTAAGTCCACTTTGATGGAGCTCATGCAAAATTATAAGCGGCCTCTGAAAGAAACATGGAGTGGGTGAATCAGTTTTTCCGTATGTGGAGAGGACACCTGCAGCACTCACTAGTCATACTCCCCCAGAAGCGTGTTCAGGTTTTAGAAGAGGAGGTGGGACATGTTATGTGGGCTTGTAATGTGTAACGCGGCAGGTCAGACGCAGGAAAGTGGGTTTGCTCTGGCGGGAAATGGCTATTTACGTAGCTGAAAATGGAGTGCCCCTCTCTGACATTTTCATAGCCCTGCAGGCAGGAGTAACCTTCATTGGAAAACAGAACGATTAAAGAAATGAGAGGTGGAGATGGAAAGGGACGGGCAGAGTGAGAGATGGGGCAGAAATCATGGGAAGTGATTGTATGGGAAAGTGAGAGTGGTTGGAAATGGAATTTTGAAGACGGCGGAAGAGAAATAACAAAAGGCAAAAAAAAACAATAAGCATTTCAAGGTCAAAAAAATGTTGAAAGAAGTACTAAGGGGTTAACAAAATAAATGGAGCAAAAAGGTTAGTGTTGGACAAGGTTAGCAAAATACTAAAAAAAAATATACAGAGGAATACAATTCACCAAAATGGAATAATCTTTTGAAGTGCTAGTTTTACAAAGTTTTGGGCTTGTTGGGCATCTTTATTATTATTATAGTTATTAGAATAATAATAAATGGTATTATTATTATTATTATTATTATTATTATTATTATTATTATTATTATTATTATTATTATTATTGTTTTATTTTGAGTTTTCATTTCTCTTCTGAGGTACTATTTCACAGTAAATCTCATGCCAAGTCAGCCAACCACAGGAAAAAATTACTTTAGAGTTCCACTACAAATATGGTTTGATTTTTGCGCTTATGTTCCAGTTCTGCTGTTTAAGAATGTCAAGAAACAAAACCTGAAAGTTTGCAGAAAAACAGCAAAATGTGCTTATAAACTTTAATGACCATGGAAAAAACAATGATTCCCCAGCTGCCACTGACTACTAATTACATTCCGCACCATGAGATTATAATTATTTCAAGTTTTATTTGTACGATTTTATGTAAATTTATTGTCTATAAACATCTGATCGTGATCAAACGGAACCACTTATGAAGTAGAGTTAATTATAACTTTGGGGCGCAGCAAATATTTTAAAGATGTTCTAAAATGAAACCAATCTATGATTTAAATATAAATATAACTTTTATTGACTTCTTTCAGATTGAAAGCACCACATATTGGTGCTTTTTGAAATGGCAAAAATAATTAGATAGCTCCGTTTGCGAAGTTAGCAAAGTATGTTGAAGTTCAGTATCGTCTTAGAGAGAAAAAGTGAGGGATATGTCAGGTTTCTTTTAATCTCTATCTGGGTAGATTTAATCATGTTCACAGACACCTAAGTTCTGTTTGCTCTGGGAGTTGATGGGTTTTACTGTTGACTTGCAGGGATGAAGGTCTGGAGTTGAAATCCTTGACTGGAGTCTTTCTGGTGTTTGCATGATCCCACATATAGATCTGTGTGGGATCTATCTGGTTCCATCAACTTTCTCTCATAGTCCAAAAACATGACTAGTGGACTCATCAACTAAATTCAAAGCTTGTTTTTTTTTATTTGCACCAAGATAGTATATTTTTTCTTAAAATTAGGTCAACCTGAACAATAAGCCAAATTTAAATTTCACAAAGCTAGCAGTCAAGAAAATCACACAGGTTTGTTGTTTGTCCACAGAATGAATTCTTGAAAGAAAGGCATCTTAGGGTTTAATATCACATGACCATTATAACATTTGGAAAACCACATTTGAGCCAATGTAAAACACAAGGTGAACGGACAAAATTCATGTGATTGCTCTAGCACCTGTTGAAATGACCACATTTTGGAAAATTATATGTCTATTCTGAACCAAATCTATGTGACCGTGTAGCCAAAGGAGATTTGATTATATCATCAGATGAAGCAAATAGACCCTGATTATGTCCAACTTCATTTCCTTCAAATTACTCTGGCAGAACCATAACGGGTGCTGGAATATTATTTTTCTCTAGTGCATACTTTTTTTTTTTTTGACAGAATAACAATGTCACTATAATGAGAAACTCAGTAAGGCTGTTCACCTTATCTATGAATTTTCTTTCTGATGCATCAGCGGCACTATAATTATGTGAAGGTGCAAGTTCATGAGCTTGCCTTTCATATTTAAATATAAAAAGATATGCTGATATGAGTAAGAATTGGGCAACTGTGCTATGAGTTAAGCCTTTATTAGTTTTATTCATTCCCTGCATAATATTTGAGAGTCATTTGGTGTGCTTTCCATTCTGCCTAAGCAAATAATCATTTTATCATATTTGGACTTTTGTTTGCCTAATTTAGGCCTGATATATTATTCTAATCTCTTAAGTGCAACATATTTTTGATCAGCTATAGATTTAATTAAGAAGCACCTCTTTATGAAAATCAAAAAACTCAAGAGAGATAATTAAGAAACCAGCAGGTTCACATTTAATTTAGGTGAGAAAAACAAGTTTTAAATTCATTTATTTGTTTTCTGCACTACAAATGCAGGGTTTTATTCATATTTATATATAATATTTATTATTCACCAACCCTTAATATCTCAAGCTGTTTTCTTCATAGCAAAATTTGAGCTCCTTCATACTGACAATGGTCCAACTCAGAAGTATGCCACTCCAGTGAAAAAAGATGTGAGAACAGATACCGTCTCCACTTATTAATATGTATAGCTTTCGCTTCGGTGGGCTCCCTGTGGAATAAGAATCTGATAGAATGTGGTGGGAAGAGCTGGGAGGCTTTGCTCCTCAGTTGTGGCCGGGCGTCTCTCATGGGAAAAAAAAAAAAAAAAACGCTCTGAAAGTCACCGCCACCACCGGAGGTTAATTGCCACATTGTAAATCACTCAAGACAGTTTGGGAGCTGCTAGCATGCGACTGCAGTTAAAGGATACGGCAAACGGCTGCTGTCGACGGCTGAGCTTGTCATTTGCCAACACATTATTAAAGTGTCTTCCTTTTTCTCATAGTGCAGGTGAACTGAAATAATTGAAATACAAATATTGAGTCCTTTGAGTCATTTTAATCACAATGAGACCTCATTTTGATAACAAACAGTTCATTGTGTGCTTGCGAATCCAATCAAGGCCCATTTTGATCAAGCTTCAAAGATTTAATCAGGGGTCCCTGTGGCACCTGAGGGAGGAACAGACAAAGGGAGATTTATGACAATTTAATTGTAATGCTTGAGAAACCGAAACAAAAATGTTGCTAATGTGAGTAGGATGTCCACTTGCTGGTAATTGTTAGTAATCAGTGACCTTTCACCTGTCATCATCAGTATGAGTTTCCTGCACATATGCAAAGATACTGAGTTTTTTGGCAGTATTTTTAATTGTGGCATTAACTTTGCTTAGATATAATGCTGTATTAAAAAATACACATCTAATAAATATAAATCAAATATAAAACAATGCATTTTACTTTGCCTTGTTGTTTCTGACATTCTCATACCAGCAAATGCTTTGCTCTCTAAATAAAGGGAAATCTCCTCCATTGGCGCTTCATCGTCATATTAACTTGTGGGATCTAACCTTGCTGATTGTTAAGACATGTACCAGTACCTTAGGTTAGTGTTACCCTTTCAGCAGTTTTGTATCAGTCAATTAACTCACCAGGTATCAGCCCAGTAATCACACAGGAAATGTTCCTTAGTTTCATTAAGGAAACTAAGGATGATGTCAGATCATCCTGCTCCGCACCGCTGCAGTGGGGTGATTTCCCTCTCTGGCAGTTTTCCCAGTGCCTCTGGCTTTGCCAACCTTATCTTCCTCAATTATTTTTAAATTCACATATATCAACTGTGAATTGGATAAGAGTTTTTTCTTTTTTGCTCATACATTCAAAATAGGTTAGAGAACTTGTGCATATGACTGTAAACAGTAACCAAACTTGGCACTGAGCTATCACTGATTTAGCAGTTCTGGATTCATTTTACCTTCCAGTATGATCATATTTATCATATTTCCCATTTCCACATCTATCCATTTCTATCTTGGGCATTGATTTTGTTTGCTAACCATCAGTCAAATCCAAATCTGTCCTGCTGCCGACATCTTGAAAATTGACAGATTGAAGACAGACTTCCAAAGTCTGACTGACAGTGTCTTTGAAGTAAACTTTACCCATTTTCTCTTCAAAAGGGTCAGTGTATGTAAGATATTTTGGTTGCAATTAATTTTTTCTTCCTATATTTCAACATGCTTTTGTCAAATTGCAAATAATTTTATATCTCTTCCCTGAGCATAATGATATGTAATGTTATGTCAAATTATCACTTAAGATCAGCAAAAGTAATTTAGATTTACAACAGTTTTACATTTGGTTTATTCAGATGGAGAGGTAATTGTTTGCAACTCAAACTGTCTAATAATTACACAAAGCTGTAGTGTACTGTCATTACTTTATTTGAGAATAAGATGTCATTTGAATGTGTACTTTTTAAGTGTTAGCCTAACAGTTTCTGTCCTTCAAAGAAATTGATTGAGCAAAGAACACGCTGTATTCTGAATACAAATTTTCTGAATAAAATAGTCTGGTTGTCTCTTTCTCAGAAGCCTTTCTCCGTATTCTTTTGTTTTCCCTTTTATACATTTACACTTTGACTGAAGTTAATCAACAGCCTGAAGAGTTTTCATTTCTTCTATTACCCTCATATTGTCTTGCTCGTTGTCCATTAAGGCTGGCTTTTTAAGATGGGCTTTAAAGTTCACTTTGGATGAACACATCTTACCACGTTTGTTGCTGGGGAAACCATGGGCAAATTGTTGAGAGCAGCCTGAGTGGGAGTTTGAGAGGCTGCAGAGACATCTCAAGTTTTAAGGACATTATTCTACAGTTACAAAGCATTTCAGTCTTTTGTCCACATCTTAAAGTACTACACTCCAAGAATATAGTATTCTTGGAAGCAAATACAGAGAAAAATATTACAAACAAAGGTCAGATCACAGTCATTACAGAATTAAAATTTCTATCCTCTTTCCACTGTGGTATTGCTGCACAGGTCATTAAACAGACAAGAAGATTCTCATTTCTTTCTATGGTGGAAGAAAAAAATGAGATAGACACACAGCTAAAACACAAACAAATAAATGAAAGTGAAAAATAAATAAATAAATGAAACAGATAAATGAATAGATACAATGAAACAATACCCAACAGACACATGTCAATTTTCTGTGACATCTTGCCACAATTTAAGAATATTATTATTATTATTATTATTATTATTATTATTATTATTATTATTATTATTATTATTATTATTATTAATAATAATTTATTAATTAATTTATTTATTTTCTTATTTATTTATTTATTTATTTATTTATTTTTTTTTTTTTTTTTGAAGAGCCTAATCAAAGTCTGGGAATCTGTAAAGCGTTGTCGCTCACTGGTAATATCAGCCGGTCAGTTTGTCAGAGTAAAATGCGTCTTGAAAAGAACAAGTACATCTAGTTTCACATTTCAAAATAAAACTCACCATGAATTCAGAACAGATAAACTAATGGCTCGATGGATAAATCTGAGGTGCATTAATCATTTGCTATGTGGAGATGTGGCTGTAATGCCTCACACTTAATCGTTAAAATATTCTGGTTACACTCAGACCCCGGGCTCAGATTGGGATTTTATTGTGAAAAGACTTCTGCCATCACACAGTTTTGCACTGTGTTTAACTTAGCAACGCCGCTTCCCGGACAGGTTTGCTCTGTGCGTTGGCAGCCAGTCTTTATCCATCTGTTTCATCCCTGGACGCGCACTGTGGAGCTCGGAAACGGATCGGAGCCGGTGAGCCAAAGCCCCTTTTTCTGACAGCTGTAGATGCAGACACGTGTGGTATGTTGTCTGTGCTAAAAGTTTTGATTTGGGCGAAATGGTTTTTGGTCCAGAATGTTTTGGGCGCACCTATTGCTGTGCTGACAGCAGAGACAACGGTACCTGTTCTTTGGAAAGTTTCAATTTCATAAATGGAAGAATGAGAGTGCTCATGGTTTGGTCTAACTTTTGGAGCTTGCGCGTCATTGCGCATACATGCATGTATTACGCTGGACGAGTTTTATTTTATTTTTTTACGCTTGTTGCTGTTAAGTAACATTCACTCACATCTCAAAAAGACTAAGTATCAGGGATAAATAAGCTGCAAAATTAGAATATAATCTTTCATTGAATGGAGATGTTTCAGATTATGTTAGACTAAAATGATCCAAACAGAAATTATAGGCAAATAATAATTATTATCTAAGTTTGCGTGTGCATATGTGTGTGAATTCACAACGCATATTCATTCAAAGTCCTTTGATATCTTTGATATGATTTTTTTTTTTTGTTGTTGTTGTTGTTTTCACACTCTATTAATTAATTTTATATTATCTTATGTATAATAACTTTTAATCTCCAGGGACATTGCCACTGCAACATAAAGGATTAACACTCAATTTACCCTTTTTAGAGTAAAATCATTATGGTTTGTTCTTTAGCTATTCAGTCATGAGTTTAAAAGTAATGTATAGCCTAATCAACCTAAAGACTACTACGTTTTCAGTTTGATCTGGATTGGTTTTGAGGTCTCTGCTGCTGTTGTTACAAATAAGAGATCCAGTAATTCAAGTGAAAACAAACTGCAGTTATTATTTTTGAGAAACTGAAATAGTGCTGCATCTTGGATGTTTTAAATGTGCTTGTAACTCCTGCTGAAAGGCATTTTGTTGAATGTGTCTGCCTGTCCTGCTGTTGTGACAAAGTGTGCAATGTTTTCTTTGACTTATTTGTATCTGCTTTTTATTTAGATCTTTCTTTTTTACTGTTGAAAAATACATTTTGGCACTTTGGCCTTTCTTTCAAGAAAACAAACTACTACACTACTACAACCAATTTAGTATATTTTTGGTTTATTGTACAATAATTACATATATGTTGACATGCATAACAATCACAACATGGCAATTTCACTTAAGAAAAGCTTAGTCTTTTGTTGGCTCTTACTTAAACCACATTTCATAGGGAAAACCACAATATCATGGTGAACACAAATTAGAGGGGACTGTTACAATTTAAAAAAAAATAAAGCCTTTATTTCATTTGACTTTGTCTGTTGGATAGTATTTTGTGGGCATGCCAGGGATGGATCCATCTCTGGATCCAATCCAGGAATGCATTC
Organism: Poeciliopsis gracilis; assembly: GCA_911649635.1. Lineage (NCBI taxonomy): Eukaryota > Metazoa > Chordata > Actinopteri > Cyprinodontiformes > Poeciliidae > Poeciliopsis > Poeciliopsis gracilis. The sequence continues at coordinate 4,901,862 of CAJVRI010001527.1, forward strand.
AGTCCCAGCAACAACAGCATCATGTCTTATGAAAACTGAAAACATTTTTAGTGTTTTCTTATTTTTTTTCAATCAATTTCAGTTTATTATCCCAAGAGGCAATTAGGTTTACATCTTAAAATAGGAAATGGTACATAAACACAGTGGCGTTATAAAATTCCATTTGTGGCGGACTTGCTTCTGTGCTTTGGATCATTGTCCTACATAACAAAAATGTGTTTAGGTCACATATTGATGGCCATGTGGGCTGAAAATGCCACATCAGAAGACTGTAGGTGACTGATTCTGTCACAGGAGCAATTTCTCTACAATAATCTGACTTGCCAGTCATATCACCAATTAAGTGTATTTGGAGTTTTTAAGGAGAATAGCAGACTGAGTGGAAGGTTCAACATTGTTTCCATGTCCTCTATTGTTGTGTTGTCTTTGTATCATGTACAGTTTGAATTAGGCTACTTTTTTCACTCTGGGATTGCCCAGCTACACGACAACCCCATCGACTAGAGATACTAAACAACCTGGTCGGTGGAAAGTTGAGCCAAGTCGAGGCCTGCTGCTAAGGAACTAGAGGAAAAGGGCCGGTTTGTAACCTTTACGTCTGGTGTAGTGGGATGGAAAATTCCAAAAACTTCCTCTTCAGTCTTTTCAGTTCAAAGAATATTTTTCCAATGGTCCTGGAGATCATAAAGATATTTTCAGGCATATAGATTGGACTTTTGTGTTCTTTTTGGTCAGCAGGGATGTTTGCTTTGGAACTCTCCAATGGATGCCATTTTTGTCCTGGCTTATTCGTTGAATCATTACCACAGATCTTTACAGCATAAAGTAAAGTCCATAGTTATTTAGATATTGTGCCGAACTCTTTTGTGACCTAAAGTATTTGGCAGACCAGATCAGCATTTCCTGGATAGGTTTATCACTGTTTCATGTCTTCTTTATTTTAATCTGTGAGGAAATATGCCAAGAATTGTACACATTTAGATTGCAAGCTTCTGATTAAACAAATAGTACACTTTTTTAATTAAATTAATTTTTTTTTTCTTAATGGATGATTCAAATCAGCTTGAAACGTATAGTGGTCATTAAAATTCTTCTTTCAGCCAAAGATGAAACTGCAGGCTTTCATGCTATCGCACCGCCAGCTCTTTGTTTCCACCTTCCAATAAAACTCCTTCTTGATAAAACTCTACAAATATAAAAAAAATAAATAAATAAGTGGAAGAGTCATATTGGCTTAATATTTATATTAAGTCATTTCTAACCTTACAGCTCCTGTTTAAAGTTAAAATTTTTCAAAATGAGATTTTATTCCTCCTCCACTTTTAAAGTTAATTTGTGAATTAGCTTAAAGTGCTGCATGTTGCAGAGCCAATGTTTTTGCTGTATGTTTGCTACTTGTAGAGCACCATGTCTTATTACTGTAGTTGTGCTTCTTGATTTTACATGAGATTCCAGAGGCATTAGATGTTTCAGCTCAATCTTTGAAAGTAGCCCCACCTCATCCATGAGGACAGTTGTTCATCTGGGAGGCTTGTTTGAGAAACACATAGTGTCCTGTAAGAGGTCATGCGACATTAATTTATGTCCTATAAGAAACAATGCAGATGATGTAAGAATTAAAACAGTTGAATGACGTTAGATCAGAAGTTATTGAAAAGATGAGGAGGAAAGTCTGGAATAATGAATGCCCAGCCTTTCGAGCTGGCAGTGGATTGTTTCTAATCCATGTAACTGCAGCAAATTGTTCTTATAACATTTGTTATGGAATTTTTTTCCCCATTGTTTATTTGTTCCTTTGCCCTTTTTCTCAAATACTGATGCTGCTCACTTTGTAATTTCGGTTTGGATTTCCACTTTACTGTCTTCTGGTGTTTTGGATTGACCTTCTTCTTTCCCCCTTTCTTGCTGCTATTATCTGAACAATCATTACCTGCTGGGGAAAGCTAACCCCCCTCATCACACTGAGAAAAGCATGCAGCAAGAGCCGGAAGGCCAAGAAAAATTGAATGTATACACTTTTGGAGGTTTATTGACCTGTCCGATCTCGCCTTTTCTGTATTCCTGCTACACTTGATTCAGTAGGATGCTGGAACTACAGAGAAAAGCACAATGACCTTCAGTTAAATTCTCTGAAAAGATCTGTGGTAAGATTGTGACATACTTTCTGGTTGCTGCTCTCTGCCATGCCAAAGCAAGTAAATAGTTGATTCCTTTTTAACTGAAGGGGAGCTTGGCATTGGTGGATGGCACTATTCCATGATTGCAAAGAAGAGCATTACTGTTGTATTTAACACTCTCATGGAGAAAACTAACAAAAGATTGTAGTATATTGTGCTTTTCATGCCTCAAACATCCTGAATTAGGTGTACTGGTCTCTGAAATATTTTCTTGCTGTATTTTTCATCAACGTTTCACATGCTGAAACTTTCTGAAAACAGCAAAAACAAAAAAGAAAACATAAATATTTTCAGAGTTGCTGTGGATGATGATGCTGTGGGAAGGAATGATCTCTGGTAAAAGTCAATCTTGCAACAATTCTGAAATATAGGAATTTCAAAGGAGTGCTGAAGGAAAGTAGATCAAAACAATTTAAATTTGACCCATCCTTTCAAGTATTGATGATGATGTTGGAGGACCGCTGTAACAATAAGTTTTTAACAAACAACACAACAAAAAGTCACTCGCCATATGCTTTTTTTTCACAAAGTAACTCAGAGAATCTAACAAGTTGATAACTAATTACACAGACCATCTTCTCACATAACACGTAACAGACATGCAACTGTCTATTAAAGTATGCTAATGACAGTAGTAGTTGATGGCCATTAGTTTCAATGCAGTGACTTTCCAAATTTTCAAATTGTTCTTGTGCAAAACAGAATTGTGAAAGAGTGAGCAGTTGTGTTTCTAAACAAGTAATTGAGAATATTAAACTGCTGAGATAGTGTGATGAATTATTTTAGTTGGTTGGAAATGTTTTAGAACCTTGATATGTCTTGATACCAGTAAATGCTCAATGCCAGTTGCTTCAAGCTGTGCTTTGACCAAGCTGGTATCATAGACTAGTACAAGATGTACAGGACTTTGGATGACAGGTGCAATCAAAGTGTGACTTCTATAATAAAAGGCACAAAATGTTGCCCTTCAAGACGGATCAGTCCGGTGATTCCGTTCCTGCGCCCCTCGGCTGTTGGTTGGCCTGCGGTGGTTGTTGCCCTGCGTGAGGCCGGGGGTGGCAGACTTGGCAAGGGGTCAAAGACTCTGACAGCTGCACAGAGCCCATCTCAGGGCAAGCAGGCTTTTCTTTCTCCACAACCCCCCGCATGGTTGACTGGCAGTACGGACCGGAGGTGATGGAGAAGACTTGGCGGAGGGCCGCCTGCGTCTCAGTCAGGCAGCTGAAGAATCAGAGACCTGGTTTCATAGCCACATCATCGCCTCCTCTTTAAGCCCTGAGCCTAAAAGAGAACAGAGCAGGCAGCGAAATGTTAAAAAAAAAAAAAATTGGGCGAGTATGTGTTTGCACCTACAATAACATCAGGAGGTAAATTACATCAGTACATTTCAACCATTATTCAATCTAATTTTAATTTGTTATGAAATGATTTTCCTCATTAACAGAAGGCAGCAGAAGGCAGCCTAACTGCACCATGCGTACACACAGTTTCACACGCACTTGTAATGACTCACACTAGCGCCAGTGTTGCAACGGTACATTCACTAACACAAACACGCGCGTGTACACAACGGTGCATTTATGGCATCAAGCAGCCGGTAAATGACGCTACTCTGAGGCTGAACACTGGCTTAGTGTTTCCAGCCAGGTATACCTTCTCAAGCCGCCATGTAAAAACAACAGAAACTAAATAGACCGCTTGTTTGGATCCAGCTGAACTCCTCAGGAAGGGTAGTGGCCGAATTACTTGATCAAAAGCATGCTTTTAGAGACAGCTTCCCAGAGTACACATATCTGTGTTTTGAATTGATATTTTTTTCATTTAAATGTTTCCTGTGAGCTCTACTTTCACACCTGGTGACTGCCAAAGGCCTCCATTGGATGTTGTGTAGGTTACTCACCTTGCAAAAGTGTGTAACAGCCATCATAGCAACAGACATGAGAGTGTTACTCACTTACTTACTCTGTGTCAAAAATTGATTAGATGTGAGATGACTAGTTCTCAGACTGATTGTGTGAATGTGTCAGTCCAGTTCCTGTCATTTTCCTGGCTTTCCACTGTTAGAGTTACAGAAATGATATTCAGATTAGATTATCCCCTTAAATTAATTATAAAACTAATAATCGCAGAGGATATTATATCAAATACCTGTTCTTTTAGAGCTAGATATGCTCCAACTGCCCTCTTAAATGTGTTTAATCCCCCATAAGTCATTCAGAAAAAGTGCATTGCTTATAAAAGCATTGCTTAAAGTGTTAGAAGTGCTTCTTGGAGAATGCTCCACATATTGCACTAAAACATCTTGACATCCAAAGAGACCCAGAGTAGGTTATGCAGCATTTCTAGTTTTATTCCCCCTTTTTGTTAATAAATGCTCTTTATCCAGTTTGAGGGAGCTTTAACCATTTTGTGAAGAACGTGGGCACACTTGTCTGTAAATGTGCAGCGATTGTAGAAAGAAAATCCCCAAAATTGCAATTGCAATAATTGCAGTGAATGTTTGTTTTAAATTACTTAGACTTTGGGAGATAAATACAGACACGTGCTTTTAGAGTTGTTTATAATTATGCTTTTTTCTTGTCTCTAGTTAGTACTTGTTATCCTAGTTAATTATATTTCTTAGCTCTAATCATTCTTTAGTATTAGATTCATTTCATAGTCTCTTCTGTACTCTCCCTCGCCCATTGTTCCATTCTCTCTCTCTTCTTAGCCTTCCTGCTACTCTTTCCCCTCAGACCTGCAACTCGTTAGCTCATCAGCCCTGGTCTCTTTTTTTTTTTTTCCAGCATTCAGCTCACAGTATTTAAATCCCTCTACTGCTCACACTCCTGGCTGGTTCCTCCCATTATATTCTGTTAGTTCCCCACTCTAGCTCATGTTGTCCTTGCTGGTTTTTGTCATAAGAGGATTTATGGTATGTTCTGCCCTGGATCCTGTGATTCTTGTAATTATTTTTTGTCCATAATTTTGATCATATATTCCTCATCTATAGGCTGCCTCTCCCTTTCTGCATTTAGGACCACCAATAACTGCTACACATCATGACAACAAGCCACACTTTTCAGATTTAAAACATTTTTATTTGCAAGCCATGCATAATTTTCCTGCCATTTCACATTTTGCGCACCGCTTTGTGTTTCTGTTGTGTGAATGTGTGGACTGAAGTGTGCTTCACTAATGAATTCTTAATCTGTAGCTGTTGGAAGGAGATGATGGCGGAAAGTTTGGTTCAATCCCTGGAAGGCATAAATAACTGTGTGCTTCCGCAGCTATTGGTTCAAGTTGAACCTGCATGTCAAGAAAAAAGATCACAGCAGATTTCAGGTATCACCTTTGCTGTAGGACATTGGTAGAAAAAGGTCTGAAAATTTGAAGTTGAGGCAATCATTTTATAAAAGGATGATGTGAAACTGATTTTTTTTTGTGGATGGTGTCATATTTTTAGCCTGGAGATGCAGTTATGTTTTTAGACTGGCAGTCATTTCCATTTTCCCTTTGCACTTCCCCTGCTTTCAAATGCTAAAGATAACTAGCAGCCTCAGATACCTTCTTGTCAGTTCAACAGAGCAAATGGTTGAGTTGGTAATAATACCTACAGCAGGAGGACGCACCAAAACATTTACGTCTACATCTCTCATCAGTTTAGTGACTTATAAACACACAACGTCTGTCTGGACAGGAATTTAATGTTGGCTCAGGTCAGCTAAGATGACAATGCTGAAGATAGGTTTGTGATCATCATTGACGTAGCTGCTGACTAAAAATTGCTTATGTCTGACGGCTGTACTCTTTCATCCATTTTTGCCGTCTCCTTCCAGTGAACCAGGGCTTAGCAAACTGAACTGCGGTGGCCTGGCCTTTGATTAAAAGTCAGATTAGTCCCTTCTTACAATATGTGGGCTAAGCAGCTTTTGGAAAGTGAGATTGTTTATTCTTCCTGTATCAGCTTTCACACTGTTCAACTTGAGTCATCTGTGTACTTTTTCCAGCGGTATCTTCCACGGCCCATTTTCTCATTTAAAGCTGAGGTGTTTTTCATTTTTCTGTTTCACGAGTGTGTGGGTGATGTGCGTTTGCACGCTGTTTGAGGCCTGTTATCATCGGTGTCAAACTGGTGGGCTGAGAGTGGATGAGGCCAGCTCTATGCTCTCCAAGATCACACATTAACTCCACTTCCTCCAGTTTAAAATCCCTCTTAGCCCTTCAGAATACAGCTGACGCACACATTGACTCACTGATCCAGCGAGTCAGTTCTAACTGCTTTGATTCACCATGTCTCTCCCCATTTCTTAGCTGATTGGGGACTTACAGATTCTCCAGCCCATTCATCGTTTCCTGAGCGATGTTGAAAAGACTGTCATGTATTTTCTTAAAGACAAAATTGAACTTTGCTGTATGAGAGTGTGAACCCCACTTCTACTGCATTAGTTATCAGCTTGACTTTGTCTCTCCCAGCAGCCCAGTTCAGGTCATCACAGTCTCATGCCAGCCTGACAGACCCTATAATTGAACAATATATTTTTCCACACTCACAGAAGGCGGACATTTCTCAGTGCGCCGCGTTAGGAAACATTTCTGTTGACAAGCCATAGGCCACTGGGCTGGGTTAACATTCACAACAAAGCTGCTGTCATAGAAGGGGTGTGATGAAAAGTAGAGAGGACGAAGGAATGAATGGCTCCAGAAGAGACGTCTAAGCTTTTTCCACCATACGAGGAAGAAGACAGACATTAAAAGCTTTCCTTAAATGTACTTGGCCTGCATGACAGTATTTCTAAGACTTCCAGTCTTGAATTGTTTGTGCTTTTTATCGAGAAAGTTTAGGAAAACATTCGTTTTCAAATGAGAAATGATATTTGTGTCTATCTTTACTATACCCAGGAGCTAACCTGGGTTTTATTATTGTAATTACACACTGTAGTACCTAATCTAATATCTATGAATGCATTTTTCAACAAATAGAATAGAATAGAAATATCCTTCATTGTCCCAGTGAGGGGAAATTCACATAGAGGTATTTTTCTCTTTGTGACAAATTCCCAGAGAATTTGTTTGGGAATTTTAAAGAAAAGTTTGATTTTCTTTAAAATAATTTAATATCAGAAATCCATAAAACAGCCTAACCGAGTTTGCATTATAAAGTAGCCTATTCTAAAAGCTTATTTTATGACTGTGACTTTTAATATTATTGCCAATCACTTGTCATTAAGAGAGCTCTTTTTTATGTTTGTTTTTCTTGTACTTTTATTTTTGTAGATATAATTTGACTTCAATTCAAGGTGAAAGAGATCAACTTTGTTGGGACTTCTGTTATATGGGCCATCTCCTAGCTTCATAGAGTATGTGATGACCCTCCTCCATCATGGTGAACTTTTTTAGTTAGGTCCACACCACTTTTCCTGGACTTGTATTGACATCCAACCCAAGAAGCATAACTTTGAAATCTGCTTTGAGGTAGACGGATTCGTCACAGACAGCACCTTGTTCTCCTGGTTGCTCAACGTAGGATACACTGAGGCCTTCAGAAGGAAAGCGGCACCGGGACTGGATCGGTAGAAGGACACACATTGGAGCTCTGTATTTTAGTATTTACCTTCCTCCTCCACCTCATATGCCTTCCTGTGCTCTGCCATGTTTTCACTGTCTCTATATGCGAGCTTTTAAGACACACATTACTAGTGCAGTGCGCTTTCTTCTAATTTCCTTGCCCAAGCTTTGATTTTCTAATGCCAGACGTTAATTTAACTTCCTCAGTACCAGAGTTTCTGTCTTTCTATCAAAGAGAAAAAAGAATATGTTGTAAAACTGAGAGCTTTTTTGAAAAAAAACAAAAAAAAACAGGAGTTTTTCAATCTGTTGGCACTTCTCTGGGTTTTATCTAGACCTGCTTAGCGCTCAGCTTTCAGCATGGCAAAAGAGGTGTTACATAAATGACAGCATATTCTTGACAGCCACTTTGTGCATGCTAAAAGCCTTCTCCTGGGTTAGTGTTGATATTAATGATCCCACTCAGTGTTTTTTGAAGTGCTTGGATGTCGAGCTGAGAATCTAGGAATGAAGGAGTGGCTCTGACCTTGTCCCACTTCATGGATTTGCTCTGGTTTCTGGCTAATAGAGTACGCCCTATTCTTTCTCCCACAACATGCACTCAAAATAACTTTGGCATGCCCCATTAGGCAATATCGTAATTGTTAACACTGCATACTTTGTCCTTGGCACATATTACCTCCTTCATTTAAATGTCAATCCCAATTAAACAAGGGGGCTGAGAAGATAATTGTTTTAGCTGAGAACAAGTGTGGTGTTTCAACTTCAATTAACTCTATCACTGTTTTTGGGAACTTGCTTGCTTACTGAAATTGAACAAAGACCATCTAAACTACTTGTATTTATAGTCAATGTAAAGGGTATGTGATATGGCCATTAGTAGTAATTCCGGATATTTTAAATAAAAGCCTTTTATAAAAATTGAGAGATGGCAGACATTGGCACTAGGTCTAAAATTCGACTAGAGTTTCTCACATTCATTGTATTTCATTTAGGGATATGAGAGTGAAGGGGATTGGATACGAATGCAATTATGCACTTTTATGATAAATATTTGAAAATTATATAATTCTCCTTTCATGTTAGAATTATAGTTTACTCTGTGTTGATCCAAATCCCAATAAAGTAATCCTGTAGTCATTGCATGCTAAAGTGCACAGCTTTGCTATTATCTCTCCTTAGTTTTCAAACTAGCCTTACTGATTGTTTGGCTTCTAAAACTGCTGCTGGTCTTGTTGTTCCTGATGCAACAAGACATAATGTGTCATCTGTTTAATTGTAAATAAAGTTCCTCCCTTCCTTCCTCTTACATTACACCAGGCCTAACCAAGAGTTTCTAAGCTTTACTCCTCTTTCATCTGTTCTTGGATTAACCGTCATTGATTCTCTCAGTGTATCCCACACCTAGAAGCATGTTCAGCTGTCAGGGGAACCCAACCCTCTCTCCCTTTAGTAAGCAACAGTGCAACCATGAGTTCTTGCACAGAGTGGTGCCAGCCTGGGGGTTTGGCATGTTGTGGCCCACCGCTGCGCACAGAGACACGCATATGCTAAATCCATTCCCAGCAGTCCAGTGCCATATGGATGGCAAAGAGGAGTGCTTCCAGATTTAAACCACTTTTTGCAGCTGGATTATAGAACTTCCAGCAGTGGAAGGTCAAGGAAAACAGGGCCTGGCATCTATTTCCTCTTTGATGTTGGAGCACTTAAATAAGGTATTTTCAGAGGATGATGTTCATGCTTTGTTGTTTGGTGGCACATATTATATGATATTCTAGTTGTTTTCTCGTTGACAATGTGCAAAGCATCAGCAGCCGCATCTGGTTGCAGGTGGAGGTGCTCCTATTGGCAACCAATAACAGTGTTGTCATGGGGATGATGTGTGGACCTCTTTTCCTGCACTGGAGTGAATCAGTAGGCAGTGCTTGACTGGCCACCAACCAAAATGTGCAGAAGCTCTCTGCACATACACACTCACACACACGCACATGCATATAGCTTCTTATGTAGAACATGGCATTACCAGCAGAGAGGATGAATCAGTGCACTCTTGAGCATTTCAACGAGGAGGAGGTGCTGGAAGATAGGGTTGTCTTGGTCGATCTAGTCGCTTAGCGCAGGCAAGAATGAATCAGTGTTACCTGCTTTTTAAATTAGCACTCAAAGGCCACAAATGACTCATATCATTTGCATTGCTGCTTTCTATTTTCATACTAATGTGCTGTATGCTGAACCCCAGCCTGCTCGTGTAGATTTGATAATTTTGTCTATCTTTTTATAGTATCTGTCATTCTCTATCTGTCTTTGTCTTGCTTTTCTTCGGCCTCCCATCTCAACCCACATGCCTCTTATACCAGCGATCTTACAGCCTCCATGTCTGTCTACTGCCATGTTCTCATGTCTCTCATCAGGACAACAAATGAGGTGAGGTACCAATAGAAATATGTTGGGCCCCTTACCGGCCAGAGAAGCAGCACAGAGGGAAGAGGTGTAGGAGGGAAGGGATTAGATAATAATATGCACATGAAATGCATACAAATTGAAGAAATAGAGAAAGAAGGTTCTACATTTTGAAGACAGACTTCATGATCATGCTGAAAGCTTTTTCCAGCACATAAACCCAAGCACTCGCTGCATCACTTCTCCTGCTTTCCATCCTTCTTTTTTGTGGTGCAGCTGTCCCATCATTCAGCCTGCCACGCTATTTCAGCAGTTCTGAGAGGCCATTCTTTTTCTCTGCCTCCTGTCTAGTCTATAGCTCTCACGATTGTTTTGTAGATTACATAATAATGTGTTCTGCACTGATGTTAAAAGCAGTTGGATGTTTTTATTTAATTCAGTTTAGTTACTTTCTGTATTCAAATGTGAAACAATTCTGAGAATGTGGTAGAGGTACAAGTGTATTTCTGCCAATGTTGTAATTAAAACACAAATTACAAACCCTGCTAAAAGTCTGTTTTTATTGATAAACAACCTAATGTGCTATCACCAGAAGGTACACTTTTAACAATCTTTCAAAAAGTTTAAATTCTTGCTCATTAGGGTTTACATGTTTCCTGCAGGATTGTGGAAATTTGGAGCATCATTGCTGTGCCACACATGTCCACAACACATATTCTCAGTTATAGCACCAATACATGATGGTAAAAGAGATTTAAACTGGGCATGCACATTTACTTGCAAACCACTTTTTTTGTTTGTTTGTTTTTGTAATCTTCTGCCACTGAAAGGGTTTTTCATTTGTATCATTTTTCCTGTTTGTAAGAGAGCGAAGGGTTTAGAGACCTAAAGAGTGGCTCAACTCTGTCATGTTGTTATCATGTCTAAAAACAAGGCCAGGGTCGTGGGAATCTTTCAAGTTTTCTTTAGTCAATAAAGAAATATATGAAGACATTTGTCCAAGCCAGTGTGCCTCAAGCATGACAGTTTGGCTTTAATTACATGGAGTGTCCAATGATTTGAGGAAGGCACAGTGGAATCCTAATGACTGTAACGATTATCTCTGTGGCCAGAGAAGCTATTTGCCCGACTGGACTGTGGTGCCTGTTTTCTGGAGTTCGTCCTGAAGATAGCTGTAGCTCTTATGTAGACTAAAGCTGAAAAGCACAATACTTGCCTTTAAAAATCTCTCCTTAGAAATTTGAGAGTTTTTCCTTTCTAAATGTTCTTCCTTCTCCATTTAAGTACATGGCAGGATGAATAAATTAGGACCAAGCTTATTAAACAAGTGAGCCTCTAAATTACAACAGACTGGTCTTCCATGCATGGTTGACTGTCAGGGTCCATTCCCTTCCACCCTTAGAGAAAAAAACAAACACAACAGGGAGGGGCTGTGCAGCACTTTCAGAAAGTGACCTTAACTAACACCAATATTTTTGGAGCACGATTTAACATGTTGAACTGTATGGACGTATGCGTTTTTCTAATATTATGTTGATCCCAACTGGAAACAAAATTTTTGAAACCTTTTTTACCTATTGCGACCAAATTGTGCCAAGCGAGCAGACCAAGGGAATATATGTTGTCAATGGAAAGTTTTTGCAGACAGTTAAAGACCTACTGTTCAAATTAGATGTTTATATACGCTGCATAAAAACATCCTTAACCTTTTCCTCTGTCTGACATTCAGTCAAAATACGCTAAGCATTTTGTAAATGCCAGAATAATTTAAAGGCATAATAATCACAGAAAATATAAGCTTATGAATTGAAAGAAAGTAAAAAATTCCTTAAAGTATAATGTCTCTTATTCTGGCATTTAGCTAATTGAAACAAAACATTCAGCTGTTTCCAATTTTCATGGAGCGGATTGTTTTAGCACTTTAGATGCCTAAATCTGTTCTTCTTAGTATTCTAGCATGGATTTTGTTTAATTCCAGTAGGATGTAATTTCAACTTGCCCTAAGTTTCTTTGCAAATTTACTTGCACATTTTGCATTGAGGCATTACCAGCTGGTCCTTTTTATCCTATCAAAGGTCTGAGGTGAAAAGCATAAAGATGCTAATTTAAAACGTAGCCATTGAAAGCTATATTCAGAACAAAAATCACATCCTAACACCTACATGTGCTAATAAGGTAGTTCAAGAGTTTGAATCATCTGTGTTGGAGCAGAAAAATATCTAAAATATGCAAGACACCATCGTTTAAGGACTAAGTGGGCACCCTAGTCTATAACAAAAGCGTGACCTTGCTTACTGTCATACTCCTCCCATGCTATCTCAAGCTAACTTTTCAATTTAAGTTTTGTTTTATAACCTCGTAGTCAGTGACTGACTCATTGCAATGTGACATCACAATTTTATACTTAAGGGCAAAAAATATCGAACACTCTGCCCACTATCTCACTGCATATCTTTTTTCTTCCCATTCCTGAATAAGGCTAAGCATCAGTCACATCAGTTCTCTGGCCTGTGGTGTTGCGTGACACATCAAGCTGCTCTCATCTCTGCTAAGGAAGAAAAAAATAATGTGAGACACCAACAAATATGCTGGCAGGCCATAAACTAAAAAGGCTGTCTTCATGAATCAGATATTTTTTTCCAGGCAGGGTCCTTGGCAGCCCATGTGTGGACTTGTTTGGATTTTACTTCACATTAAGACAGATTTTTCAACATTCTGTGTGTGTAAGCTTTAAATTATTTGGGTAGAGTTAGTCACATCACTTCTGTTCAGGTTGGTAACTGACTGACAAATGTACACATTGACTATGCGTACATTTGTTTATAGAAACACTAAAATATACCAAAAGGTTTTGTGTTTCCACATATCACATTTGAGAAGTAATTTAGCTTGAACTGTATGAATAAGAAGCTTCGACCAAGTTTTTGGAAAGTATGTCTTGTGAGAAAGATTATCCCTACATCTGCTGGCATGTAAATATAGATTATTTATTTTTACTTGCAAAAATCAAGGAGCTATTTTAAGAAATAGTCCTGTTTATCCAAGTCTATCTGCAGGCTCTCAGAGCCAGACATTATGCCTTAATTTGATCTCATGCAGCCACATACACAGGCTGTAATTCCCATGAAAATAATTTGAGTGACACAATCCTTGCTTAATCCTTTGTGGTTGTGTGTGACCGTGTGCATTTCCTCCTGCATGTGTATAAACTTAAGCTAAACTAATCCTCTAAAATGCTTGACATTAGGGATTTTTTTTGACAATGTGGAGGAGTTGAACATCCATGACTCACAGATGACTTCTGGATGAAGGTTGGAAAAGAGTCTGAATTACAGTGCTGGCCATACTTATCAGTGCCCCAGAGCTGTAAAAAGAAAGAAAACAAAACTTTTTTGAGCACAATTTGAAACTGAAAATAAAAAAAAAAAAAAAATACCTTTAAGTACATTTACACAGCTGATAAAAAAAAATCCTATGTTAAATATTTTACTAATTCGTTACCTATTTGTTAATACATCAGCACTCAAAGGATCATCCATCCATTAAAAATAACAAATTAAAAAAAATAACAATACAAAACAATAATGTCTCCTAGCATTTCAAAGTTGAAATAATTGGAATCAAACACTCCTATTTCTATGGCATAAAGATACAAATGTGGAAACAGGTGGTAAAGGATGTGTTATGGCGTGGACTTGTTCTGCTTCCAGTGCTTTTGGAATGTCGTTGGCATGTGCAACATCATGATTTTTATTTGTTTATTTAAAGTACATATAGATCACATTCACTCTTCAAAAAGACTCAGAATAGGTCTTCAATTGAGCATTAAATGGGTAATAATCCAAAAGATATGGACAGATCAATAGAAAAATGATTTGCCTGACCCAAAATCTGGACTCTTCTATGACCATCCCAGACTCTAAATCTAAGAAGTGTGCTGAAGAGACGAGAGAACAATAGAAGACTCTACACTGGAGAAATTGTACAAAAAAGAATGGTTAAATATCAGATTTACTAATAATTCTTCCAATGACTAACAAGACGGGTTTTTGTAAAATGCTCTTTGTGAAATTGTTACTGCCAAGAGAAATAAGATCATTCATTGTTTAGGTTTTTTTTTATACATCTGTACCCAATAAATATGACAGGCATTGTAAGAACTTAGTGTTTTTCTCACTTGTGACTGATTACAGATTATTATGGTCTTTGTTATATTTCAAATCTCATATGCAACACGTTGTTCCATGTAAATGGTAGAAATCTCTGGAGCTAAACAATACATAATCCATACAATCCGTATCAATTAAACCTGCATGTCTCAGGTATTTTATCTCTCACACTGAACAACAGGTGCTCTATCTTTTGCCTGATGAGTTAATCAGGATGACTAAGTGACAACAGATGAGGTGGAAAATGGTTTGAATTGCATGCAAAGCCTTTATAGGCCTGTAAGCCACTGACCTTTACTTGGAAGGTCATCCACAGTATAAAGTGTGTGCTCTTTGTCTTTTGGAAGCATATGCCGTTGTGTGTGCCTTTATATCTACCCATTAACAAAACCACAATTACCATTTAATCTTTCACAAGCAAATATGATATTAGCTTCAAAGTCACACGGTGAGTTCATTTGTTTACTCAGAACGAAGAGACCCAGACACATTAGCACTGCAACATAAGCGCAAGAATAGAAAGAACAATATAAGAGGGAGAAGATGGAAACAAGGATGTTCTGAGAGAGTCAAGTTATGTGCAGGCTGTTTTTTGAGTGATGTCTAATCAGCGCATCTCACCCCTCTGAGCCAAAGATGTGCTGGATGAGAAAAGCAATAGATCAGTATCTTAAGGACACTTTGCCCCATACTCATCACAGACATTAAAAGGCTCTGACTTTAAGTTTTCACCCTTTTCCTGGCTTTCACTTTTTACATCCCTTCTTAGCACATTTCCTACACAGCTATCCTCTAACCCTTTCTTCCTTTGCTACCAATGGTGTCCATACCAGGTGGTTGAGTTATGCTCATGGTTAACAGATGGTAAATAATCTACCCTGTGAGGACTTAAATACCTATTGAGGATGAGGGAAATGGTAAAATATTTGCAGTGTAGCACAGTTTAAAATCTGTGCTTCTACCTCACAATGTGTTTAAATGCATTTTTTCTGCCCGCAAAGCACCTCAAGACCTGCTCATCAGCTCAGAACCTTGTACCTGTTAGTTTTTGCACAATACTCACAAATATGAACTTCATGTTTAGGAAGAATTTAATTTAATTTAATTTAAGTAGAGTAGAGATAAAAAAAAAAAATTCTGACCAAAAGGTTTTAAAAGGGAATGGGTACCATCGCTGTAAAACATCCTGGAAAAAAAGTAGAATGGTCAAAGATATCACACTTTTAGGGAAAAATCTTGGAATAAAACTATCATGAAGATTAGAGCATTTCTGATGTACTTACAAACTATTTCTTATCAACTGATGTTTTAATAAAGTGGGTGTTGAAATGTCTAAAGACATGACTGGGATATAAGTTTGCAAAAAACAAACAAGCTCACTTGAGAAAGAAGATCTAATATTGACTCTAACTATAAAAACAACTTTTGTGACTAAATTGTTAGCTTTGATGCCAAAATTAACAGTGAATATACATATTTACAATTCAAAGAATTTAAATTTACTATTGGCATAATGAATTTAGTTTTTCTTTTTTTTTTAAACAAAGACTTCTACACACATGTAGAAATATACACAGAAAAACTCCCAATGACCCTACAATCGACTCATAAGTCAAACGAATAAGCGTCGTCCATGTGACGAGTGGAGTGTCCTTTGTGGAGGAGAGGGGGCAATTCTCTTTCACGCATCATTAGCCCTCCTCATCCTCTTGTGTGCATATGTGTTCACCATCTGCTGCAGCCAATCAGAGCAGCTCATCAGTCTTGGACCACTCCAACTCCACTTGCCGTATGATGGCATCTCATTGCTATCCCATCTAGGAGCATGAAGCAGGCATGTTTTTTCACCCATTATGTTCTTCTTTCCTCCATATTTCCTTTTCTTTCTTTGATGGAATGGGACAATCAAAGTCCCTCGTGTTTCAAAGAGGTGGTCCATTTGGTTTTGGAAAAGTGGTTTCATTTCTCCTCTCCCACTCAACCACCTCTGCTCCTGTTATCATTTGTGGTGCAAAATAGGTTGTAATGGCCACGCCATTGCTTTCTCCCAATGGGCGAGTGTAACTGAATGAGTTTGTGAGTAATGGGGTGATAATGGCGTAATAGGTAGAAGAATTAATGTGTGGTTCTTGTCAATGGACAGATCATTTGTGAGCTGGGTAGTTATGGCGAACATGCGGAAATCTTTTCACTTTCATTTGGATGTAAAGAGAACCTTTTATTTCTCTCCCTTTTTATCTACCATGACATTTTCAGTGATTACCTTGACAGAATCAACCATCATAATTATTGTGCTTGTTTTGCATCAGTAATCCAGCATTTCTTTTTTTCTCTGACCTGGTTGATGTAATGATGGATGTGAATAAATTGTACTTAAAATAGATAATCCTATAATGGCTGTGAGTGAGCTCAAGCTGAAAGTCTCTCCCAAATTTAGACAAAATGATAATTGCTGTGAGCAAAATGAGCATATGGGCAACATATGTGTTGTTCACACTTTAGAAGAATGTTAAATGTTAAAAAAATATCACACTTTGTTTTTCTGTAATGAAGAATCACAACTAGCAAACTGTACTCTGTAAATTCAAAAAGCAACAAATAAATAACAGTTATCCAAGTGTTTCAGTGTCATAGATGAGTCGTTAAATCAATAATCAGCATTATGGAGTAACCTGAGGAGTTATGTAAACCTGGGACCAGCTTTAAAAACATTACGATTGGCTAATGCTATTTGGTAAATTTTTTTTGGGAAATTGATCTTTTGTTGTCTTGTGTTATTAAACCTGCTGTCACATCAAACAACATGCAGATTCCTTGATATGAGTACTTCATACATAACACAAAACTACCTTAAATACATTGAAAATCACTGGTATGCAAAACATAAGCTAAACCTTAGAATGTGACACAAGAATCGTTTTATGGATTTTTGCCTTTTGCTCATGTTCAGTCCTCAAGAGCTTCCACCCTGCAACTTTTAGATGCATCCTTGCTCCAACACACCTAACAAAAATGGCTGGCTTACGTCATTCCTCCATTCAGCTCTGCAAATTCCTTTTAATGAGCCATGCATTGATTCAGGTGTGTTGTTTACATTTGTGTTGCTAACTGTTTGGTATGTATTGCATATGAGTTGGCTTCATGTTGGGAACTTTACTTGTCATGCCTATAATGCCACTCATAACGACACAAGAAGATAGTGAATATCTTCTAGCGAACAGAAACACACAGCGACTTGGATCAGTAACTTTTAATCTGACTACTGGTTTGGAAATGATAATGCAATAGGACACTAGTTACTGAAAAAAGTGATCATATAGTAAGCGTCTTTAAAATTTTTGCTTTGCATTGTTGTTTTGCATCATCACTTGATTTCTCACCAGAATAGCCAATCTAGTGAGAAACTGATTGGCAGTAAATACCTTTTTTGCAATTGTTCCTATAATAACAAAATTGTTGGTCATTTGTATCTTTTCAAAATTAAGCTTTTTTTATTCATTTTACACCAGGAACAGCACTACAAAACAACCATAGAATAAATGAACCAACCCCAAGCAAGATTCAGCCAGAAGGCAGTGGCATTTGTGTATTCAGGAGTTTCGATGTTCCTGAATGGAACAGAGTCAAAAAGGATGACTGGGTGCTGTGGTTTGGCACGTGAGCCGACAACCATAAGCTGCCAGTGCGTACTACTCCATAGAATATATATTAGGGGGTATATTTAGATGCTGTCTGTGTGTGTAGCCCTCAAATGTATTATAGAGGAATTTGGTATAAAGTTTTTTTCTGCCTGTGATTGGATTTTTTTACCTCACATTTTGGGCCATACAATATGAAGTTTATTGCTGTTTGTTTAGATAATATTTTCAGACATCAGTGATTGAATTTTCTGTTATTATGATAAATGTAACTTCTCTATCCAAACATCTTTGCTGGTAAAGTTAATGAGGAGCTCTTTGAAATCATCAAATAGTTGATTCCTTAATCAGGATTAGCAACGGGTAGAGGATGTTGTCTCACTCATACTGATTTTTTTAACAGCTGGAGGCCTGAAAGACTCAGGCCAGATTTGATTTTTGACAGCTATTAAAAACAACAAAATGATCATCCCACACACTGGTTGATAAGATGTTGTCAGATTTCTCTTGACAGGATACTTGTGGGATGGCTGAAGTGGGCATTATGACTAACTAATCTCATCCCTAATTAGAACAAAGATGGACAGCTCCAGACTTATTTGGGTTTTAAGCTCTCCTTGTACTGAGCATGACCTGAACAATCCTTGGCTTTTCCAAATAATGTGGCCTGAGAAGTATGTCCTCGAGGGCTTAATTAATTTTTTTCATCTCAGGTCAAGATTGAGTTCAGACTTCAAGGGTATGTTAAGTAATTTACTTTTCTGTCTCCATTTTTCTATGCAAGAACCTGAAGTTCTTTTACTACATTATCCAAATATGTAGTATTTGGACACTGTCAAATGGAAAGATCAAACTCTTTGAAAACAGCTTGTTCGAGTTAATTATTATTTAAGGTGATTGAAACATCATCGTTTCAGGAAGGAGCAGTGAGCCACAGACATCTTTCAGAGTGACTGTAAAGTAAAGCTTTCTATCCTGTAGTATCTATGTATAGTACTGTTGCTGCAACCACTGACATTCTCATTTGTCACCACCACTAAGCCATCACACTATTCTAAGAGCGCAGACTGTACAGAAGCTGATCTGGTCTAACAGCTCTGCACTGAAGACATCAGTGGGTCAGTGTCATATTGACCCATTGATGTGTTTAATTGCTTGTTTCCAGCCCAATTGATTATAAATGTTTATTGCATTGAAACCCATTGCTACTTTTTTGTGGTGTTGCACTTCTTAATATAAATGTTTAACACCATAATATTATTAACATGTCATAGAGTATGGATTATTATGCATAATTTTAAGTATAAGTCTATGTTGATTTTAGGAATGATTTGTGTTTTAATTCACTCTAGTCAACCCTCAACTGTGATTTACTACAAATAAAAGTTTTAATTTGACATAAACCGATTATATCCGGTGCCAAGTGACAAGTTTTAAATAAAAAAAAGGTATTTCTAAAGAAGGATATGCATTACAATGAGCTTTAATGTAATAGTACATGTCTGACATACACATGCTACAAACCTGGACCTGAATATGAAAAAAGTAATTGGTTGCTGAACCTAATATCTTTGTCGTGAATAATTGGTAATGGGTTTTAATGCTATTGTGGGGAAACTTTGACCCACTCTTCTTTGCATGATTGATTTAATTCAACTATCGCAAATGTTTTATGGTAGTTGACCTATAACCAAAATAGACTGGACTTAATCTCACAGGTTGATGGTTGGGCAGTCTTCCTTAGGATTTTCCGATAGTGAGCAAAATTAATAATTTTTTGTGCATTTGGTGTGCAGTCCTTATTTTGCAATCATATTTGACATTAGTGTCAATTACAGTGTTATTTCACATGGAGTCAAGTTGGTCTGTTTGCCCTTGTCCCTTAATAAATGAAATCCTCAGTTAAAATTTGTTAAATGATCAGAAATGTGTAAGTATGACAAAAACAAGCAAAAATAAAAGAAATCAGTAAGATGGGAAATAACGTTTTCAAAGTCCCATAGCTGTCAGCATTTTTATTTCTCCAGTGTGATTTCGCAAGTGATTAATGAACATCAGTTGCCTCTGTCGCTGCCTTCAAGGCAGTGATGGAGAGGCCCTTTAATCCCAGGTCTTATCCCAAAATACAGATGGAAACAGATAGGCTATATTAGCGTGGCGTGTCTGTGCAGTCATAAAGCGCATGCCAATTCTGTTTATTGCCACAGAATGAATAATTGATATGGTGATATAATTATTTTCCTCATAGAGTCACTTCAGCTGTTTTGGCTGTTTAGAGGTTGGCAGCAGAGAATTTTGTCATTAATAGCCCTTTAATTATGTGTGTTAACCTGATTGATTCACTAAACTTCCTGTGAGAGCAATTGACAAGACGTACATATAATTGCACATAACACTCCATCAGACAATTGTGCCTTCTCTCACATCCACACACACTTTCCCAGTGCTTAAATTGTCTGCTTCCTAATTAGCCTAGTTTAACTGTGTTAAAAGGTTCCTTCGGGTCTTTCAACTGATAGAAACGAGAAAGATGTGCCATTAAATGTGTGGCAGGAGGGGTAAGAGTGTGTGTCACTTCATATCAGCATGTAGAAAACATCTGGTACTTTTAGCACCACATCATGTCACCACACACGTACATGCTGCAAAGTTTTTCCTCATGAGTCTATTCAAACTTCAGCCATAGCAGTCTCCTTTGACCTTCTCACGTCAAATATGAAAGTAGCCACATGCTTGAAGACACACACTGTACAGGACCCAGTTTGTCTTGATTGTGCTTGTTGTGCCAAGTATAACGCTCATGAGGTTGATCTCATTCTGGACGAATGTTTAATGTCCTTTTTTTCCCCCACAGAGTTCATGGGTTACACTTTTTCCTCTCTTTAATAACAACTTTGCCATTGTGGTTTTCTGCAGGGATCACCATGTGGACTTGAAAAATATGTGCGTATGTGTGTTCACGAAACACTCCTTGTGTACTGCTGTAATTGCACTCTATCAATCAAATCGCTACCACAGTCTCTCCTCACCATGTTTCTTTGCTCTAAAAGATTGCATGTGACCCAGATACCACAGAGAGGTAACAGAGAGATGATTTATGGTCTTGGATGTGTCTGTTCATTTCCATGTTTCGCCATGCATGCTCAGTTAGCCTCATCTGTCGATGTTATACTGACAGGCATCCCATCGCTGAATACGTCTACAAGGCATGCTGCAGGTGCCTGAGGGTTAAGAAAGCCATAAGCACATTCCCATCAAAGGCATGGCATGCATATTGTTCACGTTACAGAAGTGTCTGTTACCATTTGCCTCCCATCAGCACCCCTCCTGCTGCTCTCACTCTTTGCCTCTGCTTTTGCAGTCTCTGCCGGCACAGGGTGGAAAAGCCTCTCTCAGATTGCTCTGATTTTGTGGTAAGAGCAAGAGTGACACAGCATGAAAAAAGTCTTGAAAACTTGTTCACATGCTCCTGATTATAATTTCACTTATACTTATGTAGCATGTGAGCAAGGTCACATTTGCAGCTTCAGACACGTCTGGCACAAATTGTAGTGCTTTTGAATAAATGTTCATGTACAGTAGTTGAAAAGTTGCACAAAAGTTTTTCTATTGAGTTGTTTCCTTCCACGGAAAGCAATGAGTTTAATCCTTTCAAACTTTTCGACTAATGCATAATTCACTCCAATTAAGTGCATGATGTGACAACAGCAAGACTTTCATTTATACCAAAACCATGACATTGTTGAAATAATATTGGTGGAGCAAAGCTGCCTACAGTATTTTCCATGCTGTATTGTTATTTAAAGTAGGCTAAAGAGAACACAACAATGAATATGAAGGCAGAGTGAGAACAAGAGCTTGGGGAAACCAGTTCAAAATGGATGTAGTGTCATGTAGAAAACACATCAAACCACCACATTCATTTATATGGAGATACTGTAGTTGGAAGAATCAGATTTTATATTTTGTATTAAAGATGCAAAAAAGTTAAAACCATATTTGACATTAAATCATTTACATCTGAATCGCATGCATATGTTATGGAGTTGTGTGGAAATAAATCCTGTCTAGGATTTGTTTAGTTATTGATGAAATACTGAATTATGCAAATCCCCACACATGCCAAGCTATGTATTTAAGATATGTTGCTAGTTATGTGCATACTAATGATCAGTACCCAGATGATGCATTAGTAGTTGAATTTTCATATTGATTGTTTGTGTATATTAATATAATATATCGTTTTATGTATTAAAAATAACATAAGGTTCAGTCAACTGAAAAATGTTCCTAATCATTGAGCAAATCTTTGAGATGTTTTCCTTCTGAGCTTGCAAGTTTCATTATTTGTTGCTTTATGTAAATCCCTGACTCAGTAATAATAAGATGGAGGATGTTTTTCAGCAAGATATCTTATGGCAAATTCCTCTTTCTCCAAATTATACCATTTTATGACTTATTCTCTGTGATTTTGTTTATTATTGTGCTGTCGGGGTTATTTTGCGCTCATCAGAATTTCTTCCTGATGGTTTTGTGTGATGGATAAACATCAAAAGTGCCAGAAACCGTTTGACATTGTTGTTTATATCAAACCAAATAATCTCCATTCTTTCACTGTGTGTCCCCTTGCGTAGCATGGCAACATAAATAATGAGCACGTTCAGTTCTAGGTAGGTAATCCTTCCTCTAATCGGAGCTGGCACTAGGAGTGCAGCAGGCACTGATAGATGCAGGGGCAGCTTATTGGCAAGGACAGCTTGCATGCCAGCATCAACACCATCACTGATCTGCGGATAATGCAGCTGGATACTCACTCTTAGATACAACAACACACATCCAGACATACAACTGAACTAAACCTGCTCTGACACAACACTTCAGCAATCTCTTCATCTCCCTTTATTGATATACCTGTTTTTCAGTCTTTCTCTAGGGCTCACTCCTAGCACCAATGTAAAATGTTGCATGAATGTTTATATATTTGAAAATACAGAATATCATTGATGACATAATGCTTCAAACAGATCTAATTAGACTGTTTGATTCTGTCAGTGATGTTCTCTGATCCATACTGCTTATTGTTTTTGTTTTTTTTAACTTAAGCCATTTAACAATATCAAATATCAAAGGCTGTTTTTCTCCAAACTTCTTTAAAGCAGAGGGAGCTGTCAGTTTCCTTAAAAGCAGACAATGATGCTCACAAATCTGCTTTAAAATTCTTTTTTTTTATTGTACTGGCTGTATACTGAAAGCATTTTCAATGATAGATTAATCCAAATTCTGTTCTTATTGCAGGGACTCGCCAGATGCACCTGTCACATTATGTGACAACAGAATAAAAAATGTCGGCAAAGTCCAGAGATTTTCTCACCGGCTGTTAGTCTTAGTGGATGGTTGTTTGTCCTGTGTATCTTTTGTCACCCTGTTATGTAACTAGTTCAGGGTGTCCCCTGCCATAGCTGTGACCTGGTAAACTTTCCGTGGGTACAGAAAATCAGGAGCTAAAATTTTTTAAAAAATATTTAGCCTTCAAAATTCAGGGTTTGAGTTATTGCTATTATTTTTCTCCACTCTTTTATGGTCTAATTGTCAGACATTGATCACTTTAATTCACGTTTTGAGTAGAGAAAATAAACTCGATGTCTTGAATTAAATGTATAATCCAAGCTTGTGGTACATCAGCCCTTCTGTCTATATTTGACCCCGGGCTGGGAACAATATTTAGGGCAGCATGCCCTAAATTTGGTTGGTTTTCACCCCACAGCTTTTAGAGTCTATTTTCCCCAACATAGTTACATTAACAGATGAATATAACTTTCCATCTGTAATGTCTCTGTTTTGGTGTTGAAGTAGTGTCCTGTTTCAAGTGTACTCTGCTTTTCGTTCCCTCTCAGGACTGTGCATTTATTAAGCAAATGCAGAAAATGTACAAATGGGTCGATTTTGAAGACATTCCTCTGAAACAAACTATATGTTGATATTTTTAGCATTTTCTTTTAGTGTAAAGAAACAATGTTTTAACCTCTCAAGTCCACATACTGAGAATGTCCCCCAGCATATCTATAGAATCATCACATTGACAGCAACTGGATCAGCAAGGACAGATTCAAAGAGACTTCCAACATGTGTGGTGATGTGTTGCTGAAAAGACCAACATGATTGTTTTAATGTCGTGCCAGCGGGGCTCTAACTGTCTTATTCTTTTGCTGAAATCTGTGGAGTCTGAATCCATTTAGGTCACCCTTGTCTTGCGTGTGTGTCATCAAAAGCACACAAGTTTCTGTGTTTTACATGGTTATGAGAAGCAGTATGAGAGAATGTCTGTTGCACTTCCCAAAGGCCAAACAGACCAGCAGCTATTCCTGTACTCCAACGCCTGCTGATTCACCATACTCTTTTTCTTTAAGGACTTACAATTATCTTCCCACTTGAAAAACGATCTTGGTGGGATAACATGTTTACTTGGATGAAAGATCATGTGTGTTTGTTTTTATGCACAGGCGCATGAAGTTTCAAAGGAGCCAAATTCAGCATTTAATCATATTACATCAGAAAATAAGCAAAACATGCACCATTTTCTGAATGCCAAACTCCTCATCTGTCATAAGGTAACCTGTTTCATCTCACATTTAACTATTATGCCTCTTAGGCATGATTTGCCTCTTATTTGTTTCTTTGTCATGAATGCTTTGTGTGAAAATCATGTTGTTCATGAAATGAAGAAGGTGTCTTTATTTCTACGTCATGTTAGACAATGTTTGCGTTGGTGTTTGGAAGGACATTGCCTGATTTCTCATCTACACAAGCTGGCAGGATTAAAGTTTCTTATCTTGAGGAGAAAATTTTAAATAACCTCACAGCAAAATCTTTGCCCAGACTGACTTAATCTTGTTCTCCAGAGCACACATCAGCATCAGCAGTTAATACTGGCATGGCTGCTTGCAGGCTATAAAAATGTCTGTGCTTACTTATTTTAAAAGGAATTAAAAAAAAAATATGGTCAGGGAATATTCTTGGGATTGTTTGTAAGGTTTTTTTTATGATTCAGCTACAATAAAAGAGCATAAAAAAATTAAGTCAAAACTTATCACTACTAATAATTCTGACTGATTTTCTTAGACATGCAAGCTCAAACCAGGGAATGGCAAATAGTTTTTTATGTTATTTCTGAATCTGGGTATTGGAAATTTTAATGCCCACATCAAACAACACTGACATCATTTTTTATAATTATGCTCTTTATGTTAAGGTTTAAAGCAATGCCAGCAGACTTCTTACAAAATGCCTTGCAAATGTATTTGTAGCCATTGAATATGTTCACATTTCACATCTTGCAATGACAAACATCAATGTATTTTACTGAGCTATTATGAAATCTCAACAAATTGCAGTGAAGTTTGTTTTTATATGACAAAATATAAAAAATGTGCTGTGAATAATGTAAAGAAAGACCTGTTATTAAGAAATGTTTTTAGGGTTATGACATTTTTCATTGGCTCACCCTCCAAGCACTGCTGTTTCTTTAACTGTACTTCATAACATTCACTAGACTGTGTTATTTAGCTGTTAGAGATTGTGTTAGGTCTAATGCTCTGGCCAATGCTGGTTGTAAAATAAACACACTTTTGCTCCTGGCTGAGTGCGAGACATCCCTTCATTCAGGAAAATGAAGATCTGTTTCTTCATTTGTGTGTTTTTATCTGAGCCGCTGTTTGAGCAGTGTGTGGTTGAGCTTTGAGGTTTCTCCGTGTCTAAGTATATCTGGTGTTTTATGGAACATTTCACAGTGTCTGTGATTCCTCCTTTTGGGCAGTTCCCCAGTTGAGCTGTGGTTAAAAATGTGAACAAGGAATATATGGGTCTGTTTTCCTGCTTTGGCTAACTTTAGCTTGGTTGAGGCAGACAGATGTTTGAGTAGTAGAGCTAAACTGGACCGCTCTGTTTTCTTTGTGGTTAGAAATATGAGGGGCCACACCGGTTGAAGCTGACTTACTCAGCGCACTGGTTTTCTGTCATTTTAAAATTGCATAACCAGTTTCTCCCACTGGATTTGACTGGGTGTGTGACTCTGAAACCAAAATAAAAATCTGTCATATTACATTAAATAATAATCAGAGCACCCAGAGAGAGAGAAAGAGGGAGCGAGAGAGAGAGGATCAGCAGAGACAAATTTGCTTTCAGTAAAAAATATTTATTGGTCAGGCTCATAAAAGACACTACTGTTAAATATATTGTGCTACTTTATGTCTATTTTGAATTATGAAAAAGTTTGAGGACAATTATTAGCTGCTTGAGCAGATGTTTTTATTTCCCTTCGATGATTAATGCAGTTCTTTATTAGTGCCTAATAATATTTACAGTTGCAAACATATTTCTCCAGATTACAAATTACAAATTTGAAGTACTTGTTAAACTATCAAAGAAATGTAAGTGCTTCCCCATATGCAGTCTGTTTTTTTCTTTGTTTTACAGCTCACACTATTTATGCTTAGAGTAACAGTGCATCTAGTCTTTGCAGAACTGATCACAGCACCAGAGAGGTTGCAATGTGTATTGGCCATCAAGTTTCATTTAAGTGTGCAGTTCTTAGCTGTGTTGTTGGAAATTCATACAAGAACATGTAAATGCATACATGACATTTTCTCACCACAGGCCTCCATGCACATGCAGCACCCACACATTTGCATGCATTTCCATCTCTCACGCAGTTTCAGACTATTCGGCAGACATTAATTGCTGCTCCCTGGGGGCTTCGTGTCGAAGAAGTGGGAACATATTCATCAGAGAACAAAAAAAGGCGAGAGCAAAAAGGAGGAATAATTGTTAGCTTTGTGTTTCTGTGCAAAGATGGCTTTTAAACAGTGAAAGATGGAGAGAAAATGATGGAGCCAGGTGTTGGTCAGTTAACCTCTAATGAAGTGGAGAGTCAAGCCCGTCAAATCGATCCTAATTATTCTCCTGCTTTGTTTCCTAAACTGAATTGAAACCTTCCCTCTTTGTCTCTTTCTGCTTAATGTATTACTGTGAGAGAGGAGAAACAAATATTCACTTCAGCTGAACAAGAACGCCTCAACTGCTTCCTGACAGCAGCACTGGGCATCGTGTCTCCTGGGTCAATGATTTTGTTCAACCCAGATCGAATTTGGATGGATTGGCTGAGCAAGATCCCTTAGAAATTTAACATACAAATCACCATTGGCTCTTTGTAAATGATGCGGCTTCTCTCATAAAGAACTACTAAACCACTGCAAGCAGTAGTGACTCTGGTATTACACGTATCAGCATTTTGCAGGGCCAGATAAAAGATTGACATTATGATGGACACTAACAAGCAGTAATGCTGTTTAATGATTTTAGACAAAACAGAACTTCAGCATTCAAACCCTTTCAAACTGCATCTCCATCTTTGTGCCCTATTCTTGTCATTTTTTTGACGATAAACGCAGCAGAGCTCCATGAGATGTCCAAAAGTTGAGATTATGTTCTACGTCCAAACCCTGCTTTAAACCTCTCCTCAGCATTCGCAATGACTTGTGTAATGGGTTCCTTGGTCTTAATGCAGTTTGTTTGCTCTTGTCATCAGTTGGGTTACTTTACTGTGTTTACATAGGAATTGTAAAGAACCACCTAAGATTGTTTTTAAACGTCCTAAAATACTGTGGCACTTCATAACTGCCAAAAAAATGTACTGTTGTCTTGATGCAGGTGTTGGATTTGAATTGTAGCTCAGTGCCTTTCTGTTGGAGTTTTAATGTTCTCCCTGTGCATGGTTGTGTTCTCTCTGGGTACTCTGATTACCTTTTATGGCCTAAAAACATGACTGCAGAAATGAGTGAGCGTGCACAGTTGTTCGTCTCTGTGTTGCCCTGTGAAGGACTGATAAACTGTCCAGGGTGTACCCTGCCTCTTGCTCTGCAATTACTGGAGATAGGCACAAGACCCCATGCCGCTCTACAAGGACCAGCAGTTATAGAAGATGGATGGATGAAATTCCCCACAGGAACATGTTCAGTGCCTTAATACTGCTTGAAACTGAGTGAACTGTACTATTTTAAACACTAGCTTAAGATAATACATTCATCTTTTTCTTCTTTGCAGGAAGCCTCATACTCAGCTTTTCTAACAATTCAGTTTCCATGCAATATGAGATTGAGTATACCCACTGTAACCACATTTTAAGCAAGGACACAATGATGATGATTGTGTCCTGATGATGATGAACCTGTGTAAAAGTAAACTGCTCCAATGGATTTGCCCGCTCTCTTTTTCTCTCTCACTAAACAGACACCCGAAGATACCAAAAACAGATGGACTCTCTGTGCACTGCCAAAGAAGTACAACAAACAAAGATTAGAGAAAATACATCAATTTATCCGCCTCCGTTCTTTATTTACTCCTAAGCTCAGCCTGGGGTGATAGGAACTGCAAACACTCGTGTCTAACTTGCCAACTATTTTCACTATTGCTGATGTTTCCTTTTCAGTGAACACCCCACCTATTCTTTTGTAATTACACTAATTGGAGGATCTTAGTCTGGACATTTTACAGTGCGCTCGGATGCCCTGGACACAAACACGTAGAGTTTCAAGTCCAAGCTGTAGTTGCAGTGATAACAATTCATTTCTGTGACAGTAATAACACTTTGATAATGCCAATTATACATCTGCCTTTGTTCTTCCCTCATCAGTCTGACTGTTTCTGCCTCTCTTCTCTTTTCCAACTTGATTCTCTGGGTTATTGTGGATTTTCAGGACTTTATTGATCTTTATCAGTATCAAAAGGAAAGCAAATCCCACCTACAAGGATATTGTTAGACTAATTAGCGTTATTTACTAGGAATCAGTCCATTAACTGTCGTTACAAGTGCTGTTCTTCTGGCAATTGCAGAATACTTAACAATGAGGAAATGTCAAGGCTGGATTTTTAGACGGGATATGAGGAATGTGGCTTTTACTGTTTCTTTATACTCGTGGGGTAAGTCATAATTTCAGTCATTGTGCGCTAATCAGTGAATGATACTCAGCTGAGCTTTTAATTGTTCAGTTTTGTTTGTAGTTCTTCACGTTTGCTGAATCGCTTGCTGATTGTTTACAGCGTTGAAGGGCATCCCATGTTTGCGATTGTACTTGTAATTCATGCAGTTGTGTCCGCTGGCAGCTCATGCTACACGATGTGTGACCTACATGACTTTCACTCATAGGTGGTCTCTTCTCATCAGTTTGATTTTGAAACTGCTAACAGGCCTGCCATGTTAACATTGATACATCTGCAGGCCAGTCTGTGGAGGAACCAACGCCCCCGTACCCACAGTAGCCACAGTGGATGGGTGGGGGGTTGAACTCACAGGTGGGCCTGTGGTTTCAACTGCTCTGAGCTGCGGAAGTGATACAGTATTTCATGTGCGTGCAATAGACAAAAAAATGATAAATAGAGGTTTTATTGGTGAGCTGCTATGCCAGGTGGTGCTCTCTGGTCTTTCTCTTGTCTTTTGATTGATGGCTCCCATTTGTTAAGGGAGGAGGTGTTACAGTGTGCAGGTGTATCTGAAAGTGAAAACATTGCCCCCACCCCTTTTCCCACAGGGTATCCCTTTGACAATCTCCTATCCTGTCTGAGCCCAGAGGAGTCTGTGTGTGGATGCTGGACTGCTTCAGTCTCACACAGCTTCTACATTGAGCTGGAGGACTGCTCAATGTAGTATCTGTAAGCCGTATAGTGCAAACACATTCACAGATGAAAGATGTGGACTCCTTTTGGTCCTCTGTCCACCAGGTGGATTCAAAGCTTGATGTACATGAAAGTAGTTGTACCCCGTTTCACATCTGTCAAAGGGTCCTGACCCTTAGGACTGAGATAGCAAAAGTACAAGGTGAAAGAAAAATACACAGACAACCAGCTCCGCTCATTGTTAAAGATGATTCAGCCTCTCTAGATAAAGATGTAAAAAATAGTGTAAAGCACTCAGCCAAAACCTCGGAGAAAAATTGATCTTGAATAAGAATCCACTCAAAATTTTACATCCATTGTAAAAACTAGTTACATTAAATTTGCTTTCTTTTTTGCATTACGTAAATAACTTTTTATTCACAAGTGGATTAGAACTGGATTCAAACTATAAAACTGAATTCTTTTCTGGTTTTAGTTCTATTTTAGTGTCATGCTGCATGCATGGACAGATCACTGTAGAGTCCAAGACAAACTATTTACTATTTTAATAATCCATCAGATCTATTCAGCTATATGTCCACCTAAGGTGAAACTAAAACGTAATAGTCAGGGATCCACCTTAGCAGACAAGCGCAGAGCAAAGTGTATTTAAACCATGGCTTGACAATGTAGTCATGTTTTAAAAGTGAATTGAAGAAGCACCAGAGAAAGAAACACAATTGTTTCAGAAGATTCTTTTCTCGTACTATGAAAACATTGACAAACCATTTTATTAAATAAGAGGCCTGGAGAACACCAAGAGGAGGTTGATTCTCTGGAAATAGCAGTGAGTACAAATGATTACACATTTCAAGGCTCCAATGCTGAAAAGTCAGAGGTAAAATTTGCTACATCTTTGACATAAATATATTTCAACCTGGAAAGACTCACAGAGTGGAGGAGCATGACGAGATGATTGGCTGGACAGGAAGAGTCTTCCAGTTTGAGTTTATGCCCAGGCTTCATTTTGACTTGTAAAGACTCATGCAGAGAGAAAATGGCTATTAGAAAGTTTATTTGACAAATAATTTTTGGCGCTCAGACCCCTTCAGAAGACGTGTCCTTTCCGTCAGAAAGGATGAGCCATCCTGGAGAAGGATTAGAGACGCCTTTCCCCCACAAATCTAGTGAAAGAAGGGACAGGGACCGAGCTAAAGTTGGAAGAAATAAAGAATATTTGAGAAGATGACCAGGCAAAAAGACAAACGTATCTGCAGAGAAGAATAGGTATAGACTGCTTGAGAATCGAAAGGGAAGGAATGGGCTGGACGAGGCTGCAAAGGTGAATAAAAGGATGTTAAGTGGTTGCCTGCAGATTAATAAATAGTATGTGAAAAGCTGAGATGATGATAACAGCAAAGGCACAATGATGCCGATGAGGGTGAATGAAGAGGTGTCAGTAGGGCAGTGTTTCTCAGTTCCGGTCCGCAGGCCCCTCTGCCCTGCATGGTTTAGATGTTTCCCTTCTGCCACACACCTGGATTGAATCTGTGGGTGATTAACAGACTTCTGCAGTACTTGTTGGCAGCAGAAGAGGTCATGCAATCATTTGGATAAGCAGAGGCAGATCTGGAACATGCAGAGCGCTGGGGCCTGGGGACTGGAATTGAGAAGCACTGCACTAGGGAATGATAAGAATGCCTGCCAAGCCATTGAGAGGGACTGCAAAGGCATTGGGAGCCTGCCAGGGTTTGGTAGAGTTGAAGCTTCAGAAAGCTTCATCTCACCATCACTGAGATTCTCCTGATCAGAGCAGAGAAAGAGGAGAAAGTGGATCCGAGCAGCAGGAGCTTTCTCGAGCATAGATTAAAAAAATAAAATAAAATGAGATGGAGAAGAACAAAAAAGGAAAATGATGATGCGTCTGCAAAGAGGCATTATGACCTTACGCCAGATCATGAAGTCATGATGAGTTTGTGTAGAAATCGTCAGGCTTTATGAAGGAATGATGAGCCTGATGATCGTAAGAGATGAGGAAGATGATGAAGAGTCTTCCAGTTTGAATCTATGCCTTGGCTTCATTCAGCTATGTGAAAAAGATCAATTTATAGTTTGAAGCAACTGAAATTAATCTTTTTTTAATCCAAAGCTGTTTTTTAATTGTCATTGTGAAACTGTGTGAAGTATTGATTTTCAGATACAAAATTACATTTTCTCTCTAAGTTGTGCTTTTGAGCTCCTTCCTTATTTTCTTCCTTCACCTGCAAATAACTATGTTTTTTTATGACAGATGTTTGATTTGAAACTGTTTTTTATGCATCTATACTAGCAGGCTTTTAGACCAGAGATGTAAACAGATTAAAAAACATATTTGATAAAATAAATAAATAAATAATAATAGTCAGGAGATACCTTTCAGTCCTCCGTGTTAAAACTTCTTTTTTTGCTTTCCAGAGTTTGCCTGTAGGAAAGTTTTCAAGAACTGCTGAGACTTTCTATCATCTTGTTTTTTAAACATGAATCCCATCTCTGTGTAGAAACTTCTCTTGATTATTGGTTGTCTTAGAAGATAGAGGGGTATCATTTCCTCCACATATTACACAGCGAGTTTGCATTTTGGGTTTTGTTTTCACAACCATGCTGATTAGCAGCAACCAGTTGCTTGGCTGGAGTGCAAGGGGATTCCTGAGTGAAGACTACAGAGTTTGCTTTATATATGTTGCTTTATGTTGTCTTTAATGTCTTTTGCTATATATATATATATATATATATATATATATATATATATATATATCACCATCTGATGGACTCTTGAGTGCTCCCAGATTGGCAACGTGAATTGCAGCTTTCGTGGAGCGGCTTGCTCTAATGTATTTTTGAGAACCGTATACTGTGTGTCTTGTTTTTGTGTGCCTGAGCAGTTGTGGCTGAAAAGGTAAATAATTTGAAGCAGCGGAAGAAAATCAGCCACATAAAAACACAGCTGGGTGTATTTCGAGGATTTCTTTTCCCCAAAGTGATGTCTCAATCCTTTGCAAAGCTACTGTAGGCTCACATTCTCACTCATTTTTGTACAGATAGTGCCGTATACAGCAGAAATTTTATCTTGCTTACTTTTTTTTAAGTGTGTTTGCCCCAGGCTTTTGTACTCTTACAGCTGTGTGATATAATTCTCCTATATAAATGTTTAGGTTTGAAGTACAATCTTTTCACATTTCTGCAATCCTCCTTTGAGAGTTAGGGCAGAGTGTTTTTTTTTTCTTCAAACTCTATTGTGAGACATTTTACTGTGTGCCTGTAGTAAATATAGGTTCGTGTTGAAGTTTGGCTTGCACAGGCAAAAAATAGGCATGAAGTTATCACTTCTGAAAGAGCTTTGAACAGTGACTTTACTGTTCCTCAGAGAAACGGTGCTACAGCACTCTGTCTCCCCCATGTGGAACCTTGTTGGATCCTGTGATTAAGAACAAGTGCTTTTCTTGTCGGTTATCTAATATGGTCATTGATATGGAGAGAAGACATGTCTATGTTTTTGCAGACAAGGATTAATTTAGATGAAATTCAAAAAAAAAGTAATCATAGTTTCGTATAAGCTTTGCATCTTTTTCTTTTGGAACTATCCTTTCTAAGATGATGAATTTGTGTAACAGTGACACTGTTATAGGATGTATAGGACATAAAATATCAAACTAAGTTAGTAAAAAATGAGAAAATTCTTAAGTTTGTGGTGCTTTATGTTGTCTTTAATGTCTTTTAACATCTCCCCTCTTATTCTCTTGCAGGCATGAAACGTCCTTTCAGCCCATCATCTTTTCCATTTCCTGACCTGGAAAGGAACAGTGTTGGCAGGGAACAGCTTATTCAGATGGATAGTGAATCTTGCTGTGAGATCCAGAATGAAGGTGAAAAACTACATGACACATCACAGGGGGGCATTCGGCACTCTCTACCCTACAGACCCAAAAGAGAGCGGAAGCAGCGGACCTACACACTGTGTGAGGTCTGCAACATTCAGCTGAACTCAGCCGCCCAGGCCCAGATTCACTACAACGGCAAATCACACCAGAAGAGGCTGAAGCAAATCAGCAGTGGCAAAATGCCAGGAAACACAGGTAGGCCCCCAGGAGCTGCTTGGCTGACCACTTCTTTAGTTGCAGAATGAGGCCTAACTCAATTTTTAGCTCTGCCTAGAACAATAGAGCCATGTAGATTAACAGAATCCCACAGAGTGTTCACAGTGCAGAGTCACGAGCTTCCCTGCACACATACCTGTTACTGTATACAACAGAAGTTAAACAAATTGGATCCTGTTTGCAAAAATGTGTTCAGACAGAGCCTTGGGGTGAGGAAACAGACCCACAAACACACTGCAATGCAATTGGAGCAAAGCAAAGTCAGCAACTGAGGAACTAATTAGGAGCTCTATGTGTTGATGTTTCTAGGAGTAAAGCTCCTAGAAATGTCTCACTTTGAGAGTAAAGTGAGAGATGTTATTTTTCATTCTCTACCGTGTCATTTGCAGGTCTGCTGAAGATAACAATTGAATCTTCCGCTTTATATTTCAAAAGTGTATCAAAACCTGGAAGCACTGATAAACATGATTGTTACCAATAACTCTGAGAGGGGAAAAATGCAAAAGAAAAGGGTAAGGAAAAGTTTCCAACCACATCGTTATAGCAACATTTAGCAATATATAGATAGCATGATTCTAAATGTTGTTCTGCCCCTTTAGAAAAATTTTCATTCTGTTTTTAGTAGTTCATTTAGTGTGAACTACTTTAGATTTCATGCTAGATAAACATTTAAGTAACAAAAATAAAATGTATTCTTAGCTGTTTATACACCATATCTTTGTACACCTGTTTATAAATATTTATATCCTGTATAGCACGTCTGGATAGATGCAAACTACATTCTACATTCAAACTACAATTACTTTGTACTTGTGACAGTGCAATGACAATAAAGTTGAATTCTATTCTATTCTATTCTATTCTATAATAGAATAGAATAGAATATACGAGTATATGCTATTCTATTCTATTCTATTCTATAATAGAATAGAATAGAATCTATGTGTATTTGTTAATTATTGTTACCATATCAATATTTCTTGTATTCCATTTAATATCAAGGGGCAATTGTTGAAAATCAGTTGACAAATCACAATCAAAACTGAACTTTATCAACTGACAAAATCTGAAAAAAAAAAAAAAAAAAACCTTACTGATGTAAAATTGTGGTACTTTTATGTGAATGTACGATTCACTGGAGGATATGAAAAGCGTTGCATTATTCAACTTTTATCATGATGTTGTTTGTTTATCCAAATGTTGAGATTTGCAAGAATGTAGTTAGCTTACTCGAGTCTAGAGAACAAATTTTCCAGAACTTTGTCAGACACTAAGCCAATGTGTTGCGGTCTAAATTCCCTGTTTTGGTACACTGCTGCAAGGGATGCAGAGTGCATATAAAAAGATGTGTTTTTTCATGTTGGGGTGTGTATAAGAGGACATGCTGCAGTTGTGGTGCGCAGATTCTCTCTGACACACAGTCACAATCATGCAGCCTTATCTCTGCTCACCTTCTGCTGACTCCCTCAGGCTGCCGGCTCTTCGGTGTCCTCGACTCCACCACAGCTCCTGTGCTTTGGATGTGTGTCTGTGTATACGTGTGCATCCTGCTCGCCTGCTTCTGATATTTTTAGAATTTCTAAATGCTACAGAGTTAGTAGTTTGTGATGGGGAAATAGAAATACATGCCTCAGTGCGTCCATGTCTATGTCAGCTCTCATGTCATTTGTAAAGGTGGTTTCTGTGGCTGGTATAGATGCTAACATGTTGAGTGATCACAGGATTTGAAGAGCAACCAAGAAAATTTAAATTAGTTTTTGGTGTATATGTAGAATGCAATGTGTGCGTGTTACTCCCAGCACATTGTTTCATGTCAGCTCATGTTTGCCTTTCTCTCTGCTTCACTGAGCTGACAGTGGGTCCAGGCTCTTCTCTCCTTCCCCTTTCCCTCTCTCCCTCTGGCATGGATACCAGACATGTGGGACAGCCATTCCTTCAGAAAGATGAAAGTCTGAATGTCTCCGCGATTAAAAGATTTCATTAAGTCATTATGGAGAATATGCTGGGAAGCTCACTGACAAATCTGATTGGCGATAACTTCCCCAGATGTTAAAATTAGAGCCATGTTGTATAATGATGAAACATGGCTTTGCTAAATGCTAGATTTCATAGTGAATGCTCAGCTTGTTTGTGGGCTAAACATAGTTGACATAAAGCAAATCCTAAAATATTCCATTTTTTAAAGTTTTTCTACAAGTGCATTTCATTTACTATAATGATCTTGTCACATCATTGTGCTCTTTCTTTTGCTTCAGTGGGAAAGGGACACCCGAGAACAAAGAAAGATAAGTCTATGCCAACACCTTAATATGCATTTACACACTGCAGAAAAGGCAATTGGATCTCTAGATAATAGGCAGCCAAGGATTTTTGGGATGTGTGCTACAGAATAAAACAATTGGGACATAATTATTTCAACTATAATGCAATAATAGCATAAATCTATCTGATGCTATGCCATGCTCTACCTACCGATAAAGATATATTTAGCTCAGCTGTCAGGTGTTTAAAACTAGAATCAAAACGACTCTTTGACCCACTGTACTTTCTTTTAATCTGGCTAAAATTAGCTGATCACTTAGGGAAATTCATGAATCACTGACATTTAATTTTATGATGATCAGTTGATCCTTAAATATAAAAAGAAAACAACATGGTGAGTGAACCACAAAAATACTACTCCCTGTCCTGACCCCGTGGCACATGGATGCTTCAAAGTCATGACAAAACTTAATGTTCCACAGACTCAATTTTCTCAGGGTTTTTCAATATGCCTGCATCCACAGCATGATAGAAAATAGTCTTCTAGTGGCTTAAAAGAAAATCTATTACAAGAAATTCATTAATTCATGAGTGACCATATTTAGAAGATGGCATGCGCTATGGGTGCAAATACAGTTTACAGTTCCTTTATGAGTGTAATATATGGCAGAGCTTTGCAATAAAAATTGCTCCTCATCTTATTTGTTGGTTCAAATTACCCGTTTAAATGCTGATGGTCTTGCTCCTTAGCTTACTGGTGTTTATAGTGCTAATGTACACAGTGATATATACAACACATTAATGAGCTATGAGCTCCAGTCCAATGATACGCGGTGTTACTTTCACCACTGTGCAGAATGTAATGTTCAACATCCATGTAGTTTGCACAACATCCATGTGCCAACACGAGAGCAGAGGGACATTGGGCTGGCATGAATTCATAACTCTAACATTTTGACAACTGTTTTGGTCATGTGTGTTTGCTTTTGTTGTGGTAGTCTTCAATAAGAATGAATGTTTTCTTTATGAGTGGAAACAGATTTTGCTTTGTTTTTGTTGTTCTCTTTTGTTGTTTAATTCTTCTGATTTATTTACGTTTATTGTGGTGTGAATAAATCCTAATGTAGGTAGTTGTCTTTTTTAGTGTTCCTATTGTGTTCTATGACTAATTCTGTGGTTTTTTCTGTTTAACTAAAGCATGAAAATCTGCATTAAAGCCAAGTATTTTATGCATGAATGCATTTGAACATCTGCATTTATGTTTGTGTTGGCTTGCAATTTTCCTATTTTTCTGAAATTCTCCCTCTCTGTTTAAATGCCTTTGAATACAGATGTGCTTCTATAGACTTTGTATTGTATATATTAGAAGTTCAGTGTGAATATTCCTTGATATTCTATTCAGAGGATAATCATAAATGTAAATGTGGATGTACCCTGTTTGTAGTTTCACCGGGCTGTCTTTTCCATGTGGATTTCACAATTTCTTGAAATTCAACGTGGCTTTGGAGTCATGTGCTTTTGTTGCCATTTCCTCACCTCCAGTCCCCTCTCCTCACCGTCCTTCCCTGGCTCTTCCTCTCTTTGCCCCAGGGTGCAGCCCTGCTTTGTAGCAGCAGTTCAGACTCTGAGAAAAGGTCGCCAGGCAAGCCGGGCTGACATGCAGAGCTCTGTATAGCAAAAAACATGAGGTCCGGCATCTATAAGGCCACCAAAAGGGGGTATATCTCTCAAACGCCATACAGTGTTTGTGTTTACCTGAGTTCTTACAGGTCAGCTTCATGTGTTTGTGGAGAAGGCCATTTGACTCTAACAATCAGCCCTTATCTGTTTTTTCTGATACATAAACCTTTTCTGCCATCACTCCTGCAAACATATCTGCTAAATGAATTGAACTGTTGGTGAGTTTACTAAATGTCAGAAAATATCAGGCTGTTTATTCAGCATCTTGTCAGTTTGGTCACCTGGCATGACCCCTTTTTCAGTCAATTTTTACTGTTTATCTCAAAGTCTGGATATAATGGAACACATTTGTCATTTCCCCTGGTTTGCAGGAAGTGTGTTGATATGCAGTCATTTACACCAGCCACAACTCAGTGCATTTAGATATCTATTCATGGTGTTTTTATGAAGTTTCCCTTGAGCATCAAGATAGTGGCAAAAGTGATCAAAGTAACTTTGACTGTATTTTTACTGTTGATGCCAGAGGGGTTTACTTAAATATCTCAGAAACTGCAGCAGTGTGTTTGCAGACTTTCCTTGTAATTACAGGTCAGAATGAGCAGACTGGTTTAAGATGATGGAAAAATAACCGTAGCTCAAGGATCTGCTAATTAAGACAAAACATTCTCTGAATCCACAACACATTAAACCTTAAACCAGATAAAGGAGATCACACTCGTTTTTGGCCCATTTTGAATAAATTTTCAACTTGTGACGATTGTGACAGTTTTTCGAATGGGGCTAAATGTCGGCTTAATTCTGTGTTGTGCGCTGTATAGTAAACAATGGGTAATGAGAAGCGATTAACACCTTAAAACCAGCTCCCAATCAGCAAGCATATGGTCGCTTGAAAATCAAACCTGTTTGAAATTCTGGTCGCCACTCATGAGGGTATAACACTGTGAGGCAAATTTACCTGAATCTCTCACACTGTGGATGTGCCAATGTAAGAGCAGGAGTGAAAAAGGAGCTTTTCTGCACTTTTGTCTACACAGAATAGCAAAGATGGTTTTTACTGAGCATTGTCTCATTCTAGAGCAGGTGTGTCAAACCCATTTTCGTTCTGGGCCAAATCAAGATCATGAAGGCTCTTAAAGGGCCGGTTGTGCCAGAATGTGTTGATAAAACCTGTTCACAAACTGTTAATATGTCAATAAATTCTTAAAATTACCTAATATTATTGAAGATCTTTTCAGTCCCTTCAGGAACTAATAATAAATGCGACTGTTTATTTACTCGCTGTATAAATCATGGACTATGATCATACATCAACTAAATTCACAAAACTGGAGGGATTGATTGATATAAATTTGCAGTAAACAGATAAAAACTGCATTGATATGATTGATAATATAATATTTAATCACACTTAGTGTTTAGTCTAGTCTGTGGAGGGCCACATAAAAAGCTACAGCGGGCTGGATTTGGCCCCCGGGCCTTGAGTTTGACACATGTGTTCTAGAGTGACCATCTTCTCACTTCCAGGTTTTTCTTCTTCCCCTTCTTTGTAGTTTCGGATTCAAGAGTCTGACGTGTCGTGTTCCCACACATAGTGTGAGCAGTCAGGTCGTATCAGAGCATAAGTTGTACTGTGTGAGAACATGATTCATGGGTTGTGAATTTTTGAACTTACACGTTAAGCTGGAGCTGAATAAATCTACTGAAAATACCGAACAGTATATGCCTAGATTAAGTGAAACAGATGTTCGGTTCAACAAAGTTGTTCTAAAACAGAATGGAAAAACATTACAGCATTTAAAAGCTAGGGTGGAAAAAAACAGCTTTACTTTGATTTTTATCCATAGTTTAGGTTGCTGGTTGGTTTAGACCAAACTGATGAAATGACAATAAAGGGGATTGCTGGAAGACCAACAACACTGAAGGAGCTGCAGATATTTCTGGCAAATCGTGGTGGTTGTCTACATTTAATAATTTCCTGTATTCTCTTTCTGGTGTTTGAAGTAGAGTTGAAAAAAAAAAAATCTAGGCATCATCCTAAAAACAAACAAAAAAGCAATATCCTCAGTAAAACATTGTGGTGGTGGGACCATGTTCTGTGATTGTTGGTGTGAATTTGTAATATAAATTTCTTATGATGGCTTATGAGGTTGGTATATTTCTATGGTTTTTGTTTTCTTGCTTACTAATTTCCCAGTGTATTTTATCAGCCATTTTCTCTAATTTTCTAATTCTTTTGTGCAAGTTCCTGGCAGTTGACAAACAACTTCCCATTTTCCTACTTGACATTGAGTTACTTGCCGTCCCTCAGAGTTGCATCCTGTTATTAATCAACCACCTGCTCCTCGTTCAGGAATCACCTCCCTTAGTTAGTCACCTGTTGTTCAGATCCTCCACCAGCATGCGGTGGTCATCCAGTGATTTGTTGTGGCTTTTCCATGGATTCTTATTTTGTAAGCTTCAGATTTTCCTAATTTTTAGTTCAAACTATTTACAATTTGTCTTCCTGTCTTCTCTTTGCATTAAGGTGCTCTGATTCAACATCACATGACAGTTTAACTCGGGCAGTGATTGTGTCCACCATGTCAGTAGGGGTGGAGTGTTCATCAAATCTTTACACACAAACACTACAATGGCCATTGTAACCTGATTAAAATCCATTCTGCACAAGCCCTGTTTGAATTAGTTTAAGAACCATGTGATAAAGTAAACAGCAAGTGAAGGAAAATCTAAAGCCAAAGACAGATGGCCACATCTGCCCCAGCCTACTTAAGTCTATATTGAAATATCTGAGAGCTGATGGTTCAACACTTCAGTCGTTCTGCACCAATGTAAAACTAAATGCTCCATATCTGAACTGATGTATTAAAAATTACTCTCTAGCGCAAGATACCATGATGAATTAAGTTTGTTTAAATAACTACTGCGAATCTTTGTCAGACTAATGCTTGAATTGAATGTGATCCAAGGTTTAAAAAGAAAAATTGACATTTTCCCTGATTTGAAAGAAGAGAAGAATGTGACTTCAGTGAACTCATAGTGAGTCAAATGGTATAATGAGATACCTTATTTCTCCTTCCAAAATAGTCCTTGGAAGGTGAATCACTGCAAGTTCAAGAGACGATGCTTCGTACTAGTCAGCTAAGTTCTGGTAAAATCAATATAGTTCTTTTCATATTACAATAATTTATTCAATATTTTATTCTTTTTGGTATTTGAAATATTGATTTTAAAATGTCTTTGACGTAATAAAGTCTACAGCTGATGAGGTTATCTTTTTTGCCCTAAAACTCCTTCCATTTTGCAAAGTTTTATCCTTTTCACCCAGTGGCTGCCTCCAAAAAGCTTCATGAAAGGCTTATTTTCCAGCCAGAGAAAAGGCCCTGGAACCCCTCTCATCTCACCTCCACCTTAGCCTTTCTCTGATCCCCATCATTACAGGCCTTTGGAAGGTCTGAATTACAGCAGAGTGACTTATTACCAACCACATCTAAGGGCAGAAATGGAAGTAAGAGAGGGAGAAGAGGTAGAATAGAAGGGAGATAGAGGAGGATAAAGTGGATGGATAGAGATGCATGAGCAACACAGATACGGGGATAACGATTAGTGAAGGCTGTTAGAGACCAGTCTGAACAGAGAGAGTGGGTGGTGTCAGATGTTGAGGGGCAGACAGAGACAAACGCTGTCTCTTGCATGCTGGAGCAGTCTGATAATATACACATGATAAATGGTGTAAAAAGGTTTGCCACACCAGGTAGTTCCCAAAGTTCACATGTATCCTCTATCCCTTGCATTCTTTTCACCACAAGTGATGAGCTATCTCTGCAGAGTCACAGAGTGTCTTTGTGGGCATCAAGAGGAGCATCCTCTCAAAGTTTAAACTGATCTCACCAGAGCTATTGTGTAACAGCCAGCGAGCAGAATAGGCTGCAAACAGTTGGAGCGTTTATTGTGTGCAGCTCAGTGGACCTCCAGAGACCCTTGCTGTGTTGTACACGTAACTAAAGTCGACAAGCGTTGGTAAACAGATGTAATCTTGGCTGAATGAGATGAGAATGAGTGTGGTGGTGTATGTGGGGTATGCTAACAAAGCCAGAAGCAGACATCTCACAGGGGTAGGTGACATGTTGGCTTTTGCTT
Source organism: Poeciliopsis gracilis (assembly GCA_911649635.1). NCBI lineage: Eukaryota > Metazoa > Chordata > Actinopteri > Cyprinodontiformes > Poeciliidae > Poeciliopsis > Poeciliopsis gracilis. The sequence goes on from CAJVRI010001527.1 coordinate 4,943,651, forward strand.
AGCATATATTCTAATGTTCCAATCTTGTGCTGTGTGGGTGTTACACAGAGACACGTATTAATTGTATTGATTTCTGCTTCTTTTTTCTTAGAAATCTTATTCTTATATGATGCAGCATAACATGCAAATGTACAGAGCTGTGAAAAAATATTCACTCCCTTTCAGATTTATTTGAGATTTGTCAAATAATGAGTTTATTAGCAGAACCTGACTGCATACTGAGGAGAAAATTCAGTAATTTTTTTCAGGACACCGACGCTACAGCATTGCACCATCACCACCATGCTTTCTTTTGAAATCCTATCTCTAATGGTACCCAGACCTTCCACAAAGTTCTTGGTTTTGTTCGTTTGTACGTTGGGTACTTTACAAAAAGACTCGCAAGTCATGAAGTTGTTTGAAAAATGTGAGACAATCCTTTGTGTTCGTTTTGGTCATCACTGGTTTTTACCTGAAACTCTTCAGTTTCAGGCAAAAACTGATTGGGTGTTTCTGCACACACAGAAACACCCAATATTTCTTATTGTTGAATTATAACTGAGTCAAGTGTTGCCTGGAATGCTTTTACATTAATTTGTCTTACTGTGTGACTGTTTGAGTCCACAGTGTGCTGTTGGAAAGTTTTTGGCACGTTGGTCGTACCAGTAAAGGCTCATCACTGTTTAATCATGTGATTTACAACTCAAAGTGTTTCAGTTGAACACTTTGAGTTGACATGCTGGAGGAGTAATGATGTAATTTCGAAAGCCTTAGAAATTACTTTGTAAGCCTTTCTAGATTAATAGGCATTTGTCACATTTTCACAGCACTGCTAATAACATTTGTTGTTGCTTTTAAAAATGGAAAAGTTTAACTTTTTAATCAAATGCTTGTCTCCAAATTAAATAAACTTTATGAGTCTTGAGATTCAATTTTCCAATGTTTAAGTTAAGAGACTGAATTAAAAAAAACTGCATTCATACAACTTGCACCATTTGACTTGGGCTCAAATGGTGCAAGTTTTGCATAAAATCAGACTACATATAGTCTGATTTTTATGCAAATCAGACTATATGTAACACACTTTGGTTTTTAAATTCCCCTGCTTCCTACACACGTGCATACTCAATTCCATTTAAAGATTGAGGGAGGAAACTCATGGATGATTTTCATTGTTATTCATGTATTAATTTATTCACTCATAGCTGACGTGAACCGGGGCTGTAATATGCAGATGTGTGTTCTGTTTCTCAATGGGAATTTTCCGGTCTGCTGCCTTTAGCTGCCACTAATAATAAAGACAGGCAAGAGAGGTTGGGGGAGGAAAAGGGGAAAGGGGAGAAGTAATAGTTAGAGAGGGAAGGTTGGAGTTGTCAGGGTGCCTCCAGTCATCAACTAGCTCTCAGATCCTCTGCTGGCTTTTCCGCACACACACAAACACCCAGACACAGAGACAGACAGAGACCTGGTGAGATCATCCTGTGAATGATGTCGTCCTTGGCACGAAGGTGAGCCTGTAGAGGTGTCCCCCATGTTGTTGACAGGACTCCTGAGCTGCATTGTCATGCTGTTCCATCTTGGTAAAGTAGAAAGTGATTTTAAACTGAATAGACTCAAAGATATGAAACCAAACTTTTTTGTATCTTGCTACACAAAAAAAACAAAACAGCTGGAACTCAATATTTGCCAACAAGGTCACTTAAAATACTTCAGTAAATTACTTCCTTACTTTCCTCTTTACAAGTTTATTTCTCAGCTCGTAAAGTAGCTGATAAAAACTTAATGTGTTTTATTTGATGCTTTGTTGGAATTCCTCCTAAGAGTCTCTTCAAGAAAACAAACAGCTGAATAAAGTGACTTTATCACTTCCTGAGACAAAAATAGATGTGAAATATCCTATGGGTAATTGTCTGAGACACCTTGTTTTCTGCGTGTATTGCTGTAGTGTTGCACCCACGTTGTTTCCTGTGGGAGGGTCACAGGAGCAGAACGTTGACAAGCTGGAGGAGTAATGATGTCAAGGACAAGATTCTAACAGGCAGTGAAGGATTTAGTCTATTTTCTCTCAGCTGCTGCATCTTTAGGAGTTACTAACACCATCCTGTCTGAGTGATGAAACCATGCAATGGTAGCTAGAAGTCCGACTCTGGGAGAATTTATTTAGACACGTTACTGATACAGTGGCAGATACTGTACCACCCAAACATATTTGTACCCCTTTTTACATTTAGTGACTTTTCCACTGCAAACTTCAGTGCATTTAATTGGCATTTTATGTGGACCAACATAAAGTAATGCACTCTGAAGCCAAGCGGATCATGGTTTTTAGAACTTTTTGGGGTCGATGGCACCATATAGCATTGCACCTAGAGCTGCAGTTTATTTTGGATCTTTCCGAAAAAAGGCCTTAGGGGGAAAAGCATGCATGTTGGCGCTCTGTCAGATCTTCAGAGCCTCAGATCTTGCTTTTTGCTTTACCCTTTGAACTTCTCCAAAACTGTATAGCTGACCTGTCTGATTTATCTCTCAGGTCTTCATGCTAATCTTTGCACAGTGATATCTCCAACAAACCTTCAAGCATTGGTAGCTAGCAGTAAAGAGTGGCAATTATTACTTTCAAGTAATTTTAGGCATTTTATCTTCACAAATCCCTTAAGTTTCAGTTTTAATTGTCAATTTTAGACCACAGTAAGCTCTGACTACTAAAATGTAAAGCAGAACTGCAGATGTGTTTAATCAAATTAATCTAGAAAATATACTTGTAGATATTTAATCGTTTAGGACAATACTGTAAAGATCAATCGGAAGACTCCTCCAAGAGACCACATGCTGTGTGTAGACGTATGCAAGCATCACTTAATGTTTACAATTATAATGAATGAAAATTAATTTCTTCGCTCAATTATCTCAGTTGCAACAACTGATACAATAAGTCAATCTGGGCCACCAGGGTGGCTGGTGTCTCATCTGCTCAGTCAGCTCAATTTTATTGTTGTAACACATACGTGTACAGCTACACCCCCTGATGTGGCCTGACAGAAATATTCTGGGAGCAAATTCTCTTCTCAGTCTTAATGTTATTTCCGGTATTATCTCTTCCATTAGCTTGATATGTTGACATCTAGAGCTGTCCTACACTGGCTGCCTTGCTCTCTCATCGGTAATGTTTACCTATTCTTTGTCCATTTCCATATCTGTGACAACTTTTGTTTTCCGTAGAGATAGAGTCTTCATAAAAACCTCTCTGATCATTCTGGATATTGCGAACATAAATGACTTTGGTTATCCTAACTGACCAATAGAAAAGTTTAGGTCAGTTAAGCTTACCTAAATGTAAACCTAAAGACATTCATTGGAAAAAAAAACATTTCTGTCTGCTACTCATCTGTAACATTTGGTGAAAAAACAAACAGCTCCGCACAGAAAGAGGCCCGACGCTTACTTGCAAATGTACCTTGCATCTCTCACCTGAACGGATCAAATTTTACCGACATAAGCATTTGAAAACTGGTTCATCTAAAAACCAGCCAAAACCTTCATCGAGTTACAATTATGCACAAACTGATTTAGTAAGTTGGTTCATCTTCACATTTATGCTCCATATTATAAATACCGTTAGAAAAACACACATATGAGAAAAACATATTGAGAAGTAAAACAAAGAAACAACTTTTGTCTTGTGTTAAGCACACAAACACAAAATGTTGTATTCCCAGAAAAAGAAAACTTTTAAAATTATTGCTTTAATCATAAAAAAGTTGAATTCAGTTTTGTTCCACTGCTACAAATGCTCAAATCAAGCCTGCCGATGTCTTGTCCTGTTCTGACTTTTTAAACACACACGCCTGGGTATCTTCAGCTGAGGCCCACAGGCATGCACTCAGCAGAGTCTTCACCAGGGGCCAAATCTGCAGCATATAATTAGCTTTTAATCAGCACCCTTATTCAGGCAAGCAGTAAAGATTAGCTCAGCTTGGGCTCTGCCTAAAATAAGCATTCATAAATGTGTGTGAAAGCCTCTGACCCATCGCATCCAATCATTCACAGACAATACCGCACTCCCTCCCTGCAGTCCTTATCCCCCTCACCCACTAATTTAGCCTTGAGAACCCAGATTTACTTTCTCCTTACTCTCTCCCTTGCTTTACTGTCCTGTTTCTTCCCAGAACATGTTGAAAAATTCTGGAGGATGGTGTTTAATTCTTATAGTAAATGCATAGCAACCTCTGCAGTCAAAATCCACTCAGTATCTTACCTCTGTTCAAGGGCAAAGAGAAACACAAACCTGTACGTTACCATAACAAGCCTGACCTCAATGACACCTTTTGCACTGGAGGGTCTGTTTAGATAATCCAATATTGAGAATTTAAAATGAGCGTCTTTATTAAAAAAAAAACAGCCGGGGTTCAAGAGCGTAACATTTTGGATGAGCTCGTCTCATCTAATCCGCGCCTCTCTGGGGTGAGCCACGGCGTTTATGTCTGTAATGAAGTTCACTGAGATGAAAGCCTTTCTAATGGGATTTAGTTAAACTGGGACACAAACCAGAAAGTTTGTGTCAGGGAAAGTGAGAGGAACGATTCCCCATCATCACCGGAATCGCCATTGTTACTTCGCCGCTCATGGATGGCTCGCTTACAGACTATGATCAAATAATGATTACATGTGTCACTTACTGTCTGGGTCTGGGAAATGTCAATATCAGAACTTGTTTTAACTCTCTGCTCTTTGTTTCTGTTTAATTTTACCAATCAGCTCAGGGTTTTTTTCTCCTTGCATCATTCTGTGTTTTGTGAAAAAAAATAAATAAATAAATTATAACGGTTGAGTCATTATGGTATCTGTGGGCGTTTAGCTTGTTTTCAGGTGGCAACATGTGGAGCTTGCAGTTATCAATGCATTTTAACAACCATTTTTTACAAATTCTGTCCTGAACTATTTATGTTTCACAAACTACATGTGAGTTTGATGGCTAGAAAGTAGGATTTCTACAAACCTAAAAAGCAATACATAACCACAGCACCTTCTACAAGATGCTTATTCACCAGAATTCAAGTGAAGGGAATACTTTAAGATTGATTGACTGGCTGTAATCAGATTAAGACTTCAAGACCTATTTGTATTTTTTTTTAATAATAAATGTATTAAATTTTGTAATAAACCAGCATGATTAATTTTTCAGTTCTAGTTAATAGTTAATCATGAAATAATATCACAACATATGAGAAAGGGTAGTCAATGTTAGCCAACTCTCCACTTTTATTTAAACACGGACACTATTATTACAAAGTTCACATGTTATACTGTCTCTCATATTAGTAATCATTCTGGTTAGCATTAACAAACACAAGTCGTTGCCTTTACTCCCTGTAAAGTTCGATTTCCATAAGGCTGGTACGTTTCCAAATCCAGCACGTTTTCTCCACAGATAGATCTGGTGTATTCAAATAGATGTATATATACCAGTAAAAAAGAAATCAATGCGTTGTTTGACTGAAGTGTGCAGCCAGAGAGATGCAGAATGTGCAACGGTTCCCGGGTCCAACTCGGCCAGCCAGCGATCCCGCTGCTGCTCTGATGAGTTTGGCTCATGATCTTCTTGGAGCTGCAGTGCCATATTGGTCCCCAGTTTGTTGTTCTGTCAACATCTGTTGGGCCCGATAACAGGATTAGACAAGACCCCTATAGTCCTGCTGAAACTAGCCTGGATTAGCCGACAACCTATCTCTTCATACATGTGAATGTCGGCGTGTGTTTGTGTGTGTGTAGATTCAGATTGAAAGTCAGCTCTCTTTGTCCTGCTGAAGAACCTACACGGCAAAGAAAGAGGCTGGGAACAAATTCATCTTTTCTATTATTCTATAGAAAAACAAACAAAAACATCTTCACAGCATCCAACCAAATCTAGAACTCTCTCCAGGAGGTGAGAGGTCATATTATTGTTACAATCTGCCATAAAGAACCCCAAAAATGCTGGTGGAAACCCTGGAAACAAAGAATAAATCACAAAGTTATTTATAATAGGACATCAATCAAGGTGTACATGACATATAAACATGAGTCCAAAATACATTGTACACATTTCTCTGGACTATGCAACCTTTGGCCCCAGCCTTCTCTGCAACCCACTGCACATATCCCAGTTCCTGCTTATCATGTATTCCCTCACTGAGAAAATATCTGCTAAAGCGACCATGCACTTGTAACATTCCTGCAAAGCTTTGAACCAGCTAACACTTTCAGAAATACTTGATAAAGGATTTTAATGGGGTTTTTTCTATTCTAAGGTGAAAAAGACATTTTCAAGTCTGTGTGAGAGTAAATTTACTGTGTTTTTCCCCCCATGTTTCTGTGTGTTTCAGTGTCAAATAGAAAGGCTGGAAAGAAATCTGACCTTTACCTCCAGAAGTCTGAACAGAGTGGTGACTGTGAAAGAGGAGCTCAGCACACAGGTAAATACATTTGTTGACTCACCAGAAAGTTTCTTTCTTTCAACATAGGGTGTAAAATCCAAACTTTAAAAGGCAAAGCAGATCAAATCAGTTTCAGAAAGTAATGCAGCAAGCGCCTTATCACAGCCAATGTTTTTCCATCTACACAGTTTTTTCCCAGCCTAGAGAAAGGAGATTCTGAAGATAAAACTCTGTGAAAACACTATATGCATAGATTTATTTTGGTTTTGCATTTTTGTCACAGTTAATACTCTAATGTCCCACTTGACAGAATTTCAGAAAAAAGATAATCTCAGTTACAGTGTAGCAAGGTTCACTGCATTTATTAAGGGAAAAAAAGCTATTAAGAAATCAGCTGGTTTTACGTAAACATGTAATTTTAATGTAATTTTAGTTTCTTAGTTGTGTTACCACTAATGGCTACAACTGCAATTACTGGAGTAATATTAACTTTTTCAACTGACCAGTCAGAGTCCAGCTCTGAATCTAATTGAGAAACTTTAAAAGGTAACAAAGTTTGAGGTTTTGTCAACGAGACCTTCCAATCTAAAGACTTGAAGCTCATCATCACAAATGAGCAAAATGCTGAACAGCAGGAATAGAAGGCCTTAATTTCTGTGATGTTCAAAATGTCTCTGTTTTTCAAGTAAAGAAATGTAAATGTAAATATTAGCTTCATGAATAGTTCATGGCTAAAATGTTACTCTGATGGGTGTGGAATGATTTTGAGTGAAGCATCAATGGAGAAGTATGTCAGGAAGGTTTTCAAGCATAAAAGCGGTATGTCAGGTATTCAGTTAGATTTAGGGTCAGACTTTGATTAGCCTGCACCAAGTCCTTCCTTTTGTTTTTATATTCAGCCAATCGGAGGTGTATTGCTGGCTCTTTATGCTTACTTCAGACTGTCATTTCAGACAGTGAAATTGTGGAATTGAATACAGCTTCCAGAAAAATGTCACAACTAATTGCTGATTTAACAAGATTTGAAACATTTAAGTGTGACAAAAAGTACAGACAAAAGACACGCCAAGGAAGCAATACTTTTTCACATAACTTTTTTTTCCCACAAAAAACAGTTCCCTCACTCCCTAATCAGACAAGAGCTGCGTTTGAAATGGCTGACAGATGTCATGCTGCAAAGTGGCGATTGATCCAATGAACAATGTATCAGCTCTAGTCATTGTGTCAGTACGCAGTTGGTCTAAAATTCACACATTCTTCAGAAGAGTCCACAGGTCACTCTGCCTTCGTCTCTCATCTTCATGGAGCAGAATTGATTCATCAAACTGGGAAGCTGAAACATCTATACATCTTTAACCTCTTCTTGACTTTCACTTTTCATGTACATCACTGATCATTTGCATTTTTAAGAGTAGAGGAAGAGTCAGTGTTCCTATGCCCTGTTAGCACAATATTCAGCATGATAAAACAGTACCTAGTTTTAGATGCAAGGTGCATACACACAGAGAGTTCAAAAGCATTTTGAAGTCAACCCCTAAAAAATAAATAAACAGTTGTCTTGGGATCTTAAGCAAGAGTCTATCTGCTGCACTCCTATCTGAGAAAATATGTTTAGGCATCTTGGTAATACAGACTACAATTGAAGACGAAGAGTTAAGAGACATGTCACACAGTCAGGTTATTGATTTCCACCTCCTGAATTTCTGGATATGTCCCATTGGGAGGAGAACCCAGGACAGACCCACTGCCTCAGGGTCCACAGGAATGAACTGAGAGGGGCCTTTGACCTATATGCACTGCAAACTGATCTTAGACATGTGGAAATGGACAGATGGATTTACAGGAGACCCAAAAGTAACATTAACTTGCTAATGTTATTGCAGATTGTCAAACAGAGTCATATCATTATGGCAGGGTGACTGCTGAATGACCATACTCTTAAACAAAAGGTGTCTCTTATGAAGAAATACTGTCACACAGCATGAATGATAACAGGAGTTATTCCTCACACATAGAAATAAACATAACACATTTAAACTTTAAGCTTTTCAGAGACACCATCAAATGTGTGCAGTTTTTTAAACTATGATCGTTAAAGCAATGCATTAATAGTGTAATACCATCTATTCATCATCTGACTGTAAGTCAAAATCAAAACTTTTCATCAGTGAGTATAATAAATTTGAGTTGTGTAGCAAACTTAACAGTCACATGGCCAATTGTGCACATGCAAGTAATTTTAATGATATTTAAACATATGTGCTGTTTATTGGAGCAGTTGGCTTTGTACTCTAAGCTTGCAAAGTATGTATGAATCTGCCAGCTTTTTCCTCTCTCAGGGTAATAAAGTTACTTAATTGAAGGTTTTTAGCAAAGTAGGATAAAAGATCAGATTCAACGTATTTTTTTATTTGATTAAGAAAACCTAAAAGCTGCTTTAAGGCTGTCTGCTAAAGATTCAAGGTTTTATATTGCACCTGCAAGTGACTGTGACATCATTGGAGCTGGAACACATATCAGTGCAATCAGCTGAACCAATTATGATAACGGTGCATAACAAAGATGGCTGTGACCTCTTAATATAAAATTTGAAATTAAACAGCTTATCACTCTAGCAGAAACACATGCACACTTCCACCAAAATAGTCAGAGAGGGTGAAGACTGCAGCAACAGCAGCGAGACATAATCCTATTTATTTCTTTAAAAAAAAAAAACATTTTTTTTTTACTGAATGTTAATTCATTGCATTTTTTTTTCTTATTATTTATTTTTTTTAGAAAACAATTTCTTTGGAGCTGCTCTTTTGGCTAGGCATATGTTGCATAACATCATCCATCAACCGAACTGTATTTATAGAGCACTTATGCAGTATCTCACAAAGTGCTTTGCAAAGTTCAAAAACTGACTGATCAAAAGTAAACAAGCATGATCAAACAAAGTAAATAAACAAATGCACTCAAAAAAGACAAAGTAGATAAATAAATCAAATAAAAACAGGATGGATCGAGTGTTGCTCCATGCAGCCAGCAGGTTTTCCCCAGACAGAAATCATTCCCAACTTCTCACAAAATAATCATTGATTCATTCAATTATGAATGAATCAATGGCATCTATTTGGAGTTGCCTAAATGCATGTTCAGACAATTGGCCGCTTATTTCTCCATCTTGCAGTTGCATGCAGTCCTTAGCTATAATTAGCAAACACCTGATGGAACTATATTTGCTGAGTTTGTCATACAAACTTCTTCTCAGCTCATAAGAACAGTAGTAAATGGCATTCTGTGATTTTATGCCTTTAAAGGATGTGTTCAATTGTTACTTGAAGCTGACAAATTAATATTTGCAACTGCTTATACATGCAAAATTGTTTTATATTGAATGAGAAACAGTTTGTTTTAAATCAGTATTGAACAATCTGAACTAAACGCTTTCTGTCTCATTTTATGAATGAAAATCTCAATATTTTAAACTTACATAAGGCTTAAGCTGTGTTTCTCAAATAAAATGAGTGGCTGTACAGCACTAGTGTGAAGATTCATGCTTGGGGAAAAGAGGGGGGCTGTCCTGGCAGTATAAATATTTCACTGCAAGCTGACATTCAAACATTTCATTACACATGTAGGCGTTCTGATATGCCAACAGAGTAATACTTTTTCACATGCGATGCTACAAAGTTGTCATATTTATAAAAGGCAGAAAAAATGACAGCATACGCAGAAGGATAATAATGTGTCCCCTTTTGCGAGCTTTCTTTGGGCGCGAGGTCTGTAATATCTTAGTTTTAGATGTCCGCTTTACTTTCACTCAGAATTAAACCTAAATTATGTGTGTTTCCAGTAGGCATAATGTGTTGAAAGATAAAGTTTTGAACCCAGATGATTCATCTGCACATAAATCAACTAAAATAGGTTTTATTTCTGACACCTGAGATGTTAAACTCAAAGCTTGACAAGCTGAGAAGATGGAAAAACTAAAAGAAACTCAAGACAGACACATCGATGTAATTGTTTTAGTACTTTCTCTTTGACGTGACGTTTCAATTATGAATCAAAGTATATTCCACAGTCACTAGAAGAGAGAGTTGGTGGCTTTGTGAACTGAAGAGAGCAGCAGTGTCTTTTTCTTTCCGCTGTAAAAAAGGAGAGTTGTTGTAAGGGCAGCAGTTCATGCTCTCTACTTCTCACCCTCAACAGAACTCGTCTATCTGTCTATTGTCTCAGAAAGACATTGACTCTCTGTCACCCTCTCAATCTCTTATCCCTTCTGTCTGTCATTCGCCACTGTGCTCCCCTCTCCTCCACAATGTTAGCCTGTTTCTGTCAAACTGTTTCTGCTCACTGGCCGGCTCTCTGGCTCCATCTCTCCCTTTCATTTTATCAGACGTATAATACATCTGTCTCTGAGGGTGCACGCACCCCAGGCACGTTTCTGTTCCCGGATGTTTTTGATGATGACTTCACAAAGAACACACACACACACATCCTGGTGTACGTCAGCATATAGGCATGCTTGCAGCTATGTGTGCATACACAGATGGTTTGCAGGTGTATGTGTAATATTGTCCAGTTTGACTCTTTCAGGCAATATGAAACGGTTCAGGCAAGAGTCCAGAGTCAATGTTCATTCATCCTTGCACTGTTTGGTTTCTTTTCCGTCCTGCGTATCAGAATCTGTTCCTGCCAGTGGCCCTCATTCTCTCCGAGGATTATGAGTCACATTTTGGATCTTTTTATCACTGCTATTCTTTTTTCTTTTGTTGAAGGTCAGCTGGCCTGCAACGCTGTACTTTCACCGGCTTCGAATTGTTTTAAACCTGGAATATATTTTAAGGTTATGTTGTTTGGAATAATGATTCAGAAATTCTACAAAATAAATCATCCAATGTTAAGCCCTCTGATATGACTCATACTTGCACTCTAGTGACACAGTTACGCATGCATACACATTAGATTTGCACAGTGGAGCCCACACACTATGTAGTTTTGTGTGTGTCTCTGTGTTTACTTGTGTGTGCGTTTGTAATGTGGAGGAGGGGTGGTGGATGCAGATTGTGCTTGGTCCACTAGACCCCTCCCAGTCAGAATGGAGCTGTCTCAGCTCGTCAGCATTAGACTCGCGCGGCATCATGATCTATCCCGACAGTCAGCCATGGGAAATGATGGGTCATGAAATCGCCTAGAGCTCCCCATGTGACCTGGCGTACAGAGGTGGAAGGGTGGATTATGAGGCTGGGTTGTCTGATGAGACAAAAAAACAAGAAGGCAACGAGACGATGCATGCCCACAACAGCAGAGGTTGAAACCACAGACATGGTTGCTTGCCTATGCACACACAGCAGGGGAATCTGAAGACTTACTCGGTGGCACTGGGTGCATGCCATGACTTTTGTGATATTTTATCCCTGTGAAGAATCTCAGCTTGCCTTGCTTGTCACATTTAGTTGTCTTTCAGTCCTTTTGTCTCAGCTTCTCCAAAAAAAAGAAAAAAAAAAAAAACAACCCAACAACAAATGGAGACTGAAATGTGCACTGATGTAATGGGACATTTAACCTGTTTAAATCAACCACAAATTTAAGAGGCACAAATCAAGACCAAAAACTGAGTATGTGTACACAAATCATTTTAAGCATTTTCTGATTTTAGCTATTAACAGACATCCAAATCAACAAAAGCAACAGTTCTTGAAAGTCTTTGACAGCTTTTCAAACTAAATTCAAAACAAAATCTCTGAGGTGAACAAAAGAGAGATGAGGACTCAAGATGTCCTCATGATCTGGTAATTTGAGGTAGGTATTAAATACTGCCAAGTAAAAATATATAAGATAAATTCTGTAGATGTGATCTAATTCACCATGCAGGCTCATTTCTCCTGCAGTTTTTGTCACAGGGCTGGTGGAGGCCGCTGGTTGGGTGGGGCTGCACCTTCAGCTTGGTGTAATGGCAACGGGAGATTCACCAACACATACGGGGTTTTTCCGAAGCCTCATAGAATTTCACTTTTATTGTTCCTTTTCACAGATATTTTCCAGGCCTTCCGTCAGGTGCGTCAGGCGCTGTCATATTTTTAGAGAGGAGCAAAAACCCAGTGTTTCCACTATGTCATGCTCACTGGGTAGCTCACATTATATCATTTTCCTCTACTTATAAAGTCCTCACAGCTCCCTCAGGATGGAACCACATCTCAGAGAGCAGCAGTTCCACCATTCTGATGCTGTTTTTTTTAAACTTATTTATATAATGCTCTGATGTCACTGAACTTGTTTGTTTGCTTTTTAACTCTTTGAGGTTCACAGTTCATATGTGAAACAGAAGTGGCTTCCAGTTTCAAAAACAGTGTAAAATTAATCATACTCCTGGAACTTTTTACATTTTGTGAAATTATAAATAAACTATGTGCATTGTGCTGGTTTTATGTCCTTGATCAACAACGTGGTGGATAATCGTGAAGTGGAAAGAAAAGTGGTTTTCAAAATGTTTGAATACAAATGCACACTATCCACCAATGTACAAAATTTTGAAAATAGTAAAAAAATTTTTGCTTACAATCCCAATAAAACATCTGCACATGACAAAATGTGCAAAACAATAAAGCAAATATTTACAGATGTACTGCTTCAAAAAGACAAAAAAAAAATCCTGTTTTCCCATCATCTGAATATGAAAATATTCAGTGGCTCTGCTGTTCTAGTAAAATCTGACCTACTTCATATTGGTTCTTTGTAACTTTCACTTTAATATGATTTGACCTTTGCTTTGTGTGTGTATTGCCGTAAGCCATATTTATTATATGAAAACCTTTGCTTTCAAGTCTGAATAGTCTTATCTTCACAGTACAAAGCAGCATGCTGCCACTGCCAATGACTCTTTATCTGATGCAAAAGGCACACGTGCATTCACTGACTTTATCTTTGTATTATTTATTGAGCCCAAAGATGCATGTTCTTTCAAGGTGAGTTCCAAGCTTAGCCCAAATATAGCAATACTTCACATTCTTTTCCTTATTTTAGTTGTCCACCCTTAAATAAAGTGTTGTTTCATATTATAACCATTGCTTGTTTTCCCTTGATTTCACTGTTCTTATCTATATATCTTCTTTATTGCCTCAGGACTGTACTAACTAAAATTTCTCTCAGCATTTGCAGACATTTATGTAAATCCTCTTCCTCTTCAGCACAGTATGTGTGAATATGAGCAATCTTGCAAAAGCAAGAAGGCAAAAAAACACTTTTATGTGCTAATGCATAGCCTTAAGCACCTCAGATGATAATGAGAAACAGAATGATATATTGCATCTTGCAGTGCTTGTCTGTAGTAGTCGGAAAATATTTTATTTAATGATTTGATGTCAGTCAGCCAATTAGCAACTATTACTTGTATTTAATTTTAAGCCGCTTAGACTGTACCTTTACTGGCTGAGAAATATACAAAAATACAAAATATTCAGAAACATGTAGTAAAACAATTTGAATGGATGTAGAAATAAGCAAAAATGTTTCACTTGGAGATAAAAATTCAACAGTTCACCACTCCAGATTAAATATTTTTTTAATACAGTGGAAATACAACTGAACTTCCATTTAATGGACTTGCTTTAATTGCAGTTCAGTTTGCCAAGGTAGTTATTAAGGAATAAAAGTGACGTCCCAATAATATTCATATTGCACAGGGTTAGTCACTGGCCTAAAATAAAGAGCGAGGGAGGGAAAGACGGAAAGTTTTAGCTTCACAAAGAAGCCAGTTATTCAAAAGTGACATTTTTCAATATATGACTTGAAGCAATAAATGATGTAGTAATATTAGCTTATAACCAACAAGGCATTATGATATGGGACAATGAAACATAAGAATTTTGGTGTAAATTTTAAAACCCCATGTTGGTATTATGTTTTGGAGCATATTTATAATTTTGCTGTTGCTCTTCATAAAAGAGCAAGGAAATAATTAAATTCCAAACAGGTTGATAATTTGACACCCTGAATGTTTTAATATAATTTAATTAAATCTGCCAGTTATCCTCTTCAAAAATAAATCTGAAGTGATGACCCAGACCTTGTTTTCCTCGGATAGATAATTATTAGTCTCTAATAAATGCATTTGTGAATTCTTAACATGGAGTGATCTATGAGAAACTAAGACAGAAATTGACTAAAATTTATTCAATTTATACTTTGAATATATTTTATAAAATATAAGTACCTTTATTTCAGCTGAAACATGCAGTTGGTTGGTGCAATATAATGGGAACAAATTTGGTTTTGGCTGAAAAAACTGTTTTTAAATATGAGTAGTCTTGACTATTTCTTGCAATAACTTATGCATGGTTTGTAATAAATCTTTTTTTTCTTTTTTCTTTTGTGGTAGGGGGTGTATGTGTGCTTTATTTTCCAGAAATGTTGTGTCTGGCCCTTTTAGATGAGCAGCCTTTTTATTTCATGAACTTTTTTTATGGGTCTGACACCTGTTTATTCTCAGAATTGACATTCTGATTGAACTTGGCTCTTCTAGTTTTTTAATATGCTCCTTTCAACCGATGATTCACTTACACAGAATCAGCAGCATGCATGTCAATTCTATGCTTTCCACAAACGATTTTCCATGTTGAAATATAATTTCACATAATGGCTGTTATCATTTCCCAAAACAATACTTGATCTGGTCAGTTAATGTTGAACAGCTGCTGTTGTGGTTATCTGACATGGCTCATCTGCAAAGAGAAGAGCCACATTTATATCTGTTATTTAGATAGAAACTCTTATTATACCATAATTATAGAAATGGTCAATATATCCACTTCCCAGACGGCAGCAGACTGAAGCAGGCAAACACTTACCATTATAATAAACAGTATAATGGTTTCCACGGGTTTGTCTTTTTTTTTTCTTTTTCTTTTTTTCCTGTTTTAAAACCAGAAGAGTCTGGTTATTCTTGGCAGTTGTTGCTTCATCTTGGAAGCAGATGCTCTTGTGTTTTCATTTCTTTACCACTTGAGCCATAAAGCATACATCAGGATTCCCACCTGGCTTTTGTTCACCCCAGCCAGCAGCTCTCCTCTCTTCACAATCTGTTTCATTCTCCTTCACTAGCTCCTCCTCCTGCGTTCCTCAATTCATCTTCTACTTGTGAACTCAGCCAAGGTGACGAAACACATTGATGATTTATTTATGTTAGGAAACCCATCTTCTCCTCTCATGACTCTGTCGCTTTCTCTCCCTCTCTCTCACATACACACCTTCAGTCTGTCTCTTTGGGTGTTTGTCTATCTGTAAAACTCCATGTGACAGTGATGCTAAATGGAGTGTCCTCTCCTCTGTTGTGATGTGACTGAATGCACACGCACACACAAACATACTTGTAGACGCCGCTGATTCCTCAGCGTCATGCTGAGCCGATGGCATCTTCTGGCTCTCGAATAATTCGTATGATTTGAGTGTTTGACACTCAAATCATGTGCGTGATTTCTTATTTTTTTATTTATTTATTTGTTATAAGAGCATCACATTTTAAACAAATTTACAATAAAAAGATAATTTGCCCAGAAATAATACATTTACGTGGTAAACAGATGTTGGTCCTTTAGTTCATGACATTAAACATGAAAATAAATGATGCATTAATGTCTGCAGAGCTTGTCTGTGTTCATAACAGCAAATTTAGGGAGAGCTAATTGGAATCTTGCACCACATGCTAAACAGGGGTTACTGGATATACTTTGGTTAAAGTAAGATTTGCTACTTTGACAAAAAAAAAAAAAACTATTTAGGGATCAATAAGTAGTTTTTGTTTGGTTTTGAAATTTGACGGCCTCTGTGATCTATTTTGTTTTCTTTGTTTTCATTGAATGATCAACTCTGACAAGTGACGTCTGCAGTGCTCTAGATGTTGTCCTTTGGTTTATTGTGACCTTCTGGAGGAGTCATTGTTGCTCTTTTGAAGTAATTTTGGCTGGTTGGCCAGTCCTGGGAAGAGGAACCATTGCTGCATGTTTTCTCCATGGATAATTGCTCTAACTGTGGTTTGCAGCAGCATTAAACCTTTGAAATGTGGTCTTTAAACTTTCCAGAAAGATATCAATGTCTTTGTTTTCTATCTGTTATTAAATGTCTTTAGCTCGGGGCATGTTGCATTTTAGATGCTTAACCTACTTCCTGTTGTCAGAGAGGTTCAATTACATGAAGCCTGGCACTAGTTCAGTCTCAGAGTGGCTTGTGAAATTTGACCCCAAAAAATATCTGTCAATCAGTTAATTCATGATTTAGCGAGAAGAGCTATTATTTTTACTAAGCCCCAGTCTGTTTGGAATAGCTTTAGCTGTCCTACTGTAATAATTGAAGACATATTTTCATGTTTGTCTGATATTACTGATTGGTCTAGAGACCAGAGAAATTCAATTGCAACAATGACAAATACATTTTCATGCCAACATATGTATTAACCCATGACAACAGGGCAAAGCAATGATATGGCAGCTAGTTTTGATTGTATCCTGCATGCCTCTATCTTCCTGTGTACCAGGAGGAAACAGGTGTACAAGATACTGGTATACAGGAAGCCCAACCCTAAATACATTATTACAATAAAGTTTTCATTTTCTTATTTTACTGTTGATGCATTAATGACAGGCTGGTCTCTACTTTTTAATTGATACAGTCAGAGAAGTTCTCCAGAGGTGCTCATGTGGAGTTTAGTGTCTAACATCGGCACCTGTCTTACCTGTCCACCCCATCTTCAAATTACAGCAGATACACTCAGTCAACTCACTCATCACTCCTGCCAGTCAGATAACCGACCATGCAGTTATAAGGTGTTCCTTTCCAGTGATCTTCCATTCATTTGTTTATTTGTCAGCGTTAGGTTTACAGAAGAGAGAGTTTAAGTCTAGTGAAAGATGTTGGTGAAAGGAAAGAAAAATTGGCACTAAAAACAGTAGATTGACAGGAGTGGAAATGAGGGAGCTTGTGAGTTGTCAATTTGAAGTTTGGGATCTTAGTGTCCCACTTTGAAAGTAAAGAGAGCGTGTGAGAGAAGTAAAGGAAGAGATACTCTGAACACGAAGAAGGAAAGGTTTGAAGAACTGTTTGTATGCAAAGTGGTGCGGGTTGAAATGGCTAACAAAAAAAGAAAATTGTTAGTTTAGAGAAACTATTAGGAAGAAAGATGGATGGCTGTTTGCCACTTGAGCCGAGCTGCCTGTCATTACCTACCAAGCATGGGCTGCAGGTTGGTAGAGTCAGCCCTAATGAGGAGGCCGGTGGCTTGAAGCTGCATAGGTAGAGTGAGCTTTCCCTCTTTTCTTGTCCATAAATTAGCCTGTCATTCATAGAATCGTGCCTTGTGGTTTTGGTAAAAAAAAAATAATAATAATAATTAATTCAAATACATTTTCATCATTTGTCAAAAATGTATTTGAGTAGAGCTGGGCTAAAATATAAACATATGCATACTGGCCTTATTCCAAAATAACTATTTTGAAAAACTAGTTATTTTAAAAGTTATTGTAAGCTTTGTAAGTAATCAATAAGCATTTACTACCGCTGCTAAACTGTTACAGACATATTTAGACACATTGAAAAGTATTTTACAAAGCTCAAAGTTGCAATAACTTTCTGTTCTCATGTTTTATCTAATAATGATTTTTGGTATCTTCCTAAAATGCACAGTCCACAGTTATAAGGAAAAAATACCTCATGTTTTCCTTAGTTTTAAACAAGATATGTTTTATTTTCAGAATGCCAGTGATGTCTCTTCTTGATAAAAAAAATAATAAATAAAATTGTTTCAAGGAATTAACATATTTTCAGCTTAGTTGAACTAGATATGTGTCATGACAGTGAGAAACTGGAAAAAAAACAGTTTTCTCAGTGAGTGAACATCGTATTTGCTTTTAGCTTGTGCTAAAAGGAAAACTCTTTGGGATAGATGTTATCACTGAGTGAAGACTGAAAGACAGCTATAATTATTCAGAGGGAAGCACAGATATGTAGGAACTTACTTAACAGGAAACTCCATTTTGAACAGTGAGAGGTGTGTATGCGTGATTAAGGCTCAGAGAAAGTGAGAGAGAGCGAGGCTTTCAGCAGATTAAAGGAAGGGTGAACATACTGCAGCAAAGGTACGATGATTTATTCCTTTAAGCTTTCAACGTCTGTCTGACCTGGAAAAGGCTTGATTTGTAAATGGTGGCAGCCTTTTTGAAATCTAAGAGTTAAGGCGAAGATCTGCGTTATGTGGAGAAGATGAACAGAAATATGGTTATTACAACTAATATAAAGTGTGAGAGAATTTAAATTGTGAATTCCATTATCATATTGTGTTTTTCATGCAACAGTAAAACCCTGTTCTACATCAAAGCTGTTCAGATGCATCTCTGCTCCTAATATCAGTAAAACAACCACAAAAATGTAGACGTTTTTCTAACATCTGCTGATCTCAAAGTTCTCAAAGAGAAATATGAATCACCTGAACATTTGATGTGGCTTCAAAATTATTAAGGCATCGCTGATTTAACATTTCTGTATTTCCCTTTCAAAGAGCATTGAGAGCCACTAGAAAAGGCAGCAAGTCAATAATACAATACAGCCTTAGACAGTGTCACTACACTTGTTTATCTCTTGAGTTCCAGCTTATTGGTTCATACCTCTTTGATCTATTCATTATAGTTAAATTTTATCTTTATCAAGCTTAGATTAAATCATTCTGCCAGGGATTCATGCCAACTCCCAGAAGAGAGTCCATGTGAATAAAGCCATGATTTTATTATATATGAACTCAGTTTGTTCTATTTGTTATTTCAGACTTGTTTTTCTGAGTGCAAAAAAAAAAATGCATTGACAATGTCGTGGATACATCTAAATACATGCAAAGCACTCACCCTTAGAGACAAGACTGGAGCTTTAAGTAATAATACATTTAACAAAATCCAACAAAATCTACATGAAGAGTGGAGTGAATCCAAGCCTCTCTTGAAAGATGTTTTAATTACATTCATTTCTACTGTTTATTGCCTGCAAACTTCACCTTAAACTTTACCTGTGCGCTATTCCTGGCACAACACTCAATGCACCAATGTGATATATAGTAACATAAAAATCTGCTCTCAAGCAGAAAACCCCGAAAGAGAATTTCTGGCCATGAGTTTGTGACCTTAATTTCAAGTGCACTTGAGTTATACAGCAGTGACCTTAAGCAGGTCCTTCATACTCAAAGACCCTCCAGTGTGTCTAAATTAAAACAGTTCAACAAAGAAAAGGGGGCCAAATGTTTCCATAATTATAGAAAAGACTGAATAACTGTTTTTGCTAAGTGAGCTGCTTCCATCAAAGTTGGCGCTCAGTTGTTTTGCTTAGAGGGGAAGTTGATTTTCATAGTACTTTACCTCAGTAAATGAAATAATCATTTGTATATTTTTTTCTGTACAAACTCTGGTTATTTTTGTTTGATAGTAATGTTCAATGCTTTGTTTGAAACATTTAAAAATGAATAATTAGCAAGACCAGAAAATGTAGTTTTATTTCCAGTGTTTGAGTTTTTTCAAACTGGCATACTAATACAGTTTCATACTCTACTGTACTATATTTTATTCTGTATACAATAAGGGAATTTAGAATGAAGTGTGGCAAGGGATTTTTTTGTTTCCACCTATTTTCATTCAGAACTTTAAACCCTGCATTTGTTTCTTATCACAAAGCTGAGACCTGATGGCTCAATAATATTAAGTAGTTGAAAGCTAAAGAACCTAAGCTACATTAAAATCCAAAATTCTCCAAAATTGTTTTCCCATGATCATCGAATTTTGATCATTTCTGAAAAACCCAACAATTACATTATTTTGTATGTTTTATACACCCAGAATGCTCAGGGGTTGAATGTCGGTTTTTACGTATTTAATAAAATATTTGCGTGAACTCCACTTACTTACTTACTTTCTGATCCTATTTCTGTTAAATATTTTTACTGTCTTTATTCTTTTTAAATTTGGAAATATAATTGTTTTCATACATTTATACATTCCTGGCTCATATTGTTACACAAAAGGTGCATGCCAGAAGTCTGTCAGATGAGCCTGAGAAGTTTGTGACCTTCTGTGAATGACTAATACTACTTAGTGTGTGTGTGTGAGTACATGTGTGCAGATGAGGGGGTGCACATAGAGAACAGAGGAAAGATGCAAAGATGCCCACAAGCCATATCTAAGCAGATGTCACATGGCATTAGTGCTGCATGACACAGTCTATCGGCATCATCCTCTCAGGTGACAGCAGAAATCTCCGTTTCATGCTTCATTATACGTCCCACCTCCATCAAGTCTTAAACTGACTTTGTCTTGAACGGCTCTCTCCCATTTTTCTCTGACCTAATAAGTTTTACTCTCTTACAAAGATCTCAGTGCTCCGCAAAAATATTAATATAGTGTATAGTGTTGATCTATTTACTAAGGAATGCACAATGTAAGAAAAAATATTCCTGATTTCACAAAGAAAAGAAATCACAAAAAGTGTGACCATTGTTTTATATAACCATTTTCTTTTCCCACCACCATTTTTCCAACACTTTTCTTCATTCACCATTTCTCTGTCTGAAATTGCATTCCAACACCAGTTCAATCTTTATTCTTTTTAGGTATAATTTTACAACACATTAATCTTGGCATGCTTTCACCTGGGTTTAGCATTCCAGAGAAAAGTAGAGAAATGAACCCCATTGTGGATTGATAACACAAATTCATTAAACTTTAGAGTGACAGCTTGACCTTCTCTTCTCTCCGGGGTCCTTCACTCATCACCATAGTTACTTGGCTCACAGCAACTCAGACAACTTATTAATGGTCCACCAGTGTCAACTTCACATTCATTGTCCTACATGTACAAAAAGAAACTACTGGTTGGGCATTTCCATCTGCACTTATTTATGGCAGATGGTTTTGTTCTGAACTGGTTCCAAGCAGATACACAATACTCAAGTAAAAACAATGACAGTGCAGCAAAAGATATAACATTTAAACCTTCATAAATGTCCTTTGGGTGCACTGAAATAATTTTTCAAAGCTCCAATGCAGAGAAGCTATTATACACTGCATACACCCTTGAGTCATTCTGTGACATTTAACAACAAATAAATGTTACATCAGTAAAATTAGTCACTAATATGTATTGATTATGCTCTCAGCTATTCTTTCCCGGTTTTTGCTCAGTTTTTCTCAAACATAGAGTTTAGACCAAAATTATTAAGATATGTGTTTCACATAATATTTTGATTCTACCAACACTGGAAGCAATTCAAATGTTTTGTAGCAAACCAGCCAGATGAATTTTGATGAAGAATATGTGGAGTGAGAAAAATATTAGGGTGATGGCAAAGAAATATTATCCTCAACATCATAGAGCTACCAAAAAAATAAACTATTAAAGCAAAATGCATGGGAAGCATCATTTTCTATACTATGCTGTTTGGATGTTGGTTCACTTCTTCGTAAGAGCAGGATTTCTATGTCTTCACATGCTCAGCAGTCCATCTATTGAATTACAGCAGCGCAGTGGGACCTAAGCTGTGCCTTTTTCCACAAACTTGTGACAGACGAGAACAACACCTGTAACCATGGTGATCAGACCCAAAAAAGGGTGACTGCTGAAACCTGAAAATGTGTTGGGGACATTCAAATTACAAACTTAAGTGGCTTGACTTTTCAGGGGTTCTTTTTGGTTGAATGAAAAAAGGGCAGAAAATTAACCATAACTACTGTGAATGGAATCACACTGAGTCAAAAAGTCAATAAAATGATCAGTTTTACAAATTATTGTTGGGCTTTCTAGCAGTTTACACTTAAATAGTGGATCTGGTGGTGTATCATCATCACTAACAAATATACACAGACACAAAGGAAAACTGTTGTTTTGAGTTTTGTAATATTTTACCAAATGTTTCAAAAAGCAAACATCTAAGGGAAAAAAAAGATCATTCTTTTGACAATCTATTTGGATTTATGAAATCACAAGTGACACAAGAACTGAACTGTTTGTCGGGATTTGATAAACACTTAGATGAACAAATGACGGTGATTTGATGATGGTTTTGCAGCATGCAGTCCTCACAACTTTTACTTAAATTAGACAACTATCCTCTGACTTCTGCTGTTGACTAATTTGATAAGTATTTTGGGTAGTGGTGGCCAAATTTTCCCAAAATGTTGTTCTTATTTAGGTGTGGAGACATGATGACTCATGCCAATAAGACTAACAGGATCCTGTGCTTGGCATTACAGCTTTTGATTTGTTTTCTGCTGTCATTTCTGTTCTTCATTCTCTGTTGTTTGCTGCACTTTTGGAAACACTTTGACCTTAAAAGTTCTGTTCACGAGCATGGCTGATTTGCTCAGACTAGACCGCTGAGATGAAAGTATCCTTACTATCCTCGGTGGGAGTTGTGACACACTTAACAACAAAGCTGCTTCCAGATTGTGCACAAGCTCATGAGTCTGTTTTACCCCACATCAACTGCCTTTAAAACCATTTTTTTGTGGGGTAACAATTGTCCACAATTTACTGAGGTTTAACTTTCAGCTGCACACAGAAATCCTGGTGACAGTCAATGTCTTGGAAGTGAATCTATGAAGATATTTTCTTAACTAGCAGTTCTGACATACTGGGCTGGATGATTCTATGCAGAGTTCCTGGGCTGAACAGTGTTAACCTAATGACGCATTACAGCTAACGTCACATTTGATTATTTTACATTAATAAAGTTACATTTTTAAATGTGATTCAGCACTTTTTAAATAACATAACTGACCATTTTTTCTATTGTTGTGAATTGGTTTTACTATTTATTTTGACCGCTTTCTTCTAGTATCAACAATGTTAGCACAGCATTGAATAATAGCCAGTTAAAGACTAATCTCCTTCATCACCTTTTGAATGTTTTGATTTTCATCTTTAACTCACCGACCAGTACCATGGACAGCAGCACGCAAAAAGTCAGATTTAAATTTGATTGGAAAACTGTGAGTGTTCAGTGTGGGCAATAAGACTTAGGACAGCTGTTTTTTATGTTCATTAAAAGAAAAGAAAATCTAATTTACTAAGGAAAAGCATTGTATTTAAAATAAGAAGAAAATCAGACAACACTGTTTAGTCTTATTCAGTTACTTTTAGATTCTTTGAAACATGGTTATCCTGCACAATTTAGAAAATGGGATTTTATCATCTTAATTTTATGATGTTTCATATTTGATCATAAAGCCTAACAAATACATATTGGTCCTTCTATATAAATATATTCATCAATGAGCTTGAAACAACCGATAAAAAAAATTGGACTGGTTTCCAAAAGACTGAATATTTATATATTCTTTTTAAATTAATTCATTCACATTAAATCAAATAAACTTCTCTGAGAAAGTGCAAGTGACACAAAATACAATCTTCTCACGAAACATGTGAAAAAAATTAAAAAAAACCTAACCTCAAATAGCAAACTTCAAATATGTCCTTGATTTATGCTTTTCTTCCACAAATCATCTTTTTTCTTCCATTTCTTGTTCTGACAATTATGTCTTATTACATTGTAGCATTTCAAATGTCTACTATAGAGAAGTGTCTGGTGTTTATTGTAGAGTGATTAAAATGTTACTTAGAAAGTGCTAAATTGGACTTTTGTGACAGCTTATTATGAAAACTATTCATTAATTTGTTTTAGCGTTAATTAAATAGATTATCTTAAGTGATTTGACTTGAATGCACCCTGCAGTTAAAGTAGGCGTCCTGAAAGGAGTCGTGTTCTCTTCTAAATTATCTCAGAAAATCTGTCCTGCAAAGGTATGAATAAAGCTTTAAGCTTCATCTGATTAAAAGCGCAGCCCCCAACAGTTTCTTCAAAAATGCAGCTCAGTGTATATAATAAGGTCCCAAAACAAACCAATTTACTGCAGCTAACCTTATGATACAGGGAGAAACTGACTAAATCAATATTACAGCATCGTCACCAGGGATAAGATGGATTTTGGCTTTTTTGTTAGTAACATATAAAAACACCTTTGAAAATGAATTTGTAATTGTTTTGTTTTTTTTGTTTGTTTTTTTTTTTATACATATTAACTGTTTTAAAATTTGCACTGATGTGCAGCTGTGTTCGTCTTCTATCCTTCAAACAAATAGGCTAGAACAAATCATTTTGGCTGAGGCTCGCCGATGTCAGGCCTGGAGTCGTTCCCGTGTTTCTAATTAGCCCTGGCTCCGACATGCCAGCCCGCAGGCCGGCGGTTGGCATGAGGCAGTGGGACAGCCCAGCTGCCCCTGTATCCCTTGCTCTGCCTCAGGGAGAGAGATTTCTGGGACCGCTGCTGCCTCTGTGAGCAGCAACGAACAGGAACCTGGATCGGAGGAGAAAGGCGGCTCACGCCCCATGTAACCCTCTGTCAGAGCCAATATTTCATGGTTTAAAAGGAACTCTCCATCAGCAGTCTGATCATTACAACCTGTCCCTGCTGCCATGCGTCACTTTCACACTTTGTAGTGCATCTGCAGGCTGAGGTACATGACAACAAACTGGCTAGGAACAAGCATTGTGCATTGATTAGCAGTAGACAAGTGTGAAATTAGACAGAGGCAGGTGAGACACATTGGACACAGAGAATTCAGATGCAATAGAAAGCCTTCCTCTGCAATGACGGCATGAGCACAGCAACTGGCATTTTTGCCAAACCAGCAAATGTAAGAAAATGGAAAATGTGGAGTGTTGAGTTTGAGGGGGCACAAATATAGATGGATGTGCAGTTTGAGGAGAGAGTGGTCCACAGAATGGGAGGGAGTTCACAAAGGGGGGTGGGGAGAAAGAGAAAATGAAGGGAATTTTGAGATGAAGAAGGAGAAGTTTAATAGTGTAATTAGGTTCCTGATAACACCCTCGATAATTGGTTTTGGCCCGACTCCGAGATAGCTTAGCATTGAGCCCAAGTTCCTCATAGTCTACCATCCCTGGTGGAAGTATTCATCCCCCTTGAAAATGTATACATTCTGTCATGCTCCAATTACGAATGGTTTTAAACATTTCTCATGAATGAAAATGTGAAAATGTGGCATGTATTTCTATACAGCATCCCGACACTCCCAGGATAATACCCAATAGTAATCACTATATGGTTTTCTTCTCGTCTGTCTTCTCAGGCAAATTAGTGCTTGACTTGCTTGCCCAGCCTTTTAGCTTCGGTGGAAGAATATGCTTTAGGTGCCACAATAATTTAATTAGAGACAATTCTCTGATCTCTGTCAAATGTTCAAATGATCCGTTGTTTTATTTTTAGAATTATTAGTTTATTTACTAATGTTCTCTAACAGAACAGCTGGCTAAATACTGCGATTAAATTACAAGCAGGTGACTGTACCACAATTCATTTAAGGGTATCAGAATAGAGGAGACTGAATGCCAATGGCTGCCTTACTTTTCAGATTTCCTTGATAAAAAATATTGACAACAATGCATCTTTTTCCTTCCACTTTACTAGTTTAGAACTAGTAAAGAGAATAATTGATGTTTGTGGCATAAGGATTTTAGACAAACACACAGACCTTTTTGTACTCATTTGTTTGGATCTGGCTCCACTAAAAACTGAGTCAATTCCAAACCCTGGGATATTTTGTCAGCTTCACCAAAAAGACCCACCAACAAGAGAACACACTAAGGAGTAGCGAGCTGGCAAGAGAGATGGCTGTGAAAAACCATCACTCGCAACCACTCTCACTTACACACTGTCATGCACACAAGGCAGCTGGAGAAGTGCAGACAAATCATCTTTTTTTTAGGAGCACAAATGGAATGTTATCTCAGAAAATAATGTTTTCTCCCTCTTTATATTTAACAATCCTCGGAGATGCTTCTATCACCACTCATCTACACTTTTTTCCCTATATCAACAGAAAGATCATAGGGGTATCTCAAACCTACAGTATTGCCAAGTCGGTCAGGTTTGTGGAGTGCCTATAAAATAGAAGCCAAGGTAAAGGAGCTTACTGAGATGAAGAGGGGGGAAGAGGTAGGACAGGGAGAAAGGGATGACAAGGAGAGTCAGAGCAAAGAGAGAGCGAGAGAAGGAGCAGACAATTGCGCTCAGCTCCTCTCCAACAAACCCATTCCTCGCCTCCTTCAGGCAAAGCGGAGCAGCGGCAGCAGCGTGCGGATTTTGACTTGAGAGGAACGCGCATCGGTGGGATATTTTGAGTGGATTGGTGACCAAACATACAGAAAAGGATACATACAGAAAAAAAAAACACAGGAGAGGAAAGAAGTCGCCAAGAAGCGACTCTGGCATATTTCGAGTCCCCCGCGCGACTATAGGAAGTCTCCAGGTCGCACCTGCGCGCCGTGCGTGTCCTGTCTCCCAGGGGATAAAAGTGCGTACAAATTTTCACGCCGACTTTTACGCAAGGTGACACACCGAGCAGGAGGCAGCCGGACACGCTCCTGGAAGCACGATGCTGATCGGTAAGTGTTGAGCACCTTGTGCCTGCGCCGAGGCAGAGATCCCTCCGTCAGATGAGAGGGAAAAAGCCGCGTTTTGTCGCCGCTTTCAGCTGCTGCTCTGGCAGCGGCGCTAAGACGAGAGCAAATCATCCCCCCAAAAAGTGGTTGAATATAAAAAAATGCGGATTGTGCATATTGATCTTACAAGCTGAAGAGTCACAGTGAGTCATTAATAAAGTGATTTAGCTCATCGATCATAGCGATCGGTCTGAATTATTTGCAAGTTTTATGAAGCGTTGTATGCATCTTAATTCAAATGTCTGCTCCGTAACCGGTTTTTGACGCCAGAGTAACATTATTTTCACGTATCTATTGTTGAAAGTTGTGGTATCAGGGGAAATAACACTGGACACGACCGCAGCAGAGATTTCCCCTCAACCCCTTCCTTTAAATCACTGGGAGGAATCTGACCAGTTCTCAATGGAAAATCAGTTCCGAAATTTCACATTGAAGCAAACTTATTAAGGATTTATCATTTTCAAGAAGTTTATAAGTTTAGAGGTATAAACGGTAAAAAAATAAATAAAATAATAAGAAAAATAAAAAAGGAAAGTAGATATTAGAAGCTGCAGATGAACAGTTAGAAGCTGTGAATAGCAGTGAGCAAGGAGAAAATCCTCAACATCTCCAAAGATGTTTACTTTTTTTATTTTCACTTTGTTCTCTCTATTTTGAGTAAATTACGTTGACATTTTGCTTTTATTTTCAGACTTGCTTACATTGCATAGTCATCCTGCTACGTTTCACAATTGTGACAGAATTTTTCAAGGTTAAAAAAAAGAAATTGCAGAGCAGTACATTTATATACCAGAACATTTCTTCACTTCATTTGCATGTTTAACTCCATCTTGTCTCAGATTATGTGAGAAAATGAAGGTGTACTTATCGTTTGTGTGGGTTGAGTTAATGGACCTGCTCTGCTGGGCTGATTTATTTCCAACCCTCAATCATATTTATTCCAGTTTCTGCACAAAAAAAAAAGAAAAAAATGAGGAAAAGAGAAGAAAAATAATTGCAATTCTTTAATGCAAGTGCACTTTCTCCCTGTATGGCTGAATAAAGCTTTTTACTTTTTCATTCCACTTCATAATCAAAGAACTCAAAGATGTGCGAGAAATCTGAAGGTGAAAAGGCATAAAATGGAAAAGATTTCCAGAAATAATACTGAGATTTTCATGCTCACACTGACCAGATATCTGAATATGACAAATCTTGTGTGGAGCTTTAAATGACATTGATCTAATAAAATGGCTTCAATGCATGGGTAACTGTCTCATGCAAATGGATGGCACATTGATATTTCTTTGATTTTTCAATTTTATTTGTTTTTTTTTCTAGGTGCAACATTCAGGGTCGTGGCATTCGGCTGATTGTGCGTCGTCTGTTGTATTAAAATGGCATTCCTTCTCTCCCTGGTGAAGGTTGTCTTCTTTGTCAGACTTCACAGGCTTTTTTCTTGTTCCAATTTAACCTCTGCTGTTGTATCACCTCACAAGCAAGTTGGGTCACAGGGGAGCGCTGTTGCTGCTGTGGCATCACTATTATACAGTTTAGGGACGGGGTTTGATTCCTGTGTGTTCTTGCTTGTGAAACTATTCAACCATATTATCAGGATTGAATTCAACGCTTGCCAACACCCCTCTTCCTCAGCAATCCCTCGAAGCAGACAGCAGGTTACGGGGCTGATTACAAGCTTGCCAATTTGAGAGTGGGTGACATTCTTCCGATTTGAAACCTTTTTTTTTTGTTTGTTTTGTAATCTTTTGGATCTGAGATGAGGATGGGGGGAGGTCGAACTGGCAAATCCGCACTAAAGAGGGTCCTTGGTCTGATGGGGGTAATTACAAGGAGCTTGGATTACAGCCTGTGACCTCTCTGTGGGGGCTGAATATGCCCAAAAAGCAGAGCTGGGGAGAGATTAAAAGCAGATAAGCAAAATCGATTTTAAAAGTTACCTTATTTGTTTAGTGACGCTGATTCAGGTCCAGTTTTCTGGAATGGTCTTACTTGAAATCTTTAAGTTGGTATTTCCACTGCTGGTGTGTTTGAAGTGGCAAGTTGAGGTATACAGAGGAGTTTAATAAAAAGGCAGTTCAATTGGACTGGATGAGGGTGACAGCTCTGATCCTGCTTGAATCCCCTCTGTCTTTCTCTGTTCCATTTATAAGGCAAATAATCCTCACTATTAGCTCAATAGGAGTCTCCCACTCCAGTCCTTGAGAACAACTGTCCTGCATATTTTAAACGTGTCCATGGTCCAACCTGAATCTATTGAATGCTTTATTATTGGACTTCTGATAACAAGTTGAGGAAAAAATTCATCGATTCAGGTATGATGTAAGGAACTGGAGTTGGAGCTATTGTCAAACAGTCGTTTGTGACATTTATTTCTTTTTTGAATTTTTTTTTTAATCTTAACTTTTGCGGATGTCTGAATGAAGCACTTTTTCAATTTAATATCCAGCCTGTTTTTGCCTGTAGGCAGCAGCAGCAATAGATAAATGTAAAATGACATTGAAACTATTTTTCTCCAGAGGTGACATCTTCTATTAGTTTTATGTTTTTCTGCTAATCAAATTCCACCTACAAGTTAATATACTGAGCTTGACCTTATGTTTGTGGAGATTTCTGGTACTTGTTCATCGTTGACCTCTCTCTGGGAGGACTTACGGGGTAATTTTCTGATTTAAGAAAGAAAAAGACTGAGTCTCAACTATATAGTTTTCACAATGCATCACATTTTTGTTAATCTGACTGTTTAACTGGATAGAATGAGGGTAAATATGTAGCATAAGAAAAATATCCCTATATAGTTAAAAATAGCTTATGTGCACTGATCATTTAAATAATATGTATATAATTTGCATGTGTATTTGTGGATAAAAAAGGCTATATACAAGAAATAAAAAAATGGTCAAATAGCAGCAGGAAAGGTGGTCCATGAATAATAACTGATTGACTGGTTATTCATCCTTGGAGGGAAAGTTTACAATCACAACAATATCCACAAACCTGAAGTAAAAGGCATGCACAAAGAAAAGAAACATACATTTTAAAAGGTCACCGTCAAGATTGTAGTTTAAGGAGTTAAAAGATGATTGTTCTTCACAACCTATAATACTTATTGAATTGTAAAGCTATATTGTTGCTCCATTTTTATTTATTAATTTTTTTGCAAGGAGCATAGTAAGGGCAGAGTGCATTTCTTTTGTAAGATCAGTAGTTTATGCATCGCCAATCACTGGCCCCGGTCAGAAAATTAGAAGCTGAATTAATCACAACAGTTCTGACTCCACTGCCTGGTCAACCACCAAAGTGTTTAGCATGAGTTAGTGAATCTTCATCAGTGCATACAGAGAATTTGCATGCAGAAGTAATATAATTCTGGTACACTGCATGGGTGAGTTGCATAATTATGCATCGATATCAGACGCCAAAAGAATTGCTGCTGGATGGTTCTTCACATAAAACTACATATTTTCATAAGCCACACAATAATGTCATCCTGCTAGTAATAGATATAGTAGCAATTTTTACCTTGAAGGTTTTCTGAACCTCCCCTCCATGCTTCACATTCAGGCATCACTTTCTTATGACAATCCAACAAGATTTACACACAATTGCACCACATTCAGATTCCTACTGGATGTGACTCTTTTTGACTAGTTAGGATGCTGCAACATGTTAGAAAAGCTCTCACTACACTTTATGATGTGTAGTGAGATCCAGAAAGTATATCCAGAACATATAGAGAGCTATAGAATACTTCATTACCAATAAGCAGAAAATTGCTATATTTAAATCCTAAAACTAAAACCAAAAAAGAATGCATTAATTTCAGATCGCTTGTACAATTCCTTTAAAAAACTGATTGTGAGTTTAAAGTATATCAGAGGATTTTATTTTAAACAAGTGAAATGATGTTCTGGGAAACTTCAGGTCCCCCAATTTAAAAATAAGAATATTACAGCTTAGATACTTTTATCTCTATGATGAAATCCATGACAGAAACCAAATTTGAACAGCTCAGTTATAAAAGAAATGTAGTGAGTCATCAATCAAAATATATAAAAACCATCTATCACTTAAAGTTGAAGTGCAAGGACAAGCTCTTTACTATTTAATTTGAAAGCAAATACTTGAGTTTATATCAGGGAAAACATGATTTAAATAAAAATACAATATTCGCATTCAAGCATTTATTTTCTAGTATTTGGTTCTAGTGTCTTGTTCTAGTATTTGATCAAGCTAGAACTGTGTGATTTTTTTTTTCTTTCCTTCATGTCAAATGATGTTACTGAGGCATGTGACTGACAGATGAATTTTTGCTTCTGAATTAAACATTTATTGAAATAAAGCAGACCAAATTAAGAAATGTCAGGAAGGGCTTCAATCTCAAGAAGCATGTTTCGGAGATATTTATTGGAATATTGAAGTGTACAGAAAAACCATCAACATGAAAAGAAAATTAGTCATTTTTAGATTATGGGTTAATACTGTTACAATACAATGTTTATGACCAAACGTGTTTTACTCACTTCCTTTAGCTTGGTATAATTCACTGAAATGCGGAGCTTTGTTTCAAATTCTTTTTCTTCTGTTGAGTCCATGTTTTCAATTTAAAAAGTACAGGCGCTTTGGCACTGCTGTTGAAATTGTTTTAGTGGAGGACACTACAGTTGCACACTGATGGTAACATTGATAAAACCTGCATTCACCATTTTGCAGAGGACTTTACATCATGTCTCATCTTCATCTGACTGATATCTCTCCGACATTCCTTTTTCTCTTAGTAAATACACACAAACCAATCTGCTTCATCCATATAGCACAGGAGGGTCTATGATGTCAGCTAAGTGTGTCTGTTTTGGCCCGTATGTTGTGTTGGAATGTCTTGTTCGAACAGTATGTGCCCCTTTCAGGCCTTGGGCCTCCTGTGGGGAAATTGCTCTTGTGTGTGCGAGTGACAGTTCGCGTCCTTTCATTGCAGTGAGTGCGTGGGTTCCATTGGCCCGCCTGCTGCAGTGATGGCCTCTGGATGCTGAGAGCTGTAGGCATATGTGCACCCCAGCGGGAGCTCTGACAACATGAGAAATGTCCCACGCTGCTCCCTGTACCAAAACCTCACCATTTAGCCTCCCGTTTCCCGCGTGCCGAGGCTGAAGACGGAGATCTTGAAGGGAAACGGGAGAGCATTACCTCACAGTTGTTTTTGCATGTTTCTGCACAAGTGCAACAAGATAAGGAAGCTTTCTGTTAAAATATCGAATCAAGTTCCCTTTGATGCCCTGATAAAGACATAAATTCGTTATTTAAGGGGAAACTGTTTTTAATCTGAAGAGGTGAGAAAATTATAGCAGAGAAGAGAAACCGAGAGATACTGAGAGATAGGAAACATAAATGAAGCACAAACCCTTCCTTTTTCCCTTGCGATTCAAAGTTCTGTTTCCACCTCAGATCAGATTGTCTATAAAACTCTGCTAATTCTTTCCAGCTACGGCTCGGCAGCTGTGAAAGTAAGACAGTCCATTGATTTTACAGTCAGCTCCAGCCTTCAGACTCAGGTGCCCAGACCACCGATCTGCAATACCCTGGGGTCCAAAGCACATAATAGAGTGCAGCTCTTTTATAAATGTGGCTAAGTGTAAACAGAAGACGCACTGATTCAACCCTAACCGCTTTCTTTGTTATCCACCAAGCTTCTGATTTACACTCGTACTGCATGCCATGTCGCGAGCCCTTTACAGCCTGCTGCTCTTCAGATTAATTACTCTGACTGGGAATTATTATCCAATTATTCTCTAGATGCACTTGCACACACCAGCAAAAATATCTTAAGCTATTGTAAAGAAGTAAGAGTATGCAAAATACAGAATAGATGCAGTTTCTAATACTCTTATACTTTAAAAAATTGGTAAACATGGTTTTAGACTTTTTAAACTTGCGTAAACCTTGAAGAGATATTTTTTATTTTAAGAATTTTTTTATCATGAGAGTTCTGCTATAGGCTGCAAAACGGCAAATAATTGCACATTAATCAATTAACAAAATGCAATTGCAAAAAAGAAGTGGTTTGCATTTTCTATTCACGCTTCCGAGATGCAATCACCAATATTTATGTTGTAAGCATTTTCCCCACACAGAGGAAAATGCTGCTCTAATCAAATTGATATTCGATTAGTCACATAAATCAGAGCAAATACACACAAATATGTGCCAGAAGCAGTGGTGGTTCATGCATAAATGGAACTCTGGGCAGCCCCCTTTCTGCCTTCTGCCTTCCTTGGCTGGGAGCAAAAAGCAACTGCATATTGATTGGTGTGTGAAACATTGTTGTTGTTTTTTTTCCATTCCCCAGGAAAAAATTTTATTTTGACCCCGTAACTTTAATTCTGTCATTTTTCATACTTGCATTTTTGCGACTTCAACTGCTTAAATAAAGCTGTTTCTTTTCTCAAAAATCCCCTGTGCTGAATTCTGCACTCGACTTATGCCCTCTAGAGGAGGACGTAAATACTACAACTGGCAAAAACCTGTTTAATTCAAAAGTCTGATACCTTTTGATACTACCAAGTATTTTCTGAAAAGCAGTTCTCATGCTGTGTAAATAGTTTTTTTGAAATTGTTACAGTGAAATATAATATATATATGTATATATATATATTGGTGAGGTCAAGATGTTTGTACAGACTTTATATACAGATATACTTTATGAATCACTGCTTTAATTGTTTTATTCAGTTCATTTCTTGTTTATTTTTGCTTTAAGCAACAAAAATAAAACTGCTTGAATATACTCAAAAAAAAAATTTATTTCAAATTTGAAATGTGCTTTTTTTAGTAAGTTAATGATATGGATATCTTGATATTTTTCCAAAGAATGTGACAAACAAGTTCATTTTTAATGCATCATTTATTTCTTTATATTAGTTTTTAGTGCAGGTGTCTCCAACCGTAGTCTTCAAAATCTGCCCCTCTGCAGCTTTCAGATGCAATCCTGGTACAACACACCTGAATCAAATGAACGGCTCATTATTGGGCCTTTGCCAAATTTGATGTGATGCTGAAGAGGTAATTCAGTCATTTTGTTTAGCTGTGTTGTGCATTTAAAACCTTTAGGGCAGTAGATCTTGAGGGTTAAGGTTGGAAACTGGTGGTCTAAAATAAGCAGACTAAATGAAGCACTTAAAGAATTTATAAAATGATGAAATGTGTTAGTAGAGAATGCCTGAGGTGCTAACTGTGTAGCATAAGCTGATGATACAAACTGGCTTTGTTTTGCCATCTTCCACACAGGTTTCTGTGTCTGTGTGTTGGCTAGTAGTGTTTTTTTTTGTGTTTTGTTTTTTTCTAAAAATTGGCCTTCTTCTTTTTCCAGTCAGCGCTATGTCATTGTGGAGCGCCTGACTGCAAATGATCAGCTCTAATGATTTTATGAGAGCTTACATGATTAATGTTGGCACAGAACTCTGTTTGTGAACAAACCCTTCACTATCTTTCCTCTTCCTCCCCCCATTTCACAGAGACTCAGAGGGAATATCCAGTCTCAGTGCGCACTGATTTCTGTGGCGCTGGCTGTCGTTCGGCACATTAGAGTGTGACAATGGCTCTCTTTGAAGTAGGTTATTCTAGCACGGCTCGCAGCTCGGCACAGCAGTGAAGATGTGCCAGCTCGCTGTGCCGACTGAGCCGGTGCTGAGCACACAGATCGACAGAAGGTGCAGACCTGCACATGCACTGAGGTCAACACAATGCCTTTCACACCCACATCCTCTAAATGCTCTTCACATAAACACTTTCACATCAGACAAAACCTAAACACTCTTTAATATGCACACACATCTGGTTCCTAAAATGGCTTTGAAAATGATCCATCACTTTGTTGTCACAATGTCATCCATCCGCCCATCCGTCTGTCCGTCCATCCATGTATTCGCCCTCTCTGTCTGTTTTTCTTGTCCTCTGTTCTCTGCGCTGGCCCAGTCCAATCCAAAAGCTTAGTTGGGCTTCGTCTCTCTCGGCTTATCTCCAAAAGCTGCCTCTTTCATTTGAGTAAATGCCTTCATTCCCGGCTCCTCTATGAGGAAGCTGATAAGGGATGTTTTTTATCCACACTAGATAGGCTTTTTTCCCCCTTCAGCCCTGTGTGGGTGTTTGTGTGCATTTATTCGCCTGCACAGTATATGCAAAATCATGTGCGAGAGATTAAGTCTTATGTGGATGTTATATATTTATATGTATTTCTCCAGCTCACAGGAATAGTTTCATATTCGAGAACATTTGATTTCTTTTGGAGCAGATATGAATCACGTCCTTTTTTTTCTGATGTTGCTTATCATTCAAATGAGACATTTCTATGATTATGCATAATCATATAAGACTGTTGCAACCTTGCAGGTGTCTGTAATAGGACCTGATTAAGTGGGACAGGCTAATCATCACAGTGCCTTACATGAGTGTGTGTGTGCTCAAAAAGAAGCTGCCTAACGAATTGATTAGTGCCGCAGAGTGGATTTGTTGCCAGCTATAGAGAGATTAGGTTCGTCTGTGGTTCCTTCAGTTTTAAGCGGTTGTTGAGTGCTTCACTTCTTTGCGCGCTCTTACACAACAAATATATTGATTGGCCTTTGACGCTGGAAATGTCACAGCCAGACGGTGCAGTACGTGACCCGGGCAATGTCAAGGCTTGGGTTTTGTTCGTGTGTTTGAGAAAATCATCACTCTTACTGCGGCCCTGCTGGACACACTGGGGGCATGCTGCCTTTTCCCTCAAGGGACATATGAATAAAATTTGTAAAGCCATTGGAGCCAGTCCAAGAAAAACACTTGTCACTGCTCCCTGCAGAGCCCCAACCTAATTGACTCGGGTTTGTTTGCTCGAGGCCAACAATTGTGCTCCGGCTGATCTTAGTGGAACGCTGAGCACAGATTCGGTGGAGAATGATGCATTAACAGCTCGGCTCCTATTAAAGCTACTCTCTGCGGCTGAAGCCAGACGCCACTTTGCGGGGAATTATCAAGCCGCTTACCAAAGGAGAGGTGATTGAATTCATTTGCTTACTAATGAGTGGGGGGATTGCGAATTGTACACTTCCCCAGCTATGCTTCCACCTGTTAAGGCCATTTGCTCATTACTGCAATCAAACCCAGTGTTTGCTCTCTATTACAATCATTCCTGTTTTTGTCACCTCATCAGACGCCTTTGTGCCTCCCTTTTCTTTTTGACCCATGCTGGGTTTTGATGCAAAGAGCTGAGCTGAATATGGAATTGCATTGTTTTGTTTTGTTTTTTTGTTTTTTTTCAAAATATATTGAGTTTAGGTTTAATATTAATTTTAAAAAAGCATAAAATCACTGAGTTAAATGGACTGAATGAGTAATTATTTTTGTAATCCTAATAGAAACACTCAAGCGTAACAAAGTCCAATCAAATGTTTGCTTCTGCTTTAAATTCACCGTCTTTGAAGGAATTAAATTTTATGAGGGGTAATTTTTCCCTCTTGGATGTTCATGATTTCTTGATTAGCCCTGCTCTCTGTAGTGGTGTTGTGAAGAATATACTCTCCTGCTGTTAAGGCCAGATTAATGTTTAATCCTCTTTGTCTCAGCAGACATCAGACAGAATGAGGTGGGTGAGTTGAGTCCCTAAAGAGTCAAATGAGGTTAAACAATATAGAAGCCAAAAGACCAATCAGCTTCTGAGGCTTGTCATGTGGAGGATGCTTGTAAGGATTACTTGAAAAAAATGTTAATATGGATGAAAATGTGGTTTTAGCTTATGTTCCATGTTTTTGAGGTATGCATTCTACTTTTCTGCCAATAAGTTATCGAATCACAAGTAATATATAGAAGTTTGTGGTTCAAGTAAAAAAATGTTAGGCTATAATAACATTTTGAATGTGATGGTTAAAGGTCACAACTGTGGTACATTGTTATTGACTTTCTTCTATCAGTTTAGAGATCCAATTAGATGAGAAAGTTGTTTTTCATTTATCTGTTTTGGTGTGTTGTTCCTGTTTTTCTTTTTAATCTAGCCAATAGACACATTGAGAATAACTCTCTTTTTTTTTATGTTACTCTGTTTTAGCAGCTGGTCAACAGTCAGTCAGTGAAGGGAAAAATGGACTGTTTCATCGCTTTTAAAGCAAGCTCCTTTTCAAATTGTTTTAATTGAAGAGGATAACCTGACCTGTTAGATTAATTCATTTGGTTCAAAAAAGAATTGCAGAAGAATACAACTCAAACTATGCAACTAAAATTACAAAGATTGTGTCAGATGATTATTTCATGAAACATTTCCTTAGAAAAAAAAGCATGCTTACCACTGATACAAAAACAGAGGAAGGTTTCTAACGTTTCTCACTGTGTGAGGGTTGTAAATAAAGATGATGAAAGTCACTGTTCTTTGTAACATTATCAGAACAAAGAAATGAGCATTAGTTTGTTTCAGAATATTTTATATGACTTTAAAGATCCCTGCTCGACCTATTGAATCAAGAACTCTCTCTCACCATCTGACAACATGAAGTAGTCGACATCGTCTCAAAATGTAGGGATTTGTTCTGTAATCGGTAAATTACCTGTGCAGGGAAGTCATCCAGGAGTTTTTGAGGAAACCAACAAAAAGGTTCAGGTCTGAGTAGATTTTGGATCTGATCATTGGTGTCTAGTTATAAAATGGAGCCACGAAGTCAGCATGTGGCTTCGGTAATGTCATTTTTTTATCCTAAATGTTAAAATCTGAGCTAATGAAAGCTCAAAAGTAAAAGGAGCCCTAAGACTGAGCCTTGAGGAACCCTGCAAGTTATTTTTTTCCAAATTTGTTCAGGCAAATTATTAATGGTTAGAGTTGGTTGATTGAATGTTTTCTTAAAAAATGAAATCATATTTTGAAAAGTACTTTTTTTTCCCTCAGGTTTTCTTTGTCCACTGATAAAATATGTCTGATGACTTAAAGCGGGATATTTAATAATAATAAAAAAAAAGAGGACATTTCTAATGAGACAAATGGAATATCTAAAGTATGTAGTCTAGGTCTACATCTTCCTGACACCTGTTCTAAAGCGGTTAGAGATTATTAAAGATGATCTCATATTGTCAAAAAGTCAGAAGCTTAGATTTTTAGATTATTTCTTGTGGAACAAGGCATAATGAGATGTTGCAGGTTTTGATTCTTATAGCTCCAGCACATGCAAGTCAGTAGTAAGAGTTCAGATGATCTAGCCTTCAAATACAATGTGTTTTACTGTACTGCCCCTCTGTGGGTGTCCATCCATCCCAGATAACCGCAGGTCGTCAGTTTGTCTCAGCCATGCTCTCTCCTGATAAACAGTAATGCTTTGACACTTGAAGCCACTCCAGCAGTTGAGATTAATCTGTCTCTGAGATCTGCCAGGGTCTCTGTGGATGCACAGTTGAGAGAACAGGAGAGGCTGGTTATAGAGACGGGCCATTTGTAGCTGGCGTCTCTGAGATGTAGTTCCCTTCCCTGTTCGCAACCAGAGGGGACAGCTCACTACATCATTCAGTGGTTTGTTATTTTGTTTCAAGCAGGAGTTGACCGACGGAGCGATCAGTTTGTCTGTTTCCACAGTTGCCTGAATGTGAATTTCATTCATCATTTTGCAGGGAGCCTGTTTGCCTTTGAATCAATTTTTGTCTGTATGTGTTTGTGTAAATGTTCATATCAGGATGCATACAGAGAAATAGAAAGCTTGTTCCTCTAATACAATGAGTCACATTGTCCATAGTGAGTGGACCAGAATGGATTCCTGAGATTCAATTTAATATTTCCATGGTGTTAATCCGAACAATCCGGGACTGTGCTTTTCTTTTCTTTTCTTTCAGACAACATAGTATAGTATAGTATAATACATGAAGCATGATATATAAACCAGGATTCATATAACCAGGTTCTTATGTGGTCTGGAAAAGTATAAGAATTATTTTCTTTTCTACTCTGGATAAATTTTTAAAAAATACAGTGTGGAAAACATTTTTATTTTCAGACTTCATTCCCTATTTGATTGTAATTCATCCATCCCTGTAGGAACTGTTTTTTTTTTTTATTTTCTGCTAAACCACTTTACTAAATTGGATTTGCTAGCTCAGTCAGA
The DNA here is from genome assembly GCA_911649635.1 of Poeciliopsis gracilis. Classification (NCBI taxonomy): domain Eukaryota; kingdom Metazoa; phylum Chordata; class Actinopteri; order Cyprinodontiformes; family Poeciliidae; genus Poeciliopsis; species Poeciliopsis gracilis. The sequence goes on from CAJVRI010001527.1 coordinate 4,982,668, forward strand.
TGTTTTTTTTTGTTGTTGTTTTTTTTTTTTTTTCCACTTTTTCAGGGCTAAGTATCAGCTGGAAACAAAAAAAAAAAAAAAAACAACGAAAAAACATCCGAAGTTAACTCTCAGGTTCAAACCACCAAAACCAGTTTTTATGGGCTCATATGACCACATGCAATTGGATATCTGTTTGCATGTCTCAGTGCTCCCTTGTGAATTGCAGTGATCCGTGTTCCTGCTGATTCTTTGCCAGTTATTAAAAGCCAAGGAAAAGGTTACAGTAAATGCCACTCAGCTGATGTCCTGAATGTAGAGCTTCCTTAACATATGCTACACACCCATTTCGGCAGTTTGTTTTTCCTCGCTTTATTTTTGACAACACCTCTCTTTGGATCTTCATGTGGCTGCTTTTTAAGCTTTCATGCATTGCCATGGAATTAAAATTAAAAGCATGAAACTCCTTAATCTCTGTGTGCACCTGAGCCTGAAAAATTGGCAGTTTCTTTTGCAACTTCTCCCTCCTTCCTCCTCCTATCCTTTCTTCCCTTCCCTTGTCACTACTTCCCTCCAACATCCTGGGTGCTCATCACAGAGGTCATGCACCTGTCGCCTGCTGTAAACAGGAAATGAATAATTCAAGAGCTGGTGGAGGTTGAGTGCAACCGTGACGAGCAAAATCGCATCCGTACGGTCTGCGTTCTAATCCTCAGCTGGAATCACACTAATGAGAAACTCTTGCTGGAGTGTCTGAGAACTCACTCAGGAGCAGGCTGCATGTCCTTGACCTCTGTGGGTGATAAAGTTGGTTTGAGATGGCAGTGGTGGCACGAAAAGCTTGTTTGGCGCTCCACTGTTTTGCATGGTTAGTTTTGAAGATTCTACTTCTGTGAAGCAAGGCCATATTTACTCATTACAAAGATAAGTTCTTCCTATTTATTTTCTCAAAATAGGTGGGAAAAACAGCAAAACAATGCTTTTTTATGCTTTGAACAGACAAAGCAATCAATCATATCAAAATTGAGAGAGCTTCGCCAGACCTACGACTACTTTATCATTCTTCAATCCATCAACCATAGACATGCAGCCACAGGTATGTGTAAATGGTCTGGAGATCAAAGTATAGTCATGTGTGACAATGGTCCAATCAAAGTCCAGACCTAAATCTAACTAAGAATTTGCTTTTCCAGATTGTCTCTATCCAATCTGACTGAATTTGAGCAACTGGCAAATTCATCCTCTGGCATGTAAACCTGGAAGAGACAGACCCAACCTGTAATGTGGCTTTTGACTCAGAAAAGTGGGATGCACACCCCACTTTTCTGATTTTTACTTTTAAAATGTTGAAAAAAAATTTTTTTCCATCCACTCCACAAGGAAAGTATATTTCTGTTCAACACAATATTTTGTGTTTTGTTGATAAAGTCCCCTTTAAATCTGGGGTTGCAACGGGACAAAATTGGCAGTTCATGTCTCAGAGAAATACTCAAGTAGAATGTGAAGATGCAGCCGTCAAGCCTGCTGGGTAGCCACACTGATTGGTTTTCACTCCTTATCACCCAACCAGCAGGTGCCTAAGCTGCAGTAAACTGTGGCACTTGCAGGGATTTTACAGCTATAAAATGCTGGCCACAGGCTCACCTGCTAACAACTCATACTTCTGTTACCCTTACCTCCAACTGTCCACCCCACCGTGCTCTTGCTCCCACTCTGTCAAGTAGTAGCTCTGGAATTGTGTTATGTCTTTGCTCCACCGAACACCTGCACAAATTCTGATAACAATCCTTATCTTCTCAGTCCCATGTTTCCTCTCTGCACCCAGGAAGAGCAAGAGGTATCTACAGCAGGAGTGGGCTACAAATAACACTATCACTGGCGGCCACATTGTTTTTCAACCACACTATCCTAATGTGTTGGAAGGTTTGAGAAGCACGAGGAAGTGAGTGGCACTGGCAGTGGAGCAGGATGTGAAATTCTTTGTTGGGGTGAAGTTTCCCTATTTAAAATCATGCCAGCTGCCTGTATCTACGCCACCCGCAGTGCGGTTCCTCGTAAGAGTCATCCCTTTATGCCATTCTCCAATCTTTGTAATTAAGCTTGAGGAATGAGATGAGACATCTGCATGCCAGAACTCTGAGGAGAGGAGGAAGAAGACAACAAAGGGCACAGTAGCTTCTCACAAAGCTTTCCAATTTGCAGTTTGCAGCTGTTTGCGTTCAGAGAGCTTGTTGAATGGCCCGTCCTCTCTCAGCCTAAAATTGGTCCACAATCCAGTAACTGATTTCTCAGCACCCACTGGTTAGAAGCTGATTTTGGATGGATTATGCCACTTCCTTTGTACAACAAAAGTTTGTTGACTGTTCCTGGAGCTCAATCCTCAGTTCACTGGAGACAGGAAGATGTTGGATATTTTATCATGGAGATGACATTTCACCTCTTCCTCATGCGAACAACCTATTGATAAATACATCTACACATTCTCAGTTTATTTATGCGCGCATTTTTTTTTTTCTCTGCCAAAACATTAGAATGCATATTAGTTTTTCCAGACTGTAAACAAGCTCTAAATAGTTTGTACAAACTCTGCACGGTTTTCCCAGCACCATGTCAGATTGGTTTAGCTGCATATGCTGCACAGGATTGAAAACAAAATGAGTCTAATGGATCCACAAGGCATGGCACTGCGACCCGTAAATTAAGTCTCACAGATGTGCTTCTGCAGATTAATCTTCCTGTTCATGAGCAATTATTCTGGCGGTGATGCTGAGGCATGAGGCTAATTTGAAACAATTACAGCCCAGGTTGGGCAAAATTAGCTAGTTTAATTCCCAAGGCCGCTGCTGACTGAGAGGGAGGACATTTTAAAAAGCAACCGGGGTAATTGCTTTTTAACACTGTATCATCCTTTAGCAGACCAGGGACTTGACTGACACTGTATGGTTTAAATTATTGCCCTTATGTTGACTGCTTTCAGTCAGCAAAGGTATTTATCAGGAAATGTGACAGATTTTGCTTCATTTTGTCTGCTCCAATCGCGTTATAGAAAATGAGCCAATTTGTTCATCACCCTCACAGCTGACGCCACATTGGGTCTTGTTCTGCAACCATCATATAATTTTTTTGCTTATTAAATTTTATGACAGCTACCCGTCCACATCCCTACTTTGTGTGAGGATTAAAGTTTAAAATAAAATTTCTCCCCTATGGTACATACATAAAAAGAGCAGAAAATCTTTTAAAGCCTGTACACATTTCCATTAAGAGATTTGATTGGCTTTAGTGGCACTATTGATACTATTAAAGGCGAGTTGTAATTTGGTGTTTTCAAATAAACCCAAAATCTGAAAATGGTAAGGGAAAAAAACACTTAACTGCAGTGGATTAAAGTGATGATTTATCTGTTTCGATGGACTGAAAAGGTATTTTTTGCATAACAAGAAATGTGAAAATGAAAAAGGAAATGTTCTGTCTGTGAGCAGTTTGCTATTGTTGTTAAACTTCCCTGCAGTTCCTATAATTTCCACATAAATTGCATCTCAAAATATATTAACTGCCCAGGGTGTATTTCCTCTGCATATTAGACGATGGTGTTTAAAGAATTGGCTGTTTACTTAGAACTGTACCTTCCTTTTCTTATGCTGTAACAGCCCAATCACCAGCTTTGTGTCTACATCCCTTCATCTGAGGAAATGTTTCCGTCCTCATCTCAGCAGCTGAGGAGATAAAATTAGAAAGCAACCTTGGTCTTGTGCTTATTTTCTCCTTCGAAGATCCCGTCATCCCAGCTTGCCTACCACAGCTAATCAATTTATAATGAGTTGTCATGGTCGCCATGATGGCCCATGATGCTTGGCTGACCAGTCTGATATTTATTCATGTAAAACACTATGTTGCACTTTACACCGTTTACACAAATTACTCAATTTGCTGTGGAACTAAACCTCATCCGAGTTCCTGTCAATCCTGCTGTGCTTTAACTTTTTCTACAGTCTCTCTGGCTTTTAGGATCTGTTTTATGTGTGAACTTGGAAAGATCTCACCTCCTCATACCAGTTTTCACGACACCTTGTATCGTTGAATTAGAAGTTGTGCTATTGTGGCTTGAATGCTTATGCTAGTTATTCTGAGCAGAAAAGCTTATGGTCTTTGGCGGATGTTTAAGTTTTCACGCTTTAATGTCGATTATATTCTTTTCTGTTATTGTTTTTTTGGTTATTTAACCAACTTAACCAGGCTAATCCCAAAGATCTCTTTTAAAAGGCAAAGTCAGCAGCAGCAGCATAACTAGAATAAAAATAAACAATAGGCAGTAAGAGCACTTTCTGAAAGTCTTGTATTTACATTTATTACAGTTAGAAACTACTGACCATGTCTGAAATCTGGATGTAGTGATGGAGTCAAACCTGAGCATTCAATGAGACATAAAGACAATTTCCAAATTGGTCTTCTGTCACCTGATTAATGTTTCCAAGATTAAAGGACTAATGTCCCAAGAAGATCAAGAGAAACTCATCCATGCATTTGACTTTTCTCACATTGATTACCTCAATAGTTTCTTCACAGGTCTGACTAAAAATCAATCACAGAGCTGCAGCTGATCCAGAACATTGCTGCTCTTGTTCTCACTGAAATAGGGAAGTTTTGAAGTCCTTATGCAGGCTTCTGTACCTCAGAAAATAGATTTTAAAATACTCCTGTAAATTTACAATTTACTGAATGGCTTGACATCAAAAATACATGAAATATCTGCTGTTGTTGTATCAACCTTCCAGACCACTAAGGTCTTGTGGTTCTGGTCTCCTCTGCATTTCCAGGAACAGAACTAAACTCAAAGAAGTACCATTCATTTCTATGAACAACAGCTGAAACACTGAGATCCTTTAAATGAAGGCTACCTGTGTAGAGTTGGTTTTGATTCGTAGTAAGTGAATGACTAACCCCTTACATGTTCAGCAACACAGTTCTCTTTGCTGAAATGTGCTATACAAGTAAGCTTAACTTGATTTAATTGACCTCAAAGGTCAAGCAGATGTCATAAAGATGGCAAAGTTTTCTTTTCTGACATTTCAACCAAGTGCTTCAGAGCACGGGGTTGTTGTCAGCACCATCTGCATGGATTTATGTGTTCCTAACATCCCCACTCTCCCTTCTTGCTTCTGCTGCTACATCAGGAGTCATTCGCATTTCTGTATCCTATCTGCAGCCGGTGCCTGGTAGGGCTTCACAGTAGGGAGTCTGAGCAATTTGTTTCTGGATGGCTCCAGGCTTATCGTCTCTCTTTGACAGATGGGCCTCGCCTCTACTCAGGTTGGACTTGGTAGCAACACGCTGCTCACCGTTTGCCTGACAGAACTCGTTACAGACTCACCCTGGGAGAAGAAGCATCTCCACGAGGTCCTGTTACAGCACCGCCTCATCTCACAGCTGAGCCAAAAGGCTGTAAATTCAAACATGCTGCTGAAAGCCTGTCTTTAGTTTGGAAGATTAACAGTTTGTAGAAATCCTACATCACTTTAGAAACTAAATGTAACACAAAACAAAATAAATATTGTAAATTTTTAAAATAACGTGTCAAATTCCAAATTTAAATGGAAATTAAATTTGGAAATTTAATTTCCAAGATTTTTTACCATTTCCTTTGATGGTGAAAAATATTTTTAACTTCCAGAGAGAAGATATAAGTCAATAAAATTAAACAAGTAGACAAATTTGGAGTTTTATGTGGCAGTACTGCCACTGTATTTTGTGTAGTTGTGCTTGAAAGTGAAGTTTTTTATGTGGATTATTTATTTAGTTTATTTTCTTTTGTCACTTGCTTTAAATTAGGCTTAAATCTGTGTGTATTTTTTTTTCCTTTCCATTTTCTATCTGGTTACTCTCTTCAGTCTAAGCTAAGATTGCACTGTTTCACCTAATACGTATATGGTCTTTGAAAGGTCTTGGATATAAAACCCAGTACATTCCCCGATATGTGTGGCTGAGTGAGAGAGTACTCCAACCTTCTTGGTCGTGATTGTGGTTTATCGTCATGGTGACAGCATAATTCGGTCCTGTGTGCTGCATGGAGGAGACTAGTTGTAGTTTTTGCTCATTACATTTGGCCAGCAGAGATCACACCTCTGTGTGGACTGATTTGATGGCGAGCAGAATGCTTTGGCCTAATGCTACTGCTGAAACCCACACCCTGTTGGCAGTGCCCCAAATAATTTATGGTGTTGTTCTATTTACCGGCTATCCACACATAGTTGCAGCCCTCCGCTGGCTGGAACAAGAATCTCACAAAGCAACTGGAACAAAATAATCTGCCACGACAAAATGACTCACTTGGGGAGATGCTCACTTCCAAATTATACATGGACTGGTTGCTGTCAGACTGCAGAATGTTATGAATTTTCAGGCAGAAGTTTGAATTCAAAACTGAATTGTCAAAATGTCAAAGAGGAAGAAAAAAACAAGAGAAAATCCTGTTGGTGTGGCAACTGGGATGATATGTAATTATTGGTGCTTTTCATTTTTTTCTGATGATGTCACGCCCAAGTTTTTATTGCAGGTTGGAAACAACACAGTGTTATTTGCTTATTGTTGTTGTGCTAACAAGGAGATAACATCTTTCTCTGCATTTTAGAGGTTCAAACAAGAAAATAACATGTTTGTAAATTCTTATTGTAGTTCCCTCTGTGAACTAGGAAAACCCAACATTTTTTGTAATAGAATTACCAATTAGGCTGCCTTTTAGGCATTTTGTGGCAATCTACTAATCTATAGAGGTTCGACTTTCCCCTCATGACTCAGTTTTTGAATTTTTGAATTCAGTAAAGTTGAAGCTCAAGGTCAGACCACCAATTAGTTTGCATTTATTCTAAATTGTGATAAAGTAGCCCAGGGAAATATTGTGTAAAAATATATATGCATGTATTTTTCTTAGAATTTCGGTAGCTTCTAATTGAGTAGAGGTGATGTTTGTGTAGGATGAGCTGACTAAAGCGTTCTTCTGAAGGTGCATATTTTTAAAAGGACTACTGAAGTCATCGCTCTTGTGGTGACTGCTCTACTTTTGGTCATGGGTCAAACTGTGCTTAGCCTTGCATGTAATCAGGCCACATGGAGCAGCCTGGCACCTTTGGCGGTTCTGGGAGAAGAGGGAGAAAAGAGGGCAAAGCACATGTGAGAGATTTTTTTTTTATAGGAGAGACGAGAGCACCTCAGATGAGAAGTAGCTGTGCTGAGATTAAACATAATCCTCTCTGAACCTCTTCACAGGTTTATTAGACATCAACTCCAGTTTCTCTGCTTGAAATATCCTTCTGTATGTAGATTTTTAGATCTCTGCTAGCTCCTCTGCCTCACAGACACACAAACATACTGTGAAGGAGGTCAAACACATATGTGCTTTAATAGTGAAATAAAAACCTGACTGTTTGGCAGCAGGCAAAGTGAGCACTGTGTTCTAGTCAAATATTTATTGCACAGATTTTTATATATCTCTCTCCTAGGTACATGTTCAGAAGCATACAGCCCTCTGCAAAACTCAGATAAACAAACATAATTTCCCACTCTGTACTGTCAGTATGACATGCTGAATCATCCAGAGGATATAGAAAGAAAATGTTCATGCAGATATAAAAGTTCCCAAAATTTGAAATTGAATGCAATTATTTATCTGGTAAAATTTCTGAGTGTGCAGCTCATATTTTCAATGTTCATTATGATGAGATGATTCTGCCGGGTTATGAAATGGTTAATAAATATGCAGCCATAAGATTTGCACTGCATTACATAACATGAGTCTCTAGTCTTTTAGATGGATAAGTACAGAGTTAGATTTAAAGACTGTTAAGTCAAGTTTATTTGAACAGCACATTTCAGAAACAAGGCAGTTCAAACCGCTGTCCCATAAAAACAGTAAAAAAAAAAACAGCAAAAAAAAACACTGTTCACGTCTTGGCTGCTTTCAGAGGGTAAATTACACACATTGATTTATTATGATGAATCGGTCTACCCATTTATTGGACATATTAAACATTAATCTTTGTCGTCAGATGTCATCTAGCTCTTCAAGAACCAAAGAGACAGAAAGTCAGACTTCCAATGCACAACATAAAGCACAACAATGACAAAGAGGGATGTGTAATCCTCCAACATTTACACTGACTGCATGGCAGCCTTGCTTCTGTCGGTTTGCTCCAGGCCATCAGTGTGTGAATGATCATACAAGTACCGGCAATGTAGCATTGACATAGTTTAAAAATTGTGTCACTTGTTATGTTGAGAACAGCTAAACTGAGTTTATGTCTAGTACGTTTATGGAGAATCTATGTTTCCTTCGTGGTATGAGCCAGTAAGGATCGCGATCCCTGTCTTTAACTCTAACAGCAGAGTTTAGCTGAGACGCAATAAAATTCACATTAATTAATCATTACAAAATGTTAAAGTTTTAGGACAAGAAATACTCACAAATGTGGGCCTGATCTTAAAAATGTATGATTTTTGTATTTTAGCTTCTCCCATAGATCCTTTATCAGATTGAACCCAGGACTCTGGCTGACTCTGGCTCTTAATGTCAGAAGAAATCTGTTCATAAAATAAAAAGTTAACATCAAGCCCAAATGAATACAGAAAATGATATTTGAATTAGTTCTCTTTAGAGCACTTTGTGACCAGCATCTTGAAAGGTCCTGGTTAAATAAGTTCATTTATTTTCTGGCTGTCAAATCATAGCCTACAAATAGAAAGACCACTTCAGCCAATAGGATTGAAAGAGCCTACATTGTTGGAAATATGTACAGTACACATGTGTTATTGTTATAGTTGTTGATTTCTGTCTTATCTCATGTTTTATTGTCTTCAGTCTCTCTAAACTCTGGTGCCATTTTTACTGTGTTCTAAGGTTTCTTCCAATTCTTTTAAAAACATGAATCATTCATTTGGAATCCGAAATTAAACCATCATTGAGTTCCGTGTCTGTTTCTTGGCTCTGTTATAGGCTGATGACTGTCCAGTTTGCACCCTACCACCAATGATAAATGACCAAATTAATCTAGTTATTGTTCTCCGTCGATGCTGTATCTCCTCTCACAGCTTCTTTCACACCACCTGCTGATCATTTTATAAGCTAATTGGCTGTTAGGAGTCAGTTTTCTCTCTGTTTGGAGTGCATTCGGACATCCCACAGCAGCTCAATGTCATTGTGAGCCCTCGAATGGCCACAAATCTTCAATCCACCATGAGCCCAATTTGGAGTTTCCAGCCACAGCACATCTGAAGCAGCTATTTATATGCACAACACACCATGGTTTATTTCCTACCTCACTCCAAAGGATGCTCTGTTGGTTTGGTTCATTGTAACTAAAAAGCTGCAGCTCTTCATGCACAATGCTGTATTTGCAGTCTCTTCTGGTGTTGTCAGATCCAGTCCTATCAGCTTGTGGTCCAAGGCAGGGCAGGAGCCACTGGGATGTTTGCAGGGCAGCTGGAGCGGGGGATGAAACGGCACCACTGCAGATGCACAGTGGCCAGGACTTTATATGTACATAGTAGGACCTAACTTTCTCACTGACAGGCAAATAAAGACTGTGCTAAACATCATTATAAGTGAGTTTAATATATGCAGCTGGCAAATGACAGGAATCATCCACACTGTGAATGGTAATTATGTTTGGGTTTTGCATGCACTTAGTGCTCATCATTTCACCGGTCAACAATTTCCCTTGCAAATTCCTGTTCAACACTTTTAAGTTGCGATGTTGATGCATTTATTATCACAGCTGGATAATCAGATCAGAAGCCTGATGATGAAGGTCTAACTGACAGTCCAACTGTTTCTCAGCTGGTGGGTGCAGCTGAGAATCAGAGAGCCGATGCCTGACACTCAAAATTCAACAGCAGTCAGAGGAAGTGGATCTTTAAAACAGGTTTTCATTCTGAGAGATAAATAATTATTTACAGGTTCAGGGTCTTTTATTTGTGACACCAAAGGAGGAATGGTGATAGATGGGTAGTTTTGTGTTTGTCTGCTCTGGGGTCTATTAATTTGCCAGATGAACATTTACATAGTTATTACAATTCTGTTTAAATTCCAGATCATGGTGTAGATTGTAACAATTTAACTGACTGCCCAAAAGAGCACAAAAGATTAAGTACAAGCACAATCATGAATGACAGCCTAATTTGTTTTAAAAAAAGAAAGAACACATTAGTAAACTGATCTTGTTTAAAAAAATTTGTCCAATTTAATTATTTGACATTATAAAAATTAATTAGGATGATGCTAAAATCCATGTTTTTTTTTTCTATTTTGTCAAATGAAGCCACCAGAAAAGGATAATACATCCCTTTTTGCATTATAAAGTATTACTTGGGATAAATTGCTGAACATAATGTGAAGAGTAGTTCAGCAAATTAAATAAAACATGTAATTTATTTTCAGGTCAACGCAAGAGAAACAGTATGTTATTTACATTATGTTAAAAGTAAAAATAAAACAAAATTGGGGTTTCTTTTGTCTAGAAGTAATATATTTCTCTGATGTAGAAGATTAAGTGGCACTGGGCAGGAGAACAATAATTGGGGCAGTTCTTGTGGCCAGTGGCACTTTTTTATGTGGGCAAGATGGCTTTCTGCCCAGGGTGGAAAAGCTTAGGGGCATGATGAAGCATCTGTCTGTCCAGTCATATTCAGTCCTTATTCAGTCCTTTATTTTTCATACTTTAATAAGTGTTATGTTAATTTCAATTGGAAAGGCCTGGAGCCAAACATCAGCTTGGTTTTCATGGTTCAAGAGGTCATTACAGACATGCACACTGCCAAAATATCTTCTTTTTTGTTTTGTTTTGTTTTGTTTTGTTTGTGGGTGTTAAAGATTTATTTTCATGTCTCTGACAGTTTCTCATGTCTGTTCATGAAGTTTGTGATTTATTGTGTTTCTGGTGGCTCAGCAGGACATAATATGTTGCATAGCATCTTGAGTAATCATGTGAATCCCACATCTTCCACAATAACACTTTTAAGTAGAAACCTCCCAATGCGCTTGTTTTAGGTTTGGTCCTTTCTGGTGGCTTTCTACTGAAATATTGTTTAAAAGCTTCTGGGATTTAAGTTTTGTTTTTTGTTTTTCTTCTACTGACTGTTTTCCTGAAACTCCCAATAAAATAAACCAGGCATTTCCGTGGAGGAGGAAACAAACTGGACATGAAACCATAACTTAGTCTCTTATGTACTGTAGATGCTTACTCCCTGGTAGTATTACATAATAAAGAGACAAACTTGTAAATTTCTTCATTTTATTCTAACATATGAAAGCACAATAGGGAAAACACAATGCCATATTTGCTCTGCTATGCAACACAGTACAGCAGAGCTTCCATAAGCCGTTTGCTGTAAGTGTTTAACGAAGGGCCTGACTGCAAGCCTTTTTTGTTGTTGTTTTGCTTTTGGCTAATCTTACCTCTTTGTTGATTCTTTTTATTTTATTTTCACTTTTTTCAGTTATATTTCGAAATGTCATGAAGGTCCTGAGTTACACTGCAGCATAAAATCCTTTTTATGAGAAAACCACTGAAAAACAGGACTAATTGCACAGGAATTGCCGTTGACGTCTTGAATCTTGAGCTGTTGGTTTTACTCCACCCCGTGTTGCTAGTTTATACTGGAAACCCTATATTTTCTCAGGTGCACATGTAAAAAATAATTGAAAAATCTATGTTTGAATTCCATGGCTCAGATGCGCCACACAAACACACTCACACCCGAGTCGATGCAATGTGACGGCTGTTGTTGTGTAACCAAGCCCGGTGACTCACGAAAGGAAGGAATGCAGCGCTGTGATGGGTTGAGGAGGAGGAAGAGGAGGCCAGCCTGGGGAAGGTCTTGCAGAGACAGTCAGCTATGTTCCCAAAGTCATCTGGGGGAGAGATGGAGAGGAAGATAAAGACGCTGAACATTTGGTTTTGGGTCATGCCTCAACTGCGAGCGGTTGTCTGGACACTGAACCGCAAGTGAAGCGTAAATACATCTCAGCTTTGATGCAGCCATGACCGTGGTCAGACAAACCATATGGTAGCCTAACCACATACAAATGTGAACCCATGAGAGTCAGTTACTCAGTGGAACAGGATGCAGACTTATAGGAAAAGCCTGCTGAAATAAAAAAATGAACTCCTCATAAAGAACTGTGCCTCAGCGTGCTTTCAACTGTACTCCCTTAAGAATCATTCACAATATGTGCCAAGTACAAAATTATACCTTGTTTGATTTCGTCTGCCTGTGTGTATATTCATATATATTTTTGTATGTGTGTGTGTATGGGTTTTGTGGATTTGTTTATATTGACTTTCCTCTTGGCCCAGGAGCCATTTGTTTTTCAGCAATGCGTAGGCAGTTTTGCTGGAATGGAAGTGCATGATATTCGCCTTGTACACATGCGCACACACTTCCACATTTGCAGTCGTACATGCATAGATCCAGGCTGTGCCTCCCTGGCAGTGTTATCATCCAAAGAGGCAAACAGCCAGCCCCTGATTTAATAAGCTGCCTGGGGAGTAACAGAGAGGTGGGAAAGTACTATCAGCTGATAACTGTCCTCCCCGCAAGCCCATCTTTTCCCTCTTACAGCCTTGCCAAGAGAAAGCTTGGCTTTTCCTTGTGTTTTGTGTGAATGCGCATGCCGTGTGTGGGAGCGATTCCCTGCCGGCTTCAGCCCACGTGTCTGTGGGCTGCAGCCGTGCTGGGCTGCCTCGTTCTGGGTGTCAGACAGACAGCAGAGGAGAGCCCGCATATGGCGAAGGCAGGCCTGATCTCCAAGCTAAGGAGCATATGCACAGTCCCACACCCACTAATCGTGCACACAAAACGCGCATCTTGCGTCATAGATAGCACTTCTGCCAAGCAGGAGGAATCCACAGCCCTGAGTACTGACAGAATCCCCATCTCCGTTGTCCTCTCTCTTCTGCACTTCACAAGGCGCACATAACACAACAATCACTGTTCACAAACTTGACAGCAACTCCAAAAGAGGCATCTCGAAAGTGTCGCAACAAACGGGAACAAAAGTATACCACAAAATTTAACAGAGCAATGGCTGCGTTGCATTTTGACGTTTTATTGTAGTGGTTTTGAAAGAATGGGCTTTCGGTCTCTGTCAACTCTTTGTTTGTCAAACAGGCGACTGCTTCTAAATTGTTTGAATTTTAACAAATTCAAATGTGAGTTTGATGGTTGCCTTCACCATGGTGAGATTTGAACAGTTTGCTTCCTGCTGAAAGTTTAGGAGACTTTATTGAGAAGATAAACTGAACACAAAAGATAAACACTTGTAAAAAGACAGTTATTGGATTCCAAGCTAGCTTATTTTGAGTTTTGGCCCATCTGCTCTGCTGTCTCAAGTTGTGATCAGTTCTTGTTGAGGTGAAAAGCAGCTAATTTCTCACTGCGCCTCTCATATTTAATGCATGATATTCATAAGTCAATATCTGATTGTTGCTCTGGATCTGTGTTTTACTCTCAGGAACTATATGAAAGTTGCTTATCATTGATGACTTTCATAAAGTCTCACCTAATTTAGTTGTATTTGTTTTAGCATTATAGTTTGGTATTGAACATATTTCATATTACTCAAAGTTGGATTCTAAAATTTCAATGTAATTCTCACTTTTAAAAAATTATATTAAAAATGTGTTTTTCCAAGTAGATATTTCAACAGTTTATAATTAACTAATTCTCATTCTTTTAAAAGAATCTTGTTCACACAAGATTTGGTGTGAACAGCAGGAAAGCTTCTCAGATGAGGGGAAGTTGTTACACCAATGCACCGTGCAGCTTTAGAAAATAAACATTTCTTGCATCCTCACCCCTGACTGTGCCACAATTTCCATCATGAGCCAATAAAGTTCAACTTTAGTGTACCACTAAAGTTGTTTTTTAGATAGGAGAAAAAAGGACAAAATTAAAGCTTTTTGACAATCGCCCTCAGTGGCAGCAGTTCTCTTATTTAAAAAAAATATAGTTATGCAGTTTGGAGAGTTAAATATTGGTTAAACCCAAGTGTCAGCTGACCTGAACATGTACCAGCAATTACAAATAATTTTAAAAATAATTTTACTATAATCCCAAGCACAGAAGGGCTTGTTTTCATCTCATATTGAAGCTATTCTCTTTGAAGGTGGATCAGTTATAGTTCAGAAGCTGGTGATTATGTGAAATTTGTGGTTTTTGCTTTGCTTTTGTTTTCTATTAGGGCAACAGTGCAGCCTTGGCTCTTGTTTTCCACAAGAGCTGAATAACAGACATGCTTTGGGGTGGCTACAGTGACCTGCTGCTGACACCAATGATTGATCCTGGTGCAGGAATAAGTGCCTGCGCGCAGCTGAGCGAACCAGTCCACTGAAACGCAGCCAGGCGGAAAATTAGAAATCTCTTCATCCTTGGTCCATTTGAAATCCGATATCTCTCGTCTTCCTCTCACGCAGTCACCTTTCCTCGGCCAATAAATCTGTAGTTAAATGATGTGTTTATGTGCACGCACCGAAGGGACTGGAGATTGTTTTGTCTTTGATGGTTAAGAATGTGCATATACCCAGTATAACTTCCCATTCCTCCAACACCTCGTGGTCTACATTTAAAAGGAAATACATTTTTACATGCTGACTTACACTTGACTGAGGTGCATGCTGTATACGATGCCAGTTGAATTTCGAACAGTGCATTTGGTCTCCTCTGAATGCTACAAGACTAAGAAAAACGTATTTCTCCCCCAAAAGTTTACTTGTCTTTACATTTTTCCACAATTTCATATCAATAAGTATATGTTATCAGTTAAAGATCACCAAGGTACATTTAAAAAATTGCATTTTCAATTCTTTATGGTGAGAGAAACTCCTCTAACATTCGGGCACATTTGAATGTTTTTTTAAGTTCATTGAACAATTTTCAAAAAGTTTTATTAGATGTTTTTTTTTCCCTGTTAAATATAATGTTTGTTCTTTTTGGTGCGCAGTGGTGTGCTTCTTAAGCTCTCCCACAGATTCCAGTTATGAACACTGACCTTAACTGAGGAAATTGAGAACTGCAGTGATTTAGATATTTTTCTTTGCCTAAAGCATATCCTAGGTTATTGATTTCTAAGTCTTCATTTTTCACCTGTTCTTAATTTTCTTTAGTTCAGAATGTGTTGGCTTGTTTGAGTTCTTTCAGATTGTTTTATTCTGTCAACTTGGTTCAGATGGCTCTACAGGTCTGGCAGTGATCAGAAAATCAAAGTAAAAAATATGACTAATAGCTGTTCGAATGTGTATGATTTACCAAAGGATTACTTTTTCACATAGGCTCAGGTTTTTTTGCTTTATAAATAAAATCATAATTTGCTTGCTTATGTTTCTGATATTAAAATCAGTTTCAGTTGTCAGAAACAGTTACTAAATGTGTCCAAAAAAAATACTAAACAAGAATATATTTGAAGGAGAGCAAATATTTTAGTGAAATACATAACTTGTAAATTGATATTTCCTCTCTAATGTAACAAAGCTCCTGAACCTTCACTGTTAATCTGTTTGTATTTCTCCAGGTACATCTGCCCAGGGCAACCCCCTCCTGGCCTCTCTCCCGGTGCCGGGGCGGCCTCTGCAGCCTCAGCTCGACCTCAAACACCTCCTACCCTTTAGACTCAATGGATCCTCACCCCTTAGCCTCTTTCCTAACTTTAATACGGTGAGTTTCATGTCATTAAAACTGAAACTGTGAGCTTAGAAAAGAAAAATAAGTTAACAAATTCAGCCACTTTAAAGCTTCTCAACTGAACTACATTAAAGAGTGAATGAATGCAACAGTTCATTTTGTCCATCATATTATGATCTGTTTGTTTTGTAAGTAGGCCTTTTGTTAAGGATATGATCTTTACTCAAGCGTATCTGCTGTGAAAGCTGCTGTTGTCATGACGGCATCTTCATCCACAGATGGGACCCTTACCACCTGAAACGTCAGCAGCAAACCTCTTGGTTTTCACGCACCTCAGCGTGACGCTCACCTTGCCTCTGTGACTGGAATTAAAAGCTTGTGTCTTTGATCCTTTCTCTGCGCTCTATGCCCATTGTCATTTTGTGTGTGCATTCGTGCAGGCACTTCAGAAGTCTTTTGATCCTACTTTAACACCCTTGTTGTGTATTGGGTTCACTGCTTTCATTGCACTTGAGAAAGAAAAAAAACCTTCTGCTCTGTGGTCTATAAATGGAGGATAAGCTGCAGCTTTTACACTCCAGTATGTCTCCTTTTGGAGACTGGCAAATAAAAACAGGGAGGATACAGACATATGGCTCATTCTTTACAGCGGAGGATGTGTGGGAGGGGGAGGATGAGACAGGCGTTTGCTGCATGACGTTCATGTATGGGGGGGTCACCAACCTGCTTGTGAAAAGTTCGATCAATTCATTTGCTCCGTCGCCCACTAACACCGTCTTATAGGAAAGCGACTATGCGAGTCGCAAAGGCAGTATGGTAAACACTTATTCGTCTAACACCCTCATGTATTTATATTAGCAGTGCTGTGGGCTGAAGTCTCCTGTCAGTGTTTTGTCTCTGTTTTACTTTGGGGAAAATTGCTGGTTCTATTTCCAGTCCATTGCACGTGCCCTGTGGTTCTTTTCAAAGTAATTTGTTACAGTCACACTTTGCTGCTTTTGCCTTTACTTTTGCTCATTCTGTTAGACAAATAACAGTAATTGTTGTGGCAACAGCTACTTTAGAAGAAAAATACAATTCAAAGTGAAGGAAGTACATTGCCTTGGAACAATATTCACACCACTTGAATGTTTTTCACGTCTTATCCACTCTTAGTGACAGTTTTTGGAGGGATTTTAGGTGAAATGGTGCATGATTGCAAAGTGGATGGAAAATAGTCCATGTGTTTTTAAATTTTTATGAAAAATTAAAAAGTGTGGTATGTATTTCAGACACTTTTTTACTCTGAATGTAGAGTAACCAAATGTTTTCACATCTTACAAATACGACCTAACCTCACAAGTAAAGAAATGCATTACTCAGAAAAATAGCCATAGTCTGGAGAAGCAGCAGACAACTACGGCTTAGCTGGAGAATCTTTTGACAACACAATAATTAGTTTTACAGTCCTTTAAGGGAGATTTGCGCTAAGACCATTTGTTGAAAGAGTTTGGTGAAAGAAAAGGCATAAGAAAGCATTCCCTTCTATCAAATATGGTGATGGTATCATACTGTGGACTTCGTTTGTTTAGCAGGAAAAAAATTGCTATACAGAGCTGTCCTGAAAGAAAACGGTTTGAAGATGCGAGACTGGAGGCTAAATATAGAAAAACTACCCTTTTTTCAGTTTTTCTTGAAAACAGCCATCATCTTCCTTACATTTCACAGCTATTAGCTACTTTTTATCAATCTTTCTTGTAAAATCCAAATAAAAGTCATTGTTTTAGTTTCAAATCACACAAATACACGTGATTGCTGTGTAAGTAGATTTTCCACGAGAAAAACACAGCGACAAATTAGAGCTGATATAAAGGAAGTAGGTCAGAGAACGTATGGAAACCTTTTGATGGTGTAACAATATAACATCATATCACTGTTACTTCAGTGCCAGAACAAGATGATTACCCCCGTTATGCACGGCCTGGCAGTACAGCTGCAGCATTAATCACAGCATCCATTCAGTTCGGAGTGCCAAGTTCTTTTAGTCCTGATAAGGCATTCGTTGCAGCCTGCATTTCCAGAGGGGAAGATGAATGCACCTGTCTTCAAACCCAAATAGTCTCCAGTTACCCTGGTGTCCCTTCTTATACAGTCTCTTCACATCTCTGTCTGCTTCTTTCTCTCAACCTTTACTGAAACCTCAGCACGGACTGAGCCGCCTGGCGCAGGACAAGTCCTGTCTGCGCCTGAATAGCAGGGGGAGAGCGAAGCACTGGGACAAAAGAGGCATTTATAGCCGTCGGTTCAGGATGGCTGCAGACAGACAATGGACACATTCTTCAGTTCCTAAAACAAATATCTGTGAGTGCAGCCTGCCCTGAAGAGCTGGACAGAGGGCAGCAGGACTGGGAGAGCTACATTTCAGTGGTTGTGCTGTAGCTGGTGAGGAGAAAAGAAAAAGTTTACTCCCAGAGGTAGCTTTGAGTCATATAACACAGACCAAAATAGAGCAGCTAAATAGTCTACCCTGGGGGAGACACACACCACCAGCATGGCGGTATCTTTGTCAGGTGTGTTGATAGTGCCTCTCACACCTGGCCCTGAGGAATCCATGGTAAACTGACTCTGTTCTTTACGAGGTAGCAGCTGCTCCGAACACAACACAGCTTTGGAAGGATCTGAGGCAGCATCCGAGTCAATGCTATCAATATAGCAACACTCCTTGATCTCTGGGCAGCTGGGGCTGACAGCATTGTCACCACGTTGGGTTCAGAGGGCGTGTCGGTGCTACTAAAAGTGAGAACAACCCACTCCTCGGCTATCCCCGCATGCAAGCCAGGGAACAGACAGGGTCAGGCCCTGTGCCAGCTGAGGATAAGATCCAGTATGATTGTGATATTTTATACCCGTCTGAAGGGTGTCATGATGGAATCAGCTGTCATTGTGGATCCTTTAATGAAGCCGTTTGCTTTCTTTGCTGTTCATTATATATCACGGAGGACTTTGTGGTGTCTTTCCACAGGCTGTTAAATCTGTATTAGTCTGTTTAAGGCATTTACAACAATACTTTACAATTATTGATAATGAAGTAAATAGACATCTCTTTGAGATCGGGTAATTCCTCTATGAAAAACCCACTTTGTCTTTTTGCAGACAAACATGTATTAAGAAGTTATTCTGTGTATGATTTATTGAAAAAGACAACACGGATGGAAGACACACTTAAATGTTCACTAAGTCAGATTTAGCACAATTCATAGGTGAGAGGAACAAAATGAGATCCTGTCCTAACATCACTCACAACAGGACGAATTTAAAACAACTGAAAACAAACCTTCAGCCCAATGCCAGAACTGGCCAGATTCTGCTAACATGGTTGGAAATGTTTACCTTCCTTGATGGAAGTGCTATTCTGAGGTTCAATCTCATACTCATCAAAAACCTTTTTATAAAGCAGAACCACATAACAAAGTAGCTAAAGCAAAAACTTAATTGAAGCATTACTAAGAGTTTTTCTGCTACTACAGCAGAGATATGTGTGACTTCACCTCTTGTTAAAGCAAACTGTCTTCTAAGTATTGCTAAGCACATTCAATGTATTCTAAACCCATGACCATTAGATAAGGAGCAGTTTCACAAATTTGGCTCGATTAACATTCAGCATTGAATCCCTTAGATGAGAAAAATGGTTAACCTACACAACTCCTTGTTTTGTCTCACATGAAAGAAAGTCATGCAGCTACAGACAGTTTTGGTGTAAACAAAATGTTACAATAATAGCCCAGGAGGTCACAAACGTGTTGTTTTAAGAAATGATTTATTTTGATAAAGGTGCTTTATTTTGGCTGAACTGAAGGTCTATTATGGCTAAATCAAAATATCTAGCTAACCAGATAAAATGGTAATTTACAAAAATACTTCCAAATTTCTGATTAAAATTTACTGCAGGTTTCTGGTGTGAATAAATATTACCTAATCAGTGCCACTAATTGTTGTGTCAATAAATTCTGAGTTTCTAGTTCAATAAATGTACATTGATCAAAGAGCTTTTGAAGTCTTTTGAAGTCTCATGTTTGTCTTGCACGTATCTGTTGTTTTTGTGACATTTTTTTATATGGAGCAACCTTAAACAAACTTTAAATTGAGGGCTATTTTTGCAGTGGAAATAGACATAACATCTCATTGTACTAAAAATATCCCGGTAAAATAAAACACATTTCTTTCTAAGGATTTGTAATCAAAATTCATGCACTAGTAATAATGCTTTTTGTTGTGTGGCTGAAAAATGCATTTAATATCAAGAAAAGCCTATCATACACAGTCACTGCAGAGATACTGAGGTATTCAGCTCATATCAAATAGCGGCAGCATGCTGATTAACAAAGAAAAGTTGTTATTTGTTCCAGATTTATGCCTTAAAACCTACTCAGCTCTCGCCAAGGGAACATCTCGCCATGATCCCTATTCTTTGTTTTATCCCTATTTTTTCATGATGATGGGACGTGATGTGAGGATCTTTTTCTCTTCATGCACTTTGGCTGCATGCAGGGTAACCCCAAGGGAGAGATATCGTTTGATCCTAACATTACTTTATGGCTGATGTTCAGCGCATTCCAGGAGCTACACTGTGTTAGGTTTCTGTAATCTGAAAGCAGATTTTGAAAGAATATGAACCTGTCAGAAGAATTTGATTCACTCATTAGTTAAAAACTGGTATGACAGAAGTTTTAAGACTGAGACAAAATTGTTCAGCACAAACCTACAAAATCTGAGTTTCAGACAACTGAAGCAGAAAGCAAAAACTGATCAGTGTAGACACTTCATACAGAGGGAGTTTAAACTTTCTTAATCAGCTGGAAAGTGGAAAGTGAGGAATTTTCATTTCTGCCCTGCTAAGCATGCATATATTTAAAATAAAACATAACTGATCTATCCAGACTTAAATAATAAAGAACAAAGGACTAGCAGTCTTTGCTTAGATATTTTTTGGTCTCCATTACCAAAATATATTTTTTGGTCTCCATTACCAAACATAATCTCATTAGACATGAGACCACAAAAACTTTTTGTGAATGGAAATGTTTTGCCATTAAGAATTGAGATACCTGCAGCAATAAGTTAAGTGCATGACTTCCAGTCATTAGGAGGGATGTATGATGCAATGGGAAGGTAGAAGCAGCAGAAGTGTTTTCACCTGTTCAACAGCAACAGCATTTTATATATAACTCCCAGTTGAGACTTGTAAAGTTATCTTTCAGAAAGTGATAATTGCACCAGACATCATCATCCAACAAACTTAGCCGAACAGTTTTACATGTGCAGCAATTTAACACACAGTGCAAATCTGCACACTCTTAATGTTAATTATTTTAATCCGTAAAAGAAATAAGAAGACCAACTTTTTGTGTTTAAAAGTGTTGACTGCAGAAATGTTCTAAAGTTGTAAATCACTAAAGGCTTAATTCAATGATAATGCACCTTTCTTTTATCCAGACTCTAAGCTAAATTTCAAACTATGTCCAAAGTTTGGCTTGAGATCTGACCACAACTCTGGAATTGGGCAAATATTCCCATCAGCACCAGCAAACCTGACTGCACCTATTTATTGGTATTGGCATTTATTGGTACATCAATTGACAATGATTCACAACACTCTTGTGAAAGACATTTTTAATATCAAGGAGGTCTTTTTTTATCCTGATTAGATGAATGTTGAATATTCAGACTTTTTTGTTCATCTTTATAAAATATTGGATGTTTAGTTACTCTTTTCTTTTCAGAAAAAGGGATGAATAAAATCACTGTTAGTAGTGTGAAGTGCAGACTATTATTCATTATGTAATTATCCAGTAACTTCACTGATTTCACATCATGACAAACACAGAAAAAATGAAATTAAAATAAAATAAATTAACTTCATGGTCATTTTTACTGAAATGTTAGTAAAACTATTTAGTCCTTAGAGCAAAATTAATAAATACTTTATGTGTTATATTTACTGCATACATATTTAATGAGTATTAGCAATATTTGCTTTGCAGAGATATTTTGCATCCTCTGCTGCTATGTTTTAGACTCTGTAAATGTGCAGCCTCTTGGCATGACAGGAACATGCTGCTTGTGTTGATCTTTGCTGTCTGTGTCTCAGATGGACCCTGTCCAGAAGGCAGTGATTAACCACACGTTTGGGGTCCCTCAGCCCCTCAAGAAGAAACAGATCATCTCCTGCAACATCTGCCACCTGCGCTTCAACTCAACAGTAAGAAAAGATTCTTTTTTTCTGTATGAGGAAGATGGGGGAAGTGTAGCAATAAAAGGAAGAAAGACACATTATGCTTTTTGACTGCATAATGTGCACTGACTGCATCACCTTTAGTGAATAATGGGTCTACCTCAAGAGAAAATTGTTCTTTGGAATGGTAGTATTTTTTCTTGAATGTTTGCTTTCACTGGAAAAAGAATGTTTCTATGACATGCAAAAGAATCATGAAAACACTAAGAACATCTAAGGAGCCATTGCTGCAATGTAAACATTGCTGTTTTGTGTTGTTGTGTCTTGTTTTTCTAATGAAACTTTGCAAAGATGGAAAAACGTTGTGCTGTCATATTCTTTAAAAAAAGAAGCTTTCTCCTCCAACATTTGCAAATATGCTTTACTCCTTTAATACTGTAATTGTCCAATAATAATCCTTAAACATAACCGTAAATTCTGTGAGCATTAGACTGCCTAACATTAAGCTGAATTTTGTTTTATGTCCACTCTTTGGAAGATGGGAAACTCTATTGGATATAGGAGGATTTTACAAATTGGAATAATCTTTCTCACTGTAAAATAATGGAATTCAGTTAAACTGGAAATTGTTATATGACTCTTTCCTTATTAAAGAGCAGGAAGAATTGTTTCTCTAATGTCGTTGCTGACATTTTCTCATTTCCATTGTAGAACAATGTAACCTGTAACTCCACACTATCAAAATAATTTCTTTGACAAACGTGTTCAAATCAGTCACATACATTTTGTTTGCGTCATCTGGCTGCTACCTTCCATTCTTAATTTTATGCTTTTTTTGTGTTTTGTTTCAAACTGAATTGTGGTGTGCTGGAGCCTTGATTAGGACAAAAAGGCCTTATATAAGTAGCATGGGGTTTTTGGTTTTGTTCTTATGTGTAAATCTTTGTTCAGTTTTCATTTCAGTGAAATTTTATGTGTGTTGGTGACAGTTGTGTTGGCGAGAAGGCTTAGATTGCAGCCGAGATTCCATTTATCAGCAAAGTGCAAAAAAAAACAACAATCAGCAGCCACAGCAGGATGCAGATTTCTCAGCTATTCTATCCATCCTTTGTATAGCACATGCATTGTATATATGGAAACAGTCAAATTAAAAAGCATTAAACAGTGTTGAGCGATGTCTTCCATCCAGATAAAGCTAAAATGTGAAAGCAGCCACATGTTTCATTTGGACTTTAGTCTTCAAAAGGCTCTGGAGAAACAGAGGTAAGAAAGAAGAGTAGGATGTAGGCATTCTGTCTTTTTTGCACACTTGAAGAAAAATGTCAAGTTGATTAGTGACTTGAAGAATACTACATAAACTTCTCCAGAGTTTTATGTATATAAATGCATGATGCACGATGTTCTAAGAGAAAATTCCCTAAGTGTTAGTCTGATTTAACGAGCTGTTCATAGCAGCAATTTGTGACATTCAAAGTTATCTTATTAGAAATCATACAAAAGTATGTTTTTATCAAATCCAATCTAAAACTCATAAATATTGTTACTACTGACCTGTCTAGTGTTCCTTAGTTGTAGTGATATGTTTGAATTTGTTCTCTAGCAAATCACTATGAGCTTCATACAACAGTTTTATTTTTACTGAGTTTAAACAACACATTGTTAGACTCTACAGTGAGACATATGGGGTGAAAAATGCCACTAAATACCTTTAAGTTTGTGGTTGTTGTGTCAAAATGTAAAAACAAAGAAAAACTGAGGATAGATACTTTTGCAATGCAAGTTTATTTACATCAGTGCCCATTGCTTTGTGCATAGATCATTTATCTTTTTTTGAAAGCCTTTTCCTGATGATATATTTTTCTAATTACCACTTCCCCCTCTCTTTTGGGTGTCTAATATCCATGTGGGACCTACTTGAAATATAGGTTCAAGATACTGATGATCTTGTTCTCTCTACATATCTATGTATTTAATTTTTCTGTATAAAATCTGGTGTCTTGCTGATTAACCAAAGCAGCTGGCACTTCAGTTTAAATTCTGTGTCTGTCTATTTTCCACTAGAGCCTGGACTCAGAGGCTCTTTAAGTGAGTGGAATGGAGCTAGCTTTACACCCACTCACTGTATATAAGTCCACACGATGTGTACAGCTCCCCACCCCCGTTTCCTTTCATCCCAGGGATTTCTTGATCACTGGACAATCTAGAATCCTTTTGATGAGCAGCACATCCTCTTGTAGTTTCTCTTGACTGAGCCGCAGCTCATTTCACGCCTTGTCCTTCTGCCTCCTTTGAGACCCAATTGGATGGCTGCCGGTGAGGAGGCTGAACTATTCACAACAGGCTGTGGAGTCAGATGACATGCTTATGTATTTTTGTCTGAGTTGGTTTCTCTGAGCTAATGCTACCTGCGCAGTAATCAGTCATATTGGTAACTCTCAGGCGATCAGATTTACTGGCATTTTGCTCCAAGTTAGAAAAGCCTTGATGAATTTGCCTGTCTGGTATGTTTTTTCTGGATGTTTTTATTTGATCTCAGAATGTCTCCTCTTTCTTTTTAGTTGCTGCTGAAATGGTAAACCACTGCCAATATGATACTACCCAGAGGTCAAAATATGCAAAACAGAACTCATGCTAAATCCACTTTCGTTCCTACATTCCATACTGTGAATCCTTAGAAGTAGGAAAATACTAACCTCATTTGGCATTTTGTGTTGTTTGTAGTGACTTTAAAGACATACTTCCTAGCGTGTAGCTCTTTAAGTCCAAAATGATGTTCTGTTCACACCAGTGGCTGATGAGCGCTGATCCCCAGAGGTTGTCTTAGCTTCTAATGAGTGATCTGTGCATTGATTTCTTTGCTATTTTTATGTATCACTGCTTTATGTAACAACGTGGCTTTTGTTCTCCAATTGAACAGGGTCACGAGAGTGATGAAAATGGAAAAGTAAATTGCTATCCACTCCAAAGGAAATTTGCGTGCTTTTATTGCTGCAGTCTAGTCAGTCAAAATGTGTTTTAAGTCTGATTTGTGTTTGTGTGCTTATGAGGGCCTTAAATGTGTGTAACATTAGTATGTATTGCCAAGTGTGTCTGGGTTTTGCAGAGGCTGACTCTCACAGTGCACATTAATAGGGTAGTTGTAGAGATGGAATCCTCTCTCTTGTTGCATATTACACATGCAATTATACCTCTGGCCTCCCAGTGTGCCAGCTCTGTTATCAGGTGGAAACAGACTCTCCTTCTTGCAGCCTCCGGATGCCTGTGAGAGAGAATTTTTGGGCAAGTGCATTTGAACATTTCTTGCACACAGGCTCTGGTCTTTGCAGCAGATATGGCGCTAGGTTCTCTATGCTTCTTCCCTCTAACATGTCTTTTTCTTCTTTTCCATTTTTCCACAGAACCAAGCAGAGGCCCACTATAAAGGCCACAAACACGCCCGGAAACTCAAAGCCATGGAGGCCCAGAAGAACAGGCAGCGACGAGGTGGAGAGACCTCAACTACAGGGAAGGAGCGGGAGCGGGACCGAGAACGAGACCGAGACCGAAACAAGACGACCCCTTCTGATGCAGCTCTTCCAGCACCTATGGACACAAGCTTAGTAAAAGAAACAAGTAGGTGCACAGACAGAAAGTGAGAAATGTGAGAAAGTCAAACCTGAGACTGGAATTCATTTCTCTGCCCTCTTCACATTATGAATGGAACTGTAACACGTTTTCTTTCCTTCTTTTATTTTAAACTCACTTGGTAGCCCTCAAATTAGAGACAGACTTTTAAAATACATTTTGTGTAATTTATCTTTTATAATTCCTCCTTCAAAGCACTTTTAAAAGCTTATGAAGTCTTAGTCTTCTCTTATTTGTAATTGGCAAGAAAATGAGAAGCAACTGGAAAAGCACAACTCCTTCTGTTTTTCAGTATCGATCTCGAAGCTAAAATGAAATTATGTTATAGCTTTACTATACCAGCTGAAATATATGGATATAAAAACATTAAAAAACAGAACACTAAGCCAAAAATGAGTCTGCAACTCCAAACTTTTCTAGGTTTTCTCTAATTGTTGATAATGCCTTGCTCAAAGTTCCAAAGCATTAGAAAAATCTTTCTGGTCATTTCCGGACTGAAAGTTGCCAGCGATTTTATTTTCTCATCTATTCTTGATTTTATTGTTTTGTTTTTGTCTAGATCAGGTCATATTGCCAGACAGGTTCCATTTAAGTGCTTTATTGACTCTACTGGTCTTTCAATGATCCAGCCTTGGTGTGTCTAATGAAACTGAATACAAGCATTGTGGTTCAGCTTCTGATGATCTAATTAAGAGAGCAATTTCTCTGGCTTCCTCATCTAATATTAAAGCTACACAAAAGATATTGGCACCAAAAATCAGCAGACCTTAGTTTTAGTTATGGGGTTGGTATCTATTTTCCAGATTCCTAATAGTTAGTTGCCATGGTTATCTTTTCAAAGTCTCTCCTCTGAATTTTAGCTGGAACATTATTTAAATGATGGCATTGGGTGCAGAGCAAGATAAGACATCAAACTTTGGATTTGACTGCATTTTTGTTTTAGTTATTCTGTTGGAAGATTTGTATGAAAAGCTTCGAAGGCCATGCTTAACTCAAACTCCATTGAACTGTTATCAATTGTATAAGGATGAGATATGTAGAAGAAAGTTAATAAACGTTCAATCTAAGTAAAACATTTATGAGTTCACTGCTCTCAGCCTTGTGTTCTAAAGTTTTCAGACTGCAAGAACGGCTATGGTCCGGGATGTTGCGTAAACAACCTGGCTTGCTGAGATCGATTGGACTCTCTCTGTTCTTTGTTACCCCATTTTTTTTTCTTGATTTCAATTTCTTGACTCCCCATTACTCTCTTCTGCTCCCCCGTATTGAAGTTGGAATGAGAGGGTGGTGACAGGACCAGAATTGGTGTGTTTGAGCACAATAACGGCACAAAGTGCTGAATGAGCCATGACGGAGCAGAGCAGTGCAGAGGGGTTTCGTTTTAATGGGCTGTCAAAAAAAAAAAAAAAAAAGAACTAACGCTGAACAATATCAAAGACACTCATCTACTTCTACAAAAAAGTTCAGCTGTTTGTACTTTAGTGGTGCCGATATAGATATCTAGTGCTTTACAAAGGAAATGTAGTTCTTTTTGTTTTCAACAAGAAAAATAAATGTGAACTTTTCTACTGCAGACAGCTGCACTTTGACTTCTAAGAACCTGAATTGTTTCTTTGGTATTTTGACTGCTACGTAAACCCCATTAGCTTCTCATATTGCCCTTGTCTAGATCCAGACTTTAATTTATCATTCTGAAGCAAGGGGACTGTGCCAGTGCTATAGCAGTTTTTTTTCCCTTCTTATTTCCTCTATCGTTTTAAGTTCCCTGTCTCGGAGAAGATCTCTAGCTATTCAGGGGTTTTAAATGCAGACAGAATATCTGAAAAAAGAGAAATATAAAGGTGCTCTTGGAGAGGAGTGACACTGTTTATCCTCCAGACAGGATAGTTTAGAAATGGACACACACATACAGACATTTTCCCCTTGAGTGCCAAGAGTCTCCTTCAGAAAGGAGAAATCAGACAAAAGACCCGGAGCCTGATAACACTCTCATCAAATATAATTTTAATATTCTGCTGTTCCAAACGCCCTGAAAGAGGAAAGCTCGGTAGAGGCAAAACGAGACAAGATGAGTGGAAAATGTAAGATAAGGTGAAATGAATGAGAGAGAGCGAGGGAGAGAGAGAGAAACGAATAAGAAAGGGAAAGCACGAAAGAAGTAGATAAGTCATAGCTAATTTTTATGCTGTGAATAATTTTGCAGTTCCAAGGCAATTTTGTGCCAAAGAACACTCTTTAATAAACTCAATTGTGTAACTGGCCTGATGTGAAATTGAAATGCAGCAGAGTGAGCCAGTGCTAGCATCCCGCACAATGCCAAACTGGGGTGGAAACGCGCTCCAAATTAATACTTGATGAAATGAATTACATCTGCCATGAAAATAAAAGCTGCTGGGGAGCTTTGAGAGGCTAATGTCCGGAGTGTCTGTTCTCAGGAACCAATAAGATCCCCATCGGTGGTTCAGTGAAGCATGCGCAGTGTCTGACTCAGAACAAAACAAAATATTCCTCTAGACCCACAAGGTCAGCCTCTTGGGTGCAATGGAAATAACTACTGAATAATATGAACATGATGGGCAGCTTCTTTTCATAAATGACTGTTTTATTGAAAGGGAAAAAATGTGATTAAATATTTTATTTCTTCTGCATATGACCAAAATAGCAAAATAACTGCGGCTCCTCATTTAACATCCCTTCATTATTTTTTTAGAAACACTTCATATCCATACTCACAGCCTTTCGATAAACTTCTGTAAGAGAGTTTTTCTCTTGGGATAATAACTGCACTAAATAGTTGTTTAAACATGCTTTTGCAATCAGTGGACACAACTACACAAAATTACTTAAATGTACTATGTGTTATCATTTTCGCTGTGAATTGTTGGCAGTTGGTTTTAAAAACAAACATTATACAAAATTAAAAAAAATGTTGGCATTCACATTTAACCCTCTGTTGTTACACTTATCCTGTAGCATTTTACAAAATACTCCAGCTACATGGAAATTTTACTAAGTCTCCTTACACACTCTTTGCAGATCATCCAGAGTCCAGCATCCACCTTATTCTCTCTTCTCTTCAACTCAGCACCCAGTTATAGCATAAGTTTTACATCTGTCAACTGCAATGACCTACAAGTTCATTTTTTGTCTATTAAACCATTTCACTGATGATTTAAGTATATTTTCTGGATCATTGCTCATTCATTTTAGCTTCCTGGCAATGACTACAGCATTTTAATGTAAAATGTCTTGATGTCTAAAAGAGTTTTAATTACTATCTATTCTAACATGTTTTCCAGCTCCCAGAAAGAGAAACAGTGCCGCAACATCACTGATCCTCCACAGAGCAAAAGAATATAAAAAACATTGCTGCATTTCCCCATTTGTTAAAAAAAATTATTATGCAATTTGTACATATTTCTAACTTCTAGCAATAAGTCCTTTTACATATGCTAACATACATAGTCTCTCAAATACTTCCCAGTCACATTTGGGATTGGGAAGTAGTTTGGTATTTTCATTGGCAGTAGTTAAAATACCAATCAAACTAGTTTGATTGGTATTTTATCAAATCGAGCGCAACAAGTCATCCATCTGGGAAAGAGAACGAGGGGATAAACAGAGATGAACTTTCTAGTCACACAAAGAGACAGATCGATTCTTATATAGCATGCCTCAGACTAACAAAGGACAGCCATCTACCAAGTGTAAGAGTGCCAAGCTGGTGCCAGGAGACTGAGAGCCACCATCAATCATGACAAGCATCAATCACCGCCGGCTTTGATTGACTCCGCCACTGAAGTCATCTTTTGCAGGGACTCTGTCTGTCACCGCAGTAATGATGATCTAAAGCAAGGATTTTTCCCCTGGGAATTTGTTTATGTTCAGAGGCTGCCTCGGATCAGTGCTCGCCTACTAAATCAAGCGCTCAGCGTCTTGAGTGTAGAAGCAAGCGTGTGTATAATGAGTCCAATTTTCATTAGCTGTCTGTCTGTGCTTTAAGTTCTTAGCCGATCACTCTGCTGACTGGTAATCTCTCAAGATGTTTACATCCACAGAAACATATTCAGATGGACTGTTGAAAACATAAATCAAATTATTCTCATGTTAAAGTTACTCATGATTGCTTGTACAACATCGATCCAGATGCTCTGTAATCGATGGTGTCTACTTCTATTCCTCAGAGGGCCAGCTGCCAATGAACTGGTCTTGGCCTGACAGTTTTGACAGTTCTCTCCTTTGTTTTCACAATTATATCAATACTTAGAGGACATGTAGAACATCTGAAAGACAGAAATTATGCAAGACTACCAGAGTCACGCAATTGATAAAGTAAGTAAAAAAATATAAGAATTCTGTGACATGTTCTTGCTAGCAATGCACTAGTATATTAATCCTGTAAAAGCTCGCTTTTACAGGGCTTTTATTCCTAGCTATTTGAAATCAAGCATGTGGATAAAAGGAGAATAAAGTAAAATTCTGCAATTTTATTCTCCTTAAATATGATTAATCCAAAAGTGAAAATGTTCAATTCCCAGCAGGAAATAAAGATCTTTATATCAGCCTCCCTCTGATCTCTACCCATGAATTTTCAGAGTCCCACCAACCTCTCTGTCTTCTGAGGTTCCTACTAAACCCACTGATCAGAATCATTTCCCACCACAGACCTCTCAGGTGGCCTTGTATTTCACAGATCATTCCTACCTCCAGCCCTTCCCCCCTACCTCTGGAAAAGCTCTCCAATCCCTCAAGGGTCACACTCATTACAGCAAGGGGAATGTCTAATCTTGCTCATATAGTTTCTTTTACCTGGAAAGGAATGAAAAAGGAAGACCCTTATCTCCAATGATGAATTTACTCTAAGACATAAAAAGGAAAATCAATGGAGCACGGTCTCTCTCAGGTCGACTCTATCCATGTGCGGGTGTGTGTGTGTGTGTGTGTGTTAAGCTCACTAAATGAAATGGAGATATTCAGTGCTCTGGAGTGAAGTGTGTTTGATTCCCATGGGAAGACAACAGAGGTGAAGGGGGAGAGGTAATGGAACTGCAGTGACTTATCGGCGGGGCTCTGCAACCGATGGGTTTGTTTATATTGAGTGAAACTCAAGACCCACTTGATATTTGAAGAGTAAATGTGAAGAGCAAAGGTGCAAATGAAGAATGAAAAAATGACTTGTGGCAAATACTTTATTAAACCAAAAAAAGTTAATGAATTATTAATGTTGCATAAAGTAGTACTAATGGGGATCCTAACCCCAACGCATTGAGATGTTTCGTTCCCTGTATTGAGGAGTCTTTGGCCAATAGAGTGTCTCAGACTGATACCTGATTCAATTGTTGTAGTTTCCCTAAAATCAATTACTTTTATGTGGTAGAAAGCTCAGTAGCATTACAATGCAGTACAATTCATCCAGTGCTATATGGGACTGTCGGATCACTGTTCTGTCCAGAGCATCTGGGGAGCTTCTTTTGATTAATAAAATTTAAAATGAATGATGAAAATATTACTTTCATTGTTTAATATTTAAAGTGCCTGTTGCCATGTGTGGAATACAATGGCTGTTCTTTCTGCCCGTCCATTCAGCCTATCTGTTCTGATATGAATTGTTGATAATTCAGCTGATAGTACTTAGTGCAGGTCGTCTTAATTGAACAGAAAAACCAAAACAAAAGTTGTTCTTTTGCTTAAACACTTTTGGTTAAACTTAGAACTGTGCTTTAAATTTAATCAAATTTAATGACTAGTGTTTCCGCTGCATAATGTACTGCAAACTCAAAGTGATCATATTATTGTAATATATGAAAAACAATTCATTAGGGATTCACTGGATCAACAAAAATAACTTAACATAGAGTATGACACGGTAGGGTGCATGACTGCTACATTGAACCAATAACAGATTCTGTTATAGCTGTTTCTTCAGGGACTCCCTGGACTGATCGTTAAAAAATACTCTTAATATTTAAGATATTCTAGATATTGTGTGTATAAATTTGGTGGTAAGGGTTATAAGTTTTAATGTTTGTATTGTATTGGAATCAAAATATTCAGAGAACTGTAGAGCTTTGTGAGTATTTTCTTTAACATTTTGGAAAACTACAAAGATAATTGAGAACTATATGTGATGAATGTATTAGGAGTAAGGCCAAAAAGGTTATTGTTGGTCCTTTATATACTCTTCACAGTGACGTTTTGATATGACCTTCAGGGAGACTTCATTAGAGAAATACCAGCACTAACAAAAATATTTATTCTAATTCTTTTGTGTCGAATGCAATTAAAAAGTAAATAGAAAAAGGTTTGCCCATTGAGAAATTATTTATTTTCTACATGAAAATGCAAGGATAATAACCTTGAAATATATGTATATTTAAAATGATTTAACACATAATGTATTTAAACATGACTCACATATATTTTGTTTCATATTAGGGCATATTTGATTAGAATTTTAATTTTTTTTCTAAAGTAATCTGTGAACCTGCAAATTCATTCTTTGGTCCTATAAATTTCTATATGTGTGGAAAATAAATTGTACATATTTGCATGTGTTTTTTATCCAACAGTCACAAAAAAACTGGACTGAAAATAAAGCTAATAAAGTAGACAAAGTGTGAAAGAAAAGCTCTGGAAGTCTTTCATCGTCTATTAAGAAATATTGCACAGGATTACTTTCATGGTTAATTTATCTCAGCTTGTTTTTTTCTTCAAACCAGCTGCAACAGAAATAAAATAACAGATTGCATTTCTGCACCTTTGATCTGGTCTTATGGCCTTAATTTAAAATAAAGTACACCAGGCTCTTTACAAAGTGAAAAGTGCCAGTACTTTCAAAGTTAGTCCTACTCTGAACATCCAGTTTGCTGATATTCACCTTTTCTTTTCTCTTCTACTTCTATACAGGTCTTCAGTTTGATCTGGAACCAAGCATCCTGGAGGGAAAACTGGAAGAGAGTCCCAGGAGCTCGGTCATGCTGACACCGGTGTCTGAGGTTTCCTCTGTGGAGCTGGTCACGCTTTCCCCTCCTCAGATTTCGCCTTCCTCTCAGCTCTCTGAGACGGCGTCAGACACCAGCACTCCGGAGGGTGTAGAGGCCGCCGAGGCTGCAGAGCCCACAGAGGCCACTGAGGCCATGTGTCTGACCGGCGAGTCAAGTAATGTTGCAGACCCATCTATCACACCAGGGGAGCCATGCGTGGATGACAACAAAGACCCCAAGAAGAGCAAAGCTCACCTCCACTGTCCTGTCTGTAAAGTCACAGTCAATTCCACCTCCCAACTGGAAGCACATAACAGCGGTACGATCAACTTGTGACCCTGATTTGTACACATTTCTTCATGTTTTGAAAAGCCACTTACATTTGCCATTGAAATTTCTTGTAGAAAAAGGCTTTGGATGACAAAGAGCCTGTCAAATTTCTGGGGGTTTTTTTTCTTTCTTTTTTTTCCATCAGGTACTAAGCACAAATTGATGCTGGAAGGTCACAGTGTTCTGCCGCGCCGAAGGGGGAAAGTAGTGGCAGCTCGAGCTGGCTGCAAGAGTAAGCGGCTGGGGAGCAAAGGCAGCGTCGGGGTGCCTAGCAAGAACTTCCAGTGTGAAGTGTGTGAAATATTTGTGAACTCTGAAACCCAACTTAGCCAGGTAAAGATTAAATTGCAATTCATATATATTTAAAACTTTGCTGCATATGGGGCCACATCCACTGACCAGTCTGGGTTCCCTTTCAGCTTGGTAATGCAAAGTGATTTGTCACATGGTTGATGAGCACAATACCCTAAGGAGTCTATTGGACTCCGGCTTGCGTTGGTAGCAAAACCGACCAAAACACCATTAGGAAGATAGTCTGAGCATGAGTAATACTCAGGACTTCCAAGCTTTTTTTATTCTTTTGAAATGGAAAATGAGGGTGCATGAAAGGATTGGGAGAAGTCCTACAGATTTGTCGACATACCAAGGGAGAGTGCTGCCAACCTGATATGAGTTTGTAAAAAAGGCCATAGAAGTGATGTTGACTCTGCTGGGAAACGCACGAAAGTCCTAAATCACCTGGCAGTGGAGAACAGGTTGCTCACAATTTCCTCAAACCCGCTCCATGGAGAAACGATTTGGCTGCAGGATTAATCAGAAAACCGAAGCGCTTGCAGATCTTTATCCACTACAATGAACACTTGGAGCTTAAAATTGCATGTTTAGCTTGACTTTACATTTACCTCTAATCTACTGCATTAAATTTGGTTAGATTGGTGGTAAACATAAAAAGTGGAATTTTAAGTACTATTTAATCCAAAAGCTAATTTTAACGGTGATGCAAGTAATCTGTGGTGCTTTCTTTAATAGCTCAGGCACATGAATAAAGCTATTAAGACTACATTTAAGTGCTATTTTTACCGTCTTATTAGTTTAACAAAATGCCCAGTGACCAGGCGTTTATTTGCCACTTATTGCAAGCTACTATGCTTTATGTGTTTCTTCTGGATGTATTACCATCAAACCACAGTCAGGAAGTAATTTTTCTCCTTTTGATGTTCACTTAATACTATTTCTGTGAGTCATGAGACTGTCTACTCTGGAGTGGAATGTGGAAAAATAACAGAGAATGTGCTGGCATGTGTATGAGCGCCCAGTCTGCTTTAGCCCTAAATGCATTCCACCAGTCTTTTATAAACATCCTCGTTCCCAGGAGGACAAAAGCCTGTAAGGTATCGCAGCCAGCAGGGCAGCTTTAATAAAGTAATGC
This sequence comes from Poeciliopsis gracilis, assembly GCA_911649635.1. Classification (NCBI taxonomy): domain Eukaryota; kingdom Metazoa; phylum Chordata; class Actinopteri; order Cyprinodontiformes; family Poeciliidae; genus Poeciliopsis; species Poeciliopsis gracilis. The sequence goes on from CAJVRI010001527.1 coordinate 5,016,893, forward strand.
AATGTAATTTCTGTGCACCTCACTCGTACCCAGCATGTAGTTATTATTCAATGGACAACATTTGAGGTTGTTCCGCTATGGTGCGACAGATGCTTGTGAACCAGCTAATGGTATTTCTGCTGGTCTCGGCAGCACATGAACAGCAGAAGGCACAAGGATCGGCTGGCCGGAAAACCACCCAAACCCAAATTTACCCCCCACAGCAAGAGCCAGCCGAGCTCCAGCTTCACGGTGAGTCTCAGCCCTGAAGATGCGCACAAATATGCATGAAGACAAACGAGAAACAATTCTGTCTTTTCACAGCAGAGATGCTTCAACACGGTGTATATATTTGCCAGAACTGGATCGTTTCAGTTCCACTCTCAGAGCTAACGGTGTTTTTATTGCAACTTTTCATAACATTCAGGACATAAAAAAATCCAATGGCTTTTAAAGGTCTCTACAGTGTATCATGTTGTGACAGCATGCCTGTGTCTCTGTAATGTCAGAGAGGTTAAACACACTCTTATAGTCGGTGAGTCCCCGACCCCTGAGACAAGTCTAAATTAGTCCTGCTCTCCCTGCTGTCCAGCTCTGGCAACAGCAGCCTGATTCAGCACTCCAGATTAATCACTTTTCTACTCCTGTCATATACACACTTCCCCCACCTCTCTCCTTTCTCCTGCTCCTCCTCTTCCTCCTCCTTTATCCTACAGAACGTGAGATGGAGTGGCTATGCAGGTGTGGCTGTGTCTGCCATGAAGAAAGCATTCACCCAGTGCAACCTCACTTCTCTCTCCTCGCAGGTCAGTAGCAGGCGAGGCTGAGACTGCAGTTTGGAATTGGAAGGAGAGACTTGTGTTGGCTGAAGTTTAGGCCTGACTATGGCCAGGGGACTACGCAAAGAAAATAAGGAAGCCACTTTTACATTAAAGTACATTAAAGGGGTAGCTCTGATCTTTTTCACAGTTTAGCTATTAATATCATGGTCTGTAGATCCCAAAGTTAAAGATTACAAAAGAAGTTTACCTTCATTACCAGCATAGTGGGACCTGTTTATACAAGTATATAAGATACATTTTTAGCAAAAAAGAAAAAAAAACACTTTGGGACCTCAAGCTTCTGCTATAATTTAGGAAATTATATAAATAATTAAACAGTTTGTATCTCAGATGCACAGCACTTTATAAAACTATTCATGCCCCTTAAAACTTTTGTAATTTTTTCACATTGCAGCCACAAACTTCAACAGATTTTAGGTAATAGACCAACTATTGGTTTGGAAATGAGACATGGTTTTCAAAGATTTTGTAAATAAAATTTGAAAAGTGTAGAGTGCATGTGTATTCAACCTTCTTACTTTGATACCTCTAACCCTGAGCATTCAGCTGCCATCCTATTGGTAATACATAAGCTGGGTCATTAACAAAGGTGTTTGAAAAGTTCAAAGCTTGGTTTGGTTGTTGTTATTCAATAAGCTATATCGAGAACACAAAATGCTAAATAGGTCAAAGAGACTAAAATTAAACTTTTTTTGTTACATGTGTGAGGGAAAACGAACTGTGCATCAAGCTAAAGCACACCATGCACATGCTGAAAATATTTTTGCGGAAGCATTATGCTCTGGGGAGCTATGTTGCGCAACACCTATTAGCAAAAGCATAAAACTAGAGACTAGTGGTGCCACAATTATTCATTCATGTGGGCTGAATATAAATGCATGTTCAGTTTTTTTCACATTTTTATTTATTAAAGTCCATGTGTTTGCTACACTTTTCAGATTTATATTTGTGAAATGTTTAAAAGCATGTGTCATTTTTCTTCCACACAATTTTGTTGGAACTTAGTGTTGGTCTGAAGGCCTGTTAAAATCTGTTCAGTGGTTATTATGTGGCAAAAAGTGAAAAAAAGTCAAAGGGGTGTGAGTACACTTGCTGTATCTAAAGGCTTTTTTTGTGATTATTTTTTTTAAGAGTGGCATTTTAACGTTTATTCTCCCTAAAATTATGAAAAGGTAATGAAGATAAAATCATTTTTGGTCAGAAAAGTCAGTTTTATTTGTAGTTATGCCATAATTGGCTGTTTAGTTTTGCACTAGGACCTCTCTGCCCTTCCATGTGCATATGCAGAGAGCCAAAGGCAGGAGGAGCAGCAGCAGCAAACATCCCCAGAGTACAGAACAGAGCAGACGTCCATTACAACAAATGTGACACTGATTAGGTCAGACACAGTATGAAGAGCAGGAATGGATGGGCTTTGCACTGTGGCTTCCAGAGGAGGCTTCAAAGTAAGCAGTTTAAATACGCAGCTCTAGATTAAATTTACCAGTTGGACCAGGGGAGCTGTCTGCTGACATGAGCCTGAACTAAAACTAATACAAACACACAACTGGAATCAACTCGAGGTTATGAGAGAATTTTATGTTGATAGGAATGTATCCAGGAATTTGGAGGCTGTTTATTAAGCAGTTTGTGGCTTTTGTTATTGTGGTAACTCTGTTTTATTTAATATATGTATATATGTACATAAGTATATATATATAGAAAGCAAACCTTTAAGCTTTGAACAGCAGTGTTCATGAGCTAGGTAATCACGTTAACTTCATTGACTAATCTTAAAGTAAAGTAATCTTCATAAAAGATCAGAAAAACCCTTTTAATAACTTCGAGCTTCAGAACTACATATTTTCTTCAACTTAGTGATGAAAATGATTGTGTCCATGTCATACTCCTAGATTGTCTATTATTGTCTATCTTGTTTATGCAAGTTTGGACACCTGTGGGTAAATTCATATTTCATCTATTCTTCATGTGAAAAGAAGTAAATATAATTTGCTCAGAGGTGTTTTGCATATTCCTTCACTGCAGCTGAGTGTCTGAACGAAGGGCCAATGTTTTCGAGAAACATGTTTGCCCGATCACTGTTGTGCTCTGCCCTCGTTGTGTTCTTCTCTTGCTTCTTACCAGTCCCCCATTCCTGTCTTCTCCAGACCAAACTGGCCTTGCAGAAGCAGCTGACCAAGAGTTTGACAACTGGCTTCCTGCCCAGCCCCCTCACCCCACCAACTCTGTGCACAGTGGCGACTAACCCGCTGGCTCTGCGCCACCCGGTGGGCACCACCACCTTCATCCAGACCCCATTCCTGGGCCCTGCACTGTTCCGGCCTGCTCCGGGGCCACTGCGGGCCACGCACACACCCATCATCTTCTCCCCTTATTGAGGACTTAACCAATCTCCCAGTTAAGCTCCAGTCCTGTCCCTTTACCAAATCCAAGGCCCTCGTTTTAGTGTGACCATGCAACAAAGGTCACATCCAAACTATGCAGCCCACTTGACTTAAAATGGGAAGAGTGCACAAATTCCAATTTATCACCAGGCCTCATGGCCTGAGAGCGCTTCTCATCACAAAGGCCAAGATCCCTTTTCATGCCTTCTTTCTGCTCCTTTGATGATGACCTCAGGAGCAGCACAGGCCTCCAGACAGTGACTGGCACAAGGAGGCCGCATTTATAGCCATTTCATGGGTCAACATGGTTTAAATTATAAATATTATTGTGTAATTTATTAGAAAACATATTAGAAAAAAAATCTAGATGTATGTTTAGTGTGGTTGCCACAAAATAAGGTCCCTTTACTTGATGCTCTTATAAAACCTTTTTTATCTTCTATGTTTGGAGGCTTGATGAAAAGTTGTTGTTGTAGGTCCGTAAAGTAGCTGAAGCAAAGCCATATATATATGGCTGCAGAGGCCAGCCTCACTCATCAGTGTTTTCAGCTGACAAACTTAAGCAATGCTGTTGCATGGTATTGTGAATATGGTAAAAAACCATAAAACGTCTTAGTTTAAGGGTAGAGTTCTGAATTTTTATTGGGAGATTTTGTTAAAAGGTTACAAGGTGTTGGTTTCTTACCTACAGTACATGTCACATCTAAGCTGCCATCACAGATTCTACCTGGCCATGTATGCTGGCATATTTAAAAAGGCATTTACATGACTGTTAACGTAATAATTAAGGCAACTTTATGACACATTGAATCCTACAATGCTTTTAAAGTACATGTTTAGCTTTTGATATCATCTCAGTTTGTATAGTGCATGTGTCTTGGGATCAGTGATGTGTAATTTTGGGTTCTGCTACATCAGAATGATGTACTTTTCTTTTCTATACCAAAGACTTGTATGATCTGGGAAGTGGTCAGATAATTATCTGCCAAATTAATCAAAGAGAAGGTTATTTATTCTGTTTCAGTCCTAATACAAAGCTTGTTTCATATATATAATTGGGTAATTCCTGTAATATTTTAGTCGTAGTTGTGCAAAAATGCTGTAGCAGTGGCACATCGGTACGTGAGTGAGAAGAGGTTTATATTCCAACATGTCCTAAAAATCTGTGGCAGTCTGGTGTAGCAGACCATCAGATTATGCATGCTATGATCTCAAATGTGGTGGAAGACAATGCTGGAGCTCAATTCTCCTGAGGCAAAATCTTCCTATGCGATGGAAATGCAAGGTAGATATGTAAAATTGTGGCAGGAGTATTAGCAGAACCTTCATTTATAGATCCAGATTAGTCGGTCCCAAGCTAAAGTTAGCATATGTCTAAATGGAGCCAATGTGGGCCTCTGCTTTCTTACTGCAACTTCAGAAATGTCACAATAATTTACGCAAATCATTTTTATCAATCCCAGTCTGATATTGTGTTAACATTGGTTAGTTACAAACATGTTGAGCATGAAAAGCACTTCTTCTCAGACTGCTTAAAACCAAAGCAGTGTAAAAATCAGAAACTTTTCAGAGGTCAATGTGAATTGTAATTTATGTATTTTTTTAGACCTTCTCACATTTCTAGCAATCTATTGTGATGACTGGAAACGTTAAGCTCTAAGTTCACGTCTCGCATGGGATGATCCAGGGTCAGCCTCGATTTCCCTTGTAAATATTCATTGGCTTTTGTGTAAACAACTGCCTGATCTGAACAAGACGATAGTTTCAAAGTGTGTTTTTTGAGATAGGACTTGTTTCCAGCACTGAGGCACAGATGCTTGCAATGCTGTCTTACCTTGGTTGTTTGTCTTGTTGGACTGTGAAGTGTGATGTGAAACACCTGCACTCCCATGACCCTGCTAGATAAGTAAACATAGACGGGGGATGGACAGACAGATGGATGGACTGGGGGAAGTGTTTTTTGAAGGTATGAAACTTGTTAACTTTAATCTATGAAACCAACTAATCTGGATTTAAGATAAACAACAAAGTTAACAAATATATTACAGAAGGTAAGAAATTATTCTCCTTTTAATCTTTTAACAGAAGCTCGCTTCAAAAGTTTAAAATGTTCACTTTAAAGGCTCTTAAGGACAAAAGCGACCCGTCACTGTAGGTCTATAATGGTGTATTGTTTGTGTTAAAATCCAACAAAAAAAAAAAAAAAAATGCATTACTGATGTCTGTTTCTTTCTTTTCAAGTAAGAGTAACAGCCCCTGCATCCAAGTTATTTTTTTAAATATACACCAAGGATTAAATAGTCAGGAACATCCAAAAAAGGTCAGCTTGTCAATGAAACTATTTTTCAGTTTGCAAATCTGCTCTTTGGAATCTGAATTCTTGCTTCAGAGTATTACTCATGCATGCAACCTGGGATTATGCTTTTCCTAAGGTAGCAGCATGAAAATATTTTTTCACAGCTATTCACGTCTTATCCTGCCAAATTCCCCTTTGTTTCGCTCCCATCCTCACTTCTTTTTAACCCCATTTTCCTTTCACCTCACTGCCATCACCTTGACATTGTCCCTGATTTTCTTCTGCTGTGATCTCAGTTTAAGCCGATGAGGAGCAAGGAAATGACGCACACAATCAAAGCACATAATGAGAACACAATGGATAACTTGATGACTTGATAGGATTTCAGTGTTTGATGAAAATTTTGACAGCGGGTGGGAAGGCTGCTCAGCCTCACTCTGATTGACGTCCCGGTGCTGAGTCTGAACGCAGCGTGTGGAAAGGGGTGTGGGGGGATACAAAGCACAGTGCCATGGCAACCACATTAAAAAGCACCTTAAAATGGATTTACTTACAAAAGCAATGATTATTATGTTGATATTCTCTTGTTTTATTATTATTTGTAGGTGTATGTTTTATAAAATTCTGCTTTGAAAAAAACTAATCAAGTGAGAATGATCCTATTACGGTTTATCTGTAATGATGACAAGCCTCACAGTTAAAGCAATACATTCAGTAGGTTTATGTTCATGTCTGGTGTGTCAATGACTTTATCTCTTCTCTGCTGTAAACTCCTCATACAGTGTATTGTGTACCCCACCACAGCCAAGGCCAATTCTGGTTTGTCAGTGAAAAGTCAACTGAAATAAAACAGTTGTGCAGCTGCTGCCCTTGATGCTTGATGCTCATGGCCAGTCTCGACATGAGAAATGGGTGGTGGGTGGGGAGGGGGGCTGCCTTAAGCGCCATATGACACTGCCGCTTCACTTTTCAGCAGAGCAGTAGGACCTCTGCATGACTTCCACTGGAGAGAAAAAGAAAAAAAAGCGAGGAGTGATGTGGAAGTGACACATATGCAGCATCGACTTGTCATTGTGCTGTTTGTGCTCGTGCGCCGACTCCCACGCAGGATATCTGCTGACATTCTCCCCTTTCCTTATGTCAAAAACAAACTCTTGGCAAGGTCTCAACACAGAACTTGGAGCGCATGTGTCATCCTCTCCTCAGCAGTCGTACCGAATCATGTTCTCTTCAATTACAGGAACCTATGCATTTGTGCAACGTGTGTACATGTGTTTGACGCAGCAGTGCCACCTCTCGTAAATAACCTGTAACTGCCATTCAGTGCTTGTGCTTTTAACAGAACCCTCTTCATCCGATGTGCATTTGTGTTCTAAGGACTCCCAAGCCGTTCTAGGTTAGCAAAGCCGCCAGGTCTCCTCGCCATAATGATGTGATGGTTCTCCCCAGTCCCACTTCTCAGTGAACCAGCCAGCCTTTAATCTTCACTATTTCTTTCTTTCTATTGCTCAGTGGGAACTCTGACCCAGGTGACCATTTTTCTTAAATTAAATAACCAATAAAAGTCAGATTATATGTAGAAATAGAGCAAATATAGAGATTCTACCAGAGTCATTATTGTTATCTGTATTATAAATATTATAGAAGAGAGTTTAGATGATGTTATTGTTGAATACCTGTTTGAAAACAGGGTGGGGGGACTTTATTGTTTTTCTCTTTTATTTACATGGTTTTATCGACATGTTTTATAACGTACAACAGAAAATATTTAAAACAAAAAGATTTGAGTGAGCTTTTTTTTCCACCATGCTGGCAGTTACTGAAATAATATTGTAACTTAAGGCCTTTTACAGACAATATCATGATGTTGCATTAACTAGGCCTTCTCAGGGGTGACAGGTTGAGCAAATGTTAACATGACCATCCATTCAGGGTATCCCTCCATAGCTCCAGAGGGCAGGAAACACTGTACACATGGATGGGTTGATGAGAAATAAAATGAGCAAATACATTTATGTACATTATAAGTAAAGTGGGTTGGATTTGGGGAAATAAAGCTTTTTCAAACTTGTGAAAAAGTGTGAAAATTATTCGGAAATTAACTTTTGTGTGTGTGTATTTTTTTTTTTTTTTTGTTCTTTTTTTTATGGGTAAAAGGTTTTGCAGGAAACACAAAAAAATATGTGAAAAGGATTTATGGGCAATAACATACTGTGTGTGAAGAAGAAAAAAGGGCCACTGAGGCCCTCTTCAGCTCCAAAGTCTGCAAAGTGATTATGAAATCAACTGGAATGGGAAATGTATCTTTAGGTTCTTGGAGTGATCTTCTTGAGTGCATCAATATCACATAGCTCATTCTTTAAGATTTTCCATCTGTTTTGAACACGCCACAAAACTGTTGATCTTGTGGCGATTCGTTATTGTGTTGGAGAATGTTAACAGGTGTGTCTTACTAGACTGGTGGTGCTTCAAATAAATTATAAAGTCTTACCCCTGCTTTGGTTGAATCCTACAAAATCTAGCAGAGAAACTGTTACCATGAATCAATGGCCTTCAGACCTTACATGAAGAATAGTATGTTTTATGCACACTCTTCCAAACTGTGCAAGCAGGTAGGTTGTAGGATAAAGGGAGGTTGTGAGTTTTTCATGCTTGAGTGCAAATGATAAATGAGACAGTTTTGCAGCGCTTTATGTCGTCAAAACACAGCTTAGAATAGTCAATATTTGGCTTTAAAGACTGATCAGCCCAAAGTGAAAAGTAAATAATTTACAAATATGCTGGATTTTAATTGTTGTGCATTCTGGGAGGAATACAACCTGCAACTTTTCAGGCTGTGTGCACAAGACTTGATGAATACTTCTGTGCAGCACAGTTTCAAGTGATGGTGGAGGTCTTGAAAACTGCATTCATAGGAAAATTATGCTATTTCAGTGAGGCAAAGTCATTGTTCAGGTGATGATCTGGAAAGCAGCAACTTTCCAGATCATCTGCAGTAAGGCCCAATTAAAGTAAAAGTACAAAAGAGGTTTTCACAACGTGAATTAATCCAGTGGTTTTTCTTAATCTTCACTGGGCAAAATTGGCAACAAATTTTACAACACATTTTAAACTTCTTAAAGATATTAGAGAAAGATATTATATATTGAGAAATAGTAGCTTTTAACTCCTACACAGTCAATCTGGCTAGAACATAAAGAACTTAAAATTATTTATGAAGTTATCTGAGTTTATTCATACACATAAGCTTGTACCACCTACAGCTTTCAATATCCAGGCGGTTCCTGGTGCTACGAGTGACAACTGCAGACATCCAGTATACCCAGTAAATGGGAACAAGTTAAAATCACTATTATACTGAATTATTGGAAGGATGATACACCTAATCATGAGATTAGGTGTATCATTTTTCTTTTTTTTTTTTTTTTGTAAATCTAGAGTTTACAGATTTACAAATCTGTAAATAAGAACCATATGGAGTTCTTATTGCACTGCAGATGGGTGTTGCAGTGCATTGGACTAAAACTGCAGAAAGATTTGAGAGTGATCAGTAGATCATTGAAGAAGAAACTCAAGGAGCTTGCCTTTGTTTGTCTTGATAAATAATTAGTTATTTAAAAAGGTTATTTGTTAATTTGTGTGAGAGTTTGAAACAGATTGCTTGAAATGTAACAGTGACAATGTATTTTCAGGACAAATAATTTATCTCAAAAAGGATTAGGTTGACAACTGTTGTCAAAATCATGGTTTAAAAGAGTTGACTATAAAGGTGGTGTTGGCATTTTGGCTGAATGTGTTCACTGTTGTGTGGAATTGCCTCTGCGACGGTGAAAGTTGGACCAGAGCAGAGGCTTTGAGGGTTAAAGTCAGCTTTTTTTTCCCCAACATACAAAAAGTGTGATTCCTCAGCCTTTTATCCAGAGACATGCTGCTGCTGCTGCAGAGTATTTCAGATTGCGACACCAGTGTGCTGCCTTTTTGAACTGTGTATGTGACTAGCAACTAGAAATTTGTCTTTTGTGTTTGCGCTGTCAAACAGAGGAAGAAAACTCATAAATCATGCAGGCGAATGACAAATCTATCCTTTTCACAGTGTATTTTTTAACAAATGGTGTTGTGGATTTTTTTCCATCCTTTATTCTACTCAATAAAGCCTTTGCTACCATTCTAAGGAAAAAATTGACCAGGAAAACAAGACAACTTGTAAGCCTCTCTTTGTACCATTATTACACTCTACAATGATTCATTCACTGAATCATTTTAAGGGAAGGAACATAGGTGCAGAGGATTACTTCTTATCATTAAAATGAACATGAGTGAAACAAGTGCTGGCACCCTCTAGGGAAACTAAAGTGAGTGTGCATAATGTAATTTCAGAAATGTTCCACTTGAGGTTTTCTCATTATCGTGCATTAATCTCTCAACATGCCCCATGTGGATCTATCAGATCATTTCCTCTGATGAAATGTCTATAATTTTGTCTGGCATCATTTTTCCTAAGTTAATTTATCGGATCAGTTTATTCATGGGGCCAGACTAACACAACTAAGTGCATGTTTCGGTGTGGTGCTGAAACTGCATATTAGTGAGCACAGACAGCAGCATTTCCAGTTGTCACTGATTTACTACAACAGCAGGAGAATCATTTTTCTGATGTTACTCAAACGTTTTTCCCTCATGCATATTGCACATTTGCATTTTATTAGCGCCACATCAAATGCTTGAACACAGATATGGTTTTAAATTAATGTTTTAAAGTAATTAATTGCAATTATGAAAAAGCATATGAAATATACTTCTAAATATTTGCAAGCACTAAGCCTCAAAAACTTCTATTCATCTGAACTGTTTTGTGATTTTTTTTTTTCAATTCATAGGTAAGTGGGATATCTCACTACCGCCTCCATACATAAAGTATGCTTTACCCCTGTGCCACCACAAATGAAAAAAAAATATTGTTTTAATTTCTTATATTGGATGCAATTACTAGAAACAGCTCATTCCTACCTGTTAGTATAACAGGTAGGAATTAGATTGGAGATTTTTTTTTTTTTTTTTATCATGAAGAACAATAATTGTTACATTAGCATATACATTGCGTTACAGAAATCCATGTCTTACAAAGCTATCCATTAAAAATCCATAAATATTAGCTTTACCGTGATGTCAGTTTTCTAATGTTTTGACAAAAAAAAAAAAAAACATTTCAGGAAGCTGTTAAAGGAAAGTCAATTCCTTTTGACGCCACGAGAGGGCACTATATACCAAAGATTTGATTCTCATCTTTTTAGTGTTTACATGAGAGTAACTTTTATGTAAAAATCACACATTAATTAAAATAATTTTAAAAAAACTAAATATGCCATATTCCCTAAGCAGTGACTGAACAGAGTTCTCTAATGTTAGGCAATTTCAAATTATAATGACAGTTATTTATTTAGAAAGTACAGAAAAAGTGAGCTAGTAGATCAGTGGCAGGCATTTGACTGGAGGTCAACAGGTTCCCCTTTCAAATTCTTCTAAAATGTTTGATTGCATTAAAAGGATTGTTTTGTAAAATGACTCAAGACACTGGTTTTGAATTGGTGTTGTATAAATTAATTGAATTGAACTGAATAGATGGATGAAAACACACACGTTTAAGTAATTTCCTCTCTGAATGTTTGTTTTGATGAAGCTTGTGCTAAATGAGACAATTTGAACAAAACCAGCTCAGCCACAGCAGTGTCAACCTCCCAGTCATACACTGAGAGGAATTTTATTTGCTTACAAAACATGCAAACAAACACAAACTGCCAATATTTGAAAAGTGTGACCATACAAGAGCTTAAATATGTTGAATGTGGAATAGTGTCAACAGACATGGCACAAACACGTATATATGTTCAGCATATCTCTGCCGTTTTGATAAAGCAAACATCAAAAGCACATTTGATTTGATATAATGATATAGTGTTAATAAATGATTCACACCTCAGGAATAACATACACAACAGTGACTTACATGGTCAAAATGCTGATATTTCACTTCATTGTGTGCCATCTGTTTTTACATGCAGGCGCCAGAAAAGTAACACCTGAGCCAGCAACGCCTATCCTCCACAAAGACTTTGCAAGGAATGTCAATCATTGGGCAACACAAAACAAGCACAATGTAACAAAGATCCACATCGACAAACCGCCATGCATTGTTCTGAATGTGTCAATGCAATCCTTTCATCATTTTTTCTTTCAGAAAAAGTAAAATTCAGCATGTTTGTAAAGTAGTCACAAGGTAACGTGAACATGGTTGCATTTCTGATTCTGTTTGTGTGCTCATTTAATCCATATAAACTCAAAGCCAGTACAGTAATGTGCAACTTGTTTTTTGTGGATAAAAATGCTGATTATAAGCAGTTTAAGACACATGGGTCCAAAGCACACAGTCTGCGGTCCAAACATGATTTGATTCAGTAACATTGACATTATATCAACATGGTGATCCTTTTCCTTGGTTGTTTGAGATAAATATTTTCAATGTCATGATTAAACTAGCATTTCAGCAGAACAGCACCAACTGGATAGAAATATCTGTACAATCATTGTGCCTTTTCTCTTGTGATAGCCTCTCCACATTTTTAAAACTTTTACTAAAACAGAATTCCCTTAACCATTCCCTTTTGAACTCCTTGTTTAAGCCAGGCGAGCAGAGCAGCTAGCTTAGCTGTCCGTTGAGCCACTGCCCTTGTTCTTATTGCGACTTAGAGGAAAGGTGGGCTTGCTCTGCGGCTGGGTCATCTTGCTGGCCAGGTGGACAAAGGGATCGATGAGCGTGCGCCGGTCCACCACCGATACCTCCCACAGACGCACCTTCTCGTTTTTCGCCCAGTTCTGCGCAAAGTTAGCATCAATTCTCCTCTCGTCCTGCTTGTCCAGCTTGTTGCCCAGCACGATGATGGTGACCTGTGGGTCAGGATTAATGGATTAGCAATCACAGTCCACTGTGCGCTTCATTAAGTGATGCCTGATGTGAATTGAATAATGATGGAGGTAAAAGCTTTGAAAAGTCATCATTAACAAACCCGTCTCAGAAAAATCAATGTCTGTGGATAGGACATTCTGCATTATGACTAACACACTACAGAAAATGTTTTATTAAGCTGCTAGAAAAACATAATTGGACACAACTCATGGATAAATCCCTTCAGTTATTACCTCTTTCTTGTCTCTGTGACGATCAATATCTTTCTTGAGTGCCTCCATTCGCTTAAACGACTCTTTGCTGTCGATGCTGTAGACGAGCACAAACCCATCGGCAAAAGTGTAGTAATGGCGAGGAAGCTCCATTCCATCACGGAGTCCACGCGTATCATAGAATCGCACCTGCTCCCGTGTGCCACGGTCAGTCTCAATGGAACCAATGTAAATATCTTCGAGGGTTTCCATGGGGTCTGAACCTAAAAATTGAGACCGTTAACTCCATATTTTTGTATTATGTAGAGTTAATGCAAATGTCACCATTTGGTTTTAACTCTAAATGGTGATAGAGATGGATCACAGAAATGTGTCCTCAAATCACAAAAGGTTGACGACGTACCTGCAACATGATTTGCATACAGTAGTTGCTCCAACACCGCTGTTTTACCAACTCCAGCCTGGCCACACACAACTACTTTGCAGCTTTTTCCCATGATGACTTCTCAATTTTCAGTCACAAAATCTGAAAAAGAGAAATACAATAAATTTTGACAGAGTTAAAAAAGACAGTGGATCTCATATGGTTGTGTTCTGAATCACAAAATAACAGCAGAAAAGCCATTATTGCTGCTATTTTTATTTTTAATTATTTATTTTATTTTATTTTATTTCTTAACTGGATGTAAAGACTTTGAAAAACTTTGAAAAGTTAATTTACTCATATGCTATTTCCCATGATATGTTATCACTTACGCAAAGACACTGAGATAAATTATTTAAAAGTTTGGCTCAACATACACACTGGAGATTTTATAACCAAGTAGGACAAACAATTTGAATTTCTGCTTTCTTGTACAATCAATGGTTACTGAGGCATTTCTTTTCTTTTGTGGCAACATTTGGTCATTTAACTTGACGGTTTAGTTGCTGAGTTGTGTGGCTGGTAAAAATAAGGGAGGGGAATCATTTAGCTAAATGGAAAGCTTTGTTTGTACTGTTTCATGCGTTTCAACCTAAAGAACCAAGTTTCCGGTCCGCAATAAATTAATATGCAATGTTTTCAATTTTTGCTTGTCCAGTAAATGAACAAATAAGTTATCTCATGTGGAAACAATAGTCTGACAGCCAAAGTTATTGCATAAACAAATTTAGCTCATTAGTTTTGTAAAGCATTTTTGTAAAGCAACTTAATAAGCTAGCATGTTATAGAAATCTAATATAAATCACGTTTTGATGAAAGTAACTAGAGTTAATGCAAAAAATAAGTTGGCTGGGATTGGATTCAGAAATAGCTTAGCATTAGCTTGAATACAACGTTTATACGGTACCACATCAACAGGAAGAACGAAGCTGATGAAGGTACGACCTGACTTGTGCAACAAAAATATGCTAACAAAAACACATACGCTTTTATCGATTCGTGCATATCGATATCTATTGGTGTCTTATTGATTTGAACTTACTGACGGTCCGTTTTCCTTAGCTAACGGATCATTTCCTGTTTACAGTGTACGTAACGACGACCGCAGTCTAAGACCCCGCCCACCCTCATTGACGGCAAAATGGCGACGGAGAATTGTGATGCTGTGAACATGGACCCTGACATCGAACTGCTTAGTGACGAGGAGATAGAAAGGTGGGAGAAATACATGATTTGTTGTCAGTGGCAGAAATAGAAACACAATTAAGTCTTTTACAGTTACGCGCCATCAACTCATCTTGTCATTTGTGTTTTAGTGAGGTGTTTTGATGGCTAACTAGCGCTCTGCGGCTAACTGTTAAGCTACATGATGGTAGCTTGTTTGGTCTTCCTCCACGCCAACTCTCCTGACTGCTTTGCATGATCTATGGAGCGGTCTGTACTCATGTAGAGAAAAAGCTAATGTTGCTGTGAGCTCCGTTTCTCCAACATTGTCATGTTTTTTCTAGAATAGTCTGTTGAGTGGCACCATTCATTTTCTGCGTGACCGTGATGTAAAGCATGAAAGGCTTCCAAATAAAGTAATGGCAGTTGTACAGAGCATGGTGTCATATGTTCCTGGCTCTGCTCTCCCCTGCCCGCTATACAAAATAGCAACCTCTTTTCCAGGAATAGACATTTCTGCTCTGCTATCTGGGCTCTTCGTATGTTTAGCTAACTCAGGCCAGAAGTTCTCTAATGTATTTACATTGTCATTAGAATCAGGATTTTAGAATCCTGATTCTAAAATAATGATTGGATAAGTCAATTTTGCTCAGTCAGACGGGATGGATTACATCTATTTTAAAGTTTTGCCACATTTCTCAAATAGACTAAGGTCTACACATTAATGGGCATGTACTAAACTAATACATTCCATTATAGCTCTAACTGTAGCTACACTTTGATATAAACTGGACAGATATTCCAACACGTAGACGTCCCCCACCATAAAACAGCTTAAACTTCTGCATTATTTCCTTGTATATAATCTTTCAGCTGTGGCCTGATATTGAAGAGTTTATGTGATCCAAGTCCATTTTTTGTAGCCGTATTTCCAATTCAATATGCTGTGAGGCTTCACCTTAGCCTCATTTCTTTTTCAGTCTGTGATTGATTTCTTCCAGGATTGTCCAGTATTTAACTCCCATGTATTTTCCCAAACAGCTTTGCTGGTCAAAAAGCATCCTCGCAGCATTTTCCACCATGTTGATGGTGTGCTCAGGTGGATGTGTAGTTTTAGTTGTCCTTGGATAGTATTTTGAATGTAGACCAAAACATTATATTTTGCTCTCATTTGGACTTAACACCTTCTTCCACATGTTTGCTGTCCCCCATATTGGTTGTGGCAAAAGAGCCTTCTTGTGGCTTTGCCCAGCTGTCATAAGATAAAGGACAAATTTATGGAGAGCACAACTAACGGTTATCTTATCATTTGGTCCTTTCTTCCTGAGATGTGGAACTCTGCAGCTCCTCCAGAGCCACAATGCTTCTCTGATTAACTATTTCTTTGTGTGGCCTGTTTATTTAAGTAGATGACTAAGTCTTGTTTTATGTGGAGTTGGAAATTGCTTCTTTCAACCTTAAGGTGTTGTTTTATAACCTAACGCTGCAATAAACTTTTTCACAACTTCATCCCAAAACTGTCTGTTGTGTTCTTCAGTTTTTATTATGGGGTTTATTCATTCATATCTTTGAACAGACCTTTGGATCCTACTAGACTGACAGTCAGTGACTGGCTAGACTGACTGACTTCATAAATGCTATCTCAAAACGAAGTCGTTTTGGCTGAGTGCAAGTTAAATGTAAATAAAGGTTAAGACATCCCCTAGATTTTCTAATTTCTCTTTTCTGTTTTTTTTTTTTTTTTTTTGTCTTTTACCAATTCTACCCACAGAGATGCAGAGGCCTTCAAGGAGCAAGGCAATGCTTTTTACATCAAAAAGGATTACACAGAGGCATTCAATTATTACACCAAGGCTATTGGTAAATTCATAATAAACTGTTTTAGACTTTGTTTTATTCAGTCGTCAGTGGTGTGTTTTTATTTTTATAAATGAGAAACCTATTGATTTATTTTTCAGATATGTGTCCAAAAAATGCAAGCTACTATGGAAACCGAGCGGCCACGCTAATGATGCTGTGCCGGTACAGGGAGGCTTTGGAGGACTCCCAGCAAGCAGTGCGACTAGACAACAGCTTTATGAAAGTAAGCTGGACGAATTGAGACAACTGTGAAATTATTTCAGTTGCATATAACCTTAAAAAATGTTATTGTGTTGTAAACGTGGACTCGTGAACTCTGCATAGTTCCTTTTATACTGGTATTGGAATGCATTTTCTCACTTACATAATAAGTTCCTGTATTTGCATACATCAACGATGTATAGTTTAACACAGAATGTCTTTCATATAATTTTCAGAGACCTTATGTTTTATAGACCGTTAACTTTGCCTCTCCTATTGGCAGGGACATCTGCGAGAGGGAAAGTGCCACCTCTCACTTGGAAATGCAATGGCAGCCAGCCGCTGTTTCCAGAAAGTTCTGGAACTGGAGCCAGATAACAGCCAGGCCCAGCAGGAGGTGAGCACATCATCAGTTTAGAGTTTCACCCAAAATCTTTGATATGATTATCCACCAGTAAAACATTCTGATCAGACCAGTTTGTTATATATATATATATATATATATATATATATATATATATATATATATATGCAAAGAGTTTGAGAAGAATGATCAAGTGGAGCTGGTTCTAACTTAGCAATCATTGTGTTAAAGTCAAGTTATTTCCTGAAGTAGCCTTGCTCATGTCAGACTGGTTTTACAAGCACCAATGAAGGCACAAAAAGTGACTGGTTATTGTTTTGTCGCTAATGCAAGTCTTCCACATTGTTACTTAAGGCTAAGAATCATGTTTTGCAGCTAAAGAATGCAGAGTCCATCCTTGAATATGAGAGAATGGCAGAGATTGGATTTGAAAAGAGAGACTTCAGAATGGTAAGTTTCTCACTGGATTATTTTTAGTCCTCTGTGAAAGGTTTTCCAAAAGATTCATTACACACACAGTGATATATTTCTTCTGTTTTTGTTGATTATCACAATTTACAGCAAATGAAAATTTTTTTTTTTTCTTATATTACATTTGGCCAATAAAAAAGAAATTTCGAAAGTAAAGCACACTGATGCCACGACCATTAAAGCTGGTATTGGTAGGTGACAAGTCCTGCTGGGCAAATCAGCAGGAAGTTCTCTAAAGGTTTCTGGGAGACAACTATTCTGACTTTTGACTAATATGTAATATTGTGTGTAATTATTGTAGTTGGTGAATTTCACTGAGATGCATGTCTACAGAAGCTCTCTGGAAAAAACAAAGAATGGAAATGTTGTGTGTTTTCTTTTAGGTTGTGTTTTGTATGGACCGTGCCTTGGAGAGTGCGTTAGCTTGTCACAAGTTCAAGATTTTGAAGGCAGAATGTTTAGCCTTACTGGGACGATATCCAGAAGCTCAGTCTGTCGCCAGGTGAGAGATACGAAAAAGATTAGATTTTTGTGATTTGTTTTTTTTTTTCTATATATATATTTTTAGGGAGTTACTGTAATGCCATGGAAAATCTAGATTTTTTTTTTCTTGCTTGCTATATTTCCTTCTTTTTCTTCACAGTGACATACTCCGAATAGACTCCACCAACGCTGACGCTCTTTACGTGCGCGGTCTCTGTCTGTATTATGAGGACTGCATTGATAAGGCTGTTCAGTTCTTCGTCCAGGCTCTGCGTATGGCTCCTGACCACGACAAGGCCCGACTCGCATGTAGAGTGAGTAACTAAGCAGAAGATTTCTATCTGTCAGTATTCATTTTCTGTTTTAATAAAGAAATTTAGCTATATAAGGGAAATTTCTTTAACCTGTTTAGAGTTTAATTTTACCATCATGGTGTCTTTTATGACTAATTTGTGGTCTTGTCTTTCCAGAATGCCAAAGCATTAAAAGCCAAGAAAGAAGAAGGGAACAAGGCTTTCAAGGAGGGCAACTTTGAGGCAGCTTATGATTTGTACTCAGAGGCCCTAACAATAGACCCAAACAACATCAAGACTAATGCCAAGCTGTACTGCAACAGAGCCACAGTTGGCTCTAAGGTCAGCAACACCTGGACTATGTTTATACTCCTCAAATGCTTTCACTTGTTCTATCGCTGAGGCCACAAACATTAAATCTTTTGTCTCATAATTGTAAAATGAAATCTGACGTTACAAAAAGTTTTCTTATGTTTAATAATCAGATTCAGACAATTTTTCAGATTTGTATTTGTAAAAAAATAAATAGCTAAAATAAAGTAAAATAAAACCTTGCATTCTGTATCCTGTAATGTGATAAAATGTGAAATGCTTAAGGCATTATGGATGTTTCTGTAAGTCTATTATCCAAATTCACACTCAGTTTCTGTTTAGTATTCATGCCCTATTTTATCAATTTGCACATTAACTAGACTTGAGTCATGGGCTTGTTATCATTCTTCTTTCTTTTTCTTCTTCAGCTGAAGAAACTAGAACAAGCCATTGAAGACTGCACAAAGGCCATTAAGCTGGATGAGACCTACATCAAGGCCTATTTAAGGAGAGCACAGTGGTATGCCCTCAACTTTTAACTTAGTCATTATCAGAAGCACATGCTATATATTGCATTTAAAATTTCTGACCTCATTACAAACTCGATGGTCAGTATGATGCTGAGTCTGACAGCTTATTGCTTTATCTGGGTAAACAAGTAAGATTTTGTTTCAGCTTCATGGACACAGAGCAGTATGAAGAGGGAGTGAGGGATTATGAGAAGGTCTACCAGACAGAAAAGACAAAAGGTAAGATTCTAAATTTACATCTAAAAAGCATAGATTGTTTGCTTATTTTATCATATGATTAAATAAGTTATGTTTTTATTATTATTATTTTGTAGAACATAAACATCTCCTCAAAACGGCTCAACTGGAGTTAAAGAAAAGCAAGCGGAAAGATTACTACAAGATACTCGGAGTGGATAAGAACGCCACAGAAGAAGAGATCAAAAAAGCGTACCGCAAACGTGCACTTTTACATCACCCAGGTGCTTAAAACTAAAAACCTTTTCAGGTGCAGAATACATATGCATAAGATAATGACATCTCTCTTGTTTCTTTCAGACCGTCATAGCAGTGCTAGTACTGAGGTGCAGAAAGAAGAGGAGAAAAAGTTTAAGGAAGTGGGTGAGGCTTTCAGCGTGCTTTCAGACGCAAAAAAAAAGGCTCGGTATGACAGCGGGCAGGACCTGGAGGATGACGGCATGAACATGGGAGGTCAGTATCGGGGGAGTTAGCAGTGGGAGGTCTTATAGGTGAACAGTTTGAAATGAGTAGCCTTAAAGTGATGCCGTTGTTGATTGCTTTTGTCTTTTTTTTTCCAGACTTTGATGCCAACAACATTTTCAAGGCATTCTTTGGAGGACCAGGGGGTTTTAGCTTTGAAGGTAATTGAAGAAAATTTGTTCTCCTTGTGTAAAAAGTGTTGTTTGCACATAAAAATTATTTTTATGCTAAGTGTTAATTTGTTTCTGGTTGCTTATCAGCATCTGGACCAGGAAATTTCTTCTTCCAGTTTGGTTAATTGGAGGATGTGTCTGCATAAACAGCAACAACATCAGGACTTTTCTACAACATCAACCCCACTACCCACCATCTGTATTTAATGACTGACTATAAGTCAGATTATTCCTGTTTATGCCATTGGCTGAATGAATGCAACCCAGTGACCACACGCAGTGAATCATTTGCAGCAAGGACACCAAGGTGACTCCGATTGATTGTTCCTGCTGGTTTTTGATTTGTTTTTTTCTTCCAGAATAAGACAAATTCAAAAATCAGTAACGGCTACCAACAGCGATCCAAATAATCTGTGGAGCTTTGATGGAGAAATTGTCCGGTAATTGTGTCAGAGCTTGAAATGTCATCCTGGGAAAAAATGTTGAGATGCAACATTACATCTAGCAAGCGGTTATTTTTGCCCACTTTTCCGCTGAGGGAATATTTTCTGCATGAAACTTGGTAACTTGATCAATGTTTTCTGAGGAAAATCACTGAGCAAGCCCCATCTCCCTCTCGTTCCAAAGAACATGACACCAGGCTGCTACAAATTTACATTAAAACCCACTTTCTCGTCGCTTTGTAGGCTATGAGGTGGCAGGTGTACTTTTTTTTTATTTTTTATTTTTTGAAGCAGAAAACAGCTGGAACTCTTGACCTACACAAAAGGCATGGCCAAAGAACACTAGAGAGATGATGGTGAGGACAGCAGTAGCAGCTTTGTTGCTGGCTGAGTCACCCCTCCCTTTGTCATCACGGGTTTAATGTTTGGTGTTGCCATTCTGAGCTTGCTGCATTGTACATTTTACTGGAATGTAAAGTGTTAATTTGTGATGTTAAAGTTTTTCAGTTTATTTTATTTTCATATCTATATTTATTGTAAATTTGCTGTCAAACTGTCAGTATGAGATGAAGACACTTCTGTTTGAAAAAAAAAACATGGAGCCTTTCTGCAGGAAGATAATTGATTTGCTAGGTTTGCATGAAGTCTGCTTAAATGGCTTATTCTGCCTTTGTTATTGGAGTTTGATCCAAGCCATCTAGTTTTGCTCTAAGCAAGATGTAATATTAAATTGCAAATGTTTTATTGTTGACTTAAACAGTCGGACTCTGTGAAATATTTGAAACCTGGCAAATTTTTGTTTCTTCCTGATTTGAAAAAAAGCCTCTCCTTATTGTTCCCCTCTGGAAACCAGCCTTTCTTTACCTCTTGAACGGTATCAGCTGTATCAATAAAGTTGACCTTCTCTTAGTTTCCCCGATATTGGTTCCTTCTTTGTTTTCTCATAATGATAGTTAAATGAACAGGTCAATGGATGCTATATTTAGTAAGACAGGTGTAATAAATAGGAAAAAGGCCACAAGGGGGCGCCTTCTTCCCTACTCATGTTTGTGGTTGCTAGGATACATTTTCTTTTAACTTTCCGTTTGTTGACGCCTTTACTGGTTTAAATGGGTCAAAATGGCAACCAAAAAAAGGCACTACACCGAAGAGGAAATTTTAAAGGGTAAAACTTCAGCCTTAAGGGCTGACGGTGAGTGGAAGTATCGTAAAAGAAATTATAAACAAGCTCTCAACAGCTTTAGTGCGGTAAGTGAAATATCGAGTCTGCTAATGCTAACTCTTCTCAAGAAGTGTTTGAAAAATAACCGAGTATTTGTGTTTGTTTAGGCCATTGAGTTAAATCCTAAGGAGAAGGGATCCTTCGTGTCTCGATCCAAGTGTTACATTCAGTTGGGCCAGTTAAGAAATGCTCTCATAGACGCTGAAGCGTCACTCGTGGAGGACCCGTATTTTCCTGAGGTAAACTTCCTATAACAATCAATTTATTTTTGTTGAGCTTTGAAGCCTTTTTTAACCGGGTGGTGTTTCTTCTCTCTCTCTCTTTTTCAGGGAGTGTACCAAAAAGCAGAGGCTTTATATTACATAGGTGAATTTGAATTTGCTCTGGTTTTTTACCGCAGAGGACTAAAGCTTCGTCCACAAACAGTAGGATGGAGGCTTGGGATCAATAAGACAGAGGAGGCAATAGTCGGTTGCGTTGGCAGTGAGTCGTGACTGTTTACTTTGGTTTCTCATGAAATATTCATTTTACTAAAATTATAAACTTCTTGAATGTCTCTACTATACTACAGGTCAATCCTTTATCAAACCGGAAGTTATGGGAGACCTGTCATATCTTGAAGAAGAGATTGGCGTAAGGGTTTTTATTATTTGTCATTTTGTCTTTATCCTAACATCCAGTGTCAAAGAACTGACCTTATTTGGCATGACTTTAGTGACATTAGCCTCAATAGTAAAACCTACAACTTATGTGTGCGTAATCATTTCATCATAGTAGGATGTGCACAATACATCTGGCCTTAACTGCATCTTTGAATGCAGTTAAGGCCCTTGTCATTGCACAATGCAGAATACCTGAAGACCTACATTGTGCAACATGACATTACCAGTTCAGTGTTGTTTTGAGAAATTCTTAACTCCCCATATGCATGAATGGAAAAAAATTATCCTGTCATTTGTCACTAAAATTTTAATATTTAGGGTTTAAGCACACAGGAACGGATGGCCAATGTAAAGCATGGTTATTCACCTTCTCCCAGCGGAGCAATACATGAACCACTGTGCAAAAGTGCTTTGTCTGGAATATTTTTCACCAGAGAGCCATGAAAATTGCATGAGCCAAAACCAATCTCACCTCCCTATGATCAACTCTGAGCCAAATGAAATCTATGTACGCTAATATATGCAATATATGCTAATTTTGTAGCTACAAAAAAAGATTTTGTAGCTACAGCAAAAAATTTTTGCTTCGTACAGCAAAAATTATAGAAATGGAACTGCAACCATTATATCTGATTGCAGTTCTAGTTTCCAGTTATTTCTGTTGCAAACACATGACTCTCAACACTATGTTGAGAGTCTTATTTTCTGTTGTCTAATTTGTCCAACACCCTTCCCTACACTAATAGAAGTCAATTCTCTTAGATAGGGATGGTGTGAGACTTTTGTATTATCTGTGCTTAAACTGATTCTCCTACTTTTCTGTTTTTCAATAAATTGCTGGTAAAGAGGAAGCAGCCGATTGCTGTTGTTCAAAATCTGACTAAAAAAGATAGGAGTCCAACGTCCATGAAGAATGAGAGGACCACCAGACAGCTACTTGGAGGGTTTTACCAACACAAGGGATTTCTAGAGAAGCTTCTGAAAGATGAAGGTGCAAATCTGCCCATCTACTGTCATTTGCATTTGTCTATTTATTATTTTATGTAGAAGTCAGTCCTTTGTTGTCCCACATGTAGCGCTTTCATCCACTTTTATATTTTCTTCAAATTGAATTTCATTTATGTTTCACCTTTTAACGGCATTCTTTTAAAGCTGTTTTGCAATCCTACTCAGATTTGATTAAGGGAGTGACAAAGAATGGAGAACGAGTGGAAGACCTCATTAAGAACTGCATCACGTCTCTAAATCACTGCGCTGACTTCTGGAGCCAAGAGAAACCGATTTACCCCAAAGAAATAACTCATCCGTCCAAAGCGCCTAAACCAAGCTTAACCACTCGGAAGGCTCGGTATCTCCGAAAGGCCTTTGAAGAGATATCTCGTTGTAGGATATACTTCTGATTCAACCTGTAGCTCATCACTGTGATTCTTTTTTGTATGTGTGTAAAATTATTTTGGTTTTCATCTGTCATTGCAGCTCTGGCTACAGGGAATACAAAATGCGCTCTAAGGAAGACAGAGGACATAATCAAGACGGTTCAAGGATTGTTAGATAATGAGTGCCCTATTAAAGATGAGTTAATGTGCTTTCTGCATAGTTGCATGGGACAAGTTTTTTTTGACTTGGGAGACCTTGAGAAAGCAATGGAGTATCATGAGGATGACCTGTACTTGGCGAGACATTGGTGAGAAGCTGAAGAACCAAACAATTTGAGTTAACAAGGCTTTTTTTGAAAGAGTCCAATTTTTCATTCATCTTTCTTATAAACAGCGATATTCCAGAAGCAATATCCAGGGCTCTGGCCAACATAGGTTGCATCTATGCAGAAACAAGACAGTTTCAAAAAGCCATAGACTTGTAAGTAAAAAGCACACTATACACGCTGTGCTTCTAAAAACATCTAAAGTCAATTTCTTCTGAATTTCTTTTTTGTCATGATTCAGCTGGACAGAGAGGATTCCTTATGTCCATGAAGGTTTGGAGAATACCTGGATGCTGCATGAAATCGGCTGTTGTTATCTAGAGCTCAATGATCCAGAAACAGCCAAAAACTATGGACTACGTTCTATTGCTGTGGCTGAGGAAATGTTTGATGACATGTGGCAGTTAAGATCCACCGCTTTGGTTGGACAGTGTGAATGTAATTACTTTTTTTTGTTTTACATTTTGAAAAGTAGTTTCCAAATTTAAGGATTTTTTAGTTTTTTGAACCAATAAAAGCTCTAATGCTGTCAGTTTAATCCTTGAATTATGGTTTAAAGCACAAATGTCACTTTGTGTTTTTTGTTTTTCTTTTTTTTTTCTGCTGTTTTAGTGGAGCTGGGAAACTTAGAATCATCTGTGTCTTACTTTGAGAACGCTTTGAGCCTTGCTGAATTTGAGAATGATGGCATGGCAATGAAAATTATCCAAAAGGTTTCTTTTGTCATCTTATACTTTCCATCTTAATTTTATTTAAAGACATTTTTTGATCTCTGACCAGACAACTGTTTTCCTTTTAGGTACTTAGTGAAGTACAGGAACAGCTAAAAAACCAGCAACATGCCTCGCAAAATGAGGAAAACGGAGAGGAAAACGGAGAGGAGAACGAGGAGCAGCAAGAGGAGGAAAAGCAGGTTGAAGATGCCAGTGAGAAACCAGAGACCGTAAAAGAATGAGGAAAGTGGTGATTATCAAACTGTTCTGGTCATGTTGGGAACAAAGGGCTCACAATCCTATCATCAATAATAAAGCTTCATAAAGCACTGTATACAGTGAGGATATCAAACTGAACCCTGAGCATCGTTCCTGATTAAGAAGTGCTTTAGGGTTAAATTGACCCCCACCTCATTGGGATTCGTAGGGAAGTGCTCCTTACATTAATTTCTTTTTGTGTAATCTCTCTGTAAAGTATTATCTAAATAGAAATGTCTAGGAGACCGATACTATTCTTTTCATCATTTGTATTTTAAGTGACTTGGTTTGTTCTAGGTTTCGTTTTTGTTCCATGAACATTAGGAAAAGAAAAAAAAACGTTTTTAAGTATATTTTTCCCTTTATTTCAATTTTTGGTCTTAAGTAGATGGAGCCAGGCAAACTGATCCACTTTTTGTGCCAGTTTTCCCCTCTGCTTTGAGATATGAATGCTGTAATTTACATAACTTAGAGTAGAAATGCTTCTTATTGTCTCTCACTGGAGGAATTCAGTTGTACTGGCATCAAAGTGACAGGGAAATGGAAGCTTTGAGATACATATATCAAATTAATAATATGGTAGCCTGATTCTATTATATGTACGAACTGAGTGAACTCATTAAAGAACTTTACAAACTGCAATCTGTACATGTGTGCAACAATGACAAATTACTAGCAAGAATATGGAAAAGTGTGCAAATAATTGTAGGAATGTTTGTAGAATCTTACAGCTGCTGGGAGGAAGGATCTGTGATAAAACTCTTATTTTTACAAAATAAGAGCTTATTTGTGAGTTTGACTCATAAGAGTCTGTTGACTCATGTGACATAGGCATAAAAAACAAGGAGATGATGCGCAACGACAAATAAAAACTTATAAAAAGAAAAAACTGGCACGTTTTCACAAAAACGACTGGTAACGCAGTGCTCTGACGTAACAATAGACATTACACACTGAGTTGAAACACTTCGCTTTTTCGTTCATGTTGTTACACAACCAAATCTAAAGACAGAGACCAAAACAGAAACGGCCCTGTGATCAGAATAACTGTCCTTCGTGTCAGCAAGATGGTTTTATAAAGAGAGCTGTATTTTACATCTTTAGCTTTGCATATGAGATAACAACATTTATATTACTGAGAACTTCTGTATATGCTGTGTAACTGACTGAGAGAGTACTACAGATTAGCAGAAACAGTGTATGAGATACACAAGAATGCACATAAATGTTAAAATATTTCAAAATAAAAATCATTAGTGATTTGTTTTATTCTGCTGGATTTCTTTTTAAACACGTTTTAAAACAATAGAAGTTAGGGTGATAATGAAGACAAGCTACAACCAAATGCTTAAGCAGAACTATGAAGAAAAATATTTTGTTCTGATTGACCTAGCTCTAAAGAGCTACTTTATTCAGTAATTCAGTCCAAAAGAGGAAGAAACTCATGCAGGTTCATTGCACACATTTCTTTTCGAATTTGAATTCTACACACAGAAATGTTGACCCAATGGAAGGCATTTCCATGTACTATACAGTCTGTGCAGTCTTGGTTACAGCTTGCTTTGCATGAATTACTGCATCCATGTGGTCAAAGCAGGTCAACAAAAAGGACACATTTACCATTTCCTGGTACATGGCTGCCCAAAGTCAGAACTTTGAAAAAAGCAGCAAATTATATGATTCCCAAATAACCTCTGAATGTGGAAACTTCCTACAGCACCTCAAGCCACGTGTGCCTCACCGCTCTTTTTCCGGGAATGGGGACTTAGATTTCAAAATAAACTGCAAAATTTATTTTCATCTGAAAAGACAGTTTCGGACCTCTCTGCAACAGTCCTGCCCTTTTCAGGTGCTTCTTACAGGTAACAGCTGTAGACCATCCTGGATACGTCTGCGTAATGGCTTTTTAAATCAGACTGCAACCACCATCTCTTTCATATTCTTGAACTGGCTTTGCTTTTTCTGCCACTTTTTCTTCCTCTCAACATACTAATAATATGCTGAGACTCTGTCAAGTCCTTTGGTGGCTACCTTTGGCATAGCCAACCTAACCATCAATTTTCCCTGGAAGATGTACCATTTATGTATTAAAATATATTTATTTTTTTTTTATTATTGTTTTTTTTTAATTTTGTGAATTATATTTTAATAGTAATCACTTTAAAAAAACATGTGTGGTGAAGTTATATTTTTCGTGTATTACCAAAATGCACAACATGTTCATGAAGTTATAATTCAGGCTGCGGATTAAACTAACCACAGTAAAATTATCACAGTTGGATCAGTTCACTGTTCTTCCGGCCCAGTGGGGCGTGGCCAAGGACACGCCCATTTGCGCGTGCCCGCGAGTTTCCGTTTCTTTCTCTTTTTTTTTTCCCCCTTGAAAAAGACGAGCGGGTTCGTGTCAGGGTCCAAAGCTGCCGTGTCATTGTGCTCAGAAGGGGGAAACGCGTGGTCAGCAGCACAGTTGGCTTCACTGCAGCCTTTCTGGTAAGCTGACATGTTAGCTAAAATATCCACAGTTTATGTTTTAAAAAAAAAAACCACTTCTATTTCTTTTCTTTTACTGCAGACATGTTTAGATATAACAGTTTGACTCATTGTCGGTTTACTGTTAAATCTGTTAAAATATGGTGCTGGTGATGTTGCAGGCTGATTAATTAAGAGGTGGGCGGCGGGGGGTTAAACTGTTTTTGTCTGGCGTGCTAATGTGAGTGTGCACGCCACTCCCCGTCCTGACCAAAACGTGTTCCTTAATGCTTTTTAGTGCACAATCTACCCGTTTTAACTCCCAAAATAAGCATTTAACTTCATTTTGATGCCGTCTTCGACATTTAATAATTGAAAACGCAATGCTTTTTGCTCAAACAGATGTGTGGTTTGGATTTCAGTTTAAACAAAAGGGTAACTTTAGCCATTTCTGCTACCCTACCGAAGAAACCCCCCAAAAGCTCCATAGTTCTGTATTTGTCTTAGAACTCATGTCTTCAATTTTGGGGGAAAAACTGGGGTTTGACGTTAAGCAATTGCTTTGTTGTTACATTCACTTCAGTTTAACTCTTCCTCTTTCTGGTTGCCTCAATACAGTTTACCGTACACTTTCCATTGGCGTTGTAAAGCAAAACTCAGCTAAAGCTGTCCAGTTTTTTTTTTCTTTCTTTCTTTCTTTAAATAGTACCCCGTTTCTTTAATTAGCCATTGTCTGTTTGCTGGCAAGGTTTCAGGCAGCCTGCGTTTCTGTGCATTCTTTTTTTTCCTCTGAACAGTTTAACTAAGGACTTACTGACTTGCATAAATGTAAATGTAAATTTGAATAACTAACTTTGTGCTTTCACTTATTCTGCATGCAAAACTGAACTGAAAAAGGGCACATTAAAGCAAAGCTTAGCTTAGAGGTTGTATTAAAGTGTAGGAAATATTCTATGTAATTGCACTTTCTCTATAAAGATTTGAATGAAAAAAGCTATTTATCTTTATTCCTTCACTTTTTAAAACTGATGAGTTACTCCTTGTTTGACCAATGTATGGGCTTTCAGAATTAACATTCTAACCATATTCTGTTACTTTGACATTCAGGTCATTTCCTTGAATATCCCTATATTAATTAATTTCATTCCCAAATGTTCTGTAAACCTAAATGCTTTGATTTTATTTATATCTTCAAGGTACCTGGTTGTGTGCAAAATTGGATTTTAAACCAATCATGGATACAGACAAAAGAGAGGTTTTTGATGTGCCAGCAACTCAAAATCAAGAGGAGACGGTAATGGAACAAGAGGCAAAACCAGAAGCAATGGTGCAACCCACAGAGCCTGAGAATCCACCAGCTGCTGTGAAAGGAGATGACCAGCTGGTGGAGAGCAGCCAAGAAACAGAAAAGCCAGTTGTGGTAGAAAATGTGACGCAGGAAAATAAAGAAAGCAACATGGAAAAGCCAGAAGAGGAGTCGGTCCCCTGCTCAGCGGCACCAGTAGAATCAGCTGAGTCATCAGTAAAGGTCTCTGACCCAACTGCAGCTTTGGAACAGAATCCTGTGCCAGAGAATATTGCAGAGCCTGTACAAGTCCATCTGGCAAAGACCACCCCTGAACCAGAGCCAGAGAAACCAACAGAAACTTTACCACAAGAGAAAACTGTACCCGAACCATCGGTGGAGAAACCAGTAGATACTATATCCGACCCAGATGTGAAGAAGCCAGTTGAAACCCAGCCAATCAACAAAGAGGCAGAACCAGAACAAGTGAAGACAAAGGATGAAATGCCTACTGGGGTGGAGACAAAAATAGAAAAAGAAGTAGTTGCAGAAACGGTTGTGGTGACTGAGAAGTTGGCAGAACCAGCAGCAATGGGCGAAAGTGGGGAACCTGTGCTGGAAGTCAAGTCTGAATCTGTTATTCCTGAGGAACTGACAGTAGAAGCTGAAGCTGTTAAATCTGTGCAGAAAGAACCAGAGCTTCAAAAGGAGGAAGATCCTGTTCCTGCTCCCAACTCGCTTTCTTTTGCCCTCCTGGAACACGAGGAAACGAAAGATGCACTACGAATTTCTCGCACGCTTATTGTCCTCAGGGGCCTTCCTGGAAGTGGCAAAAGCTTTTTGGCACGAGCTATAGTAGACGCCTACAAAGACCAATGTACCGTTTTCTGTGCTGATGACTACAACATAAAGCCTGAAAATCCCTCTGCTGAAGGATACAAAGCTCTGGATGATGCTGTAGTGGCTCGCTGCTGTGACGGGACGGCGTCCTCTGTGCTGATCGTGGTGGATGATACCAACCACACTCAAGATCGGCTTGCCCGCCTGGGAGAGATTGCAGAGGAACACAATCTTGTCGCTATCTTCTTGGAGCCTCAAACCGAATGGAGCAGAGACTTAAGTCAGCTGAAAAGGAAGACTGGCCGTGGTCTAGAAGAGGCCCACCTGGATGCAATGAAGGGTCCACTCAATGAAACATCCCTTCCTCTTTATTTCGGCTGGTTTCTTTTCTCTTCAGTACAGGACAAGGTTGGGTGCACAGCAATGGACTTCTTGAAAACATTGGACACCCTGGAAGGCTTCAAAAAATACAGTGCTGACTGTAAGTGTCAGTAAAACTGGCTTTAAGATTATTTTTGGTGTTTTTTGATTGGAAATAATTTTGTTTTTCTTTTTTCAGTCACAGGACAGGCTGAGAAGGAGGTGGATTTGGAGCAGTACTTTGAGACCAAGGGAATCCTCCACTGTACTACAAAGTTCTGTGACTATGGGAAAGCAGATGGTGCAAGCGAATATGCAAATAATCCAGTAAGAAACAACTTTTAACTCCATATAACTTAGAGAAATATTAGTGTTTGGTGTTAATCTTGTGCTACTTTCCTTGTGAATGCTCCAGGTGGTTAAGAAGTCCTACAGTTCTGTGTTTGAGCTGTCGCTGACTGCTCTCTTTGTCACCCCTCGCACCGTTGGTGCCAGAGTGTCCCTCACCGATGAGCAGCTCAAACTTTGGCCAGCAAATACAGAAAAGGAGTCGGAGGCAGATGTTCCCGGATCTGCGTCTCTTCCTGTCGGAAGCCGTGCCCACATTACGCTGGGTTGTGCAACGGATGTGGAGCCGGTTCAAACGGGCTTAGATCTGCTCCAAATCCTAACCCTGCCTCAAGGCGAGGTGGTCGAGGAGATGGAGCTTGGCTCGCTGCGATATTATGGTGAAGGAAGGTGGATGCTCAGCCTTAGAGAGCCAATCTGTGCTGCGACTTGCTTCTCCAGCTTCTACGGATGCAAGGAGCAGGAGGAGCAGCAGTCCCCTAAAAAAGAGCCAGAAAAGAAAAAGGGGAAGAAGTGTGCTATTCTGTAGATGGAAACGGTTCTGTGTCGAGGGGTGTGGTTGAATTAAAACTTAGGCTTACTTTGTGAAAGATTGGTGTTTGTGAAACATTTAGGGCTTCAGTTGTAGCCATCCTAAATCCACAAACGATGTGCCTTTTTAACGTTGATTTGCACCACAACCCAAGATGCCTTAGACAGAGTTGGGCACGTTATTGGTTCAGTATTTTTTTTTTTTTTTCCCCATCACGCTGTCTTGTTAGCTGCAGTTTCTACTAGGATAGCCTCCTTCCTAAATACAGCCCTACAGTGTATTTAAAAACCTAGGCTTTTTCTGCATAGGCCAATGTTCACACTAGATACTCTGATTGCATGCATCACTGGTTTGTTTTCCATAAATTACTGGATTAATGTGCTAAACATAGCTCTGTTTCCTTTGTAGTTTCATAACTCTACAGTATGCGTGTTTGTGCAGCTTAGGAAGTAATGGTGATTAGCTTCTGGACCAAAGTTACATATTAAGTGTTAGATTCAATGTCAGTTGTAGAGATTCTTCCTTGTAAATCTCTGGCCTGTGCTTGGCTTCAGAGGGAGAATGCTGATGAACTTGGCATTTTTTTTTTTTTTTTCAGCAGCTTGCATTTGTTGCTTATGAAATGATGTGAGTCTATGCCAACGTTTTGCAATCTTTTCTACTGCGCAATCCTCTTTGAAGAGTACTTCCATGTCCTGCTTTTTGGTTTGTAGGCTGTAACTGTAATTTTCCTGAAGTCCTACTTTGTGTAGCTCTTATGAATCACTATTTTTGCACTTGTTTTGTACACTCAATAAAGAGAAACATGCTTTGCTGTAACAGTCTGGGTGCAGTTAATAGATTTTTATGCCTCCCACAATGGACATTTTTACCTGCAGATGAAAATTTACTCTATGCACTTGCAGTTCCAAGAATAAGCCAGCAGATGGCACAAATAAACCGTGGAAAAGCAGCCAGAGGGATTTCTGTTCAAGAAGCTCATACAGTATGAAAGTATTTTGCACATTAAAACGAGATGTTTTGCGTATATTTCCAACTTGCTTCTTCAGACTTTATTTTAGTATGAGTCCTTCAGTTTGACCTGTGATGATGCAGGTGCTTAGGGCAATTCCAGGCCAAGAATGTGTCTTATAATATGCTGTTTCTCACTGCAACAGCGAAAATAGTAAAGTCTTGTGTATGGATGTAGTGAACAGGTGGCAAAGAAGACACCAAGCAGGTCTTTAATTTTTTTTTGTACGTTATCTTCATGTACTCTAACCTGACATTTATGTATTTTTCTGAAGGAGTAATTTGAAATTTTGGAGACTGTAAAAATGCTGGCCTAATTTAGCCTAATTTTTTGCAACTTTAATGAAAGAACCAACATCGCAAGGCAAACTTTTGAATTATTTCAAAATGTTAAAATAATTTGATTAATTTGAAAAAGCCAGCATAAAACTTCAGAGTAATACATTGAGTATAATTATTTATACTCAAATTTGAAATGTGCATCTATTTCCATCTAAAAAAGCTTAAAAAAATAACTCGTTAATGGGATCCAGAGTGATACATTGTAGGTGGTTCTGATGGTTACGCAGATAGCTAATGAATCCTAAATTTCAATTTCTCTGAAAATTAAGCCACAGTAAGCCATTTTAAAATACAAACAATTTTAAATAATATTACTATGGCCGGGCTGCACAGTGGCGCAGTGGGTAGCGCTGTTGCCTTGCCTTGTCCTGGGTTCGATTCCCGGCCCGGGGTCTTTCTGCACGGAGTTTGCATGTTCTCCCTGTGCATGCGTGGGTTCTCTCCGGGTACTCCGGCTTCCTCCCACAGTCCAAAAAAACATGACTGTCAGGTTGATTGGGCTTTCCAGATTCTCCTTAGGTGTGAGTGTGTGTGTGTGTGTGTGTGTGTGTGTGTATGGTTGTTTGTCTTTGTGTTGCCCTGCGACAGACTGGCGACCTGTCCAGGGTGTACCCCGCCTCTCGCCATGAACGCTGCTGGAGATAGGCACCAGCAACTCCCGACCCCGTTAGGGAGAAGGGTGACAGAAAATGGATGGATGGATGGATTACTATGGCCTGTTCAGCATATCGTTATCAGCCTCCGTAAAGACAAGCAAATTCTGAGAAAGGTGCATAGGAAAGAATCTCTGCTGCTTCAGGTCTTGTGTTAACTTTCCACAGGAATTGTTTGGGGATATTTTTAGTTTTTATTAAATACGAGCCAAAATTAGTCTGAATTTAAATGCTTGAAATGTCTCACTTTATGAAAGGAATCCATTTCCAGTAAGTTTCTCATTTTGAATCGAATTACTGATATTAGAGAAGTTTTTGATAATATTCCAGTTTATTGAAAGACACAAGTTGCGCAATCAAACAATGCAAATGCTTTTATACTTCTTAGTT
Organism: Poeciliopsis gracilis; assembly: GCA_911649635.1. NCBI lineage: Eukaryota > Metazoa > Chordata > Actinopteri > Cyprinodontiformes > Poeciliidae > Poeciliopsis > Poeciliopsis gracilis. The sequence goes on from CAJVRI010001527.1 coordinate 5,049,771, forward strand.
TTTACACAATCTGCATTTATTTAATGCAAACGCTCCAACTAAAATGTTTGCCTTGTTATGAAATTTCCTACAGTATGTGAATGCAACAACACAGGCTGGTGGGATGAGCCAATCAGAAGCCAGGAAACATCAGCTAAGGCTATGTGGAGGGAGGACGAGGGGAAAACTGACAACAAGCTTTATTCTCAGACCAGACAGGTTCACTGGCGGAGTGGAGCAGCACTGCCGAGGATCTCCACACATCCACCCACTGCTCACGTCTACCACGGTGAAAGAAAGAAAAGCAGGTAAAACTTTGATCAATGACATTTAAATCTGTATTTGTTCTTTATTTTAGCTTCCCTAAGGTTTTTTTTTTTATCAAGAAAATACATTAAACCAGATTTAAAGCAAGTCTACTTTATCCAGCACGCAGTTTTATTATTAATAATAATAATAATAATAATAATAATAATATGTTGTTGTTGTTGTTTTTTTTATTTGTTTGTTTTTGCAAACTAATGAAACAAGTTGATTAAATCAGTTGAAACTGTGCCACCACTTTCCCTGTACAAGTTTGTCAGGCCATTTCTTTTTATGAGCATCATTTCTTTCTGTGCATCTTCTCCAACCATCCATCATTCCCTGCTTTGAGAGACACTATTACTATCTGCCATTTGTACCAGTGTTATTTTGGCTGTGTAGCAGTGATATTTTCTCCCTCCTCTGACAGCCCAGGTACAGAGAATAAATTGCAAGATGAATGAAAACCCAGTTTTGGATTAAACATCATCCTGGCTTGGAACCCATTCTGTGGTGACTCTGGAACAGCAGCGATCAATAATGAGAGCGGTCCTTGGCTGTCATATTAATCCATTTAAGAAATGACTCCCAGAGCTGCAGAGGAGAGAGAACAGTTGAGAGTAGACATCAGGGCTTTCAGCCTAATGAAATGCAAAGAAAGAGATGATTTCCAGCCTTTGGAGCTGCTAATTAGTGCAGCCCTTATAAGTAAGTAAAAGTGCGGTTTGTGATAACATGTCTAATGGCCTTGGGAACCTAACCAGAGATTTATGGTGAGTAAAAAGGTAAAATTAATCCAAAAAATACAGACATTGACAGCAACTCTAAAATATGATTATTACTATATCCTCAACATAATTGTGAAACTTCAACATCTAATTTATAACACATGTAACTGGGTTAGCATCATATAGTAACTATTAGAGACACTGACCAGACTTTTACAGACCAATGACAAATGCTGGACTCTCTCAGGAATATAGATTTTGTGAACTCAATCTTTACACGTAACATATGTATTCTGTTTGGTTTATTTACATTTAAAAACATAACCCCTCCCAGGAAAACTGTGCTGCAGGTTCCCAGATTGAGATAGTTGTTTTGAATCCAACAGAAAATGAGAGTATATGATATTGTTAATATACAAATACATGTATGCAAAGGCACCTCATTTTTATTGAATCGGTTAAAGAACTTAAATTGCAAATTTCATCAAAGATTGTATTTGGTAGTTGAATGTACAAGGAATAGTTTTTTTCTTAAGTTTTTTTATGCATTAAATGAATAATAAAAAGAATTATTAGCTTTTGAGCTTTCAGGTCATAGCCAATAGATGCAAAGCTTGAAGAATAGCCAATGTATTTGGTTATTCTTCAACCAAATACATGGTTGAAGAACCACTGTATTATCGAATTATACAGTTGTGTTTAATTTAATATAAAGGCAAAGCTCATCCGACCTTGAAGCTACAAGAGTATTTCCAGTGTAATAACTACATATTTTTATACTGTAAAGTAAACTGGTTGCGTTTAGGGTTCCTAAAAGTATAATTCATGTTGAGTCTGATCTTCACCTTGTTGGGAGACTTAAAATTCTTAATGTTCAACTTTATTACATGTTCAGCTTTCATAAAATTGAAACTGCAGTGCTGTTATGACACACAAAGGTTGGAAACTTTATGTTAGTGGTCGAAACGTATGTGCAAAGTGCAAAGGTCACATCTTCACCCGTTCAGCAGTAAAATTTATAGATGCTTTTACTGGTTTGTGATTTTATGTTTCATTTTACTTACGTCACAACATGAATTAAACTGGGTGCCAATAGCAATTAATTATAGCAACGAATGACCTGCATGATTTCACCGTTGTGGTGTTAAAACATCCTCTTACAGGGTGAGGATGTGTAGCTCCTGAAGCTCCAGCAGGCTGTAACTTTTTAACAGGCAAATATCCAACCATCGCCTCATTTAATACCAAAAGACCAAACAACCGCCAGCTGTTTATGTTAGATTCTGCTTTGGTAAGTCCATTGTCTTGTTGCAAGATTCATGATGGCACAAAGAAAGACATGTAAATAATTTTTTTTGCAATCTCTAGTAATGCTTTGCATGTACAGTGTCATGGTAACAATGAGGTACTGTTACATTTAGATTTCTGATTTCTAATTTTACATACCAGAGAAAACACCTGCACAGCACAGCTGAATAAAGATGCAGCAACTGGACTTTCAGTTGGGTTGTTTCATTTACTAGGAACGTGTGAATGTATGTCTTGGTAAAGACAAATAGACAATATTTTTTAACTTTAAACTTTTCAGCATTTCAATATATATATATATTTTTTTTTACTGTGACAATATAAAAGCAAGCAGTTTTTTTCAGCATCCATCAGGTGTCCACAGACACATGTCATGGGGACTGCTTTAGCAACATGATGCTTTATATGTTGGTTTTGGAATAATTATTGATATTAGATTAAATTTGTTATTTTTTGTTTGCTCCCTATGACTGTAAACATTGTTGTAATATTCCCAGCTGTTTCATCCATGGTAATGATTTTGTCCCGTTTCAATCCACTTGTATCTCAGGACACTGCCGTCCATTACACTTGTTGGTTTGTGTTTTGGTGTAATGCTGTTAGTTTAACATCATTTGCTGTTTGTTTATTGCTGCTGTTTGGTTTGCTACTTGACCAATATGACAAGTGCGTAACAGCAATACAAAAACCTCTAAAACATTTTCACATTTTTGTCTTTTACAACCACAAAATTTGATGCATTTCATCATCTGCATGTTATGGTCAGGATCACCAACACAATACAGCTCATATTTTTGAAGTGGAAAGAAGACGATCCATAGTTGCCAAAGTAGTTTACAAATAAAGTCATTTTCTGTGATGAATGGCAACATCTCTGCAACATCGCATAAACGTCAACAGATTAGGGAATTTGTATCAGCCTTCATCAGATGTGGCTTTTTCAGAAACAATGTGGGCTTCCAGTGCTTCTTATTCTACATTTTATTTCACTTTTCTCTCTATTTTCAAGAATTTTATCCCAGACAAAACAAATTTTTGAGCTATATTCCTGCAATTTTCCTATTAAAAACGTTTGATAATTCGGACAGAAAAAAAGACAACTACACACATTCTTTAAGCTGACCTTGCATACATTTTCAGTTAATGTAGTATAAAAATTCCTATCCACAAAGCCTGTTTGGATTGTTGTCTTTGCTTATCTCATTATTTATCTGTTTATCTTCTCATCCACCCCTCCCCGCACCGCCTGCCACCAGACAAGTCCAACCTGAGCTGACATGTCGGCCAAAGCCATCTCAGAGCAGACGGGGAAGGAGTATCTCTACAAGTATATCTGCACATCGGCGCCAGTGCAGAACAGGTTCCGGTACGCCAACGTGACAACCGAAACGGACTTTCAGCGTCTGACGCAGGAACACCCATGGCTGCTCACAGAGGTGAGACAGCAGAGCTCGTTTTTAACCAAAATACATGTAGACGACGTTTTTCTTTAGATGGTTAAACGTCTGGAGCATAAATGTGGGAAAAGCTGGAGAACGATCTCTGCTTTATGGAGACAATTACTCAGACTGACAGCAGAGTGGTCATTTGGTGCTCATTAGCTGAAATCACAGAGAAGAGAGTGATGCTTCAGCTCCGTTGGAACTGGAAAGCCCAAGAGACAGAGAGAAATCCCCACTTTACCTCCATAGCTGAGTATGAATGACGTCTCCTCTCCTTGGCCAATCCTCTCAGCAAAACTGTCACTAGCTCTTTATACAAGCTAATTGAATTACTTGGTTACTTATCTAGAGTAAAAAGGTCATTCTTCCTGTACCTCCCTCACGACTGAAGTATTTTATCAGGAAGGTAAAAGGAGGATGCAGAGGGCAGATCCACAGAGATGCCAGCTCTGCTAAAATTGATTAAGAAATCACATTAACTTTCATCCTCATCCCTCTCTTTCTCTGTTCAGTGCCAAGCACCCAGATAGTAATGACTCCACTGTCAGACGTCATTCTCTGTATTTAACTTAGAAGAGAAGTTGGGTTGGCTGGATTGGTGGGAGTATAGTCTAAGCTTGTATTTACATCATGTGCAGTTTAGGTTTAAATTTGAGCTTTGGAAGAAAATGTCTCTTGATAACTGAGTGATTCTTGTGGTGTGTGGGCTAATACATTTCTGTGCTCTTATTCTATAACTCACTTACAAAATTGAGTCTTAGGTCTCTTTTAGTTTACTAATTAACAAAACTTTTATCTCACTTACTTGCTTACTCTGATACCTCTAAATAAAGTCAACAGCAACCAAAAGTTGCCTAATTAGCATGTCCACATGTGTGGAACTTAATCTAGTTGCTCTGTTAAGGCCTTTGATGTTTGCTGGAGAACATTAGTAAACAAATAGCATCGTGAAGTTAAAAAAACACAGCTGAAAAGTAACAAATTAAGTTTTGGAGATGTTTAGAGTAACTTTGAGATGTAAATGGAGCTGTATAATATATCAATATCATCAAGGTAATCTAGATTTTAGCTTTAATGCAATTGCAATGTTACGTAGAATATTATATTTCAATTGTTTTGTATTCCAACTTTCTATCTCTACTACATTTGACCAGCTAGATGGACTCTATCTGCTCTCGATGTCCATCTGGACGTTTATCTCCAGATGTATAGCTTTAGTAACTTGGGTACTAAAACTCACAGAATATAGAGGGAATATTGTAATGTTGGGAAAAAGAAGAAAAACAGAGTCTGATCAATTCAAAATGTTGGTTAATTAGGCGCGAGTATCACAGTGTTCTGGAATCAGTTGTTTCCTTGATGCTGTGACACAGTTACTATAAAATAATATTCCACATTCCAAATATCTCTGTGGAAATTGGACATCTTTACTGCTTTATTAGATCAGAGAATAATAAAGGAAATTTCTTGTTGGATTTTAAACGTATTCACATGACAAAGTGTCCACATGACAACAAGGATTCACATGTTTGAATCCGTGGGTATTTTAAGATTGATTCTATTAAATTTGCCTCTGCAGTGAGTTTTCAATACTTCCAACTATTAGTGTTTATGATGTAAATCCACCAGTGCTGATGCTTGCTCCCTGCATTCATAGTGTTTTGTTTTCCTCCTGCAGAGGCTCGTTGTTAAGCCAGACCAGCTGATTAAGAGGAGAGGGAAGCTCGGTCTGGTTGGCGTCAATCTGGACCTGAACGGGGTCAAAGAGTGGCTCAAGTCACGCCTTATGAAAGAGACTATGGTACGTCATGCACCCGTGCTAATTACCTCCATTTAAACATACTCCTGAACTCTCGCCCATCAATTTTTCTACTTTCTTCTTCTTCTTTCCTTTGTCTACCATCCCTGTATCACACTAGCACATTTTCAAACGTAGTACCCATGCGATCAGTTGGATTCATATTTGAACAGATGTGTGTTTGTGTGCAGGTATTAAATCAGTCCAGTCAGCTGAGGCGAGCTCTGCCGCTGAAGCAGTAGTCAGTCCATCAATGTAACTCTGAGATGCTGCTCTGCCTCATATACCAAGATGGGTCAATTTAGGGAATAGGTTCTTTCACGGATAAATAAAGGAGAGTGTTTTTGTCCAGCCACCATTAAACTGTAAAGTCTCCTCACAGATCAGATGAAACTGTCAGTGGCAGTAAATAAGAATAAATGTGTTGTGAAGAGCATGTTGGGTTATATCATGTTTATTATACGTCCCTAGATTTCTACAATACTCTCTATATTTGCCCCAGCTGGGTTTTGATATTGAATTTTTTGTCTTTTTCATTAATGTTGGCGAATTATGGCTCTTACTTAGAGTTGGCATTTATTTATGACAATTTGCATTCTCGTTTTACGCTGAGGCACCTCATTTATCTGTGAGGTTTTCAATCTTTTATCCTTTTTTTGATCATCCACTTCCTCTTTTCACTGTATCATTTGAAATGGCATTTCTTTCTCTTTTTTCTTCTCTCATTCAGTCCCTTATTAGACTTTTTGCCTGTTGGCCTTTAACAGGAGCCATGACAGCTTCCCCAAATGAAATGTGCCTCTGGCTCTACATGACAAGTTTTTCTGGTTTTTCTTTTTCTCTATAATGTCAATTTCCTTCAGTCAAGTGTTAGATTTTGGTTACTTTACTACAGCCTGAAAACAAAGGTGTCAAACATATATTATCTACAGTCTGTGAAATTGCCTTAGTTATTTTACAATCACAGAGAATTTATGTCAGTGTATTAATTTTGTTCTGTTGCTGGTTTACAGGTGGGAAAAGCAAAAGGCATTCTCAAAAACTTCCTTATAGAGCCATTTGTTCCTCATAAGCAGGTAAGCCAGTCAGGAAAGCTACAAATTTTTCATGTCTAAATTCAACAAATTTCCCAGATGCAATTCTTCCAATACTTCATCCAGCAGAATTTTTATTCTTTATTTTGTCTTTTTATCTATTTGATGTTATTGCCTGTCACTTTTCTGCTGTTCCACAGAAATGTCTTTGTTAGACAACAAAGGCTATTTGCATTTTGTTTGCATTCTATTCTGTCCTCCAGACAGAGGAGTTCTACGTGTGCATTTATGCTGCCCGAGAGGGAGACTACGTCCTCTTTCACCACGAGGGAGGGGTAGATGTCGGAGACGTGGACGCCAAGGCACAAAAGCTGCTAATTGGGGTGGATGAAAAGATCAGTGAAGATCAGGTGAAGAGAGAACTGCTGACTAAGGCTCCCAATGAGAAGAAAGCGTAAGTATGAAAAAATACCACTAAATATAACAATCCGGGTTTAATAAATAATTCCATCACTGTACTCCAAAACTTATTACAACTATTGTGTCCAAGAGTAAAAAAAAAAAATGCGAGTGATGGATGACCAACACTCTTACATCAGGAGTAAATGCCAGGGAGGAGGAACAAATGGGTGTGTGGTTCCATTAAGCAAATGACATTTTCCTCCTCAGCTCTGCCTTTCTTCGATCAGCCTCCACCCACAGTCTCTCTTTGTGTCCCAGCAACATTCAAAGCACGTTCATTTTTTTTTTTATAGAAAGGATACAGTGGCACTTCTCCCCCCACCCTTAACCCCCGCCGATCCGTCTCCTCAGCGGCGCTCTCGTGACAGCAGATTCTGGCCAGGCTCACTGTCTTGGCTGACATTGAAGAAGCAACCCCTCTGCTGGCCCTATCTCACCTCCCCTGCCCAAACACTCACTTCAGACTGAAAACAGGATTCCTGTTTTTCTGCCCTTCCCATCAGAAGCCGACGTGGTTGAGGCAGGGTCGCTCAGGGTTTTTGTTCCAGTTTTCACCCGGGGCCTTTTGTGGTTACAAATCTCTGAGCTGCCTGCTAAACTGACAGGCAGGAGAGGGCAGCAAAATGCCCCCCAACCTGTTCCCCTAACTCCTCCTGCTCCATCTCCCTGTTTTGAGATGTGATGGTGGAGGAAAATCAAATGTGCCTGCATCTAATTTATAGGTGGACTGTTTCTCATTCTGCTGATCCTCGGCAAAGTGATGTGAGCTACAGTGTGTCTCTTTGATTTACGAGGAGATTCTAACTATGAAACAGGGTGTGTTAGATTGCATATCCTGGAGATGTCACTCCATGCATAGGCTCCGTTTTGTACATTAGATGTTTTACTTGTAGATGAGTCATTTCAATAAGGAAATAAAGAATGTATGTATGTGAGCAGAGAATTTTAAGCCCTAATATGTATAAAGTTTCAAAGTTTAAACAGATTCGTTCTTTAAAACACGTTGCATTTTTGTGATTTTGTTTTATATGTTATATATTAATGAACCAGCAGCTTTTTGGATATGCAAATACTTTCTACACCAGCTTTATACATGCAAAGCAAAAATGTGCAATTTGGCACAAAATTTGATTTGTAAAATCTTACACACTGTGTCCAGTTGTAGCTGCTGAAGTTGTTTCATACAATGTTTTAATTTCAGGCAAGTTTTCAAAGGCCAGCTGAATGTCTTGTTTTTTGTGCACTAGCTTCTATTTATTTCTTTTGCAAGCAGTTTTTCTTTATTGAACACAGAGCCAATTAAAAGTACTCGCTCATTGCTTTATGTTATAAAAGAAGAATTAACGGCTTAGGACATAAAAAATAAATCTTTGCATTGATTACTGAAATCATGTACTAGGAGAAATCTGCTTTGTTGTCTTCCTTTTGCAGGATTCTTGCCAGCTTCATCGTCGGACTCTTCAACTTGTATGAGGATCTCTTCTTCACATACCTGGAGATCAACCCTCTGGGTAGGTTTTCATCAATCCAATTCTGCAAAAACATCTCGATCTGGTTAACTCTGTTGGCTGCTTTTTTAGAGATGTTTTTTTTTATGGAAATGATGTACTCTAACTAAAAATAGAATTTAAAAAATGTTTTAGTTTGAGAACATCTTGCTCCAGTAAAAGTTTAACTAATTTAAAGGCTTTCACTGATCCTTACCAGGGGTGCAGTAAATGTGTCCATGTCTGTATGGCTTATCTGTAAAAGCTATCATAAATGCTTCCTTTGCTTTATTCCAACACCAGTTCATCAATATGCTACTACATTTTATAATTAGAAAGAGGACATCAAAGTGGAACTGCAGATGAAAACAGTATTTCTTATTAAAACAGAAGATTCTGCCAATTCTTAACATCCAGGAAAGAAAACATTAAATAATTCAGACCCGTCCTGTTTGATGAAGGCAGCTTGTGTTTCTAATGAAGTAATTGGGCAACGGTACATGCCCTGTGGCAGCTGTTCATGTTGATATGGCTGCACTGCTGCTTTGACAGCCAGCCACTTCCACCTCATCTTCACTCCTTCCATGCCTGCTGGGGCAACAGGAAGGTTCCTTCTGTTGACTCAGACAGTCTCCACAGCTGTAATAGTAAAACCATAGATCTAAACATGGTGTTTCTTTCTCGTGTCAGTGGTAACAAAAGATGGCGTGTATGTGCTGGACATGGCGGCGAAGATTGATGCAACTGCTGATTACATTTGCAAATCCAAGTGGGGTGACGTGGAGTTCCCGCCCCCCTTCGGCAGGGAGGCCTATCCCGAGGTGAGGAGGGGCAACATCGGTAGAGGATGTCAAGCAGGAGGCATAACGAGGGAAACAGTAATCTGAACAGGGTTATAGAACCCTGTCTCATCATTTACTCAAAATGTTGAGAAGGCCATCTGTCAATAACCTTTAATAAAGTTATAGCTATTTTGATCAATTTTGTCTCTAATGAAATGAAAGCAATGAGCTACAGCTTATACAAAATTTTTCCATTGCTTGGAACTCAGCTTTACTCCTGATTTTTGTTAATCATAAAGAGGATGTTTATTTGTTTATCATATATTGATCATTTTGCTTCCTTGCTATTTTGGTCATTTTTTTACCTGATTATTTTGTGCACAAAACTGAACTGTTTGCTACTTTGACCATCTGTCGGTTTTCATCCCCTTGGGGTGCTTTGTATCTGCTTTGATGATTCAAAGCAATTTCCTTCGATCTAATTAACCTAATACAATTACATTTTCTTATATATTAACAGATATTCATATTTACTGGGAGGAAGTTTCTCATAGATGTTTTGTTTTGGTTAAGGGTCAAAAGTTTATGCTTTTGTCTCCCCCTCACAAGTTGTACCTTTTGGTGGTTTCATACCTGATATATATATTTTTTATTATGATTTGCAATTCAGTTTTCCTAAGCAACATAGTAAATATGGTTAATGTAGTGGTGTTTTTTCCTTTTATTTGGCTGACGCATGTTGAAGGCACGTCTGTCTGTAAAGCAGAAGGTCTGGACTAATTGGCCTGCTGTGAGGTGAGAGCAGAACCCAGGCACAGTGGGTGTCTTTGATTAGGAGCTAGTTTTTTTTTTTTTTACCCAGAAGCACCAGCTGTGACCCAGACTGTCATAAACAACTGGAGATGTGCACCACATCGACTGTCATCGATGCTTGTGTTGGCCACAATCTAATTAGAGATAAATCTAACTACCTGCTTCAAGTAGGAATAACTTTAGGTATTGATCATTTCTTTGTGTGTTTCAGGAAGCCTACATCTCTGATCTTGATGCAAAGAGCGGAGCCAGTCTCAAACTGACTCTGTTGAATCCTCGAGGCAGAATCTGGACCATGGTGGCTGGAGGCGGTGCCTCAGTCGTGTACAGGTACCTAAACAAAACATAATTTAAAATCCCTGAAAAGATAAGACTGCAGAATCTACATGCTTTTCATAAATCATTTAATATTTCTCCTCGCTGGCTTTATTGTTCCCAAACTCTGTCCTCAATGAATTACACATACACATATAAAAGAATAAGGAAAGCATGGCAGCTCATGGTTCAGCCATTCAGACTGCCCATTCAGCTATCTGCTAAATGAGATTTTTAAATGTTGCTGTTTTAGAAAGACTCAGGAGGAATCTGTGGTTTTCCATCTGCTGAGGAGGATCGAAAGCGTAACATGCTGATATATCAGCCGCAACTAATTACTCCCTGAGTGCACTGTCTTATGTGTTTACAGTGCAGTGTGGGATCCAAACCAATGGAAACTGTTTCAATGCACATATTATTTTCTTAAATTGAGCTAAGAAAAATCGCTTTTGTTTTCATGGTTAAAAAAACACTCCCAGTGATACAATTTGTGACCTGGGTGGAGTCGACGAGCTGGCCAATTATGGCGAGTATTCAGGAGCGCCAAGCGAACAGCAGACCTACGACTACGCAAAGACCATCCTGTCTCTCATGACGAGAGAGAAGCATCCTGATGGTAGGGAAATGTCACGTTTCTCTATAATACATGAATTGTAACATTCGTCTTTATTATGATCTAAACATATTTATTAAATTCCAGGAAAGGTTTTGATTATCGGTGGAAGCATTGCAAACTTCACAAATGTAGCAGCAACATTTAAGGTACAGTATTGCTGAGCCCCAGGCTATCATGGGTTGTTCTCCTGTCTTTCCATTTCTGAAGAGTATTTAAAATAAATAGCTCCATGTGTCACATAAAATATGCACCCAAGTCATGGCAATTAATGAATAATTAAGTAACTGTGGTCAACTTAATATAGCCACTTTATTTGCATCTTCGTTTTGAAGTGATCCGATAAATTTACCGCATGAATGAACGTACACAAATTAAATACTGGTAATAAAATTCAATGGTAAGAAGATAATTTTAAAGATATTTTTAAACATGTCAACCATAAAATTTAACTCAGTAATTGTAATTCAATCAAATTGATTTAAAAAATAATTTCATGTTAAAATCTTATTTCCTTCAATATGTAGTTAGTATAAAAATCTTGCATGCATCATGATACACAACTGAAAATAACAGACTGTGTCCCTTAGTGTCTGATATTAAACCTGCACAGCAAATCAACTTGAGTCTAATTATTTTTGAGTTGAGTGATAATAACTCTGTGACTTTGATTGGTTAAGTTGACAGATCAAATAAATTAATGATGTGTTGTCACACATAACTATAACATAATCAAATTATAAAACACTTTAGCATTGTGAACATAAACAACATTGTTTATAAAATGTTTCCAATGTTAATTCTTATATCATTAATTTATAATAGCTATTGCATATTTATAAAATTTTTTTAATGATTTGAATTTAAATTATCGATTCATTTCAGTATTTATTTGACAGTTTATTTGTTTATTCATGTATTCCATAAATTTTTATAATTTTGCCCCTCCGTAGATTTGTTGTCTAATAGGAAACAATTTCTTCCGTTTGTAAATTTTTATTACATGTCTGTCTCAAATCAGTCACCACAAGTATATATCTCTTATTCAGGGAATTGTTCGAGCTATAAGAGACTATCAGGGGCCACTTAAGGAGCATGAAGTCACTATATTTGTCCGCCGCGGTGGCCCCAACTATCAAGAGGGCCTCAGAGTGATGGGAGAAGTTGGTATGTTCTCTTTTTTCTGCTGTTTAATTTTTTTATTATCCTTTTTTTTTTTTTTTTACAAAAACTTTCTGCCAAAGTTTGTCTTTTGCTGATTGTCTTTTGATGCTAAATCCCACACAGGAAAAACCACCGGAATCCCGATTCATGTCTTTGGCACAGAAACGCACATGACTGCCATTGTTGGCATGGCTCTGGGTCACCGGCCAATTCCCAATCAGCCTCCCGTTGCTGCCCACACTGCCAACTTTCTCCTCAACTCTAGCAGCAGCACATCGGTACGACATGCAGTCAGCCATGTTGGCCTGCAGTGTGCAGTGTCTAAATAATCAGCTCTTCCAGTTGTGATGTATAGTTTGGTGAAAGGAGGACTGGCACAACAGCCTCTGTTTTAGCTCCTGCTGTCTTGTCCTTTTAGTGAATCAGATTATCTGAAGCCCAGTAGCTCTATTGTGTAAGTATAGTGCAGAGGATTGTGTACCGCTCTTACTCAGTTCTAAGTCTCGTCAGCAGAGCTATGTAGTTTCCCCCTGAGGCTTCCATTAAAAATGTGCACAGTGAAGGATTTCAGCAAAATGAGTGTGCAAGTGCTTACTCGTGTGTGTGTGCGCGTGCATGCGTGTGTGTGTGTGTGTGTGTGTGTGTGTGTGTGTGTGTGTGTGTGTGTGTGTGTGTGTGTGTGTGTGTGTGTGTGTGTGTGTGCACAGTGCTTAGTTTGCCTTAAATATACATTGAAAAAAAATCATGAGATATGCACCTAAAAAATATTTGTAAAAGTTATTTCTATGAATGATTTAGGCCTAAACTAAATTTTTTGTTTAGGCTGAACTCAAAGGTGGTTGGTCTGAAATTTGCAAGTCATCCTTTGGAAAGCCGATGGCAGATATAAGAATAGCAGAACTTGGAATGGATGTTCAGTGCAGGTGGTGCTTTATTGAATGACCTGAAGGCCTCATGTATCTCTGCTCCGTCATTGCGTTTGCAGTGAATAAAGGACAAGAGCTTCCCCTCCCCATTTTGTTGTTTCCAGACTCCAACATCCAGAAGAAAAGACCCTTCAGAAAACAAAGCTAAAGTTGAGGGCTCACCCGCAAAGAAGGTGAAAACTGGAGCTTCTGTCGGTGAGTATACTTGGACCCCATCGCGCAGTAAAAACATTTGCATTCTAAATTTTTCAGCTATGACATGTCATCACAAAGTATCACGACTTTTAAGCTAAAGTGTTGGGGCTCCCTCTTATGACAGCAAGAGCAAACTACATAGCAAACATTGAAACAATAATGCTCATACCCACAGTGTCACACAAGGAAAATGTATCTTAAAAAAAACAATTTCCTTAGAAAATGTATTGTATTTATAACATTTTAAGTGACAAATTTCTATCTCTGAGTGATTTCTTTCTTTTTAGCTAAGGCCTCTACCCTCTTCAACAAACACACCAAAGCTCTGGTGTGGGGTATGCAGACTAGAGCAGTGCAGGGCATGCTGGACTTTGACTATGTTTGCTCCAGAGAAGAGCCATCTGTTTCTGCCCTGATCTACCCTTTCACGTAAGGACACTCCTTCTTGCACATTTCATTCTTAAAGAAGAAAGATCTGTTGCTGGGTGTGTCATGAATATTTTTGTTCTTGGTCGCCCTCCAGTGGCGACCACAAGCAGAAATTTTATTGGGGCCATAAAGAGATCCTCATCCCAGTGTATAAAAACATGAGCGATGCCATGAAGAAGCACCCTGATGTGGATGTGCTCATCAGTTTTGCCTCTTTGCGCTCAGCCTTTGAAAGCACCATGGAGACCATGCAGTACCCTCAGGTAAACACTTCTCCTGCATCAGGATAAAAAAGTTGTCTCATTTAAAGCGGTTGAGCAAAGCTCTTCTCTCTAATTCTCAGATTCGAACCATTGCCATTATTGCTGAGGGAATCCCTGAAGCACACACAAGGAAGATCATTAAAGCCGCAGATGAGAAGGGTGTCACCCTCATTGGCCCTGCTACGGTTAGTCTTTCACTCTTGGATAACTTAGAATATATCAGTGAAAGAAAACTACAGGGTGTCTTTCTGTTTCAGGTTGGAGGGATAAAGCCTGGCTGCTTCAAAATTGGTAACACTGGAGGCATGCTGGACAATATCCTTGCCTCCAAGCTGTACCGTCCAGGCAGCGTGGCTTATGTGTCCCGCTCAGGCGGCATGTCCAATGAACTTAACAACATCATCTCCCGTACTACTGATGGTGTTTTTGAGGGTGTGGCCATCGGAGGGGACAGGTGTGTAACTTGTGAATGTATTGTCACCAGCCACTTCATTAGGTACAGCTTCCTCTTATTAGATAGGACCTTTCTTTGCTTTGTGCCTTAATTCTTAGTGGCAGAGATTGAACATTAGAGAACAGTCACTGTCAAATTCAAGAAACCATTTTGAGGTGATTTGAGTTTTGTGACATGGTTCATTGTTCTGTTGGAAGTGGCCACCATAGGTACACTGTCAATACAGTGATAGGCTGTGGCCCAAAGTGTCCCAAGAAAATAGCAATGACACTACAACTTGCCCACACCATTAAACATTGCAGTTGTAACTAAGAGTCATCAGATCAGGCAAAAGTTTCTCATCTGTTATTGTCTGATTTTAGTGAGCCTGTGTAAACTGTAGCCTCAGTTTCCCATTCTTAGCTGAAAGGTGAGGGACCCGAGGTGGTTCTCTGCTACTGTAATCCATCTGCATCAAGTTGTGATGTATTCTGCATTCTGAGTTACAACTAAGGCAGTTTTCTGCATGCCTTAGTTGTAAGTAGTGGTATCTTGTAAGGTACTCCTTAAGGTACTGCTGCTTTCAACAAAAGATTTTTCCCAATGTCACTGCAGATATTTAGATATAGTGTCATTTTCTGGTCCACTTTTTTTTGTAAAACTGACAGATAGTTGTGTAATAAAACCCTGGTAGATTAAACATTTTCTGAAATACTCTTGCATTAACAACTAGTTAAGGTTACTAAAATCCCCTTTCTTCCCCATTTTGCTATTTGGTTTGGACTTTAGCAATCTGTCTTCACCACATGTAGATGTTGCTATCATGTAATTGGCTGATTCAATAACTGTTACCAATTGGTTGAATAGGTATACCTAATAAAGTGGCCGGTCAGTATACAAAACATTTAAATGTGTTTGTTTAAGCTTCTGCTGGACTTTCCCACAGATATCCAGGCTCCGTGTTTACTGACCATGTTCTGCGCTACCAAGATACTCCAGGAGTGAAAATGATTGTCGTACTTGGAGAGGTGAGAAATAGCTTCCCTCTTTGCTGGAAACTGATGGAAAGGTGTACTAGCAGCCAGTTGACAAGCTGTGTGTAACAAGGACTGGGGAGAGGTAATATTGTTGTTGCTTCACGCTACATAAAGTCAGAGAAAACTGGCTTTTTAAAATCAGTTTTAAATGTGTAGCTCTTTTAACCCTCAGTATGTCTTAATACTTGTAACCCAGACCTCGCTTTGTATCTAACTTTCAACATACTTTCCTTTAGATTGGCGGGACAGAAGAATACAAAATTGGCCAGGCTATTAAACAGGGCAGAATTACCAAGCCAGTAGTGAGCTGGTGCATTGGTACCTGTGCCACCATGTTCTCCTCAGAGGTAAGGGGTAGACTTCAGGGCCTAATTCATTTCAGTAAAATTTAAAAAAATTAAAGGTGTCTTTAATTTTGTTTTCTGGCACATTTTTATACATCAGGTACAGTTTGGTCATGCAGGAGCCTGTGCCAACCAGGCCTCTGAAACAGCTGTAGCCAAGAATAAGGCTCTGAAAGAAGCTGGAGCATACGTTCCCAAGAGCTTTGATGAGCTGGGAGAGATCATCAAGTGAGAGCACAGCTATGCTTGTTCCAGTGGTTTATCAGGACATACAGCACATCCAGAAAATATTCACAATGCTTCACTTTCCCCATATTCTTATGTCACAGCCCTACTAGTTTTAAGGGGAAAATGCTTTTATTCAGTTACAAAATGTACCATAGCAAAATATAAAAAAAAAAACTGAAACAACTGTTTAATTTCCAGATGCACTGTGCTCCTATTATACACTAGGAAGCTAGTATGCTCTATTTTTGATTGTTTTATATTATTCTTTGTCCAGATCTGTGTATGATGGCCTTGTTTCCAAAGGAGTAATCCAGCCAGCTGAAGAGGTGCCTCCTCCCACTGTACCAATGGATTACTCCTGGGCACGAGTGAGTAAGGCGACAAAAACTAAATTTTCCATTTTTTGGAAACACAGTGAATTAGTGGATAACTGATGGTACTACCTGTGTTTTTCTGGCTGTTGTGCAGGAGCTGGGCCTAATACGTAAACCAGCTTCCTTTATGACCAGTATTTGTGATGAGAGAGGCCAGGAGCTCCTCTATGCTGGCATGCCCATCACTGAGGTCTTCAAGTCTGAAATTGGCCTAGGAGGAACTCTGGGGCTTCTCTGGTTCCAGCGGAGGTTAGACCTTTCCACCGGTGCTTAGAAAAACGCCCGCCTGAGGGATTACTGGCCCAGATACAGATTTATTTTTATAATTTCACCTCTTCATGTGCAGGCTCCCAAAGTACGCCTGCCAGTTTATTGAGATGTGCCTGATGGTAACTGCAGATCATGGCCCTGCTGTTTCGGGTGCACACAACACTATTGTCTGTGCCCGGGCTGGTAAAGACTTAATCTCCAGCCTCACTTCTGGCCTCCTTACCATTGTGAGACATTTTGATTTTTTTTTTTTTCTTTTTAGTATAACATATCTGCCCTGGTCCACTAAAAGGCACAAGAAAACCTTGACTTTCCTTTGTTGTTTCTTCAGGGAGACAGATTTGGAGGAGCTCTGGATGCTGCTGCAAAGCAGTTCAGCCATGCATTTGATAGTGGCATGTTGCCTATGGAGTTTGTCAATAAGATGAAGAAGGATGGAAAGCTGATTATGGGCATCGGACACAGAGTTAAGTCGGTGAGTAGTATTTATGGCTCTAAGGCAGACAAAGTTAGCGTTTTAAAATAAGATGAAATCTTCAGATAATTGTCCAGTTTTCAACTGAATATTTTTTCTCTGCTTCTTCAGATAAACAATCCTGACATGAGAGTCCAGATCTTAAAGGACTTCGTGAAGCAGAACTTTCCTTCCTCACAACTTCTGGACTACGCTTTAGAAGTAGAGAAGATCACCACCTCTAAAGTAAGGATTTAAAGTGTTTGCTTCCCTGCGTTAGCAACACACATGTTTTTCACTACATGAGCTCTCGCTGTCCCTGTGTTACCTAGAAGCCCAACCTGATCTTGAATGTGGATGGCTTCATTGGTGTGGCCTTTGTGGACTTGCTCAGAACCTGTGGAGGATTTACAAGGTCAGAAAAAAAATACATAATATTGCATATTACATTACATATTACATAATATTAAGTAACCATTTTTCTGACATTTCCTACAGAGATGAGGCAGATGAGTTTGTTGAAATCGGTGCCCTTAATGGCATCTTTGTCCTGGGACGCAGCATGGGATTTATTGGTGAGTTGTTTCTGTTGTTTTGGTCAGATCTGCACAACAGCAAACATTTCTGCCCAAGGCCCCCTTCACATCAAACTAACCCTTTACAATAATGTTAAAAAAATCATCCAAATCCATGCATCCACTCTTAGGTCCTTTGCATTCAGAGATCAAGGCAAAGTTTTAAGACTGCTGTTCTAATGAAAATGTGCCTTGTACAAGTGGTGGAAGCATTGTGGTAGAATGGAGACTTAAGCAGCAGAAAACAAACAACTCCACTGTTTTCATCTTTCCGACAGGTCATTACCTGGACCAGAAGAGGCTGAAGCAGGGTCTGTATCGCCACCCGTGGGATGATATCTCCTATGTGCTGCCGGAGCACATGTCTATGTAATCAAAGAGACAAAACCACATATCATACATTAGTTCCACACTGTGATTTGCCAGTTCAGAAATTAATGACAGTAAATTAAAGGTACATGTTACAAATATTATAGCTATAAATGTGAGACACTGAGAAGATGTTTCAGGATGTATTTATAGTTGTAAAAGCCAATCATTGCAGCAGTTTTGTGAGTACTCCTAAAACCTGCCTAAACGTGATGCTTGAAGGTCTGTCAATGTGCTGCAGAGATGCAACAGGTTCAGATATAAATGTGAATATTTAGCTGCGGACCACAACTACCAGTCACGATGAGTGAAGTGCTGTAATCTATCTACATATATAACATTAACGTGTTTACAAAGTCTGGATGTCCTATTCTTGTGTAACGCCTACTCTTGTCATTGTGCCATTTGGAAATGGCAAAGTTCAGTGCAATAATACAGATCAAATCTGAAGTTCTTCATGTCTGTATCGATGTAATGTTCCCTAAAGCAGTGGTAAAAACTAAACTGTTTGTTTTTGTGTGCCAAACTGAGACGTTAAATGTTAATTATTTGAGGCTTCATGTCTTATTTTACCCTCAAATGCTGGTTTTAAACATCATTTCACATTCTTCATTCTGTAACTGTCATGCACAGTATCTTAAATGATCAAATCATGCTTGTTAGGTTCTTAAGTGTGAGACAGAAGGTTTCATCTACCTTGTGCTTTCGTGTCTATTTGTAACCTTCTCAGTGTGGACTAATTGTGCTTATTTGTGCTTACCTGCTGTATGTTCACAATTGCACTTGTGAGATAAAAGAAATAAAATGAACATGATGTAATCATACTTTGTGATTTCCATAATCTCTTGCCTCTAATGTCAGAATGTTCAAAGAGTCTGAAATAAGAAAACTTTCTTCCTGGCTCTTTCTTTAGAAAGCAGAACCAAATACCATTATTTTTATCAGACCTTATGTAGTCCTGGTAAAAAAAGAAATGTAAAGTCTATGTTCACCTCAACTTTGCTTACCCCACAGATCCCACCATGTCATTATTTATCAAATATATAGCTACATCTCAAAATAATTTCAAAAATAAAGTCCACCCTACAAATCCCAGATAAGTAAAAATACAAAAAGCCTGAATTTCAAAGGGTGTATGCCTTCTTTTTTTCATAACTGAGTCAGATATAAAAATATGGATTCTACACAATGTTCAGCAATTGCACCATTAAGAGTGTGGGAAACATTAATATATTGGCCTCTCCAGTGGCCCCCACTTGACAGCTTCAATTACTTGCAATACTTATTTATTTCTATCTGCTATTTTTGTGCTTTTGCCTCATTTGCGTGATAATTGTAATGAATGTCTAACTCATTCAGTTATGGCTTTAGTTTTCCCCTGCTTGTAGATGCATGGAGTCTTTACTCATGAGAATTACTAAAAGTAATTTCTTCTGGAAAAACAACATGAAATATGTAAAATGTTGATTGTAAATTGAAAAAATAGAAAAATTAATGGCAACTATATATTTCAACGGGGGTATTGGAATGTACATGAACTCCAGCCATTAAATGACATAATGGCCACTCAAGACGTTCGTTTTTTTATTATAAATAAATTCTATGTTAGAGTAATTTTTAGAAATGGGAATATATTATAGCTTTTAAAGTTGAACGTACTTTTTTAAAAAATTATTTTGCAAAATTACACATTGGATCACATCTTAAACCGGTCTACCATAACTCATAGTAAAACTGTTAGTTGGCCAAACATCGAATAAAAAATAAACCATATTTTTATCATCAGTTTTGGTGCAGTAAAATGATAAAATAATTACAAAAACAGAGAAGGTTTGTTTTTCTTTCGTCTGAGGATCCCCTTTCGAATCACGGAAATGACGCAACGACTACGTTTCACTGTCTGACCCCGCCTGGACTCCATGTATGTGTGGCTGCGTATGTCGCCTTGTTTCCCTCTCTAGTTTACTCCATCTCCCACCTCTGCTCACCTCCAGAGCTGGTAGCAGAATGGCAGCGGCGGCTCCCAACCCGGAGGACTCCGCCAGGAGTGGCAGCAGCGGCGGCGGAACCAGCAGCAACACTCCGAGTGCACTAGCCGGAGACGGTGACGCGGAAGAGGCCGAGGACTTCACATCCTCCTCCCATTGCTCGGAGCTCTCTCGGCGGCAGAACGAGCAGAGAAAGCAGGGCTTGTTTTGCGACGTGACGTTGGCCTTCAGCAGCGGGGCGGCTACCGGGAGCGTCCAGAGCTGCGAGTTTTCGGCCCACAGGTCTGTGCTGGCCGCTGCCACCGACTACTTCACTCCGCTGCTGGGGGGGCAGTTCTCCGAGTCTCTCTCCGGACGGGTGGAGATGAAGGAGTGGAGCTCAGAGCTGGGGCCAGACCCGGAGACAGTGGAGAGTGTCATCCAGTACATGTACACCGGAGAAATACGCGTCAGCACCTGCAATGTACATGAGGTGCTGGAGCTGGCAGACAGGTACAATCTGCTTGTAATTTTATGAAATGCACCCCTAAACAAATCTCTCGAGATTTGTTCATATTTTGTCACTTTTATGTGTTCTTATTTGGGATTTTATGATTGACAAACTAAGCAATGCATAGTTGTAAAGTGGAAATAAAATGACAGATGGGTTTTTTAATTGGTATACACCTGAGGCAAAGCTTTGTAGAACCATCTTTGCTGCAATTCCTTTGAGACATGTCTTAATCAGCTGAGCACTTCCAGAGAAAACAGTCCCGCCTCCAATGGCTTCAGCAAAGTCAGATGGAATGGAGAACATCTATAAACATCAATTTTCATTTGGATTCAGCTCTGGACATTGACTTGGCCATACCAACACACTAATCCATTCCTTTATAGCGCTGATTGTGTGGTAGTTTAATTATCCTTACTGTAGGGATGATGTTTTAATGGTGATGCATGCAGTCCCTGTTTTTTTGTAGCGTAGTGTTTCAAATCCAGGCAGCAAGATTATATTTGGTTTTAACTGTCAAAGGCAACCTTCTAACATGTGCTTTGTTTGATACATGGTTTGTAGCAAACTGTAACTTCTTTTGTCTTTCTTTCCAGTGGCATTACCTAAATATCAACACAATGCAGCTTTGCACAATGCCTGAATGTTGCTCCACAGTTACCACAAGGCTCTAGGCAGCTTTTCTTATTAAAACTCTTCTAGTCTGTCAGTTTTGCTAGATAGCCATGTTGTAGGTTTATAATAGGGACCTACTTTCTCTATTTTGAAATAACGAACTGAAATTTTCACTGAATTCAACTTTAAACTCAGCATCTTCTTCTCAGTCTTGACTTCTGTTTCTTGGTCTTCATGATGCTCTTTGTTCATCAAAGTTCTCCAACAAACCTTTGAGACATTCACAGAACAGCTATATTTATAGTACACATATGTTACATTAGATATCTGTATACTATCTGAACTATATTTAACACTTAGGTAACTTCTGATGGCTATGATTGTACAATAATTTATTTAGGGATATCAGTTTCTTATTTGTAAGCTAAATTAGAAAAACCTGTGCAATTTTCTTTCAACTCAAAATAATATGTTTTTTGCATTGCTAGTCTTGCCTATAAAATCCCAATGAAATGCGCTACATGTCCTAACATTACACTTTTGGTTTAATGATAGTTGCAATTCCCATGTTTTTCATTGTGTTATTTCTCTGTTACTTTATTTGAAGGTTCTTGCTGCTGCAGCTCAAAGATTTCTGTGGTGAGTTCCTCAAGAAGAAGCTGAGTTTGACCAACTGTGTGGCAGTGCACAGTCTAGCTCACATGTACACGTTGGACCAGCTGGCCTTGCGGGCCGCAGACATGATTCGCCGCAATTTCCACAAGGTTATCCAGGATGAGGAGTTTTACACGCTTCCCTTTCACCTGGTCCGTGACTGGCTGTCGGATGCAGAGATCACTGTGGATTCAGAGGAGGTGCTGTTTGAGGCTGTGGTAAAGTGGGTTCAGAAGAACCCAGAAGAACGAAGTCGCTACTTCGAGGAGCTGTTTCGTCTCCTCAGGCTTCCCCAGATAAAACCCACCTACTTGGCCAGGGTGGTGAAAAATGAACGATTCGTGGCCTCTAATGAAGCCTGCCTGCGGCTGGTGTCAGAGGCTGTAGAGGGCCATGCAATTCGCTTTGAAAACCTCAAGTCAGCAGATATGGAGTTCTGGTCTTCGCACATGGCCTCATTTCAGCCTCGGTTCGGCCAGAACATGGATGTTATCATGGTGGTGGGTGGGGTTTCAGAGGGTGGGGACTATCTGAGTGAGTGTGTGGGGTACTTCATCTATGAGGACCGATGGGTAAACCTCCCACACATCCACAACCACTTGGATGGCCACGCCATCGCCACCACAGAGTCCCATGTGTATGTAGCTGGATCGATGGAGCCAGGATTTGCAAAGACAGTGGAACGTTACAATCCCAATCGCAACACTTGGGAGCAAGTCAGCAACTTAACCACACGCAAGCACTCTTTTGGGCTAACGTGCATCAAGGATATCCTGTACAGCATTGGTGGGCACGGCAACTTCAGTCCAGGCTTCAAGGATGTTAGTGTGTATGAGCCTGAGCAGGACAAGTGGCACAATTTGGAATCAGCTCCTAAGATCCTGCGAGATGTGAAAGCAGTTAGTGTGGAGGATCGCTATGTGTATGTGACGGCACGCACACCTGTGGACACAGATAACGATGATGGACTGAAGACGGTGACCACCCGATATGACACCGAAAGCCGTCAATGGCAGGATGTCGACTCCTTGCCACTCATTGACAACTATTGCATCTTCCAGATGGCCGTGGCTTCTACTAACTTCTACCACACAGCTTCCTGCTGCCCTAAAAGTTACACAGTGCGGGATGAAGTCGCCAGGCAGAAGATTAGTGCCCGCATCTCAGATGAGATCCTGGAGAGCCTGCCGCCAGAAGTGACCAGCATAGAGGGTGCAGCCATCTGCCATTTTGATGAGGACGTCTTCATCATTGGAGGCTGGAAGAACAGCGACGATGTTGACAAGCAGTATCGCAAAGAGGCCTACCGCTACTGTGCGGAGAGGAAGCGTTGGATGCTGCTGCCGCCAATGCCACAGCCCCGCTGTCGGGCCACCGCCTGCCACGTCCGCATCCCATACCGCTTCTTGTACGGCTGCCAGCGGTACCCCATGCCCCAGAACCTGGCTCGCCAACGAGATCGTATGCAGCAGATGCAGCAGCTCCATAGGCGCACCCTAACCCTGCGACGCCAGCTCCAGTCGCAGATAGAGTGCTGAACGGGGCCAGCGGCATCTGAAGATTTCCACCATTCATGCATAACCCGCTGCTGTGAATGATGTGTTGTTCTCATTGGTGTCATTCATCAAAGCTGCGTGGCATTAGCTCCCATGTTGTATTAATCGCTGACTTAAAGCCATGAAATGTGTATGCAGGTCATTCAGGCGGTATGTTGCAGATGTACACATGTTTATAAGAGTGTTTTTCAGCAGCCAAAAAACTAAGTATGCTTTAGTAATTAATGTTGATAAAGATGCTGTTTATCTATTTGTATAGTATAAAGCTGTATATGTCTAAATCGATACTTGACATTCCTTTATTGTATATGCCTGTACTGGCAGGAATATGTGACATCAGTAATAACATTAGTATTGCATTCCTACTTTCTTAAGAGTCCCATCATTCCTTCCTTCCTAACACTGTGACAATCCCTTCATAAAAAGTCCAACTTACTAAAAATGAACTTTGCTTGTTACTTCAAACATTCAACATTGACTGTGAATATATCATATAGGTTACCTGGTCTTTTCTTTCTGGAGAATCCAGAAAGACTTCTCATCACAAACGCTTCTAGAAGGCTCTCCCTTTGTGGTCAACAATTGTAGTGTATTTTGGTCATTTATGTACATGTAATGCTTTAACAGTTCTCAGAGGGGCAGTATGATGCTCTAGTAATATGTAAGTTGCAACATTTCACTTATGTATGCAGTACATTCACATTTTTTTTCTGCCTCTATATTAAGCACCAAAATCAATGGCTTAGTCATTCATTTCTTTTGCACTTTTTAAATTTTTCCACTTATCCTCTTAATTCAAGCAGAAAATGTAAAAAATATTTATGCGTATGAATGCAAGACTGTCTATGGATTGTGTCTGCACAGGGTTCGGTTATTGTTTTCCTAAGAATGGTTAAGGTTTCTTGTAGAACTGCACTTTTTCAACCTCTTATTATTTGTAAAGTCTTAAAGTTGTTGCTGCACCTTGATTTAGCATTTTTCAGTTGTGTCATATCAGACAAGGTGATTGTATTTTGTAAATACCATTTTTTAAAACCAGATTTCAGCAAGTAAGTTTCGAACCTAAGCAAAGATGTTACCAGTCTGGATGGAATTGTTTAAAATGTTAAATATCTCATAAAAAATTATTTCTATTACTTCATTTTGACTTAGGTGTACATTGGAGGTGTCTCCTGTTGCCCACCAAAGAGACGTAAAGATGTAATAAAAAGGAATCAAACCTAAAGACAAAGAAGGGATTGCTATGAATTTGTTGTGACTGACATTCAGGAGCTGTGCAGTACCAAGGTTAAAGAGCGTAGAAATGATATTCATTTCCACTTTATGACCAATATATATATCACTGCAGATCTTAACTGAAATAAGCTATGTATTTGCTTTGCATGTGATAGTCTGACATTGTGTCCTTATATTTGGATGTAAGAAGTACTAATGGCATCACTTGCAATTAAAGCTGTTTTTGTAAGATAAATATGTGTATTGCTACTTTGAATCATGACTGTTCAATGCCTACTCATACTCTTTAACTGGCTTTAGAGACAGCATAGTTTTAGTGCCAGCAATAGGTTGCCAATTGAACAAAGAATAAGTAACATTCAGGCCTTTCACTCAAATAGTAAATAAGTTTCTTGGAGTGTTCGATTACTTTTCTGTATTAAGCTGTACCAATCAATTTACAGATTCATCTGAATACATTAGCTAGTTATTGAAGTATTTTATTGCATACATAGTGCTATATTTCAAACATGTTTTTTTTTAAATGCTTACCCTAATATTCACCATCCCTGATTGTGACATAAACTAACTAAAAAAATAAATTGCAAAAATTTTTATTCTGCTGACTTTAGAGTTGTCCAGAAGAAAATCACTGAGTCTGACCACAGAGTAAGTCGTACATTGTGCATGCTTGTGGATGAAAAGCTAAGTGGAAAAAAGGTTTGGTAATGCAAAAACGAGAAAGGTGAGCATATTTTGCACAGTACATGGAGATGATTTTCAGCAGACCGACATTTCTGTAATCAAAATCTTATTAGTTTTAAGCAGCAATTATTATTATTATTATTATTATTATTATTATACAGATTTTTA
This sequence comes from Poeciliopsis gracilis, assembly GCA_911649635.1. Taxonomy (NCBI): domain Eukaryota; kingdom Metazoa; phylum Chordata; class Actinopteri; order Cyprinodontiformes; family Poeciliidae; genus Poeciliopsis; species Poeciliopsis gracilis. The sequence goes on from CAJVRI010001527.1 coordinate 5,075,287, forward strand.
ATTAATCAGTACTTTAATAATTAAAAAATAACTACAATTATTTTTTAATTTATTTTTTTTTATTTTGTTGAATCACTTCATTTATTTATTTATTTATTTGCTGTTGTTTTCATTTGCTGGAAACCTCGATCATAAGGACAGATAGAAAACTATTAATCCACGTGTAATGATTAAATATAACTTACATTTTCGGTGACATTCAAATTTATTGATCTGTATTTGTTTGTATGGGACTGGTGGGAACCTGAAACGGGTGGTTTTGGTTCACGGGGACAGCTGCTCATGGACGGTTAGGTAAGATTAGTGCTGCCTTCAAGGGTCACTCATCGGCTCGTAATTAAAACGGTAACGGGAAAACTTCAAAAATAAATACAAATTTAAGATTACATTGAATACATACAAGTAAGAACTATTTATAAAGTGCATTAACTGTAATAAAAAAGGGGTTTTAACCTAATCAGTGTATTAGTAAACACACTTGTTAAAACAATTCCGACACACACTGTAGTATGAATGCAGCAGTGTCCTTTTAGCCGGTACACATAGTTCTGTTCTGCAGACTTTGTCCGAAAAAGCCGCAAGGCACAATTTGTTATTAAAAATGGTAATGCTACTCTGTAAACATTCAGAATAACCTAAAAACATGTACATTTTTACTTCACGCAAGTAACATTTGTATTGGGCTAGCTAAATTATATTTAACTTTATGCTAAGCTACTACTATGGTATAGCTATTAACTTTGTAAGTCTCAAAAAGAGCAAAAAACGACTTAAAACATAACTTGACTTTATAAGTCCAATTTTAGTAATGGGTAATGACGAGACTATACGAGTAAATCCATTTTTAAATCATGTATTAGTCTAGTTTGCTTTGGTTTCAGTTTTAAATTTAGATTTTTGTCGTGGTATGGAATCGCTGTTAACGAATTGCTGTTACCATTTTCAAACGTTGTCTAAACAGATTCCAGAGCTGTCTAAAGAATCCGTGTTGATGAAGGATCCTCAGAGGGTTCAAGAAATCCTGAAGTCCCTGTTAGACGCTGGACCCAACACGCTGCAGGTATCTACACTGAAACGCCTCAGAAATACTGGAAACCCTGCAGGAACACTGGGTGGAAATCAAACGTCATATTCTTGTTATTTGTAGGTGATCTCTGATTTTGACATGACCCTGACGAGATTCCAATACAATGGGAAGCGATGTCCTACGTGTCACAGTAAGCACACAGTTAGTGTTTCTATGCATTAAAACAAATGAAGTTTGATAATAAATGTGTAAGGTTAATCTTCAGAATAAGCTTTAATATTCAGGTATTACCCTAGCAAAGGTCAAAATGGGGCTTTTCATTAACGTTACTGTTGATGTTTTTTTGAGAGATAAGTGGCTTCTTTGCAGCCCTTCTTGATTCCAGTCTCTCAAAATTTCTGCCACTGCTGCCATTCATGAGCAAGCTCTGAACTGGTGTCAAACAGTTCTCTTATCCTTATTCAACAATCCTTGGGAGATCATCTTGGGATCTGTTGCACCTTCTTTTGTATCTTGAAGCATTCTTTGCAGTACTTGAGCCGCTTTAATGGAACTAAGTGTTTCTCTAAAGGTAACATTAGCAGGAGTCCCTTTTAAAGCATTTGTTCATTTTTTTCTCTTCAAACGGCATAAAACAGTAAAATCAGCTTTAGTTTTGCTTGAATAAAATATGTGCTACAAGAAGACTCCCCTGTGGATCCCTCGGGAAGCACAAGTCAACCAGTATTATGTAAAGGATACATGTATGAGAGTTTAGAAATAAAAACATTTTAATAATTGCAACTGTATGGAAAAAAGAAATTATCCAACATAAGTTGTTGAATTGTTTGTTTTGGCAGATATTCTTGACAACAGCAAAGCCATCTCCGAAGAGTGCCGCCAAAAGGTTGGAGAGATTCTTCTGAAATATTTTTTGCACTGGTTGATCTAAGCTTAATGCAAAATGTAAAAATAATTTCATTATAATTGATAATATCTTTGTTGTAACACAGTTTGCATTTCGCTCCTGTTTTATGGACCATGTTTTAAGTTTTTAAACCTGGGTTATTCCTGGTATTTAAGGGTTATCTGTGCTTATCTAACCCTTTTCTGTAGTTAGATCTCAGAATCTGGTTCTGTCTTCCACAGCTGAATGATCTTCTCCAGACTTATTATCCTATAGAGATCGACACCTCACGCTCAGTTGCAGAGAAGCTGCCTTTAATGGTGGAGTGGTGAGTATTTCTATCTGATATGCTCCAGTTTTTGGGGGATTAGTGTTTGAAAAGGTGAGTCTTTCTCATAGGTGGACCAAAGCTCATGATCTGCTTGTGGAGCAAAAAATTAAAAAAGTGGAGCTGGCTGCAGCAGTGCGTGAGTCAGATGCAATGTTGAGGTAAGGATATCTAAAGACTAAATGTTGTGGTTTATACATAAGAGGAAAGTTGAAATAAAATGTGGCGATGGTACAACAGGGAGGGTTATGAGCTGTTCTTCGACCGTCTGAATCAGCACACTATCCCTCTGCTCATCTTCTCCGCTGGAATCGGAGACATCCTGGAAGAAGTGATACGGCAAGCCAACGTCTTCCACCCCAATGTCAAAGTCATCTCCAACTACATGGACTTTGATGAATCTGTGAGTTGTGCAGCACTTAAAAAAATATTAATTTTGTTCCAAAATGATAGATTTCTATAATATTAAGGCTTCTCTGATTAACCAGGGAATATTGAGGGCTTTCAAGGGAGAGTTGATTCACATCTACAATAAAAGAGAAGGTGCGCTGCTAAACACGAGCCATTTCGAGGAGCTGAGGTCAAGACCAAATGTCCTGCTGATGGGAGACTCTCTGGGGGACCTGAACATGGCTGATGGAGTTCAGAATATGAAGCACATCCTCAAGATTGGGTTCCTGAATGACAAGGTAAGCAAAAACCTGATATATTTCAGCCAATCCCAATGGTTTCCAACCATGATTTTTTTTTGCCTTTTTCTTTCTTTGTAGGTTGAGGAGAGCAAACAGTCTTATTTGGACTCCTATGACATTGTGTTGGTGAAAGATGAGTCCTTGGAAATTCCTAATGCTGTCCTCCAGCTTCTTACTGGTAACAACTGAACTGTTTTTCATCCCTGGCTGTAAAACACTCCAGAACCATCGGCTGAGCAGCCACCTGCTCTCCCAGTGTTACCAGGAATCTTCTCTCAATGGAAATAAATAGCATAGTGCTTTGCAAAAGTATTGACACCACTTGAACTTTTTCAGATTTTGTAATGTTGTAGCCACAAAATGCAATGACTTTCATGCAATTCATTGTATAATTTTGAACTGGTAAGAAAGAGCATGTTATTACTTTTTTCATTTTTAAATCAATATTTTGTGGGACCAAGTTTCCATTACAAGTATTTTGGGGTACTTCTTTACCAGCTTTTCTTATCCAGAGATCAAAATTTGAGCCAATTCTTTGTAAAATAGTTCAACCCCAGTAAGATTGCATGGAAAGTATCTGTAAACGTCAAGTTTCAAGTGTTACTACATATTTTTAGCTGGATTTAGGTCTGGATTTGGATAGGAAACCTGAATAAGTGGACTAATCTCAATTAGTCCACTCCTCAAGGGTTGGTGTCTTGTAGCCTTTATGTGTCCCTGGTCCAACACTCCTAAATCTAGCTGCAGAATTATGTCCTCATTATGCAGGCAAGTTCTCCAAAGTCCTGATAAGGACCTAATTGTTGGATTCAGGTGTGTGGAAACAGAGACTCGACTAAACGTTGAAGGACACTGGTCTTAGAGGTTGGACACCTCTGATCTAATCCATTACACTGTAGCTTCCATGTTTAGGGTTTTTGTCTTGTCTCAAATGTTGCTGCAACCACAATTCTTCATGTGTTGAGGTTCTGGTATTTTTCCATCACGTCATTTTGCATGTAGGCAAAGAACGTTAAATTTTACTCTCATCTGTCCAACTCATCTTGTTCCACATGCTGGCTGTGTCCCTCCATGACCGCAGGACTGATTACAAGGATTATCGTTGCTCTGAAGCCTTGTAAAAGTTCAATAGGCCATCTGAAAAAGTCCAATAGGTATTCATTCTTTTTGCAAGGCATTGTATATGATTGTATTTTACTGTACAAAAAAAAAACAAACTAATACCTGAGCGAGTCTGTGTCAGATCTCAAGTTGTTTTACGTTCGGTTGCAAACCTTACTATTGTTTTGAACCACTCCGGACCTGTATGGATTCTGTGGCAGCCAAATACATGTGTATGAGGTTTTTGGTATTTTTTTAGTTCTGTTTAAGCATTTCCTGTTTTAATGTAGGATTTAATATTTAGAAATAAAACGCACAATAAAAATGTGGCACCTTATTGGTTCAACAAGATTTGTAACCACTTTATGCATAATAAATCACCTCTCCATAAACTGTCAACCTGACACCCAAAATTGAATTTCATCTTAAAATATCAGTTTGTGTTTCATGATACATTTTGAATTGCAGAAGGTTCCTATCCAGTTTTCTTTGGTTTTATCCAGTCTTTGTGAGCAATCTTTTCTGTTTGGACCTTGTAAGAAGTTATTTTCTTTTTACTTTCCTGATATTAAACATGTTTTCATTTCAATAAACTCATCTGTCAGAAAAGAAAAGAACCCGTCTCTATGTGGAGTACATGTGAAAGAAACTGAACAAACTTAATTTTATTATAAAAGTTTATTTTTTTTTCTTACATGGTTATAATGCAATAGACCAGTAGTTGTTTATCATTCTATCAAAACAAAAAAAATCAGAAGCTCAGCATGAACTTTACATAAATAAACCTTTTCAACCATCAACATATATTTTTATGGGAATTTATGACTTTAAAAGTGAATACAGGTTTCAATTTTAAATGTATCAAAAGAAAATAATGTCATAAATAAAAGGGAGTAAGGGTAAGTTTCCAATGACTTCTTTATTTACCTTTAATGTTTTTGAAAAGTTCTTGCTGGACAGATGTGAAGCGGATATTTCCAGTTCCTGTGTGCTCACCTCGCTGCTGCTCATAGCTCATCTCGCCTCACTTGTTCAGACTCATCATCCTTAATTTTCAGTTCATCTTCTACAATTTTTCCATCTTTATTCTGGTCCTGATTATCAAACATGTCTTTAACAACACCTTCGATATCAACACCTGGCCGAAGTCGACCGTTGCCCTCTTTGACTTGGAGTTTGATGAACTCTGAAAACTGCGGGAGGGGAAGAGGAGAACATTTTACTGCTTGTTAACAGATTATTCTAAAAAATCCCCCAAAAACTGGCCAAACTTTCCTTCTTACCTCCTGTAGAGGGACCTCTTTGTCCCCATTGAGGTCGAGCGCATTGAAGAGGGGGTCGGGAATTTCTCCTAGCCAGACAAACATGAAGCCTTCTGGCACACCTTTCTGCAGCTTCACCAGCTCCAGTTCAAATAGGAGCACTGCACTTCCTGGAACTCCTACAGCTATAAAACAAAACAAAAAAACCCCCAAAAAACATCCAATCAGAAGATATGAGGAAGGATTTACAGAAATGTAGTCAATTCTCTTGAATTTTTTCAGATTTCGTCATATTAAATTAATTTAATCAGGAATTTCTGTGAATGCACAAACTTAGAAATGGAAGTAAAATAATCTGAAAATTGTTGCGTTTATAATGAGTCCCTTTGACTCTGACACTCCTGAGTGACTCCAATTAATTTCTTTCTAAGGTCACAGGAACGGGTAAATGTAGTACGCCTGTGCGTACTTTAATCTCAGTGTAAAACTGTTTGATCTGTGAAGGACTCCAGTGTTTGTTATATTCCTAGTTATAATATTTGTTTTGGGCACAACTGTATCCAAAACCTTTCCACCTGATATGGAAAAGTTCAAGAGGCATGGATATTTCTTATAAGTAATATATGACATTGAATTGTTTTTTGTTTGTTTATTTGTATTTAAGCATTTCCAGAAACTCACCTCCTTCCTCTCCATGACCCCAGTGAGGAGGGACCACCACCTCTCTCCTCTCGCCCACACACATGCCTTTCAAACCTTCCTCCAGGCCCATGATCACCTTACTGGCTCCTAAAGTTGTGACAGAAGGTGAGTCGAACTGGTCCCTGAGAAGCCAGAAATAATCCGCTTTAGCTTTTAACAGTAGGTTTTAAAAATATCAACTCAGTAAAACATGCAGCCGTATATGCTGTCGGATGCATGAAAAGTTAAGTCTACTCCAAAACTCTGAGAAATCTGCCAGACAAGGAGCCAGCGATGTTTACATGCACGAGGGTGTGGTGTTGCAGAGTGAACAGCAGGGGTCGCTCACGAGGAGTACAGAAGCGTGCCGTCCATCAAGGAGCAGTTGTAGCGATAGTGAATTAAATCGTCGGCTTCACTGGCCATGTTGCATTCCTGAGGCTTGTGGGTGACTCTGATCTCCACCGAATCTTTGGGGTTGTGGAAGTCAATAACGTGGACGTCAAAAATCAGCACAGCAGAGCCAGGAATGAGGTTTCCTGCCACCACAGAGGGAAAAGAAAAAGGCAGAACTGATGGTTTTATCACGCCTTCTCAGTTTGTTTTAAAACCTCCTAAACGCAGGCGTCAAACTCACCAGCGCCTTTTTCTCCATAAGCCATGTGAGGAGGAATTATAATTCTCCTTTTCTCCCCAATGCACAGGCCCTGCAGAGCTTTATCCATGCCGTGGATCACGTATCCCATTCCAATGTATGTGTTGTAGGTTTTGTTTCGTTGGTAGCTGTTAGAGAAAGTATAGTGGGGGCGTAAAGTTAAGATACTTTATTTACTTTAAGAAGAACCGCCGGGGTTTACCTTGAGTCAAAGAACGTGCCGTCCTGGAAGGAGCCGTTGTAATGGTAGCGGATGTAATCCCCAGTGACTGTCCTGCGTGTGCAGTTTTTAGGCATCTCTCTCACCTCTGCAGTCACATCATCCTTAGGATTAAACACATCAACCAACAGCACCTCAAACACAAGTGTCGCCTGTGGGGGGATCTTGGTACCTTCAAGGAGGAGAACAATGGTTGGAGTAACAACATACTTAAAATATTATGCACAGTGCAGCAAGCTAACAAAAAAAAAAAAAAAAACATGGTTGGCAACAGCAAATAGTTTAAGGCCAGAATTGTCATTTTATTTTTTTAAATCTTTTACCATGGCCAGTCTCGCCATACGCCAAAAATGGTGGGACAATGATGATCCTTCTCTCCCCAACACACATGCCCTGAAGACCCTCATCCATGCCTTCAATGATGTCACCCTGCCCCAAGTAGGTGTCATACGTTGTGTTTCTTGAGTGACTGTAAAAAAAAAAAAAAAAATACATTTTTATAAAGTTTTTTGAGACACGGATCAAAGATTTTTGTCCAAAAGACAGTGAAGTTTGACTCACCTGGAGTCAAACGATTCTCCAGTCAGCAGCGTGCCGTTGTAATGGTAACGGATGAAATCTGACACTGCAGTAGTGCGCCTGCATATCCCAGGTTTGCTGATTGTGCGGATCTGAACCTTGTCATTAGGGTTCCATATGTCCAGCAGGAGGATATCGTACACCAGAGTGGCATCGGGAGGGATCAGACCACCTGTGGGACCAGCAAAACACAGTGGCATAAACCACAACAGACGATGCAAAACAGAAAAATTAAACAAAAGTTGTCCAGTGTGGCGCTGAGCCGCACCTGTGCCAACACTTCCATATGCCAGGTGTGGCGGGACGGTGATCCTTCTGCGCTCATTGACACACATGCCCTGCAGACCTCGGTCCATCCCTGTGATGAGCTTACCAAGTCCCACCTGACTGACGAAGGCTTTACCTCGCTCATAGCTGCAGAGGCAGGACGGGAAAAGCAAAGCAAAGAAAATTGTTAATACTCAATGCCTTCTGGAGAACGTTTTGTGGTACTTAGACAAAAACTAGATAGAGCTCTTGAAAAAGTATCCTTGAAGACGTTTGTGTTATGCTTTCAAGCCTAAAACACTACCGACAGTCAAATATACAGGTGATATTATCATGGGGTTTTGCAAAAGTCAATGTGACATAAGACAGGAAGCAAGCTAACTATCAATTCTTCAGCTTCAAATCAACAGCTGGTTGTTGAAATGTGGAACAAATTATAGGTGTTGGATAAAATTATTTCTATCACATACCAAAGTTGGTTCTGGAATGGATAAAACAAGTTAACATTATCTTAACATTATCTTCTTTACAAAACTGCTTCTTTATGAGAAGCAGCAAAGATGCTGCCATTTGTCAGTGATAATGGCTCAAGGTGTGCTGCAGGAAGAAGGATCATTAAAGTGTTTAGCATCAGATAAATCACAGAAATTTAACAGGTTGGTTCTAACAGTTTAATGATCTATGCCACGCATTGAAACTGATCTTGGAATAAAAAAAGGCAACATTTTGCTTGCTGTCCCAATATTTCACATTGTCAACCCAACATTAAAGGGGGCGTGTACGATTTTATGAAGTTTTGGACCTACGAACATTAAATCCAAGCGTTTGCATTTCCTGTTACAAGTGAGTTAACAATGAATAATCACTGTTGAAAAGAAATCTACTCAAATATGCAATTATGAATGTATGCAAACCTCTCATAACCAGAACCAACGGATGGTTCTGGTGATGATTATTGCAAAGTTGACACGTCTACAAGCAGCCAAGAAAACTCTAGAGTTGAACTCTGTTATTAACTTCGCATGTTTTGACGTTTTTGTTGCACTTTTTTTTTCTTTTTCTTTTTTTTTTTTTTTTAACAGTCATCTCAATCTGGCTCTAATTATCGCTGTAAAGTTAACGCGATCACGTTCCCTTTCAGTTCACCTGGAGTCAAACCTTTTCCCGTCCTCATAGAAGGTCCCGTTGAAGTGATATCGGATAAAGTCTTCTGTCTGAACTTCTCTGGCACAAACTTTCGGTAATTCGTACCGATCCACAACAATGTCCGCCAGCGGGCCGGGGTTGCAGTCCACAGCGAAAACAAAAAGCAGCAGGCCGAAGCATTTCGTTGCATCCATCTGGAACCTCCGGGGGAAACTGCAGAGGAGCGCACGGATCCCCTGGAGCCGACAGCGGGGCGATGTGACTCATAAAGAGGGGGGAGAAAGGAGAAACAGCCACAGAACGTTTGGGGCAGTTTGAGTGTAAAGGTTGCGGGAAGACGCAAAGCAGCTTCCGGTCAGGGTTTTCAAAAATAACAATAATAAGTTTCATTTACATCAGGATTTAAAAAAAATACGTGACAGGCGAGGTGGATGTTAGTTTTTCAACTGTCACAACCAATAACTGTCAACGATGGTAGTGGCAGCATCATGCTGTGGGCTGTTGCTTAATGGTAAAGTTGCGGTAACCCTGATTATTTTGGCGCAAAAGCTGTGTGAACCGAATTCAAAAATATTTTTCCTGTAATTATCCAAAAGCCTAAAATATATATTTGCAATATAAATTTGATAAATGTCTTCCATAAAGAGGGCAAACTCAGCCTCAGAGATAAAATATTGCAAACCTGCTGGAAGGTCGAAAATTCATTCTGAACTCTCAGGAAGGCGTTTGGATCGCCATTGATCAGATGAAGAGTTCGAGAGAGGAATGTCTGGAATGTAAAGATGACAGATGGTGTCACAAAAAATATTATGTAGCCAAATCATAGATATTATTAACTAAGTCAGACTCAAAATCACTTAAATCCCAGGTCTTCGCCATTTCACTAAATTTCTAAGTATTATGTGGCTTTTTTAAGTTAAAATGGATGACAAGTGAATAACTTACAAATTTGCCACAAATCAGAAAGCAGAACACTAAAGAACCACGATTTAATAGGTAGTTTGTACCTTGTGCTTTTATTTAGATAGAAATCAGTCGTCATTTCCGGCTCTGTTGCGTCCCTTTTGTAACTTTATAGCATCCTTAAGTTTCTGCACCGCAAAGAGCCGCAGAGGGAGAAGGAGGAGATCCCGGGCCGCCTCCTACTTTCTAATGGAATCCTGCAGACGTGTAAAGGCTGGCTTGCAATGCCGTCCCCATGTTTTTAATGCAGGAAATGCCAAATCCCGACTGAACCTGGAGTCTCCTGAAAGACTATCAAAATTGATTTTATTGAGTAATTCAGTGTGCATTCATTCTTTTTGTCCAAAAGAAGATAGCCTATTATTCTTTTTTAGACTCAAAAGGACCCGTCGTTAAAACTCAGAATGGTTTTCAAACTCATAATGTTTAATCTTGCAAGTTTACTGAGACTTTAAGTGAGGGCTGCATGGCCAAATACTTTCAAAACTTTTCAGATAAATCTGCTGATGTGTTACGAATGAAACATGTAAAATTACATTGTTGAAAAATAAAATAGGATGTTTAATATTGTGATAATCAGAGGTTGTTAGACGTCTGCTGAGTGACAACATTGAGTATTTAGATCCTTTCCTCCTTGAGGTCCAGACTTTTACTTGCTGTCAAGTAAGAGAAAATTATTACCATTTACACAGAGAGCAGGAAGTTGTACCTTCAAAATAATTTCAATAGTTGAAATTGGAATTTCTAAACGAGAATGATCAGTTTCCTTGAATTAAAGCTGATGCGTAACTTTTGTTTGAAAACGTGTCCAGTTTAAAACACTTAGATCCAAAAAAAGTACAAGGTTGGTATTAAAAAAAACTAGACATTCTTTCTTTTCAAAGATTTGCAAAGTTTGAAAAACTTTTATTTTGAAAATATTGCCTAAGGATTCAAGTTTTTAGCGTCTTATTCCTACAGGGATTTTACTGGCTACGTGCAGGCAGACATGAGCAAACCTTGTTAAGAGGCGAAAAAGGGAAGTCTCCTGGATCTATTGAAGGCCGGAGAGGACTCCAGCTGATCCCGGGGAATGGGGATGATGCTCCCGAGAAACTTGTGCCTGGCCCTTCTCATGTCCTTCCTGGTGGAGGCTCAGTATGAGAAGTACAGCTTCAAAAGTTTCCCCCAGAAGGACATGATGCCCCTGGAGTCCGCGTACAACTACGCGCTGGAACAGTACGCAGCGCAGAGCTGGGCGGAGAGCGTCAAGTACCTGGAGCTCAGTCTGCGGCTCCACCGGCTGCTGCGGGACAGCGAGGCGTTCTGCGGCCGCAACTGCAGCTCCACGAGCCGGGACAGCGACTCCCCGCTCCCCGACAGCAGCCTGCGCGTTGTGCGCCACATCCTGCTGAGGGCTGCCTGCCTGAAAAAGTGCAAGGCAGATTTTCCAGTTTTTAAATTCTCCTATCCAAGTAGGAATTTACTGGAAACGTTTGAGAAAAGGATACCGTATAGGTACATTCAATATGCTTATTATCAGGTGAGACCTGGGAGCTTTGATTTGGGTCTAAATGTGGCCTGGATGCTGACTTTTTACGCATGACTTGCTGTGCGCTAGTTGTTTTTCATTGAGAGTGTGATTCACGTTTGCTTTCCATCTGGAATCTTGGCATATGATTGTTGCTTTGCTAAAATATGAAAAACAGACTCCTTATAATAAATACACCCAACTGGACTCAGTGAGAGGAAACTTCTAGTCAGAGGTGAGGAGGACAGTTTCTCTGCTGCCTTGTTGCGCCCTCCTGCAGACTGAATTGAGCATGTGCCACGTCTCTTCCCGTGTTCCCCTGAAAACAATCCCCCCATTCTCCTCTCTGTTTGTGGGAAATTTAACAGTCCTGCTTTACCCATGCTAAACCATTTAATGAAATATGCCCCTCACTTTTGAATGTTTAGTTGTAATCTCTTAAACTTTATGCAATATTTGTTCAGACTTTCTGAAGAGTTTTCAGAAAGTCTTTACACATTTCAACATTACATTTTAAAAAGTTTTTCTTTTTCTGTTGGGCCACTTATGTCCAATATACGTAGTGAAACTCAGTGCATGTTTCAATTCTAGGTAAGACCTATGTGAGTGAACTGGTCTAGTAGGAGGTGAATGAATGAATCACTCATATTTTGTAATCAACCTGCAACTGATTGACATCAGCACCCTCTTTTTATGTAAAGGCATCAGAGATGTTGGACTGAGCACCTCAAATATCTGCAGTCTGCCACTTTAAATACAAATAAATAACATGACTAGTGTTTCTATGTTCAATCTAAGCTTTACAGAATCAGCATTTACAATCACCTGTTCTTGGCACGGATCAATCTGGGCAGAAATATTTTTTCTTAAAAAAAAAAAGGAAAGAAGTTTCCATGATGGCTTCCAATGAGTTCAAGTATAAAATGTGCTGTTCAGAAAGAACATTGTTCTTTCCGCCACAAGTAGAAGAACATATTTTCCGCAAGTTTTTCTACAAGATTTTTCTAAAAGAACTTATAGAAAATGCAGGTAAAGGGAGATGATGTTCCTAAGCCTCAAAAACTCAAAAGAGGGAAGCATATTGTATCTTAAAAAATAACAAAAACATCAAGATCTCAAATCTAAAAAACATCACAATAAGGATTTTGGTCAACAGTATCAATTTTTGATTTTCTTTGAGAGCTGATCAACTGATTCCAGTATTCCTACTAAGGTACAATACCTATAAAATTTGTGAAAACTTTGTGTTATTTCATCAATTAACATTGATCACAAAAGAAAACAACAACCACAGGCTCATTGGAAATGAGCGAATGGATAATGAATGGGTTACAAGAATATCTTCACTTGAACACTGCTTGTGTTTCACTGCCAGCACCACATTTGCACTACAAACGTAGGAAAATAGGATATTCTTCCTGATGCACAATTGACCAGTGATGATGAGGTCCTTCATGTGTGTTTTTTTGTGGAGACTGTGATCATGCCTTGTGTTCCTCCTTAGCTTAACAACGTGGAGAAGGCTGTGTCTGCAACTCACACCTTCCTCAAGAGAAACCCAGAGGAGCCCTATTTGACCAAAAACATGAACTACTACAAGAGCCTGTTTGATGTGGATGAATATCTCATCGACCACGAGGAGCAGCCGTATGAAGTCAGTAGCAAAACCCAAACACAAAAACACACAGACTGAAGTATGTCTGCCGGAAACAATAACCACTGTGTCTCTGCTGGTAGAGTGTTTTCCTAAAGAGCGTGGTGCTCTACAACAGTGGAGACTTCAGCAGCAGTGCCAGGAACATGGAGCAGGCCATCACGCAGTACTTTGAGGTGTACAGCCTCTGCTCAGCAGGCTGCGAAGGCTCGTATGAGATCGTGGAGTTTAAAGACTTCTACCCGTCTCTTGCAGGTACCTGGCGAACAGCAGCAGCTTCATTTCAGCGTGCTGGAGATGCGTAACAATATATTCTTCTCCTCTGCCCTCAGATCTCTTCCTTGATGTGCTGAAATGTAAAGTGAAATGCGAGGAGCAGCTGACACCCAGCGTTGGCGGGTTCTTTGTGGAAAAGTTTGTTGCCACCATGTACCACTACCTTCAGTTTTCATACTATAAATGTAAGAAGAAAATTGAGATTCAAGCGTCTCTCTTTTGATTTGTACAAATCTGCCATGAGTTGTTATTGTCTTTTCCAGTGAATGATGTGAAGAACGCGGCTCCCTGTGCAGCCAGTTACATGCTGTTCGACCCCAGCGACCAGGTGATGCAGCAGAACGTTGCTTATTATCGTTTCTACCGAGAGCAGTGGGGGCTCAAGGAGGAGGACTTCCAGCCTCGGCCTGTGAGTGAAGCAAACCGCCGCCGTTGCTGTTTCCCGGTTCATCTGCTGTTGGTCAAAACAAACCCAGCAAAGCAGGGCAGCAACGTTATAAAAAGCAGCGCTGGCGTAATCGTTAACACAATCCCAGGGCTGTAATTAGAAACTCACGTAATGTGACAAACTTGTATTTTCTGCATTTTACATGGTGTAAATTTGGCAGGAGCTTCAGAGTACCAGCTGTAAAACTGTAAATGTGGCACTTTTGTAGCGGGAGACGGGGAAAAAAAACTGACCACAGACCATATTTGGGTTATAAAACACTTGGGTTGTTTACTAAGCTAACGCAAATGCTGATCTGTCTTTCATGTTTCAGGAGGCCCTGAGGTATTACAACCAGACAATCAAGCAGAAAGAAATGCTAGAGTTTGCACTGAACTACCTCTACACAGATGATGAGGTAAATTTCCTCTGGGATTTCTCTGTTATAATAGCAAAAATGATAAAGTCATGATAAGTTACCCTCATAATAATTCTAAACTTTGCTATTAATCATACAATATTGAATTAAACATAAAAATAAAACCACATAGTTTCTCATTCACTGTTTGTAACTACTAAAACTTGCATTTGTGTACCAAAGACTTGATCCAGAAATATTCAGCAATATTGTAATGCTGACTGCATGTTGTGCCTTATGTTCCGATATCGCGAGTAATCCAAACATTGATGAGTCTCTCGAGGGACATTGGCTTGTATTTCCCAAACTGGAGTCTTGGAAACTTTAGCATCTTTAGGTGACCAAGCCTACATGATGTCCATCAGACCCAGAAAAATTAAACATTTTCTGTCCTACTATCACATATCTAAGCATGTAGATGTTGTATTTTTGGTAACAAGCAATCCGGTGGATTTGGTATGCAAAAAATGACAAATATGTGAAAATGACCTTCTGTTAAGTTTGGTGGCAATCTGAGATACTCCAGACCTGGGAAACATCGTAGAGTCAAAGTAAGCAGAGCATCATTTGACTAAAGTCCTTTTGCAATAAGCAATAAATCAGTTAAACACATAAAAAATATAAAACAAGCTCAATAATTTCCATTTGCATGATTTATCATTTTCTTGTCTTTCTACCAAAAACTGGATGACAAATGGTTTCAACTAGCCATTTTTTAGGACAATATTGTTTACAAAGATTTCATAATTAATTTTATTTATTGTTTCTGTTGTTTTTGTTTGCTTATTTTGGATATTTAAAATCTCTTCCAGTTCCAGTGTTAAATGCTCATTAGAATGCAAAGTTTACTGATCTTTGAGAATGTGTTATTGCGTTATTACTAAAATGGTTTAAAATATCATTTATCGCAATAGCGTCTGGGACAATATATCATCTAGCAAAATTTTTTATCATGACAGGACTTTTTGTCCATTTCCATCTTTAATTATTTACAAACTCTTATCAAATATATCAAACGACACAAGGGGCTCTAAGACAACCTCATAAAGATTTTCCATCCCTGAGATTTTTTCTTGCAGCAAAATCTAAATTCCCTCAAAGCCGCAGCGAGTTGGCTTGGCGGCAGTTTTCTGAGCCAGACATGATTATGTCTCAGCAGATAAGACCTGAACTGTCTGCATGACCAGACATGGTGGGAATGACACTTCTAACACAGCAGTGGAAGTTGCTGGATAAATGCAAGCTGTGCTTGAGAATGCTAAAAGACAGAGGAGGAAAGGGAGGGGTGCTGTGTTTTCCACCAGCAGCGTGCGGTATGTGGCTTGGAGGTGTCGACCACTCACACTGCGCCACGTCCATTTAACTCGGGTCAGCTCCTCCTAGTCCTGCTAACCTCCTGGACTCGAGAGGGGGGAGGAGGACAGGGCTGAATTACAGGGAGCAAGTGTGAGAGATTTATGGAAACCAAGAAGGGAAATGTTTTATTTTTGTCTACAAAGAATGAGGCTAACAAAGTAATCATGTTGCCCGATGTGAACTTGCCTTGTTCTTTTATTGTCCAGGAACTGGTGAGTCCAGAAGAAGCAGTCACTTCTCACGCTGAACATCCTGATGCTGAATTTGAAGGAATGGGTGACTATGAGGAGTCCTTCCTGGCAGATTGGTGGCAGGAACCGAAATCTAAGTGGGACGCTGGTGAAGAGGCTGAGTGACATCCATTTTTATCCCACCTCCCATTTCTACAAACCAAAGACTTTCTGACAGACATCTACATTCCTTTTACAGTGTTAAGAGAAAGACAGCAGAACTGATTGGTTCATGTTGTTTTCCCACCAGTCATGTTGATCAACAATAGAGACTGATATTTGGTCTTTGCTGCCATCAGCCTTATTTAAACTGTCGTTTTCTTGCCAGTCATCGGCCTGTATTCACGACATTTCTGCAATTTTTTTTCTTGTTTCTTTTTTAATTTAAAGAAAGTTGAATGTCCTGGTGAAGTTTTTATAAGTAAGGTGACTCGTAACATTTCTTATGCTGAATGATTACCACCAGCAACAGTTTGGTTTTCAAGCAATGTTGCTCGCAATTAAAATATTATTTTAATAATTACGATTTTGGTTTTTGTCTCTTGAGAAGGCCAAAACTGCACCCCAAAGATGTGAAGCCTTATTCTTATTCTCATTTTTTAAATTTTCACATATTTTGTTTTTTTAATACAATAGTGTAATGGAGTCGTTTTTCTGGTAAAACGACTCCATTAGGACTCGTTAAAAGGTCAGGACTCTCAAGTAGCATATTGAATGACCTGCAGCTGATTTGTAAATGTTTTTATTTTTAATTTTATTTATTTATTTACATTTTTTAGTCACCAACATACCCTTAGATTACTACAATAATCTAAACTACTTAAAATTAGAAACACACATCAGTATTTGATGCCCTGCAGAAACACATGAACATTTATACATCTTTAATGCGATAATTATCTCATTTATTAATAGAACTTTTTTTTTAACCTTGAAGTTTGAGTCTAAGATCACAGTTATGTTCTTCTGATCCTCTGTGACCTCAGACTGGTTGGGTCTAGTTAAAGGCTGATTTCTCAACGTGCCTTTTTTGGGCAAAAACAATGAGTTTTGTTCTTTTTTTATATTGAGATAGAGGACATCCAAAGGTAATGATGAATATTTTAGTTCAGTGACTGTCGTGGTCTAAGGTTATGTGTCAGCAGCATAGATATTGTGAAAGATGTTGCGTGGCACTCTATAATCTGACCTAGAAGAACCATGTAGGCTCTGTATGGAAGTAGCATGAGATTGGATTTTGCATGTCAAGTGTACATGCACTTTAAAAATAATACTTTCTATTTTTATGGATATAAAGTTAAAGACAGACAGAATAACGTCAGAGAAGAGGTGAGTCAGTGTGTCAGTATTTTATTTTTGTTCATTTCAGTCCATCTACAAGCATCAGTTGATGGTTTTTCTATTGTCTCAGTCCAAAAAGTCAGTGTCTAAAAATATGGTGAAAGATGCCTCTTTTTCTTTTCTTTATTTTTTACCCCCTCTTGATCACATCCGATGCTCTCTTTGTACATATTGTAATAACAATAGTGCATCTGGCACTATTGAAGTGCAAACCTCATACAAACCAAACTGACTTCATTCACACTGACAGCATCAGACAAATAGCCTCTTGGACCCCAAACCAGAACTTTAATCTCATGTACAGCGAAGGGTCCTCGGAGTTTTTTTTCTTAATTTTTTTTTGGTGGTAGGTGGGTCGGGGGGGGGGCTTTTTTCTCGGAGGCTTGGTGGCTATCAACAAACATATAAAAGAGTTTTTGTGAAAGACGGGGCAGTTAAGCCACATTTAGAGGTACATGAAAGGGGTTGTGTTTAGAGGGCTTTGCAATGCAAGCTGTGACAAGAGATCAGAGGCTATTCATTAATAGAAACAAAACTAAATATTTTAACACAGCTTTCAGTAAAGCTTCATGGGTTGCACTTAACATTCAGTATAATTTGCACATATTTACAAATGGGTGTGCGTACAGTGGGCAGGTGCTTGTTTCCTGTAGATGCAAGACTTAAAAACTGGTAATGCGCTGCCGGCTGCAGCCACCAACAGGTCGTAGAAAGAGACAAGAGGTAAAACCTGCCTACCTAAGAGGTGTGTACACATGTGCATGGACGCAACTGCCCCCTACAATAAATGTAAACACATATACTGTACATTCTGGCTTTCTTTAAAAATATCTTTCACTCACACAATCACAGACATACAGAGTAAACCTTCTACACACTTTGGAAGAGGTGAGGGCACACGGACAGATATAGTGGAATGTACGTTGGTCGTTCCGACATTTAAAACACTAAGTTACGGTCTTTGCTGCTTCATAGTTCAGTGGTTTCTTTTAAAAAATGATCCCAAAACCATAACAATGTAGCTTCACGTTTTACCTGAAAACTCATATGGAGGAAGTTAGTGGAGCATAAGATGCTCTTAAGCTGAGAATTATTGATACAGTGCCTTGCAAAAGTATTAATACCTTTGCACATTTTTTATTTTTTATTTTTTTGCAATCACAGGTTTTAATGGACATTTTAGGGCTAGGATTAAAGATTTGGGTTAAAAAGTTGTGGATAGTAAAAGGAAAGTGATGCATGAATCTCAAATCTGGAGAGTCACCTCGTTATGGTTATTACAGGTGGAAATCTTATGGGTTATCCCTTTACTTGCTTTGCACATCTAGAGAACATACTGTCTTATTATTCTTTACAAAATTAGCTCAAGCACAGTGAAATTTCATACACAATGTTTTTGAAAAGAAACAATACATCTTACCATAGTTTCTCATTTAGATTAAGGTATAGTCCTTTAAGGTTGTCGTCCTGCTGAAGGTGAACCTTCACCCCAATCTTAAGAGTTTTTCAGTCTCTTAACATATTTTAATCCAGGTTTGCTTGGTCTTTAGCTCCATCAAGCTTTCTCTTTTACTCTGATTAGCTTTCTTGTTGAAAAGCATGCCCCAAATCATGATACTATGTTTCAACAGGGGCATTGTGTGTTCAGGTTCAAATGCAGTTGGTTTTCTGATGCACATACCATTTTAAATTTATATGTGCCTTATGGCCAGTCAAACCACAAAACTGACTTGTCGTTTTTTTTTTTTGCTCACAGCTGAGTTTCTTCTTGCTTCTTCTTTCATAAAAGCAAGATTTGTAAAATTCACAATTAATAGCTGTGGCTTCAACAGCTTCTCTATTTACTAATTAGATCATTTCTAAAGGTGATTGGTTACTTAGGACTTTATTTAAGGGTATCTGAATAAAATGGGAGTGGATACAAATGAGAAACAAACTTCAGATTTGTTTTAAAGAAGTGAAAATCTATTCAGCTTCACTTAATCTACAAACTTTTCATTGTGTGACAAGAGGTTGTCAGGGTTATGAATATTTTTGCAAGGCACTGCAAACGACTTATTTTGACAATTAGTTTTCCCTTAGCCTCTCTTTGGAAAACATGCAAACAGACTATTTTAGGATTTCTTTTCAGTCGTTTCCTTGTCTCCAAATGTTGAACTGATAGCTGTCCAGTTAAAGGCGCACCAAGTCACGGCCAGTTACGGAGGTACTGAACCTCAGGTCCATTTTTCGTAAGAAAAAAAAGCCAACGTTTCATCTTCTGTCACATTAGTTCGGTCTGTGCACTCGCCCAGCTTTGAATCTTGGACTGAAATAGTGGCTGGTCTCCTGGCAGGTCTGAGTCTCTTATCAAATTGGTCCACCGTCGACATGTACTTTTTTTCCCAGAATGTGTGAGCTGTGAGAAGAAGACACCAAAGCACATTCATAGGGCCTCTTGACTGGATAAAGACCCCTGGTGTCACCCACATCCTTGCTTTAGGTGAAGCCTAGACACAATCCTCAGCTGGCAGCAGCCACATGAGTGTGATCTGGCTGGTATGGCGAGAGGAGCCTCACGGGCCCCAGGATGGTGGGGGTCCCGAAGGAGGACAAATGGAAGGAGCAGACAGGAGTTTGGAGGAAGTGATCATCTACGTAGATTTGGAGAGATCCCGGGGTTGAAATGGAAGACTTGTGTGTTCTTTTTTTCTTTCCCCTCTTCTTTAACGTGGAAACGACACGGTGCGAGGAGGAAGACAAGCATGGACAGGACACATACAGAGAGACGGATAGTGGTCTTATCCTCCTCCAGATCTGAAACACAAGAACAGAAGGGAAAAAAAACGGCTGCAGGAAGATAAACACAGACGGGCAGAAAAATGGGATGAGTGTACAAATTTAGCTTTACAGTCAAAGCAGAGGTTGTATTGAGGTGCATAGTTGTGAAGCAGGAGTGAAATAATCCTCAAAAAATAATCTTAACGAATTAAGTTACAGGTTTACTATTAGATTTTCTAAGATTGTACCTTCCTCTTCGAATGTTCCTGCATCACAGAAGCAAGCCAAGAAAGGAGACAAAAAGTCAAAACATGTTGAATCAGCAAGACCAGGAAAGTACAAACACACTTACTACAGTGTTTTTTTTAATGATTATTTATTTATTTATGTTTTATTCTTAGAACATTGCATAAAATAGGACAAAATGAAAAAGCATAAACACTAGCTGCACAAAGCAGGCGGAATATTAATTAGAATTTAATTAAAATGTCAAATTGTTTCTATTGAATTAGCTCTGCTGAATGACACTGTTAGATTTAAGTGCAAGACATAAATCCAACAATGATAATTCAGTATGATATCCATCCAACAGTCTCCCTGAAATGATCTGTCAGAATAAAGTGGTGAGATCACATTCAGCAGAAACTGCTAATAAGTCTGACTAGTAGGAAGAAACTTGCTCATGCACACAGTGCCAGCCACATTTGAGTATGAAACCAAACCGAAATAATTTTTTAAAATAACTTAACTGTACTCTTTTGTACATTTGCATTTGTTAAATTTTGGCAAGAGAAAAAAGATTGAGATTTTTGGCAGCAATCACTCTAGACTGGTCAGACATAAAGGATGCCATTTTGTGGGAACCCCTAAAGCTTACTGCTAAGCACAGAGGAAGAACTGTGCTGCTGTGAAATACCAGCAAATAAGAATATGATGGACTTTAAAACCAAGTACAAATGGGTCATTCCTGGATTTTTCAGCTAATTAATAATCCAAAACATTTGGCCAAATCAACAGAAATGGTAAACAAAACACAAAGTCAACATCCAAAGAAAATGATATTTAACTTTAGCGTTTTATGTACATCCTTACCAGGAATCCTAATAAATCTGGCCAGCACTGTCCTACTTACCCTAAAAGGAACGACAGCATGCAATAAATCATAACCTTTCAATGACAATCTAATTCATCATCCAGTAGGAGCCGTCCTTTTAAGGCAGATCTTACAGTGGGAACCATAGCGAACATGCAGAGGCGGGCTGTTGCATTAGAGTGAGGGGACTCAGGGTTAGGATGAGGCCTACTGAGGAAACATGAATAACAGAGGCTTGAACAAGGTAATAAAAATAGAAATGGAAAAGTTTGCTTAAGTTACATGGACAATACTGTACAAAAGTCTTGAGTCATCCCTCATTTATTTTTATTTTCCTTGCAAGGTGTTGAACTTTCTTCAAGTGAACCATTAACAGAGACCACTTTTGAAGGTTAAAATAAAAAAAAGTCTTATAAATAAATTCGGGATTCTTCAGAACTTTTGAAAGGTAACGCAAGTCCAGAAAGGCAAGCAAAAGTAAAGGGGAACTTCCAGACGTGGCACCAGTGGTGTAGATCAGATTAACTCTCACAGATCCTGGCAGAGAAATATCTCCCTCCTGCTCAGTCGTCACTGCAAGAGGCTGAGCAGGAAGGCACATTTACATAGAAGGAAACGTGAGCAAAAACAACCTCGATGATGATTTGATCTCAAAGCCTAAAGCGTTCAAGCCTGAGAGCGTCTCAGAGTTCACTCCCCCAACTCCCCTCCCAGCTACTGGGCAATGAGTTACAGCTATTTCAGACTGGTGATAGTGGGAGGGGTGGATGGGGGTTCTTGAGGTAGAAGCAGACAGGTACACAAAGGCATGCCAGAACTCTTACTTAAATCCCCATCCTGTTCCCCCTAGGACTATAGCTGCCAGGAGAATAGCACCTGCGATGGACCCTATTATGATATTGGTGCCACTGGGACCTGCGCAGAGGGGGGGAGGGGAGGAGGAAGGGTGCAGAGGAAGAGGAGGGGCAGAAACAAAAACAACACCACTAAAAAACACACATCAGAAGACCGCATCGACACAGTACGACATCAACTAGAGAAAGAGAGAGGCAGATGGTGAGAAACCTGCAGACAGAGACAGAGAGATGAAGGGGAGGGGGAGACCATCACGTTGGGTGAAAGGTGAGCCAGGGAGGTTCAGTGGGACGGGGTCAGGGGGGACAACAGTTACACGAAGAAAAAAAAAAGGAGAGAGAGTTGTTTTACTTTGTTCTTATTCCCCCTCTCCTGCTCTCTCAGCTGGACACCCTCTTGCTCAGGGTGGCAGTTTTGGGCCTAAAAGAGCAGCTGCTTAATTTCTCTGTCTCATTGGCAGACTGCAAGAAAGTAAGAGACACTTGAAAAAAAATGCAGTGCCTAAAAAAAAAAAAAAAAAAAACACCTCTAAGCACCGCACATATTCACATTTCAGCACATACGCTCAACACACACCTACAATATACAGCAAGGCTCGACAAGAAGGAAAACACACGGCTTAACATCCTCATGACAGTCAGGCGAGTTATCCCACTTTGTGGTTTCATCACAGAGAGAAGGTGGTGAGAAGAGACCATGAGTGGGGGATTATATGATGAGAGAGGAAGAGAGAGAGAAGGAAGAGAGAGAGATGGGAAAGTTTGAGAAAAACAAAACCTTTTTTCTCCGGGCCTGTCGGGACGGTGGGCTCAGGGATGGGATCGAAAACGCTGCAGTCCTTTCCTGTGTAGTCCCGGTCACAGATGCACTTCACCTCATTGCTGCAGGTCTTCAGGTCAGAAGCGATTGTTGTTGTGGCGGTGGGGGAACAGTAGCAAACAGGGGTACAAAGTAGAAAAAAAAAAAAAAAAAAATCAGCCAAAAACATTCCGGATAGATTTGTTTCACCTTAATAAGTGAAAAGATTTCAAAACTTGATTAATTTTGTATTTATTCAAGCTATTTTAGTCTGATATTAAAATGTGCTTGATAATGTAGAATATTAAAAACTGAAGGAATCTGCAAGTTTACAAAACCATATTTGATCTTCCTGTCAGTAGTCAGTTTTAACACAAGACATCATAATTTAACTTTTAATGTCTCAATAAAATGGAATAATTATTTTTTAATTTGATTTATTTTAATTGTTATTTCTTGACATTAATTTTAATGAATATCAGGATGTTTAAAAGTTTTAAACCTTTACTGTCTACGCAAAAATAAAAAACAGAATATGAGAAATAAAACAAAACTAAATTACATTAAACGCCAGAGTTTCAACAACCTCTATCACCTTCATAAGTACTTTATAAATGTAGTTCACAACATAAACATAGATTTGGATTTTATTATGATTTTTCAATATTTGAAATATCCAGCCTCTGTTTTAAAATAATCCTGGTGAAAAATAACCAGTTTAACAAACGCCTCCATTTTTCATCTAAGATCAAATCATGCTCTGAATGTCTTTACCCCGTGGTCAGAACAAATGTGTCCAAGTTTAGATCCTGTACAGGTGCTGAGGTTAAACGCTGCGACGGGGAGGCAGCGTCTCTCCAAACACATCATGTTCGGACCGCAGGGTGTGCCGTCCTCCACGTAGCCCATGTCGGAGCCATCCTCTAGCAGAGCGTGGCCACCTCTGGGTGAAGCATCCAAAAGTGTCACATAAATGGAAGAAGATGAAAGGAATTACAATATTTAAAGTGAATGACTTTTTTGCACTGTTAAATGCTGCAGATGTGCTGCAGCAGCTTACCTGCAGTCCAGGTACTTGTTCTGATGGTACAGGGTAAAGCTGGTCACCTCACCCTGC